>CM053793.1:738926227-740126227 GCA_028749045.1 Cupressus sempervirens
TGAAGGGAAGTGATAGGATGCGCTATTCTAGAGAAGTTTTGGACAAATCTGCGATAATAACCAACTAGACCCACGAAACTACGAATCTCTAACACAATAGTCAGTGTAGGCCAATCTACTATTGCCTGGATCTTTGTAGGGTCTACAGAAATACCATCACCTAATATGAGGTGCCCTAAATATTGAATCTCTAATTTGAAGAATTCACACTTAACTGCATTGGCATAAAGTTGATTGTCTCTTAAACACTACAAAACCAGTCACAGGTGTTCCTCATGCTCCTTCTGAGACTTAGAATATATCAATATATCATCAAGAAACACAAGTACAAACCTGTCAAGATAAGATTGAAACACCCCATTCATCAAGCTCATGAAAACTGATGGAGCATTAGTTAGCCCAAAAGGTACCACTGTGAACTCGTAATGCTCGTAGTGAGTTCGAAAGACGGTCTTGTGAATGTCGGCTTCCTTAATGTGAAGCTGGTGGTATCCTGACTTAAGGTCAATCTTGGAGAATATTGTAGCTCCCTTGATCTGATCAAATAAGTCATCAATCCTAGGTAGAGGATACCTATTCTTTATTGTCACCTTATTCAACTGTTTGTAATCAATACAAAGGTGCAAAGAACTGTCTTTCTTTTTCACAAAGAGCACTAGAGCTCCCCATGGTGACACATTAGGTTGAATGCTCCCTTTGGCCAAAAGTTCCTCTAGCTGAAGATGCAACTCACCCAATTCCTGTATAGTCATATGATAAGGAGCTTTAGAGGTAGGCTCCACTCCTGGAATCAGATCAATGCTAAAGTTGATGTCCCTTTTTGGAGGCATGCCTGGAATCTCACTTGGAAAGACATCTGCATACTCCTGTAAAATAGGGTGATCTAAAGTCTTCCTCACAGGATCTTCCTCATTGAGATCATTTACCATAATCACAAATATTTGACATCCCTTACGAAAACTCTGCTTCAATTGCATAGCAGAAATCATCCATAGAGATATAGGTCTCGGTATCCCAACAATCCTCACATCATTCCCTTGGTCATCCTGACACGATATAATCTTCAACATGTTTGTCAATCCAAGATATGAAACCTGTAAAAGAAAGGATTTTTATGTTTGTTGTTTTTTTGGTTGGGGGGTTAGGAATTTACCTTGAATTAAATAGAGATAAAAAAAACTAATAACTAGTAGTGATAGATCTAACATGAAGCAATGTAAATCTATAACTATCCTCTTGAATTTGGAATGTAATCAAGTATGTAGGTGCAATAGCCTTGACTCAAATTTGAAACCCTAGATAGGAAATCAAAGTGAAACCAAAGCCTCCATGAATGGATGTGCTTGAAATTTGCCTTAGGAATAAATCTAGTTGAATGTAGATATTGAGAGGATGAATGTAGAAGATGCAATAAAGGATCTTGAATGTATGAAGGGAGATCTTGGATGTTGAAAATGCAATAGAAGATCTAGGATTGTTAGCATGAATGTTGATGACATTCCTATGGGGGAGTTGTATATGCGAAATTGGGGGCCTCTGATCCTCACATACACTTCAACATGGTAATTACCTGTGAGATCATCCCAAAATAAACATTGTATTGTTTATTTGAAAAGTCTAACAGAGCAACCTGTTGCCTTCTAACTAGAAGGATTATGCCTTTGCTCTTAGAACGAGAAGCAAGCAACCAGACCTCTAGAATGAAGGATTAATGCAGCTAAATGAAAGTGAAATTAATCTAGATGAGAGATGCAATTATTAATCTAAGAAATGAAGAAGCATAGTATGCTAAATGAATGCATATTTAAAATCTAAATGATATTACAATGAAAGAAATAAAGCTATGCAAATGTGAGCAAAGTGAGTTAGAATTTTAGCATAAATATGACGCAAATTCCAAAATTCATCCTTTGTAATGAGGAATGGAGAGCTTCTTTTATAGAATCCAAGAGGTGATCGACGATCAAGATTAATCGAAATGGACAGTTAAGATTGAAGAGGAGAGCTAGTCATAAAGGGAACTTCCTCATGAAAAGGGAGTTAACTGGTTGCCTTTGAGTGATAAAAGGAGTTAATTGGGTCCTTTTTGAGTATAAAAGGAGTTAACTGAGTCCTTTTTGAGTGATAAAAGGAGCTAACCAACTGCCTTTTGAGTGACAAAAGGAGCTAACTAACTGCCTTTTGAGTGATAAAAGGAGCTGACTAGTTCTTCTTCTTTTTTTGTGTATTTAATTTAATAAAATAGAATATGACCTCGTAAATGGATAACTTTAACTAATTGAATAATTAAATTCAATAATTAAAAAGATGAGATATCTTATTAAATTAAATGTATTTAGTTCCTTTGTATATTAGCTAAAGAGGTAATTTTAATTTAATTAAAGTAGAACACTTATAATTAAATTAATTTAAATCGATAAGTTTGTGTAGCTAATTTGAGTCAATATTTAGGAATGAAATAAATAATATGATTAATGCAAATTATGGTTTTCTACATTTGACACCTAGGTCAAGTAGCGATTATTAGAATTAGAATTGCCTATTAAAATAGGACTTAGGAATATTTGAATAAACCAAAGTTGGTTAATATGGAAATGTGCCAATTTTGGGGTATTATAGGAGTATCCTAGCATTATTGGAGCATTTGGAAGATTGTCGATATGACTATATGTTACATTCATGGCTATGTTTGTCATTGATGTTAACATATTGGTTATTCTATGAAGATTGACAAAGAAACAAACAAAGATAGAGATCATTAGGTTCAAGGATTGAAGATGAGGTCAAGCACAGTTGAGGACACATTTTATATATTTTCCTAATGACATGGTTAAGTAGACATACAGAAATCAAAGATTGTTGAAAATTATCCGATATCTATTGAAGACAGTATAAAGACAGAGTTCAAGCAAAGTAGTTTCTGGTAATTGGATAATATCTCCTAACATGGATAAAATATGGTTAAGCATAATTAGACAGAGGTAGAAGACATCATGATGATTATGTGGTTGAGCGAGCAAATTTCAAGGTTGCATTGTGTGAAAACTGTGAGACAATGTTGTTATGTAATTATGAAAAGATGTAATGTAATATGTATTGTTTTATCTTAATGTGGTCCTATTGTAATTGTAAATCAAGAAAGCCTTAAGGTTGCTTCAATAAATTAATTTAAGGACTTTGTATAAAGGAAAGTTGTTTTCATTGTGGTCAAAAAATAAGAAGAGTGAATGTAAGCAAAATATATGTGAGTAAGCGATCTATGGGATTTATGTGATGCGAGTATGGGGGATCTAGTATTGATATCAGAGAAGCTTTTGGTGTAGTAGAGACACAATGAAAAATTGAAGTCATTGTATTTGGCAGACAGTGGTAGTGGATAGTTGATCATTTGGTATTGTTTCGAAAGGAATAATACAAAGGGTAGTTGGATAGTGTTTGGACAATCAGTCCCACAACTCTAAGCAAGGTTCAAATCTCTTCACAAGGATTCAAATTCTCCTTGTAGAGACTGACATGTACTCAATGCATTTCATTGACTCCTAACAAGGTCCATCCTTTTGCAAGGAATTTATTATTAGTACATAATTTTGTGGGTACCTACCCACTAGGATTTTCCTTGTGATCAAGGGTTTCCCTAGTTAACAAATTTGGTATTATTGTGTATGGTGATCTTGCTATGGTTATTGCACTTATTGATTACATGTTTTGGATTTAATAAGGTTAATAAGAGTTTTTGTAATTGGATAATTGACTCCCCCCCCTAGTTATCTCGATGTACTTTACTTTCTAATAATTGGTATTAAAGTATCAAGTCATTAAAGGAAAAGCTTAAAAACTTAAGGAGATCTATAGTGAATCATTTTAGAAAGGATAGTCTAAAGTTTGATGGAACCAACTATGAAAATTGGAAAGATACTTTATGAAGACACGTTTTCTATGCATGGGTCCAAGATATTAACTAATTACTAAAAGTCGAAAAGAAGTGATTGAAGAAGAAAAGCTTGCAGATTGTGTTGAAAGACAAAGAGAATTGTTCATGTGCAACATGCTTTCCAGGGAAGCACATTTGACAACCCTTCCTAAAAAGGATTATATTCAAGTAAAATATTTAATATTATCATATGAAATTTGGAAAGCTTTAGAATCTACTTATGAAGGTGATAAGCATGCTAAGAAGGTTAGATTGCAAAATTGGATATATTTATTTCAAGAAGCTAAAATGATGGAAGATGAATCTATAAGAAGTTATTTTGGTAGAATATCAAAAATTATTGCAAGAATTAAGGCTTGTGATGGGAAGAAGGCGAAGATAAAATTGTGTGGAAGATCCTGAAAACTTTGACACCTACATATAAGCAGATAGTGCAAATTATTGAGCAAGTTATACATTGCACATAAAATTTCACAAAAGGGACTCTTCTTGGAAGATTAGAATTAGCAAAGAAAGCCTCAAACAAAGAGCAAATTTCCCTAGAATTGAGACTGCATTCAACATATTGAGTGTACGACTTACATTGACAAGGAGTGTGAGTACTAGTGGAGATTATGCCAATAGAAATAGAGGACTATTAGAGGAAGACATAAAGATTGAAGAAGGAATTGCCCTACTTGTGAAAAGAGAGCTTGAAGGTAAGAAAATCTTTAAATGTTGGACTTGTAATAAATGTAGACACCTAAAATTGTCCAAATCCCCTTTTCATGACCAATTAAATAGATTTTTATTATTTATTTAATTACCCTACCTTTAATTAAATAAATTTACATTTATTTAATTATATTCATCTTTCCTTGATTTAAATAAACTTAGGTTTATTTAAATCCTAACCTATCTCCCATCCCACTTACATCTTAACCCATTCACTTTTATTAAGTAAAGTACTTCGTTTACTTAATTAATCCTTTTTTAATCCCACTAAGAATTAAATATTAAATTTAAAACTATTTGAGCACATGGCTCCTAACTTTAACCCTCATCTAACCTCACTTTCCTAACCTAACCCATCTTTCTAAGCCTACCCACTACTTAATCCCACTTACTTTATCCTTAATCATCTTGCTAAATCCCTTCTTACGCCTAAGTGTGTGCTCACACATGTGTAAGGACCACTCCCACTTCTTACAACTCTTGCAACTTTGTCCCCCAGTCTTCTCTCCAAGTTTGCTCACATATGTGTGAGCAAACTTTGAATGTTGACCACTTGCATGGCTTGCTTACATGTCTCTTTGTGGCATCTATGTGGATGCCACATAGATGCGACCTCACCAGGGCCTCTCTCAAGCCTATAAATAGAGCCCATTGTCTTAAGCATTTTCATCTCCTTCATATGCATTGTTTTCATGTTAGTTTGAGTTTTGAGCTTTGTAATGATTTTCTAGAATTACTTGCATACTAACCCTTGGTAGTTGATAGATTGTTCATGCATTTACATCTTCTTTTCACTTGCATACTAGCTTAGTTTGCACATTAACTTAGTTTCTTTATTGCATTCCATCTCCACATCCACTTGAATGCTCTCAAATATGGCTTCCTCCATAGCCATTGTTTGAGGCGTTCTTCATTTAATATAGCATAGTTTCATTATCACACTTGCATTTTCACATCAAGAGATTCAACATAGTTGTGTTTGGGGAAAGCACACCAACATCTCTCCAATCTAAACACACCAACAAGGCCTCTCATGGGTGCCTTTGTTGAGTTGTTTGAGGTTGTTTGAGGATTTGAGTTTTTGGTTGCTTTGAGTTGCAAAACTCAAGCAAATGTTAGTTAGTTTCTTTCCTTTAATCAACATTTGAGATATGCACATTGGCTAATGTTTGTTTGTTTGCTCTTGCTTCCAACAGGTCAAATTCTTTACACATGTGTGAGGAACATTCACACTTGCCACACCCCTCATGCCTTCCACACCTCTTACACATTTGTCCCCTTCACATGAGAATCAAGGTGTCTCAAACATGTGTGAGAGACCATGCTTCTCACACCTCTTACACCTATCATTGACCTAGCACATCAAAGGTTTCTCACACATGTGTGAGCATCTTTCCCCCTTTGAATGGTCAAAAACCATAATCCACATGGAGTCTACTTGGCCTCCACCTCATGGATACCTCATTAATCTTAAGAGATCCTAGCCCTTCATCTTGCATTGAACCTCAACCATCTATTTAATCTCATTTCCTATAAAAGGAGAGCTCTCTCCTCATTTCCATAAGCACTATCTAGCCCATTGTTATGCTGCAGAATTTATGAGCAGCCACATCCCACAACAATGAAATCATCAACACTTGGTGATTTTATGAGGTTTTCATTAGTGTTATTTTGAGTAGATTAAACTCTTGTGATTTCATGTCATCCTTATTTACATATTGTCTTTCATATTTGAGGTTTGCATGAACATGTAGGAATAGGCTTTAGTTTCTTATTGTTTGTTTTGATGTTACATTTGTATGCAACACATTTTGGCACGCCCAATGGGACCCACGTCCTTATTTTCATCTTGAAAATCCACCAAGAATTTACAGTTTGTCACCAAAAAACCTCGCATTGTCATTTGCACCGAACGTAGTGTTGTTTGCATTCTGTCATCTGTGCAGACCAATGTCTGTGCATACTAGCATCTCCACACCTTCTGCTCTTATCCACCCACATTACATTTGAGAGCCTAGTTTTAGCATCTGTATAGGTTATTCTGTCATTTGTGTTGTGGGCAGGTTTTAAATTTGAAAAATCATTTTGTCATTTGCGCGTAAAATCCTATCGTTTGCACTTTTCAAGTTGTTGTCTACGTTGTATGTTGGATGTCTTTTGTCATCTGCATTTTTAGCATTTCTGATCTTTAAACTATCGTCTGCATCTGACAAAAGTACTAAGCTGCCAGTTGTACCTTTTTTCCTTCTACCGTCTTCACGGTTCAACGTCCTCGAGTTCTGGCGTCTACGAATTTCAGCGTCTGCAAGTTTTGTCGTCTGTGCCTGTGGTTTTTCATTTGCAATTTTTGGCAGAATTATTAAATTTTAAACACATTTTTCACTGACTGGTGGTTTGCAGGGATTACTAATGAGTTTGCATGTAGGAAACAGACATTGGAAGACTTAAAACAAACCAATAGTGATTTTTATCACTTAGAAAATTTGTAGTGATTCTCATCACTTTAGGATTAAAGGTTAATTAACTTGCATGGTATAACCACTTGTCTTTTGGATGCATGTTGAAAATTAATGAGTAAAACCCAAACACACTCTTGAATGTTTTAAAGGAAAACATTACACCCAATCTTGAATGCCTTAAAGAAATTTATTCATATTTCATTGGAATGAATGTCTAGGCTAGCAAACATTTGGAATTGGTGCTTAAAATGAATTCACATACTCTTGAATTCCTTAAAGGAAATTGATTTCATTTTCAGCAATTTGCTTATGCACACGCTCGATTTACTTTCTTGTTGACGAATCCACACTTTTATTTATGTTGACAACAATTTCAAGTTGGAAAGAACATTGTATGCCTTAAACATGTGTGTCTTCAAAGTAGATTACAAAACCTAAAGTTTCATCAAGAAAGAAAAAATGTCTTTTAAACCCTAAGGCCACTTACATATTCTCTCCCCTCGCGCTTTCAGGTGATCTTGGGTGCACAAGAAATAAGTGGTCTTGTTTTTGCCTTTTTAGGAGGCTGGCTTGAGGATTTCATCACCTCTTGGGACGACCTCAACTCCAGTGTTCTGGCGGAGTATAAGAATTGGGAGGTGAATTGAAAGACACCTCTCTTGGAAGTAAAATCTTGTCACTCTTGGCTAAGCCCCAAAGAACTTTATACCTTTGAGAAGTGAAGGAGGAGATTTGGGTTACTGTCTCTCCCCAAATGTGTGGCATTATTTTCTTTCATCTATAGATTTGGGCCTCACATACTTTATGTATATCGAGGATGCCCTCTTGTTGATCCTTATACATCCTAGTTGAAACCTTATAGGATTGTTGGTGTGTTTGACATTCTTAAGTGTTTGAAACCCTCCCTAGTTGAAGGGGACACACTGTCTACACTTGTCTTGTATATATTACATTATTTGATTTTGCATCTCAAATTTGAAAAAGTCAAAAACACCATAAAACATTAAAAGCCAAAAAAGAAAATCGTAAAAGTTCAAAAATAAAAAAATCTCAAAAACAACAAAAAAACAAGTCTTAGTTTAAGTCCTCTTAGTCAAGTTGTCCACATCAATTCCACATCACTTCTTCTTTCCATCACATTCATTGCCCTTATACATTTGTTGTGTTCATCATTCAAACCATTCCTTGAAGTCTTAATCATCTCTATTTGTCCAAATCATTTCCTTGCCTTCCTAATCATTCAATCTAAGTCATAATCTTCATCTTAGTCAGGATTCCTAATTCAAATCACGATCCAATTTCCTCAGCCAATCTCATAGTTCATCCCTAATTCAATCCTTCAAATCATCATCTTTCTAATCCAATTCCTTGTCAAATTCAGTCATTTCTAATCAATTCTTAATTCAATCCATTTACATCTTCATCCATAATATATCTTTCTTATTTCATTCACGTCTTCTTCTAATTCAACTTTGCATCACATCTTCTACTTTGGACAGGAGCATTTTCATACACATTGGACTTTCATTCAAATCCCACATTCACTTGTTTGCAATATCATAAGGTTTTTATCAAAGCTATATCAAACCTTCATTCGATATCAACTCAAATCAAATCCAATCAATATCAAATCAAATCAAATCAAGTCCAATCCAATTCAAATCAAATCAACACAAAGTCCAAAATCGCTCCTAGTCCCAAGTTCATATTCCATCCATCATCAAAACTTTCGTCACTATTTGTCTAACATCTATGGATAAGAATTGGCCTAATCAAATGGTTGACAATCTTCAAAGGCAATATGGAGTTATACCTCCCTTTCAACCTACATATCAAATCAATCCTCATAACTTCATATCCAATTGTAATCCATCTCATGTTCATTATTCCTCTACCTTTGACAAGGGAAATCCACCTCATTATCCTTCAACCACATATGATTTCATTCATAGCCCACACAATTCCTCAAACAAAAATGCCATTGCCAAGGAAATTGAGGAACTAAAGAATTCTATCTTGAGCCTAGCAAATCAAAAGCAAAAATCTACCATCCATGCCATGCATCCTCTTCCTCCATGTTTTGAAGACCATAGTCCTCATGTCCCGTCCAACCCCAATCCTCCATGTGATTCCCCATACTTTGACCTTCATGCCAAAAACCATCATCCCACTCCCCTACCCATAGTTCCACCTTCACACGATCCTAATCCTCCAAAAACATCATCCCCACCGCGTAATGGGTTTTTCTCATGCAATTTATTGGCTAAGTGCAAAGTTCAAAATAAAGTGATCCAATCACCCAAAGCATACACCCAATTCCATCTCAAGACCTTCTTCCAAAGCATGATGTTATAGATTCCTTTTCTACTATAGATCTAAGCATTTCTCCATCCCATCATTCCCTTATCCCTCAAGATCCATTTATCCCTCTTAGTCCATCTCATGCTTCCCTTCCTAATCAAGATCAAGACATTCCATGCACCACACACGTTACCGATTCTTCTCCATCTCAAGAGTTAGCATCAATAGATCCTCCCCTTCATGAAGAGGTTCCTTCCACTCCATCCATTAATACTCCTCCATGTCAAGATCAAATCACTCCATCTCATGATCCACTCATTCCACCACATGATCCTCTTTTAGGTCAAGATCAAAGTACCCCTTCATTTGCCTTTCATGATCCCAATCCATCTCAAGATCCTATTATCCCTCATAATCCCCCTCATCATCCTAATCCTCCACATGATTCTATCACACCTATCCAATCCACTCATGAACTCCATATACATGGACTCGCATCTTGTGTTGAAAATAATAAGTATCCCATTGAAGAAATAATGTCTCAAGATGTCGGTATGCCTTCCACTCCTTCGAAATCCAAAGTTACTCCTTCCAAACCTAAAGCTTCCCATCATTCATCTTCCAAGTCCACTTTGGGCCCTTATATCCATATTCCCATTCCTTCCTCATTTCCATCCATTTTGGGTCCTTTTTTTTTATAGCCAAACCCCTCATCCCTTCCATCCATTTTGGGTCCTTACATACATCCATCCACCATATCCATGTTTGTCACTTCATCCCCTCATGGTCCAAGTAAAGATCAACAAAGACACACATTCTTGAATTCCTTACAGCGTTCACCATCCATAAGCTCTCCACCCCATTTATCTTCATGCACCCATACCATGGCCAATGGAAGCAAAGTGGATGCCAAAGAAAAAGCGAATAAAGCCAAAAATCCACAAAAGCACAAGGATCAACAAGTCCCTTCTAAATGACATGTTCAAGAAAAGAAAAATATGATCCAAAACAGAACTAAAAGGCCACAAAGGCTAAAAATAAAAAATGCAAAACTTTTATGGATCCTAAAGCTACTTAATGTTAGAGTAAAGCGCTGATTTAATTTCATTTATTAAATTCGCTTTACTCCCTTATTAAGATTCCCCTTTATGCATTCTTTTTGCATCGCTATTTAATAATTAATTAGTAATTAATTATTAAATAGCTTTTCCTTTTAGGTTACCTTTTTTTTGGGTTTTGATATCCTTTTATAAGGATTGATCTCTTTTGTATTTGGTAATCTTTTCCATTTCTGAAAATACATTAGCACATTTTTCAGAGCAAAACCCTTTACCTCCTCTTGTCATTTTCTTCTGTGACAGGTTTTTGCATGCAGGTATTCGAAGGCTTTGTCGATTTGTGTTGATCAAATCCTTCATGGTATCAGAGCCAGATCTGCTACAACTTTTTTGTTATTTTGAAAAAAAAGAGAATGAGGGTTTGACAGAACAGATTTGGAATTTTCTAAGTATTTTCTAAGAGAATAGGGGGGTCACTAATTTTTGGAGTAGTTTGAGGCCAAACAGACCTCATGGATGGATTCAGAAGGCATGAAAACCCTTGTTTCCATATAAAATTTGTTCAATTTGGACAACATTGCTTCGGGAGGCAAATTTTTTTTGCCCAGCAAGGCCGTACAACCTCCTACACGTAAATCAAGGTGATTTTATTCAAAAAAATCAAAAAAGCCCTTTTTTGGGCCACTTAGCCTTTTGGCCACCCCGCACCCACTGGAGCGTCGCTTGCTCTCGGCCAACGCTCAGCCACAGTTGGTGAACCACCACTGAGCTGCCCTAGCCAGTGCTTAGCCCTGCCACCACTGGTGGGCCGCCCACCATCCACTAGTGCTGGCAGCGCCACCGGCATTCACTGCTCAAGCCCCACCTATGTTAGCGACGTTGCCCCCTGCGACAATCGACAAGTTGATGTCATATTTTGGTAGTTGATGTCATCAAACCAACTAACAAAAAATTTTCTGGCGACACGTTGTTGGCAGTCGTACGACCGTCAATTTTTTTCCTTGGTCTATAATTTTCCAGAGAGCTTTTTTTTGGACCTGCAGTTGGTTTTTTTGCAATAACTCTCGCATATGGGAGTCTTTTTCAATTCTAAAAAAAGAGTTGAAAAGCTCATTTCGAGACAGAGATGATGGAGAAGGAAATTTTGGATTTTTTTTCTAGATTGATATCTATTTTTGCATTTGAAGTCTGTTGATGACTTCTATCTTCTGGGGGGCATAACTTCTTCATTATAGCTCCATTTTTCGATTTGAAAAAAGCGTCGGAAAGCTCTTTTTGAGAACTTTCCAGATTCTCAATCTTTTCACCAATATTTAGTACCAAGTATTTTTTATTTGTATTTGAAGCTTTTTTGCTCTTATCTCATTCACACAATCTATTTGTAAGTTGGGGTTTGGTTTATTGCATTGTGGGGGGCATTTTTATAGTATTTTCTATTATTATATCAGTATATCAAAAAACAAAAAAAACCTTTCTAAAACAATGGCCAAGACCACTTCTTCTCTAGAACTTTTGACCCCTCACAATTATCACACTTGGAAGACCTCAATGACTCGGCTTCTCCAGTCAAAAGAGTTGTGGTCATGTTTAGATGTAGTTCAACCTATTTTTTAGAGGCCTTTTGAGATTATGTAGCATCGAAACAAAATGGATGAGGCAATCGGATTAATTGCATTACAGGTATCAGATAGTTTACAGTTTCATCTGAACGGGTGTAATACTCCTCTGGCTATGTGAACCAAGCTTCAGGGCTTGTTTGGTACTGTAAATGAGTTCAAGGCACTTCAGATAGAGATAGAGCTTACATCACTTGCACCAGATTCCTTTTTGACTATTGATGACTTCTTGATGAAGTTTACTCAACAAAGATCCTTGTTGTAGAGTTGTGGAAAGATGAAGACTGATACTGAGTGCATCTATTTGATTCTCTCAAAGCTTCAAGAGAATTTTTAGATATTTTCTTCCACATTCTATTCCACCAAAGATGCTTTGGGGAATTGATTTGTTATGCCTTCTTTTGAGGTCTTTTGTGATCACTTGACTAGAGAGCAGTCAAAACTCACATAGTTGGATACTATGACTGGTTCTAAGACAAAGGCATTGGTAGCTCAGACATCTACAAGAAAGCCAAAGCCAAAACTGAAGCATAAGACAAATTTAGCAGGCAGTGAGAGTTCCTCCAAGCCTCCTCCCAAATCAGATGCTCAGAAACCCTCTCAGAAGGGTAATACTTCTAAGTTTGGTGAGTCTTCCTCCAAGACTAAGAAGTATACAGGTGAACCTTGAAGTTTTTGTGGCAAAGAAGGACATCCAATTTCCAGGTGTTGGAAACGTCTTGAGGCATTAGAGGAGGCTATGCAGTAGTCTAGTATTGCTTCTCCGAAGCGTCCACCTCCACCTACAGGGAAAGGACATGCTCTTTCTGCACACACATTATCTTCTCCAACTCCTTGGATTCTTGATTTTGGAGCTTCCCATCACATGACACACTCACCTAATTTGGTTACCTCACTTGCTTAGAGTGTTACTACATAGATTGCAGTTGGTGATTCTTCTTAGCTTTCAGTCATAGGTTTGGGAACTATCTCTTTAGAGGGTGGTTCACTACAGGATGTTCTCTTGGTTCCAGCCATTTCTACGAACCTCCTGTCTGTCTTTCAGATTTGTCATTCAGGCTTTGGAAAGACAATTGAGTTCTCACCACATGATGTGGTTATTTGAGACCTCCATGATCCTGATTTGGTTATTGCTACAGGGAGTGTTGATCTTCAGCTTCACTTATATCAATTTGATGGTTTTGAGAGCTCTGATTCTACAGATCTTTCTCTCATTGCTCATGCAGACATGGTGAGCAAACTTTGGCATGAGCATTTTGGCCATGTCAACTACAGATATTTACAATAGATGAGTACACAAGAGCTAGTGATTGGATTGCCTTAGATCTCTTGAACTGATGGTGTGTGTCAAGGTTGTACACTTGGCAAACATCACAAAGATCCTTTTCTAGAAGGTTGATCCACACATGCTAAGGCACCATTGGAGTTGATACATAGTGATCTTATGTCATTTCCAACTCCATCTTTTTTAGGTGCTCGATATGTGCTCACCTTCATTGATGACTTTTCCAGACACACATGGGTGTACTTTTTGAAGTACAAGTCTGATGCCTTTGATTCATTTCAAATCTTTAAGACTTTTGTAGAGAAGTAATCTGGTCTTTCAGTTAGGCGTATCCGCACTAACAATGGGGGGGAATATGTGAATCAATCTTTCAGAGATTTTTGCACTAAGCATGGTTTACAACATCAATTCTTTGTTCTCGATACACCTCAGTAGAATGGGGTTGCTGAGAGAAAAAATAGGACATTACAAGAGATGGCCAATTGTATGATACAGTCTCGTGTTATGAGTTCTTCATTTTGGGCTGAGGCTATCAATTGTACCAACTATATTTAGAATTGAATTCCTCATAAGGCATTGTGACACATGACTCTTGAGGAGGCTTGGACTCATGTCAAGCTTGATGTTTCTACTTTTCGCATTTTTGGTAGTGAGGCTTAGGCATTTATTCCAGATGCTCAACGGAAAGCCATGGAGAAGAAGAGTCGACCACTCATTTTTGTTGGCTACTGTGAGGATGTGAAGGCATACAGGTTGTTTGATCTTGATTCCAAAGATGTCTTGTTTCAGTGGGATGTTCAGTTTGATGAGCATTATCCTTTTATGGATCCTCCATCTTCAACTTCTTCTTCACTACCTAGTACTTCATGTACTCCTCTATAGGATTATGCTTCCTTTGAGGAGGATCTTGAGATTGATCCTCCTTTCCATCCTCCACCAGATGTTTCGCGAGTGCCCAAGTGGGCTTGTGATACTGTTGATGCAGTTGGACCTCTGGCAGGTGATCCTATAGATGTTCGTCGTACTCGTTCTCAAACTGTAAGAAGTGGCCTTTTGAGTCATGTTATTTCTGTTGATCCTCATAATTTTTCACAAGCAACAAGACACTCAAAGTGGGATAGGGCTATGGATGAGGAGTATTCTTCTTTGATGAAGAATCACACATGGGATTTGTGTCCTCTTCCGAAAGGAAGAAAGTTGGTTCGATGCCATTGGGTGTACCGTACCAAGTATGCTGCAGATGGTTCTATTGATAGGTACAAGGCATGTCTTGTTGTAAAGGGTTTCACACAGGTTGAGGGTATTGATTACTTTGAGAACTTTGCCCCTATTGCCAAGATGAACTCTATTCACCTTGTACTCTCTCTAACAGCTTCACAGAGATGGACAATTTTTTAGATGGATGTGAAGAGTGCCTTTTTGCATGGAGACCTTCATGAGGAGATTTATATGGAGCAACCTCATGGTTTTTTGCAAGACTCTTCATTGGTATGTCGGCTTCAAAGGTCTTTATATGGTCTCAAACAGGCCCCTAGGGCTTGGTATGAGAAGATGGATTCCTTCTTGCTTGCTTCCCACTTCACATGGTGTCATTCTGATCCTACAGCTTACATTCAACATCATGGGGCTGACTTATTGATAATTGTACTTTATGTTGATGACCTCATCATCATAGGAAGCTCAGTCTCCATGATACAGGGTGTTCAACAAGCATTGAGAGAGTAGTTTGAGATGACAGATCTTGGCCTTATACACTATTTTTTGGGCCTACAGGTTGTTCAGTCTTCAGATGGGATAGCCATACTCCAACAAAAGTATGCTCATGATATGCTTCAGAGATTCGACATGCTTGATTGCAAGCCTACCCCCGCACCTTTTTAGTTAGGTGTTGTTTTATCTACCACTTGCTCTACTCCTACAGTGGATTCCACTCTATACAGACAGCTTGTGGGTAGTTTGTTGTACTTGACACACACACGTCCTAATATTTCCTTTGCGGTTGGACTTGTCTCTCGATTCTCCCATGATCCTCATGAGAGTCATTGGCAAGCATCCAAACATATCTTGAGGTATATTAGAGGTACAACATGTTATGGCATTCACTACACATCAGGAGATCCTCACATTGTTGGTTTCACAGATTCAGATTGGGCTTGTGATATTGATGATTGCAAGTCTACTTCTGGTTTTTTATTTTGTCTTGGTTCTGGTCCTATCACATGGTCTTGCAGAAAGTAGCATGCTCATGCATTATCATCTACTGAGGCAGAATACAGAGCAGTTGTATTTGCTAGTCAAGAGGTTTTGTGGCTTCGACAGTTGATGACAGAGTTTGGATTTCCTCCTAATAGTCCCACCTTTCTGTGGTGTGACAATAAGAGTGCTATACACATTTCACGCAACCCAGTTGAGCATTAGTGGACCAAGAACATTGAGCTTCACATGCACTTCATTCGACATCTCATTCAAGATGGTGCCTTGAGCTTGGAGTACATTCCTACTATTGAGTAAGTTGCAGACATCTTCACTAAACCTTTTGCATCCCTGCAATATCTTCAGCTACGTTCTATGCTTGGGGTGAAGGAAGTTGTCCTTGGGGGGTCTTAGTGATGAGTCCTTCTTTCCTTCTTTTATTTCTATCTCTTTTTGGAGTAGAGTTTTTCCCACTGGGTTTTCTCTATTTCTCCGTTTTACAGAGATTTTGTTATGATTGGGTACCTCATCAAGCCTTGTTGTCGAGACTGAAGTTTACTTTCAGCATTGCATTGTTTATAGCTACATTGTTGCTCATCTTAAGGGGGGGTGTTAGAGTAAAGCGTTGATTTAATTTCATTTATTAAATTCGCTTTACTCCCTTCTTAAGATTACCCTTTATGCATTCTTTTTGCATCTCTATTTAATAATTAATTAGTAATTATTAAATAGCTTTTCCTTTTAGGTTACCCTTTTTTTGGGTTTTGATTTCCTTTTATAAGGATTTATCTCTTTGGAATTTGGTTACCTTTTCCATTTCTAAAAATACATTAGCACATTTTTCAGAGCAAAACCTTTGCCTCCTCTTGTCTTTTTCTTCTGTGACAGGTTTTTGCATGCAGGTATTCGAAGGCTTTGTGGATTTTTGTTGATCAAATCCTTCACTTAATGTAGCAATTAATCTCAAAGAAAGATTCAAAATGACATCCAATTTTGCTAATCCAAAGGCTTCCCTCATTTATTAATCATCCAAGCTTCCATTTTCCAAATCCATTTTGGGTCCTTATATACCCAAATCCACCATCCTACACCCATCATCTCCTTCATCCATTTTGGGTCCCTATATCCCAAAATCCAAACTTCCTACATATCCTCCACAATTTCCTCCTTTCCATCACCCTTCAAGGTGTGTGCCAATGACGATCTTTCCCCCTCCTTCATCCACTCATCCACAAGTCTTCCAACCTAGCATCCATCAACCATGTCTTCCTCCCACCCACTTCACCCCCTTAATCCAACCTTTTTCATAAGTCATTGTCCTCCATTCACTACCCTACCAACATTTATGAGAAAATAGTACAAATTTGTTGAAAATAACAAAGAATGAGAAATAAATATCAAGGGATACCATCCATGTAACTAGACACTTGAGTCCTCTCTTCATTTTCTTATCATGTATCTAAGGTCTTCCAATTCCACTTATCTATCCATTCACTTTTCCTCTTCCACTTGCACTCTACACTGGGGGCAAGCTCCATCCATACCACACTTCCATACATATCTTCCATACTTCCATCTACCATTCATCATCCTTGTCCATCTTTGATCTTGACTATCCTATTCCATCCATCCATATGCACTTTCCATGTCCCTTGCACATTATCCACACATTATCCTGCATACTTCCATAATCTTTTCATATATTTGATCTTGACATCCTTCATCCCATAGTCCTTGTCATGTTTATTTCCTCCATCCTCCATCCATACTCCTACATACTTCCATGCTACTTTCATATGTCCTTGGTCTTGGTTTTCACATCCATTTCATATTGCACATTTCATCCATACCCTTCATATCATTATCTCTTTTCCATAACCTCCCTCTCATATCCCTTCTTCATTCCACTTTCATACCCATGCTCGTGATCACTATTAGAGGCACAATACCAAAATGTTCATACATGCTTTGGAAGAGCACATGCCTTCTCTTCCTCCATACACTAGCCTTCACACCACCTTTCCATTTTCATGTAGCCTTTCCCACCATATTTCCTTCCATTTTCGTATCCTTGGTATGGGCCATTTGGCCTCCTTCGAAACATGTCTCATGGCTCCGCATTTTCTGATACCATATCATTTGGCTCCTCACATCCTTTCACCATTTGTTTCATCCACCCACTCACGTCGCTTTTCCTCCATTTACCATGCCTTGGCTCTCCCTTGTCATTGGTCCCAATCCATTCTATCTCACATTTGTTCATATCACATTCAATCTAATTCTTCCACTCACTTCAATCAAATTCATTTATCCTCTAATTTAATCAATTTTCCCTTCTTCTAATCCTTTCACATCAAATCAATTCTACTCTCATCATTCCTCATCCTATCACCATCATTCTTCCAATTCTTCCAATTGCATTTCAATTCAATGTATCCATCAAAATCTCCATAAAATCAAAAACATTATAAAAAAAAATCTCAATCAATGTGCAATCAATACTAATCCAATCAATCTAATCTTGCAATCTTGTACATCAATCCTTAATCAATTCCTCAATTTGACCCCATCAGTTGATAATCCATTGACCATATTCAAATATTATCATGGGATGTATCCTTCCCAATCCTCGGATGTGCATTATGCTTATCGTTAGCTTTGTCATCCTTGATCAATCATAATCAATCAATCCATTAATTGGTTTTCAACTTGACTAGGGGCAAAGTATTGGTTTGCTTTTTCTTTTTTGTGCATGATTGCTTGTTACTTGTATGCATTAGTATTTTCTGCATTTATCATGGTCTTTGCATCCTATTGTCCCAGGAATCATGGTCTTCCATATCATGGTTTCATATGACATATGGTTGGATTAGACCCCTTTTTATCACGTACTCAATGCATTGTCATCTTGGTTCCTCATACCTTGGTGCATAATGTTCAGTACAATATCAAACTTAGGTTGTTCACACCATTGTAGCATAACTTTATCAATCTTATCATTTTCCCCTCCCTCCCTTCCTCCCATCCATTTTGAGAGAACATCCATGTTCTCCTAACCCGCATGTCCTCTCAAGGGGGCATACCCTTCCACCCTTGTCATCCTTCCTTATCCTTCCATGACTAGGGCATCATGCTGTTAGTTTTATCCTTTCAGGGGCAACCTATATTTTCTTTTTTTTAATATAATGTCGTTTCAATATCACATCAAAGAGGGGAAAAATGTAGACACCTAAAATTGTCCAAATCCCCTTTTCATGACCAATTAAATAGATATTTATTATTTATTTAATTATCCTACCTTTAATTAAATAAATTTATATTTATTTAATTATATTCATCTTTCCTTAATTTAAATAAACTTAGGTTTATTTAAATCCTAGCCTATCTCCCATCTCACTTACATCTTAACCCATTCACTTTAATTAAGTAAAGTACTTCATTTACTTAATTAATCCTTTTTTAATCCCACTAGGAATTAAATATTAAATTTAATCCTATTTGACCACATAGCTCCTAACTTTAACCCTCACCTAACCTCACTTTCCTAACCTAACCCATCTTTCTAAGCCTACCCACTACTTAATCCCACTTACTTTTTCCTAATCGCCTTGTTAATCCACTTTTAATCCTAAGTGTGTGCTCACACATGTGTGAGGAACACTCATACTTCCCACACCCCTCATGACTTCCACACATCTTGCACATTTGTCCCCTTCACATGAGAATCAAGGTGTCTCACACATGTGTGAGAGACCATGCTTCTCACACCTCTTACACCTGTCATTGACCTATCATATCAAAGATTGCTCACACATGTGTGAGCATCTTTTCCCCTTTGAATGGTCAAAAACTCTAATCCACATGGAGTCTACTTGGCCTCCACCTCATGGACACCTCATTGATCCTGAGAGATCCTAGCCCTTCATCTTGCATTGAATCTCAACAGTCTATTTCATCTCATTTCCTATAAAAGGAGAGCCCTCTCCTCATTTCTATAAGCACTATCTAGCCCATTGTTATGATGTGGGATTTGTGAGCAACCACATCCTACAACAATGAAATCATCAACACTTGGTGATTTTATGAGGTTTGCATTAGTGCTATTTTGAGTAGATTAAACTCTTGTGATTTCATGTCATCCTTATTTACATGTTGCCTTTCATATTTGAAGTTTGCATGAACATGTAGGAATAGGCTTTAGTTGCTTATTGTTTGTTCCATTGTTACATTTTTATGCAACACAATAAATATGACCATTTTGCTTCTAAATGTCTTAAGAGAGTAAATAATTATAAAAGGAATTTCAAGCTAGGAGACCTAGAGAATGCCTATATGCAAATGATGAATAACTGGAAGCTAGTATGGAAAGATTCTTGAGTGAAAGTGAAAATGAGAGTGATGAACTAGGATTTGTTGAAATTAAAGAAGAAATTCTTAAAAAAGAAGAAGTTGGAGAAGAAAGGGCATTAGTGTCACAAGTTGAAAAGAAAAAATATGATTGGATCATAGACATTGGTTGTCCACATCATATGATTGGTGATATGAATAAATTTGTTGAGCTCAACAATGGTGATGGAAGAATTGTCAGATTGGAAACAATGCAACTTGTCATATAAAATGAATAGGATCTATTACTCTTGATGGCAAAACGAACACTAATGATGGTATGAAACATAACCTTGTGAGTGTTGGACAGTTAGTTGACAAGGGATATCAGTTGCAGTTCACAGAAAGAACATGTATTATCAAGGATAAAAATGGTAAGATGATTGGTACTGGTACAAGATCAAGAGGTAATGTTGTTCAATTGAATCCTATAGAGATGACATGATTGGTTGCTAAAGTTGATAACAATTGGTAATGACACAAGATTTTTTCATATAAATTTTGATAACACTACGAAAGAAAGCACTATACTTGATGTTAGATATTTGTCTATAATAGTGAAGACTACTAACATGGTATGCAAGTAATGTGTTATAAAAAGATTTTTTATTTTTTTCGAGCATGAAGTTTACTACACAACAAAGCTAGAGATAGTACACACAAACTTGAGCATTCCTACAAAGATAAGAGCATTCTACGGTGAAAGGTACTTCATGATTCTTGTTGATAATTTTAATAGGATGATGTGGGTAAAATTTCTTAGAGAGAAATCTAAAGCATTTGAGAAGTTTAAGAACAGATTTGAAAATGAATCTGGATTAAATATTAAGTGTTTAAGATTTGATAGAGGTGGAGAGTTTATGTCAAATAAGTTTAACAATTTTTGCTAAGTAAATGACATTAAAAGATAACTTTCAGTCCCTAAGACACCTAAGTAGAATGATATAGCAAAAAGGAGAAACACATTAGTAACAAAGGCAACAATAGACATGATGTTTGAGTATAATGTCTCAAAGACATTCTGAAGAGAGGCAATTAATACACTAGTATATACATTGAATAGAGTACATATCAAACAAGGGATTGGTAAGACCTTTTACGAGCTTTGATTTGGACATGCGCCCTCAGCTAAGTATTTTAGAATTTTTGGAAGTAAGTGTTACATCAAGAGAGAAGGTGGCATTGGTAAATTTGATGCAAGAAGTAATGAAGGTATGTTTCTTGATTATTCATTGAAAAGTAAAGCATACCAATATTTTAATCAAAGAAATAATATAGTTGTTGAGAGCACAAATGTTAGAGTTGATGAGAAGTTTGGAATTTAAGAAAGAATACTTGATTGTGATTCTGATTAAGAAACTAATCCAAAGGCTAACTAACAAAATTTTGAGTTATTTTATGAGACTTTCACAGATTTTCAAAATGACATACAAATTGTGGAATAGAGATAAGAACCAAGGAGTGAACCTAGAGCTAAAGTAAGAGTTGAGACAATAACACCTAATAAGAACCTAAAAAATAATTACCCTGCTGATCAGATTATTGGTAGCAAGGACAAAGGAGTCATGAAAAGGAACAAGGTACAAAGAGAAGAACTATGTTTGATTTCTTAAGTAGAACCTAAAATTGAAGATGAAGCTAGTAAAGATGACTTTTGGATTCAAGCTATGAGAGAAGAATTGGATCAAATTGAGAAGAATGATACTTGGGAATCGGTTCCTAGACATAAAGACAAGAATATTATAGGAACTAAGTGGGGTTTCAGAAATGAGATGAATGAACAAGGTAAAGTTGTGAGAAATAAAGAAAGATTGGTATCTAAAGGTTATTCACAACAAGAAAGTATTGATTATGATGACACATTTACACTTGTTGCTAGAATAGAAGCAATTAGAATATTTTTGGCATATGCAACTAACAAGAAATTCAAAGTCTATCAGATGGATGTGAAGTCAACATTTCTCAATGGATAACTTGAAGAAAAAGTTTACATTGAGCAACCTAAAGGTTTTACTTTGACAAAAGAAGAATATATGGTCTACAAGTTGAAGAAAGCACTGTATGGGTTGAAACAAGCACCTAGAGCCTGGTATGCGAGGTTGGATAACTATTTGGAAAAATTGGGATTTGCTAAAGATATTGTAGATAGTAACCTATATTTGAAGGAAATTGAGAATGGTCTACTAATTGTTGAAGTATTTGTGGATGACGTAATCTTTTGAGGTAATGATGAAGCAAGTGAGAAATTTTCTGGTGAAATGAAGAAGGAATTTAAGATGATCATGAATGGTGAGATGAACTATTTCTTGGATTTGTAGATTGTATAGAATAGTGATGGTTTTTTCTTATAATGAACTAAGTATATGAAAGATTTGTTAAAAATATTCGGTTTGGAAAGTTGTAAACCTATTGGTACACCTATGGTAACTAGTCATAAGTTATCTAGCAAATATGAGACACCTACTATTGAGAAGAAGAATACAACTCTATGATTGGAGGTTTGCAATATTTGACTCATACAATATTAGATATAGCTAATACACTTGGAATTGTTGTGAGATTTCGAGCTAATCCTAAAGAATCACACTATGCAAAAATAAAGAGGATTTTCAGATATTTGAAGGGTACACCTGATTTTGGGTTACGATATGATAGATAAAATGATTTTACATTATGTGAATATATTGATGTAGATTAGGCAAGCAATATGGATGATAGAAAAGTAAAAGTGGCAGATCATTTTTCTTAGGAGGAAGATTGGTTTCTTGGCTAAGCAAGAAACATTATTATATTTCACAAAGCACAACACAAACATAGTATGTAGTAGCAATGAATATTTGCAATCAGATCATGTGGACGAAGTAGATGTTGAAGGACATTGGAGTTGAGTTTACAAATCTTGTTATCATACATGGTGATAACACAAGTACAGTGAGTATGTCTAAAAATCATGTGTTGCATTCTAAGACAAAGTACATATCTATTAAGTATCATGTTTTGAGAGAGAAAGTTGCAGAGAAAGAGACCAGATTGGAGTATATCAATACATAGATAGAAAACATATTTACAAAGCCTTTGCCAAAGGATATATTTGAGTATTTGAGAGGTATACTTGAGGTTATGCCCTTGCCTAGTTTTGAGTAGATGATGCAAATATTGCATTAGTCCAGTGGCACAGAGCACTATTATTCATTTGGACTAGATGTTGGATGCTTCCTCTATGGGGAAGTATTTGTATTTGAGTTGAGTTGTGAAGGACTCTTGGTAGCTAGTATTTAACAGTGTCTCTAGACACTTATGTTTGATGAAGATATTTTTGCAGCAAATTTTAAATAATGATGCCTTTGTCATTGATGTCAATGGGGAAAAAGATGTGTACATCCTGTGGAAAATGTATTGATGTCAATGGGGGGAGCATATCTATGGGGGAGCAACAATTATTCTTGAGAGATTTAATTGATGAAGAGGATTTGAAAATAAAAGAGTACAGTGAGCAATTGCCACAGAGTCATATGTTTGGTATTCTTGGGACTTAGATGTTTTTCATCTATGTTGTCATTAATGCTAAAGGAGGAGATTGTTAGCATGAATGTTGATGATATTCCTATGGGAGGAGAGGGGGGGGGGTGTGGTGGGTGGTGTCTTAGCATTGTTGGAGCATTTGAGAGATTGTTGATATGACTATATGTTACATTCATGGCAATGTTTGTCATTGATGTCAACATACTAGTTATTCTGTGAAGATTGACAAGTAGTAGGTAGAGATTGAGATCATGAGGTTTGAGGATTGAAGATGAGGTCAAGTGCAATTGAGGACGTATTCTATAGATTGTCCTGATGACATAGTTGAAGACTAGTGATAGTTATTCGAGATTTACTAAAGTTAATATGTAGACAAAGTTCCTGAGAAGTGGTTTCTAGTAACTAGATTATATCTCCTAACATGGTTAGAATCTGGTTAAGCACAGTTAGATGAAGGTAGAAGACATCATGATGATGACGTGGTTGAGTGCATAAAGTATGAGGTTGCATGTGTGAATATTTATAAAAACTATGAGTCGACAATGTTATGTAATTATGAAAAGATGTAATGTAATGTGTATTATTATATCTTAATGTGGTCCTACTGTAATTTTAAATTAAGAAAGCCTTAAGATCAACTCAAAAAATTAATTTAAGGTATTCGTAAAAATGAAAGTTATTTTCCTTGTGGTAAAAAAAAATTATGAGTGAATGTAAGAGGAATATATGTGAGTAAGAGATCTAAGGGATTTATGCAATGCGAGTATGCAAATCTGGTATTGA
Organism: Cupressus sempervirens; assembly: GCA_028749045.1. Lineage (NCBI taxonomy): Eukaryota > Viridiplantae > Streptophyta > Pinopsida > Cupressales > Cupressaceae > Cupressus > Cupressus sempervirens. The sequence continues at coordinate 738,950,476 of CM053793.1, forward strand.
GATTAGAGAAGTGCCTAGTGCAGAAGAGGCACAATGAAAAAGTGAAGTAATTGTATTTGGTAGAGTGCTAGTGGATAGTTGATCATTTGGTATTGTTCTAAAAGGAATAATACAAAGGGTAGTTGGACAGTGAGTTCGGTGGTCTTTCTCCTGAAGTTGTTTGAACAATGGGTCCTTCTACTTTCTACAACTCCTAATAGGGTTGGAATCTCTTCATAAGGATTCAAAGTCTCCCAACAGTGATTGATTTGTACTAAATGTATTTTATGACTCCTAACATGGTCCATCTTTTTGCAAGGAATTTATATATTAGTACATCATTTTTTGGGTTTTGGGGTTTACCCTCTAATCAAGGGTTTCCCTAGTTAACAAATATGGTGTTATTGTGTATGGTGATCTTGCTACAGTTGTTGCACTTATTGATTACATGTTTCAAATTTAATAAGGTTAATAAGAGTTTTTTTAATTGGAGAACCGATTCACCCCCCTCATAGTTATCTCAGTGAACTTAACTTTCTAACAAGCATAAACTAGTTCAATGACTTGAAAGCAGGAATCCTTGATCTTCAATGGGGAGATTACTTGAATGCTTGAATGCTTGAGAGCTTGGATGCTTGCACATGTGAGATGATGAGATACAAAATGGAGCAAATAGTTGGGTTTATAAAGGGCTTAGAATTAACTAACTCTCGTAGGCCCACCAACCTAGGATTTAGAATTAACTAACTCCTATAGGCCCACTGACCTAGGATTTAACACCCTTAAACTATTTGGACATGGGGTATGAGTGATGGACCCAAAATAGGGCCCAAATAGGGATGCACTGCATCCCTAATTGGCCCATCAAGGGCACACTACATTTCTAATTGGACAGGGACGCACTACACCCTATCAGTTAGGGCCCAAAACCTTCGAGACCCACTCAGGGTCCCAAAACAAGTCTTTGATCCCAAAAATCTAGTATAGAACTTGAGATATAGTCATTTCAATGTGAATAAGAGATTCCAAGTGATTGGATGAAGTAAAGGGACAACTTGAGTGGTTAGATCCTACCTCAATCTTTATGTCATGAAAAGAAGAAATTTAAAGAGGATCGATTAGGTATTACCCAATTCCAACTAGGAGGAAGGATAACAAAAAGATGAGAAATGCAAATGAATGATGACCTCACATTAAATGGGTGGGTAAAAAATCATCATTAAATTGAGGTGCTTCCAATTTAAGATGGTACAACTAAAAAATAAGATTGAACTCTATATTTGTTGGACGCAACTCAAGATTGGGTGAACCAAGTTTTGTGTCTTGTATTATACTTATGTGTTCTTCATTCCTTCACATTATTGGTTATATGTACATGTAATTATTAGGTTCATGTCTTCTAACCCTAACAAGAAGTACACACCATTAGAGGAGTACACAAGTGTAATGTGGCATTATCTTGTATTTGTAGAAGCAAAAAAATTGCCATTGTAAATTTATTGTCTATATTAGAGAAGATAATAAAAGTTGTTCTTAATAAGAAGTACAATACATGTTGATCTTTGTTGGCAGAGAAAAGGAGTGTAGCAAGACAATAATCTTCAATTAGTCTTAGTCAAAACCTACAAAGTTTTTTTAATTTTTATAATAGTCATAATGTTTACAATTGATTGGTTAATATTGTCGATCAATATGTGTAAAAGACCCCTTGCTATAGTTTTCTTATGCATTAGAAATGTTCATAACTTTGATAAATACTTTTTGTATACATAAGTTCTTTAAGCATATTTGAGGTAAAGAACAAGAGAGAAATAAAAGCTATTATACTAATGAGTTCAATCTTTGTTTTGATCATCATAAAAGAACATCATAACTCATATTTCATGGAGACCCAAAATTCTTATTTCTTAATTAAGAACTAAGCCATACCAACTTCCCTAAAAATTAGAAAAAAAATCAAAAGAAGCTCAGAAAGAAAAAATGCACTTATGAAAAAGCAGAAACATAACAACATTTAATTTTAGAGAGCATGATACCTTAGGGACAACCTAGACAAATATATAATTTGCTTCACAATTGATTCTTAATTTATCTATCAAGAAGTTTAAAACACTTAGCATCACATGACAAAAAAGACATGAATTTTTTCCCTTTTGTATAATAAATTTTTGATCTAATAAATTACTAAATATACATTTTATTATAAATCTTAAAGAACCCTTATCATTGTAACAAAATTTAACTATTTGACACCTATTTTGAAAGTTACTAGAACACAAATGATTCTTTCAACAACTAACATGTATTTTAAGAACTCTAAGATAATTAGTCTTTTCCAAATCCTCCACTTCTAAGGGAAATGTCTATGAGATTAAGATGCACCATTGACTGAATTTTGAACTTAATTATTTAACAAGAGCTCTGTAGAGCTAGAGTCCCGCCTAATGTTAAACAAATAAGCAAGATTGACCAGAAATCAGCCTTGAAGTATTGGGAAAAATCATCTAAGTGTTTGTGCTTAATTCATGTTTTTTTTTTAAATCTTCATTTTAATATCTGTAGGATGAGATATCAACTTATGCATAATTTCTCTATTAAGAATTTTAATTTAGTGGAGGTAAACTAATAGTATCCTAAACATACAACTACATCTACATGCTTCAAGATTTCAATGAAGGATCATTCGGAAGATTTCTTATCTCATTCCTTCTATTGCGAATATAAAATGAAGGGGAGATGATCAAAGGGAATATCATTAGGATATAGAGAAAAATAATGTCATGGGAGAGATGTATAATAATAGAGAAACATACAAGTCAAGGAATAAATAGTAAAGGAATTTAATTCAAGGTAATTGAATTAAATTATCCAATCCAACCAGTTGGAGACAACACAAATGATGTCAAAGCATGTTTTTACTCGCTTGAAGAGAACAAGAAAATATGTTAAATTTAATTCATCTAAAAAATACTTAAAAAGAAAGAAAGAAAGAAATCTCAAATGAGAAATCAACATCAAACATGGAGAAATCCATTCCATACATCCTTATAAGATAATCGAGATGCTTCACAATTTTCATACACAACACATGTTGTATGAGAAGAGGACAAACATTATGTGGTTAATATACTTATTTAGAAGAGCTGTAAATAAAGGGGGTTCTTAATCATATGGAGTAATATAAATAGATAGCTTCTTTGGAAGAAACTGTGAAAATCCTTCTACATTACATCATTGTGGATTATTTGAAAACCATTTAAATGTTTCTAATTCCAAATAGGAGTATCATTAGTTCCTAAATGTATTTCTTGAGCAAGAATAACACTTATTTAAAATATAAATGGTGACATGAACCATCCATAATGTCCCTATAGTAACGATGTATGATAAGAAGACATTAATAATGTGAGACTACAGATATGAAACAGGTTTCTAATGGGCAATCTCTAGCATTGAAGAGACTACTTATCTAACCAAAGAATCATCTATGAAATATACTAACCTTCCACAATTCCACTCAGAATTGTCATAAGTAGATATTTGTTTCATTACAAGATCACTCCAAATTTCTATGGAATCAATCTACTATAAGATTAAAGACAAAGGAGATAATCCTTGCAAATTGTATATCAACCAACCAATCAAACTCGATTAATAAATGGCCAACTTGTCTTAATAAGAGTCCTCACATAGACTCCTTGTAAACAAAATACATCTTGCATATTGTATTGGTAATAATGAAACATTAAGTGTATTATACAAAGAAAGAGCCTTTCTAAAGTGCACCATATCTAATCTATGGAAATTCAATTGACATCTAAAATCAATATTACAATTATCTTTGACACATTTCACATGATAAATACAGTATTATTATTACCAATATAAATAGAAACAACTCATTTAATGAATACTGACAATTTAGAAGACAATAATATGTTATGGTTGACTACTAAAATATATACACACTCATTAGAGTGAGGATACATGTCATTGTATACAAATTTATTCAGATCATCATATTTATATAGATCATCCAAATATAGGTTAGAAAATACAGGCCAAATAGATTTGCATTTGGGTAATAAGATATTATTAAATAGACTTGAAATAATAATTTATAAAACAAATGATCTATAATATTGTACGGATCAGAATTGATTTTTTACACTCAAAACTATTTAAACCTCGGGGAATTAGGAGAGAACGAAAAAAGATATAATCCACATTAAGGTCCAATCAAAAAGGAATGAATCATCTTAATTTGATATCATATCATATCATAACAACACTTAGCAATAATCAAAATCACAAAAAAATAGAAAATAAAAATCTAGTTTACAGTCAAATTTAGTATTACAAAAAAATCCTTATTACTATTAATTTAATATTAAGTAGACACCCATTCATATGTATTATAAAGAATAACGATTAAAATATGCAATGGTTAATATGTTGATAGGCAATGATTATTCTCCAAAAATAAATAAACATATTTCGCAAGCATTGAACCACTCAATAGAAGATAAATGGAGGGGGCTATTCAACATTCATAGTTCAGTCAGAACTCTCATACACAACCAACTTTAGGCATTCAAGGAATAAATTAGAGTGAAGTAAATTATACACTCTACTTAATCCATCTAATTATTTAGCCGAGAAAATACATAAAAATCAATCAAGTGACAAGAAAGAAATACAGTTTGGGGAAAGGAGATGGTATACGTACACATGGAAAAATATAAATTCTAGCTTCATTCTAGAAAAAATCTAGATTGTGTTATGCCTTTCTTACTTTTATCAAATGGTTATCAACCGATGAATCAAGTAAATTTATGTATATGAACTTATTACAACAATTTAAGATTCCATGAATTGTTGAAACAAATTACAAATACTTAAAATAAAAATTAGTATTAGTTTTTCCAATATGTTACCAACCTACTAAAAAGTTGTATTCTTGAAATCCAGAAAAAAAAAAACATAAATTATAATCTACAAAATAGTAGGAAGTGGCATAAAAATTGAAGCCATACATATAGTTTGATACTTAGGTCAAAAATATATAAAAATATTATTTAATTAACAAAATATTTTTTTAAATATTAATGTTATGAATATGCTTAAACTAAAATTTACCAAACATTATAAACTAAAAGCTTGAATTAGCAAACATAATAATATACCTTTGAAAAAAATAGGGCATTGGCTTAAAAATAAAAACCTACTAATTTAGATATGATATGTATGTTTATGAGTAATATTGCCTACATTTAAGTTTTTGCCAAACACAAACTCAACAGCCCTTGATCTACTCTCGTACCAATCTGAGATCCTCTACTTGTATGTACAAATGCAATACAATACCATACCAGTTGAGCAATTCCAAAATGAAAACCCATTAAATTAACAAAATGGAAGCATCAGAAACTCAAATCAAAGAGTATCTTGGTACAAGAATTAATTCTTGGCAGAACTAATAATTGGAATTCTTGTCATTTTTGTTCTTAAATGTGTCAAACACCAACCATTCATACCTTCATTCTAAATCCAATAAACTTCAAGATGGTATCTATGCCACTTCTAGATAATGCATATTACAATGAAGTAGGAAGCTCAAACATTCAACAAAATAATCATGTCCATTGTCTGAATTTTATTTGGGTTACTAAGATAACTCAATGATAAAAGTATAATTTTGTGGGCATAATAACTGTAAAATTAAACCCTAAAGCAAGAGAAACAATGCATGGTGCAAGGAATGAATTGTGTGCAAGCAGAGAGTAGATATTGAGCTTATGTATACAACATTTTTTTACCAAGCTGAAAAATAGATTCAACCCTTTAATTTTAAATAAAAGAATATTATAATGAAATATCATCTTACAAAACTTCAAGGAGTGATTGACCAAATGCATCTTCCACTAGCTTTAAAGTGCAGGGATCACAAAAGTTTTTTTTTTTTGTTACAATTGGAAGTTTATACTTTATAGGCAATTGGAAGTTTATACTTTATAGGCAATTGAAATCTATGTGCTTGACTAAGAAAAACAAGATATCACTGACTACTACACCATTTTTACTTTCTTCTATGTTTTACTAACCTCTAAAGCCTCTCCAAGATTTTGGTTCCATGCATGTCTTGAAGTCATGGCATTTCCTGGAACAACTTCAAAACCTCTTGGAATAGGCCACTATTTACATAGCTAGCAACCAACAAATTTGAAGCCTTACCCGGAAAGAGATATCTCAAAACATGCTTTGCAGCTATCCAATGCACACGTTTAGGTTCCACCATAAACCAATTGGGAGAGTTCACTACAAAAAAAAATTCTGGACTAGTATTGACCATATACATAAGGAAGCCTATCAATTGCCTATATAAAGTAGGGTCTACTACTTCTAATATGGAATTGTCAATCTTCCTCCAATTTTTCACAAGTGGTGTTGACATGGGCTTACAATTCTCCATCCTAAATCTCTTCAAAATATCAATTAAGTATTTCCCCTATCCAAGGAAAATCTCTCCCTCTTTCTACCACAACTCTAATCCTAGAAAGTAATGCATCAACCCCAAATCCTTCATCTCAAACTCTCCTACAAGATCTCACTTGCAGTGTGATATGAGCTCCTCTGCCCTTGTAAGAAATAAGTCATCAACATACAATAACAATATGAGAAGTTCACCCTTAACCTAAACATGGTACTAGTTTGAATATGCCTCACTTTTGATGAAGCCCACAGTATGATAGTAACTCTCAACACATGAATACCATGCCCTAGAAGTTTTCTTGAGTCCATATAGTGCTCTTTTCAACCTAAAACATGAGAATCCCTCCTGTGTGCTTCAAATCCTTCATGTTGCTCAATGTAAATTTCTTCCTTAATTACTCCATTGATAAATGTGGTTTTAACATCCATTTGATGAATCTTCCACCCCATATGTGCGGTAACATAAATTATAGCTCTTATGGAAGAGCACTTGACTACTAAAGCAAATGTCTCATCATAGTCATTTCCTTCCTTTTGAGAAAACCCCTTAGCTACAAAATGAGCTTTAACTTTTCCACATTACCATCTGTAGCATGCTTAATCTTATACAACCATCTTTATCCCAGTGAAAAATTCTCTTTTCATCATCATACTATCTCTCACACACTATTCTTCATGATGGAAGAACACTCTTCCACCAAAGCATCCTTCCAAACTTTGTGCGTGGACTCATCTTGAAAGTTAGAAGGCTCTACTTCAATTAATTCACTCATAAGTGCTACATAATTAGAATAACATTTTGAGCCTCTTCAATTAATTCACTCATAAGTGCTACATAATTAGAATAAGGTTTGGGAGCCTTTCTTTGTCTGATTGAATCTTGTGGATCATCCACATATTCCTGAGACTCTCTCAAGGTTTTCTCAACTGCCCTATTTTTTCTCTTCTCTGTAATAGGGATATGAGGTTGAGGATTCCTTCGAACCTTATGATCATCTTGTTTGATTTGATTGTCTTTCTCTCCATCTTGAGTGATTGAAGTTTGAGGAATTTGTGATACCTCAATTGTGGATGCTTGCTCCTCCTCATTCATCAAGTTGCTATACTTTTGAAGAGCTCTCTCCTCCTCAAATGTTACATCTTTGCAAACAACTATTTTCCTTAGGGAAGGAATATAAACCCAGTAAGCCTTAGAAGTTTCACTATACCCAACAAGGATACCCTTCTCTACAGTTGGTTCTAACTTTGCTCTTTTCTCCACAGGAACATGACAATACACAAGGCATCCAAAAATGCAACTATGGCCCAAATCTACTTTCTTACTACTAAATGCTTCTTTTGCATTTAGTTTTCCCAACACTTTGTAAGGAATCCTATTCTGAAAATATATAATTGCATTACTTCTATCCATAGGAACCAAGGCAAGTCCTAATCATGAAGCGTGGCCTTGGTTGCTCCAACTATAGCCATGTTCTTCTGCTCAGCAACCCCATTTTATGGAGTGTTGTATGAAACTATCATCTCTTTCTTGATACCTTCCTGAATACAAAAATATTTGAAGCCATTCAAGGTATACTCACCTCCATTATCAGACCTCAGTGTTTTGATCGTTCTCCATATCTGGTTTTCCACAAGAGCCTTAAACTCTTTGAATTTACCAAAGATCTCATCCTTGTTCTTCATAAAATATATCCATGTATTCGTAGAGAAATCATCAATTGAAGTAAAACAATTTACTCATACCCATTTAATGACCCTGTTGACATAGGCCCACACACATCTAAGTGTACGAAATCCAAAATCCCTTTAGATCTACTCTCACTGCTTGGAAAATTGTTCTTGGCATATTTCCCAAGAGAACAACTCTTACAAACCTTGTGCTTTTCTATCTTCATCTCAGAAAGCCCCGTCACTATTTCCTTGAACACATTAAGTGGTCCATGGTGAAGATGATTCATCCTCCTATGCCACAATTCTCCTTTCCCTTTACAACTAGTTACTAATGCTTGTGTAGGCTCACACTATAACTGAAACAAGCTACCATTTCTAACTCCAATCACTTTTACAACTTTCGAATCCTTGGGAAAAATATTAAACTTTGCCCCTTTCAAAGGCTACAATGTAACCCTTGTCTTCCAAAGTAGAAAATTAAATTAAATTCTTTGTCATGCTAGGAACATACAACACATCCTCCACTAAAAAGGGTTTACCAAATTCCCTTCGAAACTTGACTGTGCCAATACCAGTTGCATGGTACTTGGCATTGTCACCAAGTTCAATAAAGAAATCCAACTTCTTCTCCTCCAACTTGGTGAAATAATCTTTGACACCCGTCATGTGGCAAGAAGCCCCATTGTCAATATACCGAACCCTATTGGCAATTGAGCTTGAGAGATAAGCGACGAGTGACAAATCATTCTCAAATTGTGATACAAACTCCTCCACCTCAGCTGTATTAGCAACTTGGTTCCTCTGATTGTCCTTATTTTTCTCATTCCTATTCGGATACCAGCTGGCATAGTGACCCAATTGATGACAACAAAAACATTTTATCCTACTCAGATCCTTCCTCTGCCCACTCTTAGAAGAAGAACCATTTTTTCCCCCTTTATTAGACTTCTTCTTACCCCTACTTGCGAGAGCAAGATTTTCTTCACCTTGACCCTTTTTGTCTACTCTCCTCAATGAGCACCTTCATGGATTTCCTCTTGAATAAAATCACCCCAAAGTCTTGCCTAATCAGGTAGTTGATCTCTACTGACCATGCACTTGACAAAAACTTTCCAGTGCTTCAAAAAACCATTTAAGGCTATGCACACCAACTCATCTTCCATAATTGTCTCACCAATGTAAGCCAACTCATCTCTAACTTATGTCAGCTTGGAAAAATAAGAGGTCACACTCTCACCTTTGGATATCTTGGTGTTATGAAATTTGTCCTTGAGCATCATCTTATGACTATGGTAGTCACTCTGATAGAGTCTTGTGAGTGTATCCCACATCTCCTTGGTAGTATATTTCCTCGATAGATGAGGAATTAAATGATCTCTTACTTTGTCAAGAATGATTCTTTGAGCTTTGGCCTCCTTGACCTCATGCAAATCCAAAGCAAAAAGATCATTTGTAGGTTGAGTCACTATTGTACTAACATAGATCCACAACCTATTCTCCTTGAGAACATATGCAATTTGAACCTTCCATTGCAAGAATTTAGACGCACCCTCAAGTCTATCTTCGTATTGAAGACTGGTTGCCATAGCCACAAGAAAACTAAGAGGCAAAAAAATTGATTTTTTTCCTTTGAAATCTTTGTCACAAATCTTGGCTTTGTATTCAGAGTTCAGAGATCTGATACCATGTTAATTTCTTATAACCTAGTTACAGATCAATTGCATAATAAATTCATAGAAAGAAGCTTTATCTGATTTATAAAAATTAATAATCTAGGTTAATTAATTGAAACTAAATATTGGAAGCAAAATAATAGAAGCCAAACACAATTAGACAATAACACAGATATACCTAGGAAACCCCAACTTGGGAAAAAACCTACAACTATTGGATCTTCTATTCAACCTAACAACAAACTTTCTCTTCGAGAGTGCAATGGAGTTTGCTACGATAACTTTATATTTATATAGCCCAACTGCTTTACTTAGTGAGCAAGGAAAAAAACCTTTCTTGCTTTATTTGGCTTTAAAACACATAAAATCACTCTTGCTTTATGCAACCTCACAAACTCGTAATTATCCTATTTAAAGAATAAAAACTAAAGTTGTGCTAAACATCAAACTCAAGTTGCTTAAAAGCAACTCCACCTTCCAAGCTACACAGAAAAACAAAAATCAACATCTTCAATTATCACCTTCCTTGGTAAAGCATATGTACATGGGTTTAGGGATATAATTTTTTTGGCTTGTAGTATTTCTATATCTCTATAATACATCATATGTATGATAGGCTTCTTTATGCATGAACCTTTATGTATTTGGGTTGAGGGGTTTCTAAATTGGACTCTTTCACGGGTTATAGATTTTAAGCACAATTATGTCCTTGTGTTTTTTGGGGTAGTTTTTAGGTTTTACCGCAGATAATACGCTCTTTTGCACTTTGTATTATTATGGGTAATGAACACATTTTTCCTTTTCTAGTTCTTTTCTCTAGGAGCCCTTTTTGATCCAGTTATTATTAATATAAACATAAAGTTTCACTATTTTTTTTTTAATATTTAAAAGTTTTAAATTGTTATTTATCATTCAATCAACAAAGATAATAAAAGAAAGGTAAGAGCTTACAATGCAATGGTAAATTGTGAGCCTCTCATTAGGTAGGTCTTGGGTTTGAATCTACTTGAGATTAACACATACTAATAATTAATCTTAACAGTAATAATAAATAATCTAGGCTTCGATTGATTACCTATTAAAAATAAACAAAGATATTAAAAGAAAAGGTTTAAATTTTTACTATTTATTAATTATTACAACTATTTTTCTAAACAAAAAAATGTAACATTAGAAAATTAATATTTTAAATTTATAAATTATTATTTTAAAACATTTAATCAACATTAGTAAATAACATTTGTTTTATTCATATTACACAAGTGCCACGTAATAGCTAGTACTTGCCTAATAGTTAATTATAATTCTAATATTTACTAAAATTTCATTAATAAATAAATATTTTTTGCAAATTAAAAATAAATTTATAAATTAATAAATAGAAAAATTGGTGGGTAAGAGGCCAAAGCCAAGATTCATTATTACTATGTGATGTAATTAATTATTATTATTTATTAAGCTTGTGTAGAGTCAAACCCAAGACCTCACGGATAAGAGGCTCACAATTTTACCATTGTGTTGTAGGCTCTTGCCTTATAAATTAATAATATTAATTAAAATAGTTATTAATATATTAATTTTAAAATTATTAAAATCATAAATTTTAAAGTAATTTTTTTACTAAGCTTAAAAATAATTTTAATATTATTTTTAATATAATTTAAAATATTTAAAATAATTATATAAGATATTAAAGAATGTAAATATTTATATGTTTATTATATGTAATTATAACTTTGTAATTTATATAATTAAATAAAAAATTAAGATTTTATAATTTACATATTTTTATTAATTTTTATTCTATATTAAATATTCATAATATAAATTTAAATAAAAGTATAGATTACTCTCTATTCCACTAATATTAAGTTAAATATTGAATAATATAATAAATATATTTAACTTTTAAATCTTAATGAATAAATATTGTAGTAATTTTTTTAAAATAGCAAATGGAAAAAAATATTTGTCACAAATGGTAAGATACTAATTCTATAGCTTGTTGAGTCAAGCTTAAATCTCTTTCTATTTACCAAAATTTCATATCTTATTATTTTTAAGTCGATAGGCTTATGTCCGGAAATGATTTTTTTTCCTCTTGAAATTTTGTTAGCCCTATTGCTATTTTTTATTTTCGACGATGAAAAAAAGTTTTATTTTTTAATAAAAGGAAACGTTGGGGGGGGGGGGGGTTAATCAGTTATCCAAGGTCCAATGATGTCCAATACAACTTTTTCTACAAATCCATAACTGAAATTATCATGCATGCAATTGAACATTAAATAATCATGAAAAGTAAACATGCATCACACCATAACACTAAGGATTTGATAACCCATAAACCCTCCAAGAATAAGAAGGTAAAACTAGAATGGGGAAGATACCCACAAAATAACTACGCAATTGATTTCAACCACTTCTGATGGTCTGCCCTGTTAAAGGCTATAACACATTGTTAAATGATTTAAGAACATTCAACTTGGAATGTCAGCCTGTTAAAGGATTTACATAGAGTTGTTAGGTTCACCCAAGTCCATGGGATTTTCAGTCACCTTCTCAAAAGAATCTTTCGTCCCTCTCTAAGGATCTCCTATTCTCCTCCTAAGGATCTCTTTATCCTTCTCTTGAGGATCTCTTTGTCCTTCTCCTAGGGATCTCTTTATCCTTTTCCTGAGGCTTATCCACCTAGCTGTTAAGCTAACCTAGCAATGTAGGGTTTCAATATCTAATGCAAGGGTAAGAAAGTATTAGAAGGATTTTGACCTGATACAAATTGCAACCCTAACTGTGCAAATTTCAGATCACTTCTTCAGTTCTCTTCTTTGCTTGGGTTTCCTCCTTTGTAGTGCTGATAGCTTGTTCACCCTTCAAGATCTGTCTCCTTGAGTTCTTCCACTCGTTATGCCAATGCTCTCTCTGGTCACTCGATCAATTCAGAGTCTTGATGCTTTGTTCTTACTCCTTTTGGCTTCTTCGCATGATCACACTTATGACCAACTCCCTCTCATGCATGCGCACTTGATCTCTGACCTGTAACTCCTTATATAGAAGTTCTATTCTTGATTTCCTACTCAAATTTCCCTCTCCAACTTTAGGATTTCAATGGATTAGGTAGGATACAATGTATCTATCCCATATATTGTTTCTATCTAGAAACTTCATGATAAATCCATTAGCATTCACCAAAAACATTTTACATAGTGTTCAGTGCCACTAGATCCTCATTCTAATCTTCTATTTGGTTCACAAAATTCTAGATGACTACCATGTCGGCTCAGATCTGGCGAATCTTCGACTTTTCAAAATAATGCAGCAACTCGACATCATTGGTTTACTGATGCTCAGCACCTTTTGTGTTACTCGGCTTCTTAATTTATTTACTGGTGCTCAGCACCTTTTGTATCTTGCTTGGCACCTGAAGACTGCTTAACACCTATATCTTGCTCAACACCTAACTAGAACTTAGTTAATCCTTACATCTTTGATATGTCTTAGTGTGTCCATCCTCTATGTCTTAGAGTATGTCATCAATACAATATTTTATCAATGGCTTAGCTGATCCTTGTACTTCATTACAACATCATAACTTCAACCTTTCTCTAGGTACTCTAGTTACATCTTATTGATTGCCACCTCCTTGTCAATCAACCAATTGATAGTATTTGGACCACTTAAGCAATTGTCATTCCTGCAAGTAGCAAGTTTGACATCAATGACAAAACAATGATTGAGACATTCTTTACCAATTCAATTTCTCTTTATTCATGATCTTTTCAATCATTTCCAACAAGGAACAACAACTTACCTGATACAATATGCATTACATGGAACCGACTCTCCAACCCCCTAATTTGCAGCCACCGTTATGGTAACTGAGTAAGATCAATAGTTTGCATGAATGTATGTATTTCATTGTGAGAGTTTCTATTTCCTCTATTAGAATGTTTCCAACTATGGAGAGTGTTTCTTAGTTTCTATTTAAAGCATTAAGAGCAATATTGCCTCTAAAAATCACAGCTAGGAAACTACTTTTAGAAAATGATGTTGCCTATGTTTGTTAGATAGAAATCCCTACACCCTACTCTTCTCATATTTTCCCATGCAGTGGGTGACATAGATTTCACAAATCCTTTCATGTTCTAAGATTTTAATGAGACTCCCATTAAATGAAGTTGTTCAATTTTTTGTGGTTTCCTAAGAATGGTTTTCTTCTGCAACATTGTGGCTTTGAAAGTATTAAACTAAAAAATATGATACATTTGAATGTGGGATATTAAACAATTAGTTTAAGTGAATTTATGATTTTGGTGTGATGTGTATAGATCTAAAAAGTAGTGGAACTTAGATATTGGTACGAGAGCCACTCTTTTTGTGCCTGACACTTACCTAAGATACTTTAGGGTTATAACTATAATGTTCCCCTAGCCTTCTCTTACTCGATGATGGAAAATGAGCTATGATTATATGTAATTTTAGTAATTTTATTGCTACTTCTAAATTGGTTTGTAAATGAATTCATTGAATGGCTGGAAAGATCACTTATAGAAATCAAATTGTTATCTCAAGCATGACCTTCCAACTCTTGCAATTAGAGATCTATAGTATTATTTTGTAGTGATACAGAGAGTTATATGCTTGCTACAATAATAATATAGATGTATCCAATATCAACAATGTAAGGATAACATCAATGATGATGTTTATCATTTATGTTTGGATTTTTGCAACTAATTTATGCCAAGGAGGCAATTTCTTGATAAGAGGAGATTCAAAGTTCTTAGCATTGTTGTGGGAGGATGTAATGATGCTGCAATTTACTCTAATTAGACCTCCTATAGATGATCAAGGATTTCGTCAGCTTCATTCACATACTTTTGATTAAGTTAATTTCTTCTATTTGTGATTAATGTTGAGGCATGTGTTTTTCTTCATATGCTGAAGTTTGTTGAATTATTAGGAGAGCATATGTATCACAATTTCTCAATCAATGTTCATCTTATCAACATCTAAATATAAGCTAAAAGTACAATGGGTCTAAATCACATAGTTCTCTTGTATGATGATTGTTGGCAAATAGACTAGTCTTTCTATGAGAGGTTGACCAAAGCTTAATCAACCCATTAGTTTATTACAATTAACCATAGACCAACAATGTGTTGTGTTGTTATATGAGAGATATCTACCAAATACATATGATGTTTGATATATCTTCCAAATACTCTTTGGTGGTTGTCACTTCCTATTCATATAATGGTATTTTCATAAAACATCCCTACCACTATCTCAAGTGCGGTTCTACTGATCATTTTCTTATATTCCTTATATAAATGTATATATGTATTTGGCCAGTTTTTTGACTACTACAAAGGCTAATACCTTTGTCTTATAATTGTTCAAGTTTATGAATTCATTGGCGATAAATTTTTAGTCCTTGCCTTATATAAGGCAGGGAACTAATGTTTTCAGTAGACCCTCTCTATTTAATTTTTATGAGTAATCATATGTCATATTTGCAATTTTGAAAGTTTAGATTTAAAAATTAATTACCAGATGCTAATTGCTAATTTCTAATTGATCCACAGGAATTTTGCTAGAGTTTTATTGATTTTTCATGCATAAGAAAATAGAGATTTTTTTGGAAAAGACAATGACAGATAAGATGCATTTATTATGCATCTGACATGGAGAAAAAAATCAGTGGACTATGATAGCAATAAATTAACAAAAGGCACACTAACATAGTTTGTTAACTGAAGGGAAACACCCAACAAAATGGAAATAGGCATGCAGGTGGCAGTATTGATCCAAGTGAATGGAACCGCATATTTGATTATACTTTGCCAAATGTTCGACAAAATGCGAGGGCAATAAACTGCTCTACAAATCCGAACAAAGTTGAAATGGGAAAAGAAATACAAAGGCTCAAAATTTTGAAGTCTAAGAAATGGAGAAGGATGCATTAGTGAAGAAAACCTTCATATGTCTCTTTCTGTACATTCTATTCCTCCATGGGGTCACAATATTTTTCTTTGCAAGGGGTTTTTTTGTTAACTCGCACAGAGCTCTCCGCTTTCAACCAATGTTGAGAAATTGAAATGTCACCGTGCTTATGTAGAGCATCTCAACAAAATTCTAAAAATAAGTTTTCTAATAAAGATCATAAGAGTACAAGGGAATCAAGCAAGTAAAAAAATAAATGGATTTAAACAGGCATATTGGACAAATCCTAGAGTGGATAAAGTTGTCCTTATTGTTCTAGAGGCTTTGAGGTAACTAAATAAAATTATAATTTCTTATATATTTTTATTTGAATTTTTTAGATAATTTTTTTAATTTGATAACATTGCTTATATATTTTTATTTGAATTTTTAAGATAGTTGTTTAATTTGATAGCATTGCATATATCATCTGCAAAGATTCTTTATAAAAAAAACCTAGTTCACCTCACTATGTTCTTATAATTTAAAAAATAGTTTTCTTTTAAAACTATTAATGTAAATCATTTATGTATATGTTTTTATCTTTATACTACATATTTTAAATTATAGAAACAATATATATTAACAAGGAGTATTGTGTTTTTAATAAATTTTATTTTTAATACTATAATTTTTTTTACATTACTAAATTCACAATTTAATTTTTTGAAACATTTATGTCTAATTAAATTTATTATTCATATCATGTGGACAATTAAAAAATTGATTTAATTTAATGTGCAAAGGTTTTAAATATAATTAGTAAATACATAAGAATAATCATATTATATGTTGTATACATGTTGGAGGAGAGCTTTGGATCTACTTTTCTAAAAGGCAAGGACTCCTGCTCGTCAAGAGCTCTTGTCTTTTGATGCAATCGACATTGGTATATATTACCAAATTCATCTTCGATGATTTTATTCCCACATTCAATGTTTCTATCCTATTATCTCCCTCCATTCTTTTTCAACATTCTTCTCATATACCCGCGGTTACAAGTTCTTTATAAAGCCACGACTATTAATTTTTAGTCATTCCACGTTTGATTTAAATATGTTATATTTAATTAAGATATATTTATATTTTATTTTATTTATTTATTTATATAAAGCTAAAAATTATTAGATTAATATTATCATAATGATTATATATAATGTCAGGTAATAAGATGTATAATATTTAATATTCTTATTTGAATATATTTTTATTAAGTATTATTGTTATATTTAATAATATACTAATATATGAATTGATATTAAATCAATATATCATTGTTAATCTTAATGTAATTTTATTATCATTATTTATTTATTAATATTTTAATTATTAGGCAAGAGTCTACAACACAACGATAAAATTGTGACCCTCTTATCTCGAAGGTCTTGGGTTTGAATCTACTCAAGCTTAACAAATAATAATAATTAATAACAACACATAATAAAAAAAAATCTTCATTGAATGACCTCTTATATATATATATATATATATATATATATATATATATATTCGTTATTATTATAGTTTTGTTAGGATTAGGGACATGCCATTAACAAGGGCGTCTAGATGGTTTCAAGGTTCCCCTCAACTTTTAACATGTTACCTTGAAGAGGTCAATCTAGGTGCGAAGGCTTTTGATGCAATCTTACGTCATAATCCTTAGAGTTTGTTAGTATCCAAATTCTCATTACCTTGAACCTATAGAATAGTCTCCTCTAGCCTTAAGCCTCTCACTCTTATTGACCAACATTATTACCCATGTATTATAGACACCTACTACCCGTGATTATAAAATATTAAAATTACTAAATTTTCTATTTCGGTAAATGAGAACATAGAATTACCTATGTTTGTCCATTTGGAAATAGATTTTGAACATCTTCATCATTTTTTAGTTGGATCGTTGAGACGAACACATGTTTCAATGCTATAGATTTCAATGATGTGAGCTTGTACAAAACTTTTCTCACTTGGAAGAGTTTTTCTTTGACTCAACCATATTTGTTTCTAATTTAATGACAAGTGTCTCCCCTATTTCTATTTGAATCAAACAAATAGATTTGTTTATTTGAATTAATTTTGGTAAATATAGATGAAAATTTTTCATGGCATATAGTATGAGAGTTGATCCATTTGTCAACCAATAATTAGAAGTGTCACTCATATTAAAATGAACATAAAAATGATCTTTTATAGGAATGCATATTGGGAATAGGAATGGCTATTCCAATAATAACTATTTTTTTTGGAATAGGTATAAGCTCATTTTAGAGGCAAAATGGGTATATGTATTCCTATTCCATATTCCAATTGACGAACCAAACGAAAAATAGAAAACGTATTGTAATTTTTTTATTCCTAGTCTAACAACCAAACGGCCCTCAGTGATTCTATTGAATTGAATACAAATACTACTTTAAAAATAAGGATTTTTCAGATATGATATTTAGTTTAAAGTTGTTGATTTATTTATTCTTATGTCATGTTTATTTCTATTTCTTATTTGTCTCTATTTTACAAAAACTCCTTTAAATTGCATATAGAATGCATACAAAACATATCACTTAAAAAAAATTCTAACTTCTATTGGCTAATTGTTGCACATACAAAAGGGTGCAACTCCTAGTAGTTATTATTTTTAAATAATTGAAATAATGAAAGAAAAGGTTTCCTAGTGTTTAACGTCTTTTTTTAACCTTAGCATAAAATATAATTAGAAGATCGTAGAAATAAATTATTATAAAAGAGACTTTCCAACATATTATGCCAAAAACAAGGTGTGTATATATATTTAACTCTTATGACAGTATTGAAAATTAAAAAATTGTGAATTTGAAATAATTTCTAAAATGTTCTCTTGAACTTTCTATTTTTTTTTTTTTCAATTAAGAGATGCTTTCTTGGATTTTCTAACTCCACCTCAAAAATAAATTGGTTTTAACTCAAATAATTAATATTTTTAATTATTAATATAATTTATTTCATGTTACTTAAATATCATTATCTAAAATCACTCCTAATTTGAGCTCCTTAAGTATGCCTTATATTTATATAGAGGTATTTGACTTTACAAACTTTTGATTAAATCTATAGATCAAATATTAAATTGTCTTTATTTAATAATTATATTTGAAAGAATAGCTATTCATTTATTCTAATATATTTACATTTATAATGTATTAGATTAACAATAATTTTTATCATGTATCTAAATTAATCTAGAACTCTAATATTTATAATTAAAATTGTTATTTTTTAACATTTCTTATTAATTATATATTAATTTGATATCTTAAATAATCTTTAAATTTTTATCCAACTAAAATAGATTAATTTCTAATATATTTCTATATGTTAATGAGACCACAACCTTAAAAACACTATCAATATTTAATATATATCAACTTGTAATTTTCAAATACATTAATGTGAAATGAAATCTACATTCACACTGATTTTGCCTCCAACCATATAAATAAAAACCATATTTTATATGCTTTTTTTATTAACTTCTCTTGTAGTTATTTCGATTTAATTTTTAGCCTAACAACCATATTTTATGTGCTATTTTTTTTTATCAAGTTTAATCAAAGCACAAATAATAACTAATGGGGGGCACATTTGGGGCCCCACCTCCCCATGGTAGTACATTTCATTTTCTTATGCTAAGGCATTAACACCTCCTAACACTTGCCTAGAGAATGTATCACGCAAGATACACACCAACCCAAAAGGGGCCATAGTCGTCAACGTTGGAGACACCATCTCCTAACTGTTTGGTCTTTTTATCATTCCAATTCTCCTTATCTCTCCACACTACCTCGTTATCACTCCATTTTTCTCCTTATCACTTCAATCGCCAAATGTTGATAGACATGCAACAAACTGGACGACTTAAACATCACACACTAAGGCTTCATTTCTAGGCAAAAAGTGTTAAATAGTCAAAGTTGACTTATTTTTTCAAGCTTAATTTCATCCTTAGTGTTTGATTTTTAAGGTTGGTCACAAAGAATCAATTGGCACATGTGGGATGTGACATGGGTCTCAAGAGAGTGGCAGGAGATATTCATCGGCATTGAAGATCTTCACCAATGGCTAAGAGGGACCCCATCTGTAAGAGAAGTACACCACCTATAACTAAATAAACAAAATAACAACAAGATAAGATATGAATTATTTGAAGAATAACATTTTTTTATAAATGCACACCTCCTAAAATATTAGCCAATCTCCATCAATTTCGTGTATAAGACCTTGGATTTATTAGCCAATCAATTATAAGATAAACAATTTAGATAATTTTATAAGTAAAAAAAAACATCTTTACATTAGATTTTTTTTAATAAAAGAATAGAAAATAAAAACACTAAATGATAATAGCTAGAAATAAATTATTTTAATAATGAGTTAAACGAAAAATCATTACAACAGTCAATAAATACTAATAATTAAATGTTAATAAACTTCCTTAATTATGAGAATTAACAAAGAAGGGCAATAGACAATATAAATTTAATTAGGAAAAATTATAAATTTTAATTTTAAGAGAAAATAAAAAAGATTAGAAGCAAACACTTTTTTTAATTTTTTAATTTTTAAATTAGAACTTCCTATTGTTTGTTGATTATGTTATATTATTTTTAAAAAACCAATTTAACTCATAAAATTCTAAATAATCAAGTAATATAAAAGAATAAAGAATTTGGATTGGTTATAGTCGGAATCAACTGAACCTAACCCCTTCAAAATGGGAAACCATAAAGAAAATCTATAATATATACACAATAATCTTATTTATAAATCATCATAGATATACTTTCTAAAGTAATAGTAGTACTTTCTAATGGAAATTTGGTGTTAAGCTTCTAAAAATGGGTTTTATAACAACAAAAGAGATTAGCCAATCATATGTCAAATAAATAGTTTATTTAATATATTAATTTAATAGAAAAATATCTTCCCTTTAGAAAGAGTGAAATTACCTTTACTGGAATAGGAATAGGAAAATTGGAATAGGAAATGTATTCTTTGTTTGTTACCCCAAATCGGAATAGGGAATCGACAATCATATTCCAATTTTGCCTGTAAAATGAGCATATGTCCAATCCAAAAAATAGTTTTTATTGGAATGGGCCATTCCTATTCCCAATCTGATTTTTTTATTAAAAAAAAAATTGGTTAATTTTTTTTTCTAACATTTAAAAAAAAACTTTTTTTTATAGCATTTTTACATTTTTATTATTATATCTATTTGTTTAATATATATATATCTCATTAACTTTAATGAGTAAAATAAAAATGACAATAAAATAACCTTTTTACCATTATTGAAAAAATTAACAAAAAAAACATTAAATTAAAACAAAAAAATTTAAGGAAAATATTTTTAAAAATACAAAAGTTAACCTTATTCGTATTCCATTTTTGTACAACCAAACAAGGGAGTAAGATATTCCCAATCAAATACCAGGTTAACCAAACAATAATGAGATTGCTTTTTTCCATTCTCATTCCACATTTTCATTCCTATTCTAATTTTTCATTCTAATTTTTTATTCCCATGTCGACAAACAAACAGGCCCTAAAAGTACTTAGTTCTCATTCCTTCAAAATAGTTCTCTTAAGTCAATGCAATGGTATATTGCTTACGCATATACTATGCTTTAAAAATAATTTTTTTTTAAATTCTTATTGAAATGCATCTTTTTCAATAAATTTAAAAATTTAAATTAGATATATGATATAACACTTTAATTTTTCCAATTTAACTAGATTTTTATAATAATTAAAAGAAGAATATACATATCAATCATTTCATTCTATTACTATTATTTGTATTTGCCTAGCAACAATTACTTAAATTTATTGTAATTGAAAACACAAAAATTGAATTGCACTACTTTTATTTTGTAATGAGTTCAACATACATCAATTATAAAAACAAAATCATCATGTTATACAACTAGCAGTTACCATTTTTGTGCATGCAACAATAAGTCGACAGGAGTGATATGTTTGATGTAGAATAAAAGTGGAGTACTGTGCACAAATGCAAGATATACCACTTACATTTTTACCTAGGATTGAAATGTGATCATGGTTTAATTTTATTTAGATTAGATTTTGATTTTGAAGTAAGGTTTAGTTATATTTATGGTTATCTTTAAATTAGATTAGATTAGCGTTAGGATTATGATATATACTTAAAATTAATAATAAAATATAGGATTAGGTTAATTTGTTTAGATTGTATATAGATTAAGATTCAATTTTTTTTAGCCTAAGTTTTAGGGTTAGATTTGAGGATTCATTTATCAAGTGATCCTAATTTTCCTTCATGATTGTAATTAAGCTGAGAGGCTTTCTACAGTGGAAGCATTCATTAATGTAAACTTTTTCACATTTAAAAAAAAATTAACGTCCATCTAACTATTTTATGAAGTGATAAAATATTAAATTAATAACTACAATTAACGTACACACAAATAAAAAGAGCATGATAACCAATCATCCTATTATTGCTTTGAAAGCAAAATAATTCTACATTTTCTTTTTGAAATCTTTTTAGCATTTGTGTTGTTGTATATTGCACATAGTATGGGCAATAATTTTTTATTTTTTTAAAAAGAGGGGGTAAAAATTTATTCAAACAAAACCACAGTACAAAACAAGGGTGTGTAGCCTGCTACAAAGCTACATATTCATGTCACCCACAACCAATTGTTCAACAATCCCATTGTACTCAAAAGGTAACTCGTCCCTTCCACCAATATCCCATCCATCTATGTTCTCTGAAGACCACTTCGCCAAACAATCAACCACTTTGTCCCATTCTCTAGGGATATGACGAAAGGAAACCAAGTCCAAGGAACTACAAAGACTTAAAGTCTATCCAACCAAAGAAGCTAATTGCTAACTAACATCCTCCAACCTTTGGTTATTCAACATGCCCACAACAATCTGAGAATCATATTCATAGATGATCCTCTTCTAGCCTAAAGAGCAACCTCTCTCAACTGCAATCTTAATGGCAAGGGCCTCCATCAGGTTATTAGAGTATTGACCTTTGTAAATAGAGAAGAGAAAAACCATACCACCATCATTGTCTTTATGTATGCCCCTGATACTAGCATGACCAGGGTTCCCATGAGAAGAACCGTCTGTAAGAATCTTCAATGTCCTAGTCGGGGGGGTGGTGGTGGAGTCCACCTCCTATCTTGGCAAACTCGTTGCTTGCCGTGGTGAGGTCTTTGCCCAAGGGTGTAAACTCGTCTACTATCTCCCAGATTTAAATTCTGCACAGTACCAAGGTCACCAGGATCAATACTTTCAAACATATCACACTTAGCCAAAATAGTCTCTTGAAGCCGACTAAAGATCATTCTCCACAATTGCAAACTTCTTAACTTGGAATCATAGAATATTCTACAATTCCTTTCTAGCCAAAGATTCCAGAGAATGAGAGTCGGCCCGACCACCCATGCAACCTGCAAGAAAGAAGTCTTCATAGAAGGTCTACCCAAAGTCTCCCAAAAGTCAATTAGAGAAGAAGAATGAATACATCCATGATGCCAAGCCTCCCACCATCTGTGCCATATCTCACTTAAAAAAGGGCATAGAAAAAATAGGTGAGAGGTACTTTCCTCATTGTCCGAACAAAGGAAATAAATAGAAGGTCCTTGAAAGCCTCACTTGTGAAGATTCTCCCAAGTGGGGGATTTGTTCTGAGCTAGCAACCATAAGAAAAAATTACATTTAGGACAAGAAAGGTTAAACCAAACCTTCTTCCACCAGTAAAGCTCTTTTGGATCATGAAGGTTCCTGCCAAGCATAGCATAACCTTGAGCCACAGTAAACTTGCCATTTGGGTTAGGACTCCAAGCCAGAACATCTCGTTCACTAAGGGAGCTGCAAAACCTACTTTCCAAAGCTTTAGTGAGAATAGCATGGTCTTCATCAAAGCCACCCATAGGCCACTCCTAAGGGTCCTTCCAACAAGTCACCTCCACCTGACCCATACGATTGACCGTCTTGAAATGTTCCATTGTAACCCATCCAACATTAGTAAAAATGTGTTAAAGAAGCTAAAGTTGGGGGAAACTAGAAAGAATGGGAGGGTGGTTGTCCCAAGAGTCTTTTCAAAACAAGACATCAAATCCTTTGTTACAAATCCAAAAGAGACCCGCCTTAATAAGTTGAGCTCCCTTCTTAAGAGTGTCCCAAATACAGGATCCTTTACTCGCCAAAGTAAGTCATGGCACATCAAGAGAATTAGCACTCGGAAAGTACTTGTGAGCAAGAATCTTGGCCCAATCTTCATTCTAACATTTGCACCATCTCTAGTATAGCTTGGCGGCCAAAGTCACGACAACTAGAGCCATAGATCTAAGACCCAAGCCCGTAGCATGTTTCGGCCTACACACAGACTCCCACTTAACAAGGCTCCACTTCAAGGAAAGACGGTTGCCAGACCAAAGGAATTGCCAAGTCCCTCATGAAGGTGGAAGGGGGAACCTAAACAAAACACTTATAAATTGGGAGGGATTGCACCACAGTCTTTAAGAGGACCACTCTCTTAGTTGAAGATAACCATCTGTAAGTCTAATGACTAACCTTACTCCAAAATTTATCCAAAATCCCCTGCTAGTAGTCTCTACACTAAGGACCCAGGACCAAAGGAACCCCAAGGTACATCAAAGGAAGGATTCGATTTGAAATCTAAGAATCCTAGCAATCTTGTTCTGAATAAGCTGAGGAGTGTTAAAGAAATAAATAGAAGACTTATCTTCATTAATACATTGTCCAGATGCTTTCAAATAGGTATCCAAAGCTCACTTGAAATTCACTACCTCACTGATTCTAGCCATGCCCATTAACCCAATATCATCCACAAACTGAAGATGTGAGTAGGGAGGAAGATTATTATTCTAGCTCCAACCTTGGATAAGACCCTGTCTCACCTAAGATTTTATAAATCTACCAAGACCCTCTACCATGATGATGAATAAGTAGGGAAATAAAGGATCCCCCTGCTGAAGTCCCCGAGAAGCCCCAAACAAATCAGAAGGTTCCCCATTAATGAGAACAAAGAAGGAGGAAGAGGTCACACAGCTAAGAACTCGATTCACCCACTGCTCATCAAAACAAGAAGCCAAAAGATTTTTTTGTAAAAACTCCCAACTCACTTGATCATAAGCTTTAGCCATGTCAAGTTTAATAAACATAGCCTTCTCCTTAGATGTAGCCATAGAGTGAATCGCCTCCATTGCTATCACAACCCCATCCAAAATCTGCCTCCCTTTAATAAAACCACCCTGTTCAACAGAAATTAAAGAGCCAAGGAGTGGTTTGAGTCTCTCAATGATCAATTTGGTGATGATCTTGTAGACAACATTGCATAATGCTATAGGCCTAAATTGGTCCAGCCGATTAGCCTCATCCTTCTTAGGAATGAGAACCATGAAAGTAGAGTTCAATGACTTCAACATCTATTTATATCTATGAGATTCCTAGACCACATCTAGGAGATCAAACTTTATTATTTCCCAAAATTCTTGGAATAATTCAATCGAGAAACCATTTGGGCCAAGGGCCTTAATTTTTTTCATATTAAAAACCACTTTCTCCAGTTCAGGAAGCAAGGTAGGACTTAAGAGGGCCTCATTCATCTCCGTAGGGACCAAGTGGGGGATACAGTCTAGAATGGCATGCTCTTCTACCCTAGCAGGAAGGTCTTCCCTAGTGAAAATATTAGAAAAATAATTTACAGCTTCCCTAGATATTTCTCCACTGGATGAGATCCGATCACCGTTAGTTGAGACAAGAGAGGAGATAGTATTACCCTATCTCTGAGCCCTCACTGAGTTGTGAAAGAAAGCAGTGTTCCTATCCCTTTCCTGTAGCCAATCAACATGAGATTTTTGCTTCTAGAAGATCTCCTCCCAAAGCTTCCATTCCTCCAGTCCCTTTAGAGCCGCGAATTTAGCTTTATTAAAATCAAATGTCAACCCCTTATCTCTAATCTGGTAGGTAATGTTATCCAACTTGGTTTGAGAAACTAACTTCTGAGCCTGGAGATTCCCAAAATGTTGTTTGTTCCATCTCTTAAGCCTATACTTCACATGTTGGAGCCTCTTAGTGAAAGTATAGATAGTTGTACCATGGTCAGGCATCCCTTCATACCACCAATCCACCATAAGGTCAAGTAGAGACGAGGCTTTGAGCCACATCAATTGAAATTTAAAAGAGGGTTTTTTGGTGACACTATAAGAGGTGATAAATAGCTTAATGGGCCAGTGGTCAGAGCCCCTCCAGTCAAGAATTTCAGAATTGGTGATCCACTTGTTGTTCATCCAATAGCAAGAAACCAAAAATTTGTCAAGCCTTTATGAGATAGCCTCACCCCCCCATCTTTGATTATTCCAAGAAAAGATGGCATTGGTTGGCTTCACATCAATGAGATTCAAGGAGGCAATCATTTCCCTAAGCAAATTTGAAGACGGCTCCAGCCTAGCGAGCCCTCCTTGTTTCTCCTCCAAACTAGTGATAGCATTAAAATCTCTAGCCATAATCCATGGGAGAAAAGGGTACAAGGACTGAATGAACCTGATATGAGTCCATAAATGGGATTTACCTACAAAATTAGTAGGAGCATATATATTGGATAAAAGACACCTTTCTCTAGTCCCAAGGCTAGAGGCAACCAAAGAAATGGAGGACTAACTGGAGATCCACCATAAGGGGGAAACTTTATTAGGGTCCCAGAAGCAAGCCACCCTCCTGAACTATGCAAGGAACCCACCCCCTGCCAAGAGCCCCGAGGCTAGATACACAAAGCATAGTTACTTAATCCATCCACTGTAAGCTTAGTTTCCTGAATAAAAATCACATCAGGAGACTGAGCCTTAATTATTCTATCAACAACCTTTTGTCTGGGGATGCTATTCAACCCCCTTACATTCCATGATAGAACAATCATTTATGGGGTTGGGAGAAATGAGAATCAATGGGTATCATAGACCCAGACTCAACCAAATTTTCACCCATAATCTTCACCTTCTCCTGATCAGTCTTCCTACCACTCTTTGATGGTTTATCTAGAGGCCCCCTTTTGAAAGACTTTTGTTGTATGCCTAAGACTAGAGGGGCCTTATTACCCTTTGTAGAA
Source organism: Cupressus sempervirens (assembly GCA_028749045.1). Lineage (NCBI taxonomy): Eukaryota > Viridiplantae > Streptophyta > Pinopsida > Cupressales > Cupressaceae > Cupressus > Cupressus sempervirens. Next base: position 738,977,443 of record CM053793.1, read on the forward strand.
TTTGAGGTCCCCTTGGGCCTCAGGGGGATAGGAACCACCAAGACTGGACCCTTTGAACCTCATAATCCACTAAGATCTCCAATATCCTGAACAAGAGGAGTTAAGTCAATATCCAATTGTATAACCTATTGAACTCCTGTAGTAAGTATCTAATCCTCCCTCTTCATATCCTCCACTTGAATCTCAAGATTCCCTTTGGCCCTAGAAGGGAGCTCAATTGGGATACCTTCCTCTTGGACCAAGTCTCCCAGAGCATCAAACTTGTTAATGGTGTTGTCGGTTCGCCTGTCCACCCAAGTTCTCTTCTTCCCTTTGCCTTTATTATGAGACTTAATCTAAGTAAATACCTTGCTATCAATAGGTCTATAAGATTAAGTAGCCTTCCCCTTGTCCTCCCCAGGGGGTCTAGGAGCAGCCAAGGTGGGAGACTTAATCCTGGGGCATTTGTGGTGTAAATGTCCATATTCATGGTAGATTCTGCATCTAAATGGTAGGGTTTCATAGTCCAGCTGTTGGATCCAAGAAAATGATCACATGCAAATTTCTATAGAATCTGGTAGTGGATTGTTTAAATCAACTTCTACACAAATACAGGCAAAAGAAATTACCTTACGATCTTGAGTATGTGTAGCCAAACCCACAGGTTTTCCAAGAAGCATCGAGATTGAATGAAGAATATCTTCCCTCCAAAATTCCAAAGGAAGCCTTGGCAAGTGCACCCACACCGAAACTAATGAGGGGATTTCCTTAGCTGAGTTAAAGCCTATGTGCCAGGGCTTGATGAAAAGCCCCACCTGATTAAAGAAATAAGGACCACCTTCAAATGCCTTATTCATGTCCGTCATATTTGAAAAGATGACCATAAATAATTATTGGCTACTAACAAAATCTCCATATCTCCTTCTGGGTTCCACACCCGGCAAGCCCAGGATTCTAGCACAAGCAAGGAGAGGTGAAGGCCCAAAAACTTGCAAATAAGAGCATGATTGCTCCTGTATTCAACATCCTCTGAGACTTGTTTAGGTTGGATAATCAAAATTGGTTGGTCCTCGGATCTTTGCAAACATCCATTAACTTTATTTAATTGAATCATCCCTTTTGGAGAAGATTCACCTTCCCTCAATCGGGTTTTACCATTCAAACCCTTATTATTGGCATGAAACAATGAGGATGGCTCCCCCATCTTCAAATCATCAACGAAAGGCTGGGAGGAGGGTATACCTCAATCTCCCATTCACCAACAAATTGGGAATCAACAAATATGGGGGGGGGGGGGGACGGGGTAAAAGTCCCACAAACTTCAAACCATCATAGCCCCCACCAAGGATAGTGACACAAGGTTTGACTCACACAAGGGTTACCTGCGGGTAGGAAGAAAACTTTGCCAAGCAAGCCACCAATCACCCAACCAAGCTAGAAAATGGTGGCCCAGCAACCAGACATCCACCACCACTTTGAACGCTGGCCAAAAATGCTGCAAGTGCTAGGGCAAGGAGGCCCTAGCATGAACTTGGTTCACGCTCGCTCTCCATCGCCAAATGTTGTTCGATCCCTTCCGTAAAATCGCTAATCACTAGACAATAACATTGTTCTTTATGATACTATTTCGTATGGGCAATAATTAAATATGAATTGAATTTAGTTATTATTTTAAGGAGTAGGTGGGAGAATCATAATAGAAACTTAAAGAATCATAAATTTTGATTTTCAATAATAAATACAATGCATTATTTTCATTTTTAGTTGATTTTTTGAAAAATATACAATAGAAACATATCTCAACAATCTAATAAAACTTTCAATTTAGAAAGTAAAATTTTGATTTTTATTGTTATAATAATAATAAATGTTTGAAAATTAGAAAGTATATGAACAAACTAAATAAAAGAACAAATTACAATAATTTTACAACTTGATTTTTAAGAAAAATACCAAAAGAAAAATAAATAAAGTCCAAAAATTGGCCAACAACTCTTTTATATGATTTTTTTTTTTTTTTTTTTCCATTATTTCATATGAAAACGATATTTTTTTTATAAGAATAACATTGTTTTTAGAAATCAATAAATATTAAAATATTTGATGTAGGGTTAAAAAATTTACCTTCATTGTAACTTTTTTGAATGTTTAGTAGTTTCTAACCTATGAACTAAAACATATTTTTATTACAATACTATATATATATATATTATAATTTAATTTTTTTATAGACCATGTATATCTTAAACTACAAGTCAACCCTAATACTAAGTTTAACATCATCTAATTAGTATAAACAAAATTAAAATTGGATATCTTAATTATAAATTTTATATTTTTTTAAATTCGATCTCTCTGACTTATTTTATGCAAAATTTTAGATATGCTAGTTGTAATTATAATTATATTTTTTTATTTTATGTAATATTAGAGTTAGATTTATTTATTATATCATAATAGTAATAAGAATGTTTATTTTTAGTCAAATTCTAAAAAAAATGGTGAACTTCTATAGACTAGCGAATAAAGTAGGGCAGAATATCCAGAGAAACAAAAGAAAATATCATAGGGGGAAGTACTTGCATGGCAATTTTCCACCAGTCCCTGCTAATGATCAAAACAAGAAATGGTTTCAAGCACCCATCCATAATTCACAAGAGTCAAAATTTTCCATTAATATCGTAAATAGATTCTCTATCTTAGAGATTCTTAAGAAAAATCAACAATGCCAATGAAGGACTCAAGGGTCATGAATTTACTCAAGCCCTAACACAAATCAATCCAATCTTCTAGGTATTCTTAAGCCTCGATCGATTTTTACCATTGAGAGCTTAGACAACCAATTTAGGGTTTTCAATCTAACAATATATGCCCAGCCACATTTTGGTGTTTGACATGAAAAACCTACAAGAGGAGAAACATCTTCGCCTTTTGCTTCAACCCATTCAAAGCCATTACCTTAAATAGATAAGAAATCATCACCTTCGTATATCTCTCCGCATAGGCATCCCTTAGCATTCGTATCTCCACCTCCCAATCCTAGGGTTTCCCAAAAATCCCATAATGCTCCTAAAGATATCTCGATTGTTGTGACTAATAAAGAGGTGGAAGAGACCTAGAATGAATGCCTAAAGGGTGGAATTTTTGCGATATGGAATGGCCCCCTAAAAGACTTCCCTCTCCTCTCTGATTGGCTTGAAGCTAACTGCAACGAACAAGTATTTCTCATCACTTAGATAGGATTCTAATCTTTTTTTTTGAAAAAGGGGTAAAAATTTATTCAATCAATGCCAGATTACAACAGGCCTTAGGCCTAGACAGCCAAAACACACACCCAAGAGCAATTACATTCTATCCTTTTCCACTAACTACTCAAAAGTCCTAACATAATCAGTAGGAAGTTCCTCCCTACTTGAAATATCCCAACCAACTCCTTTCTCTAAAGCCCATTTTGCCAAAACATTAGCCACTCGATTTCATTCCCTAGGAATATGACAAAAAGAGATCCAATCCAAAAAGCTACTCAAGTGAAGAATCTCTCTAACAATAGAGGCGATTTGCCAGTTAAACTCACCCAGACTCTAGTTATTTATCATCTCCACAACAATTTGAGAATCTGATTCACACACCATTTTCCTCCAACCTAGAGAGCAAGCCCACTCCATAGCCACCTTAATAGCCAATGCCTCCATCACGTTATTGGAATGAACTCCTTTGTGAAAAAAGAACATGAAAATAACATTTCCATCTGTATCTCTCACAATCCCCCCCACACTAGCCTGGCCAGGGTTACCATGGGAGGAGCCATTTGCGTTAATTTTAAGGATTGCATCCGATGGAGGTCTCCATCTCCCCACCCTACTAACCTTTCTCTTGCGCGGTTGAGATCTCTTACTGCTTATGTTTCCCAATCCTTTGTCCACCAATCCCAAATCCCTAGCTATACTAAAGTCACCAAGATCCATTGGCTCACTCATATCACACTTAGCATAGATAGTCTCGCGAAGTTTGCTTAAAATCAACTACCATATTTTAGTGACCCCCAAATTGGAGTTACAAACAATCCTACGATTACATTCCAACCAAAGATTCCAAAGAATAAAAGTAAGTCCAACAGCCCAAGCCACCTGGAGGAAAGAAGTTTTCGTCGGGGGTCTACCAAGGCTATCCAAAAATTCAATAAGAGATTCAGCATGAATACATCCATGACACCACGCCTCCCACCACTTATGCCAAATTTCTCTAGAGAGAAGGCATAAGAAGAATAAATAAGAAACATCCTCTCCATTCAACATACAGAAGGAACAAAGAGAAGGACCCTAAAATTCTCTTTTCTGGAGATTATCCCAAGTAAGATACTTCTTCTGAGAAACTAACCATAGAAAAAAATTAAATTTTGGCCACGAGAATTTATTCCAAACCTTCTTCCACCAGGAAACCTCATAAACTTCATTACATTGATTATCCAACCGAGCATAGCCTTGTGCCACACTAAATTTTCCTTTAGGACAAGGACCCCAAGCAAGGATGTCTTTGTCTCTAGAGGAACTGCATAACGTAAAAGAGAGAAGATTAGCTAGCTCAGCCCGACTCTCTGAAGAGCCCTCGGGGGGCCAATCTTGTGGATCCTTCCAACTCGCCACATCCACCAATCCACACCGCTTAATAGTCTTGAAGTGAGCTACCTTGGTCCATCCAGTAGCAGCAAAAATCTAACACAAGGGCTGGAGGTGGGGGTAGCTAGAGAGAATGGGAGGATGGCCATCCCAAGAGTCCTACCAAAATAACACACTCTATCCCTCATTACATATCCAGAAAAGGCCTTCCTTGATAAGAGGAGCACCCTATTTAAGAGTGTCCCAAATAAAGGAGCCCTTTCCATCTAGCGCTAGCCTAGGAATATCCTGATACTCCACTCTTGGGAAGTACTTTTGGGTCAGAATCTTAGCCCAATCCCGATCTTGATTCTTGCACCACCTCCAGTATAACTTTTTTGCTAGAGCCTTGACACCAAGAGCCATACATTTAAGGCCTAGCCCCCTAGAAAACTTAGGAAAGAAAACTGTGTCCCAGTTGACTAAACTCCATTTGGAAGAGAGGAGATTTTCTGACCAAAGGAATTGTTGTGACAAAGCATCAAATTCTTTCATAACTCCATTGGGAGGGGTTTGCACCAAACACCTGTAAATGGAAAGAGCCTAAACCACAGTCTTGAGAAGGATAACTCTTCCAGCAGAAGAGAGCCACCTATGAGTCTAGTGACTCACCCTACTCTAAATTTTTTCTAAAATACCTTGCCAATAATCTTTCAGTTGAGTCCCCAGAGCTAATGGTACTCCAAGATAAATCAAAGGAAGAGATCCAACTTGAAACCTAAGAATCCTAGCAATCTTGAGCTGAATCGACTGAGGAGTATTAAAGAAATAAATAGATGATTTACCTTCATTAATTCGCTATCCAGAAGCTTTTAAATAAGTATCCAAAATCATTCTAAAGTTTCTTGCCTCACTAATAGTAGCCAATCCCATCAGTCCAATATCATCCACAAATTGGAGGTGCATGTATGCTAGAATATCGTTGTGCCATTTCCACCCTTGGACAAGCCCCTGCTCTGCTTGAAATTTGATAAATTTGCCTAAGCCCTCTTCCATAATGATAAAGAGATATGGAGAGATCGGATCCCCCTGTTGAAGCCCCCGAGAAGCAGAGAATAAATCAGTGGGTTCTCCATTAATAAGAACCAAAAAGGATGGGGAAGTCACATAGCTGAGAACCCACTCCACCCATTCCATATCAAATCCAAAAGTGAGAAGTACACGACCTTGGAACTCCTAGCTAAAATGGTCATAAGCATTAGCTAAATCTAGTTTAATAAACATTGCCTTTTCCTTAGACTTAGCCATAGAGTGAATAGCCTCTGAAGCAATAACTACCCCATCAAGAATCTGTCTACCACCAACAAAACCTCCCTCTTCCTTAGAGATCAAAGTGGCAAGGAAAGGCTTGAGCCTTTCAACAATTAGTTTTGTGATAATTTTGTACGTGACATTACATAAAGCAATAGGTTTAAACTGATCCAAACTGTTAGCCCCATCAATCTTGGGAATGAGAGCTAAGAAAGTAGCATTCAAAGACTTGAGCATTTGTTTATTCTTATATGATTCCTGGACTACTTCTAGAAGATCAAATTTAATAATATCCCAAAATTCTTGAAAAAATTCAATGGGAAAGCCATCAGGGCCCGGGGCTTTACCTTTCTTCATACCAAAAACCACCTTCTCCAGTTCATCAAGCACAATAGGCCTTGGCAAATCCCTATTCATACTGTTAGACACAAGTTGAGGAATGCAATCTAAAATAGTCCTTGTCTCCACTGATGAACCAAGTTCCTCCTCAGAGAAGAGTTGAGAAAAGTATCTAGTGGCCTCTAGAGAAATTGCCTCTCTAGAAAAGAGTTGATCTCCAGAAGCAGAGACAAGAGACGTGATAGAATTTCCAGACTTGTGAGCCTTAACTATGTTGTGGAAGAAAGTAGTGTTTCTATCCCCCTCCTGCAACCAATCCACCTGAGACTTTTGCTTCCAAAATATTTCTTCCCAAAGCTCCCATTCCTTAACCTCCCTTAGAGTTGAGGACTCTTTAGACATTAAATTTGGAGTCATTCCTTGGTCCTTGATCTGGCGAGTGACACTGTCCAGCCTGGCTTGCACATCTCTCAAATGTTCTTGGAGGTTCCCAAAGCATTGTTTATTCCACTGTTTTAGCCTGAATTTCATATGCTGAAGCCTCTTCTCAAAGGTTTACATGGAGGTACCATGAAGAGGCCTACCTTCATACCACCAGGTAATCATAAGATCCTGCAGGGAGGGATCCCTCAACCACATCAACTGAAACTTGAAGGAAGGATTTCTAGAAATCTTGAAAGGAATGATAAAGAGCATAATAGGCCAATGGCCAAAGCCTCTCCAATCAAGAATTTTTGATCTTGTAGACCATCTAATATCCAACCAAAAAGAAGAAACCAGGAACCTATCAAGCCTTTCAGAAATAGCCTCTCTCCCACTCCTTCTGTTATTCTAGGTGAATAAACCAGAGCCAAATTTAACATCAATGAGATTCAAAGAACCAATATTATCTCAAAGCATACTAGAAGAAGGACCAAGTCGAGCAATCCCACCCCTCTTTTCCCCTAAATTAGTAATAGCATTAAAATCACCAGCTACAATCCAAGGAAGGAAAGGATCCAAGGATCTAACAAAAATAATATGTGACCACATAATAGATTTACCTACCAAATCATTAGGAGCATAAATATTTGAGAACAAGTACCTCTCACCTGTCTCAAAGTGGGAAGCCATAAAAGAGATAGAAGACCTACTTGAAATCCACCACAAGGGAGTCACCTTCTTAGGATTCCAGAGATAAGTGAGACCACCTGATCTCCCCCAAGCACCCACAGCTTGCCAGCTACCATGGGGCCATAACTTTGGCCCACAACTTTCCAATTCATCAACTGTAAGCTTAGTTTCCTAGATGAACATAATATCTGGAGAATGAGAATCAATCAACCTACGAACAACCTTTTGTTTAGGGATGTTGTTCAACCCCCTCACATTCCAAGAAAGAATAATCATTTAGAGGACTACGAGAAATGGGAGTCAATGGGCTTCACAAACCCCGCCTCAACCAAAGTCTCTCCCATCATCTTAACCTTCTCCTGATTTGTCTTCCTTCCACTCTTAGAAGACTTCTCTGAGATCCCTTTTTTAAAGGGCATTTTTTGTAAGCCTAAAGTGGCAACAACTTTAGAGCCTTTTGAGTTATCAGGCCTCCCTTTCTTGCCAGGAAGGCTGGAAGCTATAATATTTGGGGAGTCACTTGCATGCAACCCACCAGGAATATCACAACTTTTCTCCTGAACCATTCCATCTAAACAAATTGGTTGACCTTGTTTTTCTATAGGTACCTGGGCTAGATTCCCAACCTCCTCCAATAATGGTTCCTAAAAAGAGCCTTCATTCGGGGATATCTCAACTAGTATGCCTTCCTCCTGTCCCAAACTTTAAACCTGTTAAAAGTGCCATCACTTTGTCTATCCATCCAAGTTCTCTTTTGACCCTTTCCTTTATTTCGCAACTTCATTGGGATAAAACCCTCCTTTTCTGTAGAGGGACCTTCTAGCATAGGGGCCTTACCCTTGTCAACCTTAGGGGTTGGCACATTAGATGTCAACGATTGAGAAAATTTATTCCAAGGGCATTTGCGTTGTAAGTGTCCATACTTCCGACAAATCTTGCATCTAAAGGGTAAAGTCTCATGGTCCAACTGTTGAATCCATGAAGAAGGGCCCAAGCATATTTCCATAGAATTAGGCAATGGATTATTCAGATCAACCTCTACACAAATTCATGCATATGAAATTACCTTACATTCTTGGGTTTGTGTGGCCGACCCAATCGGTTTCCCAAGCATAAGTGATATCAAATGAAGAATATCCTCTCTCCAAAATTCTAGAGGCAGTCGTGGAAGTCGAACCCACACTGGGACTCGAGACAGGATCTCCTCAGCAGAGTTGAACCCAATGTGCCAAGGTTTAATGAAAAGCCCAACCTAGTTAAAGAAGTATGGACCCTCTTCGAATACCTTGTTCTTATCTGACATATTTGATAAGATAACCATAAAGTAATTGTTGGCTGCCAAAAGAATTTCCATATCCCCTTCTGGGTTCCAAATCTGATGCACCCATGATTCCAACATAGGAAGAGAAAGCTGGAGACCCAAAAACTTACAAATGAGCGCATGTTTGCCCCAGTACTCCACATCCTCTAAAATCTACTCTAGTTGGATAACCAACACTAGTCGATTATCAGATCGCTCCAAACACCCATTCGACTTCTTAATACAGACATAACCCTTCGACGATGAAGCATTCACCCCAGATGAGATATTGTCAATTTGACCCTTAGCCCCTCCCCATAATAGAACAAAGGGATCAGTCATCTCCATATCAATGGATAAAATTTGGGAAGCAAAAATCTCTGATTGCCCCATGTCTAGAGCCATACACCCTAACACCAAGCTGAAATTTTAATCTACACACAACCCCTTGCTGTGCACCCCACTACCACAAAAAAGAGCCCCAATCTCCAAAACCAGCCCTTATCAACTTTGACCCCAAAAAGCCTCCAAATAACCCCCTAAAACTCACCATAGCACCACGCACACCTGCTAACGTTGCCTGCAGAAATCGTCGTCCACCAGCAATTGGAAAATGACCCCGTACACAGCACAAAATGCCAAAAAACAATGGGCTTAGGGAATGCAGGCCCTAGTCCCACAGATGTAAACCAAAGCCATCGTCATCCTCTTGATTGAACCAGGAGCCAAAAATATTCATTACCTATTAATCAGATTCTCTTTTTACAATGCATAGAGGAATCTATAAAGAAAGAGTTTATTTCAGTCTCAAAATGTTTCTTTAAGGGTCATGTTATTAAATTTATAGAATGGTCGCATGATTTTAAGATTGATAAGCTAGATTTCGTGATCCTAACTTGGTTCAACATCCCATCTTTACCACCAGAGCTTCTTCAGATAGAAACTCTTAGGTGTATAGGTTCAGCCATGGGAGAACTTATGGGAATTGATTCTTCATACTTATGTTGTAACAATGTTAAATTGCTTATCAAAACAAACTTTAAACAAGCTACACAACTACACATGAAAGTCATAACTAATAAAACTACTTATGATCTAACAATGCATTTATATGAAGGTAGAATATCAAAAATCATAAGATTAGATGATAACAGAAGGATCGGATTCGAAACTCTATCTCTCACATCAGATTTTGATAGCATATTCCCATGGTTAAGAATACTAAAGAAAAGAAGGAATCAAAGATTAATAGAGTAGTATGAGGAGGAATCCTCTCAGAAGGAGTTTGAATTTCAAACAGAGCCTTTATGTACAGAAAGAATAGTAAATAGCTAGTTTGAGGATAGTTCAACAAACAAAAAGAAGCTAAAATTAGTTATTGTGGTTAGCCAAAAAGAGATCTCAGAATCTACAAAGGATTTACAGTAAACAAGAAGAGAAAATCAAAGAGTAGGAGAAAGTATCTAAAAATTAAGGGTTCAAGCAATGATGGTAACAGAGAGGAGCAATGCACGAAGGATCAACAGACACATAAGGAACAGGAAAAGGAAACATTCAATTGCACCAAAATCAATCACAAGGAAATAGAGGTCACTATCAATGAAAAATACACAAAGGATGTTCTAAACCACATACATGAAGAGGATAAAAAGATCTCAGAAATTCAACAAGCAGAAAATAGGAAGGATGATCAAGAGGGCAAGATAGAGGAAATGGAGAACTTTATGTTATTCAATGGTCCTAAGTTAACTAATGAGGCAATTAAAATAAAGGAGGGCATGGATCATAAAGCACAAGGCTAGCCTCAAGAGTCAAATTCCATTATAGAATCTCCAGTAATCAAAAACAAATTTTGGCAAACCCCAGCTACCACAATTAGCTCACCATTTGCACCAACCAACAAGCAACAGAACATGGAAATAAAGAGAGTGAAAAAGATGCCAATTAAAGAGTTTCAGGAATTCTTGAACAAGGATAGTACTAGGGATCTGGCATGAGAAGATAGGAGCATATCAAAATTAGAAGAAAGTAGCCTAAATCATTTAACGAATGATTTAATCTAAGTATTCAACATTGAAAACATAGATAAGAACACAGACACATAGAAGGAAGAACTAATTCAGAGAATCCTCAAAATAGGGGGGAACAATTACACTTCTGAAGACCTAAGGAAAGATTTATTAAAGATTGAATATGAGGACAATGATCTAAAACAATCCCAGATGATAGAGCCAGGTTCAAGAATGATGCAAAAAGGAAATGGAATCTACAATGGCAACAAGATGGAAGTGGATTTAGATATAGAGAAGTAGGCTGGTCCTTTGACTCAGTTCCTAAAAGAATGTGAAAATGAAGTAAATGAAGAGATTATGATTGACAAGAGCTCTGCTATGCAGAAGGTAGAATCTAATCTAGATCAACTAGGTATCCATATGAATCAAGGTCTCAAATCTCATATTTGTGGCAAAACAAAGGGCAAGAGAGGAAGAAAATCATTAAAGGAACTTAGGGAAGCAGATGGACATAGCGAAGAGCAGCAAAAGATAGACTAGATTTTCAACAATGGGAAGGGGAAATGCCTTCCCAATCAGGTATGACGATAACTACATGGAATGCTAGGGGGCTTAATACCCCTAGCAAAAAGAGGTTATTAAAACATAACCTCAAAACCTTTGAATCTAATATTATTTTAATTCAAGAATCTAAATTAGATAAATTAGAATTAGGTAAACTATATAAGATGCTTGGTTTATGGAAGTTTGTGTTTCAAGAATCAATAGGGGCATCAGGGGGCCTAGGGATTCTTTGAGATCCTAGAAAGGTCTGTATAAACACACTAAATATTAGTAATCACTAGATTAGCGGTAGTGTTCAAAGCTTAAAAACAAATCTTAAATCTATCCTTATTAATATCTATGGCCCAATAAGTTGCTCCAATAAAAAGGCAGTATGGAAAGAAATTAGCCTATTCATGAACAACCTCAAGGGTAGCCTGTTTGTATTAGGAGGTGATTTTAACATAATTTTAAATATCAATGAAAAGATAGGTGGTATTCAACAATTATCACAAGCATCCAAAGACTTCCAAGATTGGTGTCTTTCACACAATCTAATAGATATCCCAACAAGCAATGGGATTTATACATGGAACAATAGGAGAAAAGATTTTGCATATATTCTAGAGAAACTTGATAGGTTCCTGATCAAAGGAGATTTGGATATAAATAATCTGAATATTTCATCCTCAATTTTACCTATTGTAGGATTTGATCATTTTTCAATTAGATTTGAATTCATCGAGCCTCACAAGCCTACCAAAAACCCATTTAAATGTGAGAAAATTTGGTTCTTAGACCCAAACTTCATCAACAATATTAAAGAACGATGGGCTCAGGACAGCTTTGAAGGCTCAAAGATGTTTGTTTTTGTTGCCAAAAAGAAAATGTGTAAAGAACGAATACTTAGATGGAACAAGGAACAATTCAATAACATCTTCAAAGTGAAATTAGACATAGAAAAGTAGCTAAAAGACTTAAACTCAGAAATGGTATGAACAATGACAACTATCTTTTAGAAAAATACTTATTAGCAAAGCAAGAAGATATATTAACCAAAGAAGGGATATTTTGGCAACAAAAATCAAGAGAAAGGTGGCTCGCAGAAGGGGACTAAAATATTAAATATTTTCACAACTCTACTTTATACAATAGAATGAAGAGTAGAATAACATGTGTCAAAAATCACTTGGGTACTCTAACCGACAACCCAAGTGAAATCACTGACACCTTTTTCAAGTACTTTCAGAACATCCTAAATAATTATGAAGGTTCGAATGGAATAGCACAAGCAAATCTACTCAAGGTAATTCCTAAAACTGTCACACCTAAAGATAATAAGGTTCTCAACAAATTAATTACCTTGGAAGAAGTCAGGAAAGTAGTGTTTGATATGAACCTAGATAAATCCCTAGGGCTTGATGGCTTTCAAGCTTTCTTCTTCCAAAAATGTTGGGATATCATAGGCATAGATCTCTAGAAAGCTATTGAAGCTTCCAGAAATGGGGGTGCTCTATTATCAGAAATTAATCACTCCTTTCTCACACTAATCCCTAAAAAGGATGAACCTCTGACCTCGGGTGATTATAGACCAATAGCACTTTGTAACACTATTTACAAAGTTTTCTCCAAGGTCCTAGCCAACAAGCTCAAAGATATTCTTCCCAAAATTGTCTCAGAAGAACAAACTAGTTTTATGCCAGGTAGATCTATTCTTGATGGAATCATTACCATTCAAGAGACAATCCATTCAACCTATTCGAACAAAGAGTCATGTATGTTTATGAAACTAGACATTCAAAAATGATACGATATGGTTGATTGGAGATTCTTATGCAAGGTTCTGGAAGCATTTGGGTTTTCCCATCAATGGATTAACCTTATCTTCAAATTTATTTCGACTCCCAAAATCTCAATTCTCATCAATGGCATGTCGGAAGGTTTCTTCAACATATTAAGGGGCATTAGATAAGGAGAACCTTTATCCCCTTCTCTATTCATCATAATGGTGGAAGCATTTGGGAGAGCTATGATTGATGCACACAAAAAAAAGAAGATTTCAGGTATTAGGGTGACTAAAAATATGCCCAATATTACTCACCAACAGTATGCAAATGATACCATACTATCGGGAAAAAGCTCTGTCAAAGAGGCCATTGGTCTTAAAGACATTATTAAAACATATATGTAAGCCTCCAAACAGAAAGTCAATGAACTCAAATCTAAAATATTTTTTATTAATACAAAACCTAATATAGAACAACAAATTTGTAAGATTATGGGATATAAAAAGGAGTTTTTCCTTGCAAGTATCTTGGTATTGCCCTAGAGAAAGAAAAGAAATCAAGCAAGGTATGGAATAATACTTTGGAAAAATTGGATACTAGGCCTGGCAATTGGAAGGACAAATGGTTAACTAAGGCAGGAAAAAGCACTAAGATTAGATTAGTTCTATTTGCCATTCCCATTTTTCTGCTATCGCGTCTACTTTTATCTAAGCAAAACCTCCTCAAATTCGAATCCAAAATGCGAAAATTTCTATGGAATGATAGTAAAGAGGATGAAAAACTGGCACTTATCAAATGGGAGAACATTTGCAAACCCAAGGATCAGGGTGGGCTAGGAATCAAGAATTTGCAATGGCAAAATGTCACCTTGGGGGCAAAACTTATTTGGTAGCTCTATAAAGAAAGAAATCACAAATGGGCTAAGATCCTTTACAACAAATATCTTAACATGGAAGACCTTCTTTCAATTTTTAGAACTATAAACCCACCTAAAGGGTCAGAAAGATGGAACTTTATGTTAAAATGTCACCCCTTGATCTGCAAATATTTAACTTGGGACATTGGTAAACGAGATGAGGCCCTAATTTTGGGAAGATTCTTGGGATGGACATTCTCCCCTCAATCAAAGCCTCATATTATCGGAACTCAAACATAAGCTAATTAATCTATGGGGTTGCAAAGTCAGTGATTACAAGACTATGATCTCCATAGATGGTTCTCCTAAAGTAATGTGGAAATCTTTGGAGGGTTTGGATGTGGTTCCCGACACGATCAAGGATTATGAAAAGCTGTTAGAAGATAGGAGGATTAAGCATTCACAAAAGCCAGATGAACTAATCTGGGCCACCTCGAATGATGGCAAATATAGCGTAAAGAACAGATATAAGGCTTTAGTGGAATCTCAATATCAGGAAAAGATGGACATCCTGCTAAATTTATCCTGGGATTCTTCATGCCTCCCAAAAGTAAGGTTCTTTTTATGGTTGGCCTTCCAAAAAAGAATCTTAACTATGCACAGGTTATACAAACTCAAATTTTAAGGTCCCTCCCGATGTGTTTTATGTAAAGAAAGGGAAGGAGATTTTGATCATATTCTATTTAGTTGTTCCTATTCCCAAAAATGTTGGGAGTGGCTTAGGCATATACTGGGATGGTCGACCCCTTTCCCTAATACTTTGACAACTCTACTAAAAGGCTGGCCCACTAATTTGGTCAAAGGTGTATATCACAAACTATGGAATATCTCCCCCTCCATTGTGGCATGGGAGATTTGGAAGGAGAGGAATCGACGCATATTTTGCAACTTAGAACTGAAGCTTGAGGAGTTGATTTTCAAAGCAGAAGCAAGCATTGTTGAGACTATGAACTCATATCTTAGAAAAGTGTGGATAGTAGAAGGATCTTTTTTGAATTGGGATGCGCAAATGAAGAAGCTTTGGTCCAATCCTGATGATTTATCTCAAATCTAATAAAAAGGTGAAGGAAAACTGCAGATGGGAACCACCACCTATTGGGTGGGTCAAATTAAACTTTGATGGTGCAGCTCGGGGTAACCGAGGAATAGCAGGTATTGGTTGCATCATTAAAAATGAATTAGGTCAATGGATCGCCAAAAAAGCCTTGTCAATCAAACCAACCTCCAACAATCTAGCAAAACTAGAGGCTTTAAAGCAAGGTCTTCATATGTGCCTCATGTTAAAATCCCCCAAGGTCATCATAGAAGGAGACTCTCAGATTATCTTAAATGCTATCAAAAAATGTTTCACTCCTAATTGGGTACTCAACTCTCAATTAGAAGAAGTCCTTGCTTTGTTCGATAAGTTGGAAGATTGCAGGATTTGTCATATTTTTAAGGAGGGGAATTGAGAAGCGAACCTTTTAGCAAATATGGGGGCAGATGTAGCTGATACAATTCTATTTAAAAATGATTCATCATCACTATGATAGCCTTGGTTTCTTGACTTTGCTATTGGATCCTTCTTCCTTTTATGTTTATCTCCCCTTCTTTACTTATTCTCTTATTTATTATTACATTATTCTGATACATATAGATTGCTAATATGTATAGAGTTACTTAAAAACAACTACATAGCTCTGCAATAACATAAATACAATCGAGAGACAATTATTTTCTATATTCACAAGAATACTTAGTCGAGCTTAGTAGTTTGTTGCCACATCCTATCGACATCCTTCTTCGCATTATTCATATGGGCAGACCTCGGTAGTTATTAAGGTATAAGCTAAACTAATGTTCTTCTCTTGATATATTATACCCCACTTTATTAGCTCAGCTATTCATCATCATGATTTGGAATGGTATTCAGGATTGCTAGTAAATTTAGGATGACTTTGGCCTTCATCCCTTGATATAATCATTTAATGGCGAGGTGTTAGGGGCTTAGTCTATCAAGATGACATCATTGGATACCATCATCAGAGATGTTTCTAGGTGCTTCCCTTGCCTATAATTGGAGGCAGTAAGCTATCATTTTCACCTTCCCTTTGATATGGATTCAAACATTTATGTGTTCCATACGTCTGAAGTTCGCACCATGGCTTTTTGTGGAAATGTAAAACCAGAAAGGTGGAATTAGATTCTCTACTCGGTTGATGATATGACTTGAATTTCCATTAGCAGAGTGATTGGGGAAGGTATCTTTGAATATGAGTACACATGGAGGACTGACAGTGACATTATTGGATCTTTCATTGGAGTTATGGCTAGAGAAAAGATTGCATCAAGAGATATTATTAGGCTTTATCGTGACTTGTTTGTCCCAACTTAGAGGAAGGGTTTGGAATAGGCTGTCCATAGCATAGATGAGAAACTTTAGATCCCATTGCCAGAAAAATGCATGAAGCTGCCTCTTAGTTCCCCAGCCCTAGACACTACATTCAGGCACCCATTGCTGATAATTTAGGAAAGCCTCGTGTTCTAACGTGAATAGCCAAAAATGGAAGCGAGTATACATTTCCTACTACGTTGGAGAGGGATCATTACAGATGATAGCAGAGATTGGTTAATTAAATACCTCCATTTGTCCAATGCGTACATACAACTAGGAGTGGTATTCGATAACCTTGACGCCCTTGATTTCTGCACCCCAAATGCTGAAAAAACCATTAAGGCTAAACTGGATTTTGAATTTCCACCAAACTATGTCATGGAATGACTTAATGACATCCCTAAAGTAATAATGGTGTATTGGAAGTAAAGCTATTGCATTGGATGGTGTTTTGGGAAGCTACTTTGTTTATTAGGGTTAATATTTGGTAAACCTTTAGGCAATTTTGTATCTCTGGACTGTTATACATCTTAGGGCTTTTATATATAGCTAGAAGTCCCTCTCATTTTCTCTATTTGAGAGCCAAATAGCCTCAAAAACTTATCAGGATGTAATATTAGATCTTGCTTAAGTATAATGTATAGATATTAATATAAATGTATGATGAAATTAGCTATTATAATCCTCTGGATTAGACTTGGTCATGAATGCTTGCAGGATTTCCTTTTTGCAATGTTACTCCTTTATGCTATGGTTTTCATTCAAAATTTTGACATGTTTTAAAATGTAATTTACTTCTAGATGCATTTTTCATCTTAATTGTTTGCTTTAGGTAATGGTATGACATCATATTTGCTGATGGTTGAGAATTTATTTATCTGTAGTAATTTAATGATGAGATGTATGAGGTTCTGCTCGAAATACTTTGAGGCCTAAATGGAATAAACACCTCAAGTGATTGTTCATTTTTTTGCTGTGCGTATTTAATTTGTGAGTATGTTATTAGGAGCCCTATTTCAATATGTAAAGATAAGTCCTTAATTTTTTACCTTTAAAAGTTAAAAATGAAGAATGCTACCCTATTATCGGTAACATAATCAAAGCTCAATAGGGTAGTAACCATGAATGACTTTGCAGTAAGTGTTATCTTTCATGGATTTATTTTGATGAATGGCTCAAATTGGGTTGGTATAGTTTTGATAAGCAATTCATATATTCTTCTGAGTTTGGTTGGAACTCATTTTTCCTTATGCCCTATTTTGAGGCTTTTCCCTATTCTTGGACTATGAGCTATTTAGGGATGGTGAATTTTATCTTGTTATCCTGGAGCAGTTAAAACAATGATAGATACACTGGTCCTTGAGCGTGGTTTTAGAGTGGAGTTTTTGCTCTATTGGGTTTATAGAAACTTTAAAAGATTTTCCCATTGATGTACCAATTTTAGTTTGAACACCTTGGGTTATGTTGCTTTGGACTGAAGATGGCTCTTGCTGATTTAAGGTCTCTCTGTTTGATTCTTATTTAGGTTCGTTTTGAGATTCTTGTTAAATGGCATTGTTGTAGTTCTATATTTAATAACCTATGGATACTCTACCTGTTGATATGTAAGGTTGTATGGCTGGTCAGAGTTAGACTTTTCTTACCGATCTTTTATATTGAGTTCTTGTAATATTAATTTAGGTTGGTTTGTCGCATAGTATTAGGATTAATGGATGGTAACATTAGATGTATTTAGATTTTCTTTCTCAGATTTCTAACTCGTGAGGATTTTTTTTGATGGATTTATTTCATAACTTTATTAAGTGATCTCATCTCTTATATTATTATAGGTCTATTGCTGACATGAAGGTCGTTATATTGATCTAAATTTAATTAAGTTAGTATTCATGATCCTCTAGTAGGCTATGGTTGGACTTCTTGTGATGATTGTTTTAGGATCACTAACCCTGCTTTTAAGTCAAGTTTAGCTGGTAGAAGACTGATCTGGTGCAGGTACTTTGTCACCTTATTGGTGAGGCATTTTTCAAGACCAAGAGGGATTTCGACAAATGTATTGAATTTGTTTTGTAAGAAAATGTAAACCATTAGGGGTATGCCCCTTTGTCGTTTGTATTTATCTATGTAATCATTAATTGTGATTTGACTGGGGTATGCCCCTTTTACGATGTAATAATATAGGACATTTTGTCTCGAGCTAGACTGGAGGTTTTCTTCTCCATTCTTTCCTACCAGTGCCCATTTGAACAGAGTAAAAGCTGATGTAATCTTTTAATTATATTAATAAAATTTATTATGGCCTTGGTTGTTTATCGATCATATATATATATATATATATATATATATATATATATATAAAAGTTAGATTTGCTATTTACTATTAGAAATATATTTGAGCTTTAGATTACACATTGGTTATGGTATCTATTAATTAACTTGTAAATTTTTCAATTTCAATTTACTACTTGATTTTTTTATTCAAAGTTAATCAAATATTAATTGTAATATCTATCATATCTAATAGTAAATATATTAGATAAATGTAACAACACTTAAATATATTATACTTACTAAAATTAATTAAATAATTAATTAATATATTTTAATTAAAATGCAAACTTTAACATTAGTAGAAATGGAAAAAAGAAATTAATCTGTAAATAAACCAAACTTCTAATCCATATTTTCCTTTTTTAGACTACATTATATATATAATCAACACTTAATTATATATTAATATTAAAATCTAAAATTTAAATATATATAGAATCTTTCTATTTTTTTAATTTAATTTTGTTTTTCATTTAACATAAAATTATTTTATATTTAAAAATTAAAATAATTTGTATTTTCTAAAAAAATTGTCATCATTTAATAAATCTATATCTATATAAAAAATAATAATTTTTTCATTCATATGTTAAAATTAATCATAGTTATCAATTAATTTTATAAATATTTTTTTCTAAATATATGAACAATCATAATTTTTTTTTATGTAAACACAATTCTAAATTGTTAAATAGTAATATTCATAATTAGAAATAAAAAGATAATTATAAAAATTTGAAATTGGGTAAAAAAAGATAATCCAATAAATGGAAAGTTTCTAAAAATGTTTGATCATAAAAATTCATTTTTTTACAAAATTAATATTCACTGGAAAAGATAATTATCCGGCAAAAGTCTTACGACTTTTCGAACAATAAGATACATTTCTCAGAGCAAAGCTCCCATAATAAGCCCATCGAATTTTTTTAAAAATATATATATTTAAAGAAATCAAATATATCAACAATGACTGATGATGGCTATAAATTTTTTTGAAGTGATCTGGTTAACTTTGTCACACCAGTTCCAATAAAGCCATATCACCATCTAGGGCTAATGTTTCCTTCATCATAAAATAACCTCATGAAGATGCCCACATGTTTGTTTGTGCCTTTCAAACAAACCCCTTTGCAGATTTGACATAATGAGGCATCACATTCAACTTCTTGTTTAATAAAAACATGCTCGAGGTAGTGCAAAATCAGGTCTTCAATTCAAATCTCACCATCGCCCATGAATGACTTTGCACAGATAGCTCTCAACATTTTCAAAAGTCTTGCAAAAACCAACATGATGGGCCTAAAACCTGAATTGATTCTCGTCTATATCACTCTCTTTCTTTGTCCTTGTTTGTTTACCAATTAATGTTTTTGAAATATTAAGCAGCCAAAACAAGGGGGCTGGCCCTTACAAAACAAACTGAAAAACTACCAACATTACCATCCACATAAGGGATCATCCCCTACCATAGCTTAACACACCCAAAACAACATACGAATAAGCAAAGCAACTAATAGGCATCCTACTAAGATAACCTATAACCAAACTGCTAAAAAGTAAAGAGTTATTAAAGAAAGGCAACATAGCCTTAAAACTGACCAAGTCCAAATAACAACAAAACTAGAAACAAAAAATGAGAAAGAAGCAAGGCACTAATTAGGCTTTCCCTCAGCTTTCCCTTTGAGGAGGATACTCGCCGAATCTTCTGCCAGGAACCCAAACAACAACTTGGCATCCTCCTGGTTCAGATCCTCATCCTAGCTATCCTTCAACTAATACAGGGTAGTAGCCACTACAAGGGTCACCTTGATAGTAAACTTTGACAACAGATTGAACCTATCCTCTAAGACCTACATTTTGTCCCTTAGCTCATTTACCTCCAAATTTAGGGACTCCACAGTTTCCTCCAGATTGCCTCCCGACTTGTTATTCTCCCTATCCACATTATCAACCTGCAAAACTGGAGAGTCAGAAATAATTTTTCCTATAGGAATCACTTGAGTCGGGGAGGACACTGCCATTGGAGAGGGGGCCTTATCCACCATCTCTAGGAATTGATCTTGTATGAGGTGAATTGTAGTGCCCACCCATTGTTTATTTTTATGTTATATTTATTAAACTCTTTTATGCCTATTTCATGGATGTGTTAGTTTCAAGGATATTATTTCATAACTTAGACTAGAGCTATATCAACGATGATTACTTAGTTAACTATATTTCATGTGTTGCTTAATGATTATGGTTACTGGTGCATTAATGATGCTTTAATGATTCGTAGTTAATAAACATGATTTCTTTCATAGCAATGTCAGATGATGCTTTAATGATGATTACTTCATATTTGTAATGATGTATTATTTTATCTAAGCATTTGGTGTTTGACTTATAATTATTAAGGTAGTTACCCCATATTTGCATGCGTATGGTGCATGTGTCTGTTTTATCTTTATGTTTATCGTGTTTGATGTGGTTAAGGGAGGGAGTCATAGTCACCTGCTAGTTGGGATCTACATGATGCACCACTCCTTGCCATTGCTTGTTTAATTTAGATATATTTATATACATGTACATGCTCGTCTTTTATGCAAAATGTAGGTACCAAGCACCGACTGCCTTGAATTGCCAAGATGAGCATGCCCTATCACAATAACTAAATGGCAAGAATGGGGAGATAATATTCAAGTCCAATCTCAGCCATAGCCTAAATACTTGTCTTGTAAGGAGGACTCGTAACTGACTTTCCACTCTTTTAAAAATCCATGTGTTTATTTTTGTGTGTGTTATTTTATTTTGAACTTTGGTCTGATTTGGTAAAAAAAATTATGTGGATTTCGCTATGTGATTTATTTGGTAAATGATTTAATTATAATATTTGGATTAATCATATAATTGAATATTATTTGATTAAAAAGAAAATATTAAAGAATGATAATACTTAATTAATTAAAAAACTAATTAAATACGTGCTTTAATTTAAAAGTCTTAATTTAAAAAATTGATTAAAGAGAAATTAGAATATGATGATATTTAATTAATTATTAATTAATTAAATATGTACTTAAAAGATTTAATTTAAAAGTCTAATTTGAGAAGTTGGACAAAGAGATAATTAAAATATTAAAGATTCAATATTGCTTTATTATAATTATTTATTTAATAATAATTAAATTAGAGTTGCATTTAAATAATAAGCTTTGATTATTATTATTAATTTAAATAATAAACTATGCTTAAATTAGTGCTTGCACTAATTAATAAATTGGAGGAAAATAAAATATAAAAGAATGAATTTTAAAGATAAAATTATAGTTCTAATTGTGGCATAGTTATATATTTATTTAATTTAATGATAATTATTTATGAGTTTTATTTTAATAATAAATTCTAAATAATGTTATTAATTAAATTAATAAATATATTACTAAAAATGCTTCAAAAATTAATTAAAGATAGAAAGCTAATTATTTAAATTAAGATATTTTGTAATTAAATATCTAAAACAGTTGTGCATGGAAAGGTAAAAGGTAATAACATAGTAAACAATAATTGATCAGCGAGTTCCCTCTCGTGATTGCACAATTAGAGCCCCAATTCAGGGGAGAACTCTTTATCAGAGATCTAGAGCTCATTTTACAATTACACAGGTTTTAGAAGCAAAAATTGAGAATGAGATCAAAAGAATTGTTGAAAGTTTGAGAGAGTTTGGATTTGCATGCGTTCACAGATTGTCTCAAATTTTAGCTGTGATTTTGAGGTAGGGTTTGAAAACCCACTGTAGAATTTTATTGAAAGATCTATCTACTTCATATCTTCCTAGGTGTTTGGATACTTCTTATTAATTTACTTTATTGATTGTTTAATAAAGAATTATGTTGTGGATTTTGAAAAATGAAAAATTATTAATCAAGAAACTTGACTAAGGAAAATTATAGAAAAATTGTAGAAAATTATTGTGACTCTATTCTTATAAACCCCTTTTTAATATAACAAATTATTGAAAATTAGAAGAAAATAATAAATTGAACAATTAGGGTTTCAACTTTAAATTTGTCATTAGAACTATGTGATTATCATGAATTTTTTAAATATAGGTGAATATTCTTCTTACATTTAAAATGATTTAATTACAAAATTATTTGAAAAAGAAAAAAATATTAATTGAGAGGAAAGCACATTGTAACTAAACGTATAATGCATGTGAAAATAAATATGTTAAAAATAGAAAGCTAAGTATAGTACGGCTGCATGTGAAAACCAATGTGCTAAAAATAGAAAAAATTAGGTATAGTATGCTTGCATGATTTGAGAGATTAAAGTCATGCAAAAATACTAATTGCATGTTTATTTTTACTTTATTAAAAATTAATTTAATTTTTAGATTTATTTATTTAAATTTTTTTAAAAATAATACTTATTAGTTAATTTCAAAAATTAAATTAATACTACTCATGTAGTTAAAGTGAATTTTAGTATTAGTGATTATTTAAGTTTAATTAAACTCTTAGTTGCGTATAAATAATTTTATATTTATTAATGTAAGAAGGAAGTTAATAAATAAATATTTAGATTTTTATTATATTTTAAGAGAAGTTGTGGTAGAGTTCACTTTGAAATCATTTAGTTAATAATTATTTGACTCTATGAAAAAATAAAAGTAAATAATTTCACTATGAGAGAAATTATAAATAATTAAATTAAATTTATAATTTTTATCTCTAGTTGCATTATGAATTAAAGGAAAAGTAACTATTAATATTGGACTTAAATAAAAGTCAAATTAATATTTTAGAAATAAAATTAATATTAATATTTAATCTAATAATATATATTTATGTTATTGATTAAATCATTTATGATTTTAGATTATTTAAATTAATAACATGATAATATTGCATGGTATTTTATATGCACAAAAAGATTGGATACTTAAATACTTATTATTTTAAATAAGTATATTAGCATAACAATTTATATTAACATGTATATTCTTTCCTTTTTTCTAAACACATCCTTATAACCCAAACTAAACAAGAGAAATTGGTGGAATTAAATCATGTGGCTAAAAACTATGTGTTTTATAATGTTCTATTTATAGTCTTGTGATGTTTATTTTCTTGATAGTTTTTATATGTGAGTTATTTAGTTGGCCAAGTTAAGATGTGCACTATAGGCATTTTTGAGATTTCTTTTATCATTATTTGGCTGGATGTCATAATGAACTTAATGATTTGTATTAAAATTTATGTTTTATGAACTTTATGCTATTGAGCATTTATGAGAACTTGGGTTTCAAGAACTAATGTTATTTTTTGGGTTGCTTGTTAAGGAACCAAATTCGATCAATATTAATTTTGTGGTATGGGACACTATTGTGGTTTATAATTTTTCAGAAGGTAGTCTAGGTGCATGTCTATGAGAGTGGCTTGCAATGCGGGTCGAGGCCCAAAGTGGCTGCTAGGGCAACTCATTGTAAGTTGTGTAGTAAGTGATGACATAGTAATTAAAATATTTTGCCTAGCCATTTTTCTTTGAGATACATTAAAAAGATAAGTTAGAGATCTTTCCTCGTCCATGCCTTGAGTGCTTGTATATACTAAGGATGAGATGAAGATGATACCTTAAGAGGTATGACTAGTTTCCTCGACATCACGAGAGGGTATTCTGGTTTCGCATATACTCACTAGGAGGCTAGGGTCCTGAGAGACTGCCAAGGTAACCTTAGTGTTGGCTCATGTGATGACACTCCATAGTATGTAGCCTAAGTTTCTTTCATGATTTTTTTATATTTTCCTCTAGTGGTGTACTTGTTGGATATTACTTTTGATGGTCTATTTATTGTGAGTTGTTACTCATTGATTGGATGTCATTTATTGTTGACAATTGACTTTTATTAATTAATGATTAATTATTTATTGGTGATTGATGGTTTACTTTTATTGACAATAATTGTTATCTGTTGGTCATCGTGCTTGTGACACTTGACATTGATTTCAAGGTGGTTGTATACTTTTGGTCTTGGTATCTGTATGTTGACTTGATATGAGATGTTAGTATTGGAATGAGTGTCCTTTCAATTTTAATTATCTCGTCTTCTTGAGTAGTTTGTTTTACCCTTGAAGTAGTTTTGGCTATCAAGTTTCCTTGCCTAGGATTATTTTATAATTTGATTATATGTGTGTGGATCATAGTTTATCTCTCCTGCATGATGGGAATGGGAGCTTGATTAGGTGACCATGCGGTCGGGAGGTAGTGTATTCTTACCATTTGATTCCCCCTCAGATTGGCAAATGTTGGATGTTCCTTGATACAATGGTACCATTATCATTCTTCCTCTTATTTTAAAGACTTCTATTGATTTGATGTATCTATGTATCATGTGTTTTGAGATCCTATGAGATATTGTATTGTATATTGATGTACTTGTATCTATTTTCACATACCATGTGCCATGTGCAGTGAATGTTATTCATTAGTTGTGCTTTCATATTGTTAGTTGATATGCATTTTCTTATATGATTATGTATGTGTTTATTCATTTTATGATTATTGACATTTTAATTGAGACTTAAAATTATTAATAAAACTTTATTAAATGTGACTCAACGTGAAGGGACAATCACACTTATGCAAAAAAAGAAGTTGCACAAAATAAAACCCATAAATGCCTTTAATGTCATGAATACTCGTGTCTTTTCTCGATCTAGTTACCACATGCCAACTATCACTACCCCTTTTCCACTCTATCTCGTCATCAATAAGAAACCAATGCCATTTGAAATTTGAATTATTACTCGATGTCTAATACAAACTCATAATAAGGGAAATAATAAAAATACACCTGAATCAGACTTTATTTTCTTTCCCTCTTAAACCTTGCACCTTTATAATTGGGAGTACCTTTTTCATAACTTCTCGCCATATGTCTATGGTGACCTAGCTCCATTAGTCGATTCAACATTGAGTTGCCACCATAAACAATATAACCATTCCATGTAGACCCAATCATGGGTTTTTGTCTTTATTCATCAAAGGTATTACCAAATTTGGTAATGCCCCTATCTCTCTCTAACAACGTAAACCATGCATTCTCAAACTCGTCACTGTCATCGTGTTTGCCACCGCATTCCCCTTTCGGTAAATATGCTATAGATCATAATACTACATGATTGTTAATAAATGCCACACTTCTTCAATCACCCTTTTGGTCACCCAACCCACTTTCATATTGCCCTTCACCATTTCTATGATAACTTTTGAGTCTCCTTCAACCATCATGTTCTCCCATCCCACTCCAATTGTCAGCTTCAAGCCCCAAAGGAGAGCTATAGCGTCCACAATATTATTAGAAGCCTTTACTAAATGCCTGCATAATCCAACAACATTCTATAAATTCTATCTGTTACCATACCCACTCCAGTCGACCCATCTATTCTTGCAGCTCCATCAAAGTTTCGTTTCACCCAACTATCGTTTGGAGGGCACCATCTTATCCTTGCTCTTGCTAACTACTTTGAATTATCAACCTCCATGAATCCTTCCTTAAGCTTCCATTTCTTGGTGTTCCTCTGTTCACCCAATGTCATGATGAACTTTATGATTTGAATTAAGATTTATGTTTAATGAGCTTTATGCTATTGAGCATTTATAAGAACTTGGGTTTCGAGTACCAATGTTATTTTTTGGGTTGCTTGCTAGGGAACCAAATTCGATCAATATTACTTTTGTGGTATGGGACATTATTGCAGTTTTTGATTTTTGAGAAAGTAGTCTAGGTGCATGTCTATGGGAGTGGCTTGCAATGGGGGTCGGGGCCCAAAGTGTCTCCTAGGGTAACTCATTGTAAGTTGTGTAGTAAGTGATAACATACTAATTAAAATATTTTGCCTAGCCATTTTCTTTTGAGATACATTAAAAAGATAAGTTAGAGATATTTCCGCATCCATCCCTTGAGTGCTTGTATAAACTAAGGATGAGATGGAGATGATACTTTAAGAGGTATGACTAGTTTCCTCGTCATCACGAGAGGGTATTCTGGTTCCGCATAGAGTCACTAGGAGGCCAAGGTCCTTAGAGACTGCTAGGGTAACCTTAAAATTGGCTCATGTGATGACACTCCATAGTATGTAGCCTAAGTCTCCTTCATGGTTTTTTTATATTTTCCTCTAGTGGTGTACTTGTTGGATATTACTTTTGATGGTGTATTTATTGTGAGTTGTTACTCATTGATTGGATGTCATTTATTGTTGACAATTGACTTTTATTAATGAATGATTAGTTATTTGTTGGTAGTGTTTTTATTGTTGGAGTTAGTGATTGATGGTTTACTTTTATTAACGATAATTGTTATCTATTGGTCATCATGCTTGTGACACTTGACATTGATTTCAACGTGGTTGTATATTTTTGGTCTTGGTATTTGTATATTGATTTGGTATAAGATGTTAGTATTGGAATGAGTATCCTTTTGATTATGATTATATCCTCTTCTTGAGTAGTTTGTTTTACCCTTGAGGTAGTTTTGGCTATTAGGATTCCTTGCCTAGGATTATTTTATGATTTGATTATCTATGTATGACTTGTACATTATCTCTCCTACACAGTGGGAGTAGGAGCTTGATTAGGTGACCACACGGTCAGGAGGTAGTGTATTCTTACCATTTGGGTCCCCCTCAGATAGACAAATGTTGGATGCTCCTTGATACAGTAATACCATTATCATTCTTCCTCTTATCTTGAAGACTTCTATTCATTTGATGTATCTATGTATCATGTATTTTGAGATCCTACAGGATATTGTATTGCATATTGATGTACTTGTATCTATTTTCACACACCCTATGACATGTGCAGTGGATGTTATTCATTAGATGTGCTTTCATATTGTTAGTTGATATGCATTTTCTTATATGATTATGTATGTGTTTATTCATTTTATGATTATTGACATTTTAATTGAGACTTAAACTTATTAATAAAACTTTATTAAATGTGACTTAACATGAAGGGACCCTTAAGGAATTGACATTATATTTGTAATTGATTACGTGTTCTTGATGTGTATGTACATATTGCTTCTGCATTATTGTTACTTTGATTTTCTTTAAACTTAAAAAAAATAGTTTTGTAAACTTTGTAACATATTAGGTTTATTTCTTTTGGGTTCCCGAGTAGGGCATTACATCGATTGTATCCATCGTGAGAGACTTAAAGACGTGAGTCATCTTATTACCCTCTTTTTCCTCCCCTCTTGAGCCCAACACACAGGAATATGAAACCTCCACCTCCATATCCCTACCATCCTCCTTTCCCCTTCTACAATTCAACGTCTTTTTTTTTATCCATTACTTGGAGGGGATCATTAGAATTTGACTCATCCTCCTCTTGCGAGGTCATGGTTCTCATTTTCTATTTAGCATTCATTTTTGTGAGTCTCCCATACCTCCTTCTACCCTCTCTAACCTCATTTTTCAAATCCACCAGTTCCTTCTCTTTCCCTTTCTCCAAATTCACCCTTTTCCCAGGTGGGGTCTTCTTTCTCTCCTTAGGGGACCCACTAGGAGAGGGTTGGGGGTGGGGGCCCTAGGTCTAGTAATTCTTAGAGGGATGTGATGGGGATGAGGGTTATGGATAGCATGGATATCAACCTCCAAAATTGTAAGAGGTTACAAGGCCAAATAAAAATGGTGTAGATGGAACATCAAACCCTGGTGGAGGATAGTGTAATTTGCACCTTTTTTTTCATTTTTTCCTTTACATTTGCAATAGTGTCAACCAACTCATGCAATAAAAAGAAAGGAATGGAAATGCTATCACAATGTTTGAAATGGTTTAGGAGGGGAACATGATAATAATATCATACTCTGAACCTCCCTTCAAGAGTGAGATACTTCATTAGCACTAGACACACCTCGTTCTGAGGCTTCGAAAGCTTTTCCCTTAGAAACCCACCATGGTGGCGAATGGATACCTCTCCCTCTTGGAAGAAGTAGCTCAGAATAGCCTCATCCACAATCCTCATCATTTTTTTCCATTTTCCAACCTTTAGCATAAGGCCTATCGCCAAAGCAATAACTTCCTCGAACACCTAGAATGTGATACCATCCACCGTCACCCTTCTGTCCTCCCAAGAATTCACAAATTAAAGCGAATAACTCTCATCGTAATTGTTCATCGCCTCCATGAACGGGACCAAACCCCCTTCCTTTAACATGTACCAGGTAAGGGGTTTTTGAGAACTACCCTCAATCATCGATAGTTCAATATGCAATAGGCCAGGCCCCATTTTAATATTCTTTGCAACACTACTCACATTGTTTAGGATTCTAGGCTAGGAAAAATTTAGAAATTACAGTCACACTTATGCAAAAAAAGAAGTTGCACAAAATAAAACCCATAAATACCTTTAATGTCATGAATAATCATGTCTTTTCTCGATCTTGTTACCATGTGCCAGCTATCACTACTCCTTTTCCACTCTATCTTGTCATCAATAAGAAATTGATGCCATTTGAAATTTGAATTATTACTCGATGTCTAGTACAAACTCATAATAAGGGAAATAATAAAAAATACACCTGAATCATACTTTGATTTTCTTTCCCTCTTGAACCTTGCGTCTTTATAATTGAGAGTGCCCTTTTTATAACTTCTTGCCATCTATCTATGGTGACCTAGTCCCATCAGTCGACTCAGCATTGAGTTGTCACCATAAATAATATAACCATTCCATGTAGACCCAATCATGGGTTGTTGTCTTTATTCATCAAAGTTATTACTAAATTTGGTAACGCCCCTATCTCTCTCCAACAATGTAAACCATGCATTCTCAGACTCGTCACTACCATTGTGTCTGCCACCGCATTCCCCTCTCGGTAAATATGCTACAGATCATAATGCTTCATCATTGTTAATAAATGTCACACTTTTTCAATTACCCAACCCACTTTCATATTACCCTTCACCATTTCTATGATAACTTTTGAGTCTCCTTCAACCATCATGTTCTCCCATCCCACTCTAGTTGTCAACTTCAAGCCCCAAAGGAGAGCTATAACCTCAACAATATTATTAGAAGCCTTTCCTAAATTGCCTACATAATCCAACAACGTTCTATCATTTCTATCTCTTACCATACCCCCTCTAGCCGAACCATCCCTTCTCACAGCTCCATCAAAGTTTAGTTTAACCCAACTATCCTTTGGAGGGCACCATCTCATCCTTGCTCTTACTAACTACTTTGAATTATGAACCTCCATGAATTCTTCCTCAAGCTTCCATTTCTAGGTGATCCTCTATTCACCTAGTGTAGGGTGAGACAACAACGTCTGCAACTTGCAAGTCTGCATGTTATCCATTATTAGCTTGACAATCAATCCAGTTACAATTTCCTCACTTCTTTCTTCATTTATGAAGACTACCATTTTTCTCCTTCCAAATTCCCTAGCAGACATGGGAGGGGGATCATGTTCCACATTTGAATGAGAAGGGGGTGGTTGAACGGGCTTTGCCAATTCATAACAAATTGTTTAATCCCTATGTTGAAAACCCACTCCACCTCTAGCTCTTGGAGTAACCTTCCCCAAATATTTTTTGAAAAGATACAATCTAGAAAGAGGAGGAGAATACTTTCTTCCTCATCTTTATAGAGATAACATCTATTAGGTATTTGGAAGCCCCTTTTTCTAGGGTTGTCAATTGTTAGAATCTTCCCATGCATAGTAATTCACCAGAAGATTTTGACTTTTAGAATCAGATGACTAAGCAGATCTTCTTCCAAGAATGAGGTACCATATCCTTCTCCAATATCATCCTATAAGCTAAACTAGCTAAGAATTCCCCTGATGAAGTTGCCTTCCAAATGAAAGTATCCTCCTGAGCTACCCCTAGTATTATGTATCCTTTAAGTAGCTCCTCTTACTCCTCCATCTGACTCCCCCCATCCAGATAAACCATAGGAAATTGTATCTTCCTCCACCTTTTTCCAGCCCCAATATAGTCCATCACCTTATTTCCCATCATCTGCTGGAGATAGTCTGTTAGGAAACTAGACTTCAAAGTGGTTTACCAACCAACAAAGTATCCTCCCAGAATATCACTAGACTACCCTCACCCACTAGCCATCTCACAACTTCCCTACGAAGACTTCTATTTTTTATGATATTAACCCAAATCCTAGACCCCACAAGAAGACAAATCTCCCAAAGAACATAGATGTAATTCATATTCCCTAGATACTTAGCTTTGATAATTCTACACCAACCAGCCTCATCCTTCACCAATTTCCATCTAACTTTAGTAAGGAGAGCATTATTCAACAATCTTTCTAATTCCTAAACTATCTTTACTCTTAGGTTTACACACAGTTGTAGAACCAGAATCAGTGTGTAAAGAACATTAACAAATAAAGTAAACATTCACAAACCAAAAACTAAATTCACATATATGCTTAGACAAAGAAAGCAAACAAGAAGTGCAAACCTCACAAGAGAAAACAATCCATGCTTTCTTGATTCTGTAGATGTGTCCTTTTGCTGTGGATGTATGCTCAAGATGCTCAAAAGTTTCTTCAATGGAGATGGGTAATGGCAAATTGGTAGCTTTGTGAGCTCTCAATTTGGCATTATAAGGGTAATATTGATGGCTTTGGTTCTCAAAATAGCATGGTAACTTTAGCTCAAAGATTGTTGATGAAATGGCTTGGGATGGGATTCAATTTATAGGCTAAGGGGTAGAGGGATGGAGGGCTTAGATGCAAGGATGGATGAAGGCTTAAGGAGGGCTAAGATGCACTCAAAGGGGAGCACATGGATTGTGCTTGTTTAGCACCAATGGGAAGGTGACACTTGTCACAAGGAGGATGAGTGTGAGAGGGTAGGGTAAAGGGTTGGTTAAAGTCATGATGAGTGGGGTTGAGTATGTAAGAGGGATGTAAGAGGAATGAGTGTGGAAGAGGGAAGAGTGTGGAAGATGGGTGTAAGAGTCATGAGTGGGCTTGTAAGAGTCTTTATGTTTTGTAAGAGCACTCATGACTTAGTGGTTGGGTTTTTTTTGAGGGGAGACTTTGGTTTGGATTAGGAAAGTCTTAAACTTGTTTAAGGAATGTGACAACATTAGGGGGTGGATTAGTCTTGGGTTTAGGATTAGATTAGGGATGTTAGAGATGTGCAAGTGGATGGCATTAATGAGGGTGGGTGAGTTAGTGGCTAAGCTTGGTTAGTATGGGTGGATGGGGTGGATTAGGCTAAATGGAGGATTAGAGATAGGTTAGGGGTTTTTGAATTTGAGGATTTCATTTATCAAATAGATTTATTTAATAAATGGGGATTTTTGGAATTAGATAGAAGAATAGGATTTAATTGATAAATAATAGATTATTTGATTTATCAATTAGGACTATATATGATTAATTAAATTAATCAACTAGGGGATGACAAAGGATTAATTAAATAGAAATTTAATTAATAATGCCCTTTTTAGATAACTAAATAGGATTACTAAAATAGTGTAATCAAATTTAGGTGTCTACATTTTGCCCCTCTTTGACATAGTGTTGAGACAACACTATTTCAAAGAAGTTTGAATGAAGAGGACACGAGGAAGATGTTTTAGCAACGAGGTTGCCCCAGTCTCGGATAAGAAGAGGAGAGACTAGACTTAGATGATGCCCCCTCAAGAAGGCGGCGGGGAGAGAAATGAGGGTCGACGACTTCTTGAAAAGTACAAGAAATTGAGACGAGCTGAGACGCAAGTTGGCAAAGGGGCTGAATTAGCTCAAACTCTCACTACGGGAGAATGATAAAGGGAAATCAGAGGCACAATAGTAAAGCAAGCTTAAGACTTTCCAGGATTGGTGGGGGGAGATGGAGGAGCGGAGCGCTATAAAAGGAATCCATGATAGGGAGATGGATGATAGAATGATAAAGCTGATGCAACAGGATTTCAAAGAGTCAGATTGGCGGAAGATGGGTTTCAGAGATCCCTAGGACTAGGATTGTGGATCTCGAAAGATGAGGCTTGGTGGATTGATTTGATTGGTGGATCCCTAAGACTAGGATTGTGGATCCCTAAAGCTAAGCGTGAGGAGTGATTCAAAGAGATACTGATGCATAAGCTGGGGTAGGAGCGACAGATGTAGGATATGGATGGGGGATAATGGAGATGAAGGGAATCCATTGAAGCTTTTTGAGCGGGGGGATACTTCAAAGAGAAGTACCACCATGTAGTTGAGCACTAGATTTGCTATAAGACTGTTGGTTAATTGCCAGGGTTACCAAGAACATCAAGGCCTTTTTACCAACCGTCCAGAGGACTGACGAACTGACTCAAAACAAACACACAAGGATTGCCCCAGTATCACACATGAATCCTAGAGGAAGCAGCATGGAAACGACACTAGGTAACCCACAAGCAGAAAAAGAAAACAAGCAAAAGACCTGATCAAGACCTTACGCTCTAATGGCCCCATTCGCAGCATACCATGATATGGAAGATCATGGCAACCTTGAGGAGGGAACAAGGAGATTGCTTGGAAAAGATATTTCAAGACCCAAAAGGGAAGATCCCAAATCAAAAGAAAGTGAAAATCCAAAAGAGAACTGTTTGCCAACGAGATGGGTAGGACGAGGTACTAATGGACCAAGATTAGACATGAGGAAAGCTATATCCTACAAGGACCTATCGGAGAGCACCTAAGCTGATGGATCAGAATGAGTGATGCGTCTGGCAAGCTGAACTAAGAAGGATAACACTTTGGTGACAGGAGATCTAGCTAAAGGATGCATTGGAATATCTAACCAAGGTGTGCGATGTGTGCAAGATGTTGACCAAGGATGAACTAACACGAAAGCCGAATAGATACAATGATACTAAGCTAAAGAGGATGTACAAGCTGACAGACCAAGATATGTTACAAATGTACAAGTTTGTTCATGTTTTGGTTTTTTTGTGAGATGGAAATGTTTGTGAAGGATGGGGTGTCTATAATAGTTGATAGGTGGATAGGTAGATGGTTTGTGAAAAGTTTGAGGAAAATGGGATTCTGTGTGTGCATGTGATAGGATACAAGCTAGGATACAAGATCATTTACAAGATGGAATATGGTACAAGCTTTGGACAAGATTCGAATATATATAAGGTATGGTACAAGATTTACAAGGTATAATACAAGCTTTGGTACAAGATTTACAAGTTGTACAGGAGGTATTGACAAGCTCCATC
Organism: Cupressus sempervirens; assembly: GCA_028749045.1. NCBI lineage: Eukaryota > Viridiplantae > Streptophyta > Pinopsida > Cupressales > Cupressaceae > Cupressus > Cupressus sempervirens. The sequence goes on from CM053793.1 coordinate 739,011,256, forward strand.
AAATTTTGGATATTTGATTGGAACACCAAGAGAACAAGTAGGTGTTTTATGGGATGGTGGGTGGATGGATGAGGGATAGGATAGTGATAGATAATGGATTAGTCTTTAGCACACAAGGCGCCTGAATTACCAAGTTTTCACCAAGGTACCTATCCAAGGCGCTTGAATTGCCAAGTTTTCACCATTGGACGCTTATTTCTCTTTACTATTTTTTTTTTTTTTTGTATTTTTTCAAAAGCTGGGTATACCAAGGATCTTCAAGCATAGAACTTCTTGAGATGAATGATGTTAGTGGGATCATTCAAGAGTTCTCCTTCTGGTGTAGATAATTGATAGGCTTCGAAGCCAAAGGAGGTAGTAACCACATAGGGACCAAGCCATGTAGGTTCAAACTTGCCTTTCTTTTCTCGATCTGCTTGGACTTTCATATTTTCTTTGAGGACCATGTCACCTGGCTGAAAGTGTCGTGGGAGCACCTTCTTGTTGAAATTCCTTTTGAGACGAGTTTGATAGACTGTGAGATGGTCATAGGCTTGTTGTCTCTTCTCGTCTAAGAGATCTAGCTGGGTGAGTCGAGCTACTCTGTATTCTTCATCTGAGATTTGCCCTCGCAAAGATATGCGTAGTGAGGGAAGTTCAACTTCTATAGGTAATACCGCTTTGACACCATAGACTAGGGAGTATGGAGTTGTGCCCGTGGATGTACGGAAGGAAGTTCGATAGGCCCATAGAGCCGGATTTATTTGAAGGTGCCAATCACGGCCGGAATCATTGACAACTTTCTTTAGGATTTTAAGGAGGGTTTTATTAGTTGCCTCTGCCTGGCCGTTACCTTGTGGGAAATATGGGCTAGAAAAGCGGTGATGGATGCGGAGGGAAGTGCATAATTCTTCCATGTTGAGATTTTCAAAGTTACCTCCGTGGTCAGTGAAGATGGTGGATGGGATGCCGAAGTGACAAACAATGTGGTACAAGATGAACTTGGAGACTTGAACTCCTGTAGCTGAGACTAGGGGGATTGCTTCCACCCACTTAGTGATATATTCTGTAGCTGTTATTATCCATTTATGTCCATCAGATGAGAGAGGGGTGATAGTTCCAACTAGATCAAGGCCCCAACAAGCGAAAGGCCAAGGTGGTGCAATAGGTTGTAGATCCTGTGCTGGAGCGTGCACAAGATTTGCATGCTGCTGACATGGGAGACACTTTCTAACAAAGTCACAAGAGTCTTCTTCAATGGTAGGCCAATAGTAGCCTGCTCTAAGGATTTGTCGTGCTAGGACAATACCACTCGTGTGAGCACCGCAAAGTTCGGAATGTACTTCTTTTAATGCCATTGCGGCCTCATTTTCATCTAAACATCGAGAGAGAGTATTGTGATAACCCCGATGATATAGGGTATTGGCTATGATAACATAGCGGGATGATTTTTGGATGAGGTTCTGGCGTTGGGTACGTGTGAGGTGAGGGGATATGATACCATCGTTAAGGTAAGCATGAATTTCATGGTACCAAGGGGATTGGGGACCAACCAAGATACAAACACGGTTTGAATCCTCATTCGCATAGGTAGGTGTGAGGAGCTGCTCAACTAAAAACTCATATTGCGTAGCTTCTTGGGAAATTTCCAAGAGCGAGCCGATAGTGGCCATGGCATCTGCTGCCTTGTTCTGCATTCAAGGCACTTGTGTAAACTGAAGCTTTGTAAAATGCTGGGTCAGCTGATCAACTAGCTCTTTGTAGGGTAATAGTTTTTCATCTTTGGTTTGATATTCATTTAAGACTTGTTTGATAATGAGTTGGGAATCACCAAAGACTTGTAACTCAGTGATATTCCATTCTGCAGCTTTCTTTAATCCTGCTACAAGAGCTTCATATTCTGCTATATTGTTGGTGCTAGGGAATTGTAGCTTGAAGGCTTTTGGAATGTAATCTCCTTGAGGTGTAACTAATAATATTCCTGCCCCTGATCCATGAGAGGTGTATGAGCCATCAAAATAAAGCTTCCATGGGGGTTGTTCTTCAATTAGGCAGATATGCTCATCTGGAAATTCTGTGAGCAAAGGATATGCATCTACTAGAGGTGCATCAGCTAGGTGATCTGCTATAGCTTGCCCTTTGATTGCCTTTCTGTCCACATACTGGATGTCAAACTCACTTAGTAGCATAACCCATTTGGCCAAATGGCCTGTAAGTGCTGTTCTGGAGAGCATATACTTGAGACGGTCAATCTTGGAGACTAGTTGGATGGTATGACTTAGCATGTAGTGGCGAAGCTTTTGAGTTGAGAAAACAACTGCCAAACAAGCTTTTTCCATAGGAGTGTAATTGAGTTCATAACCAACTAGGGTTCTACTGATATAGTAGATGGCTCTCTCTCTGCTATAATCATCATGTTGTGCTAGAAGTGCCCCTAGAGCAGTAGGTGTTGCTGATATATACAAGATCAAGGGATGACCAAGAACTGGTGGAACCAAGATAGGGGGATTGGTGAGATACTGCTTGAGCTGATCAAAGCTGCGCTGACATAAAAGATCCCACTTGAAGTTCTCATTCTTCTTTAGCAAGTGTGAAAATGGTGTACACTTATCTGCAAGTTGGGAGATGAAGCGCCGGACAGATTGAAGTTTTCCCTGAAGAGAGCGAAGCTGTCGCAGTGTCTAGGGAGGAGGCATGTCTAAGATAGCCTTGACCTTTTTGGGGTCGATCTCTATACCCCGTTTAGAAACTATGAAGCCTAGAAGCTTGCCAGATGTGACCCCAAAGACACACTTCTTGGGATTTAGCATGAGATAATATTGGGCCAACCGATCAAAGACTTTTTCCAGGTCAGCAAGATGATCCATGAAGGTGTGAGATTTGACCAGGATATCGTCCACATAATCTTCCAAAATGCTATGGATAAGATCATGGAAAATGGCTGTCATAGCTCTTTGATAGGTAGCCCCAACATTCTTTAGGCCAAAAGGCATCATGGTGTAGCAAAAGGTTCCCCAAGGGGTAGTGAATGCTGTCTTATGCTGATCCTCTTCTGCAATCTTGATTTGATTATACCCAGAAAATCCATCCATAAGGGATAGGATTTCATGTCTAGCTGTAAGATCTACAATCATATCTATGTTGGGCAAGGGAAAATCATCCTTTGGACAAGCTTTGTTAAGATCTCTAAAATCAATACAGATTTTGATGTCACCGGAAGGCTTAGTGACAGGGACCATGTTGGAGATCCATTCTGAGTAGTCGATAGGTCAGATAACTTTAGCAGCTAACATTCTTTCTAGTTCAGCTTTGACTAGTAATGCCACCTTGGGGTGCATTTTCCTAAGCTTTTGTCTGATGGGCTTGATCTTTGGATCGACTGCAAGATGATGAACTACAAGCTTTGGATCGAGTCCTGGCATGTCCTGATATGACCATGCAAATTGGCCAATGTTCTCTCATAAAACCTCAAAAAGGAGGTCAGCTTGGTGTTGTGATAGGGATGCAGCAATGTGAACAATTCTAGGGATCTCTGAAGAACCAATGTTGACTTCTCTAGTATCCTCTATTAAAATAGAAGACACCTCTGGTCGATTATCTTGAGGAGGCAATACTAAATCCTCATGTTCTGCTTGTGGCTCTGGATTTTCTTGCTGAGGGGTTGTCTTTGCTGCCTTAGCTAGTCCCAGATTTACCTTAGTTCCAGTTTTGGGTGTATCAAAACTAGGTTGGGGATTTTCTCCAAAATACCCCTTGGGATCTAGCTTGTAGATGTAGGCAGAATCTGGCTTTGTCTTCTTATGAGGAGTTTCAGCTCCCATGAATCTTAGAAGCGCTTCCTCTGATGCGAACTCATCAATATGTATGACACTTGGTTGGTCCCAATCTATGAGTTGTGGATGAGCAAGTGGTAGGTCAATGAGATGGATGGATAGTTCTCAGAGAACAGAGTCTCCTAGGAAGATTTGGTCTGGGATATCGTCGTAGGCTCTTTTTTCAACTTCCTCAGGAATGTCTTCGATTTTGACAAGGTCGCGGTGGATGTTCGAAAAAGCGTGACCATTCTCGTTGGTGCCCCCAGTTGTGGGTATGCCAAAGCCAAGACCTGACTTTATTTCCCAATCATGTGCTTCGATGGGACATTGCATGCCCCGTTCTTCTGGTCCTAGTCCACCTCCTTGATAGTTCCATTTTTCAGTGACGAGCTTATGTTGTTGGGGATACTTTTGGCTGAAGTGATCAAGGCGTGCTTGATTTCTTGGAGGTGCATCCTTATGTAGCCAATTGTTGATATCTAGAGTGAGCTCCTCATGAAGAGGGGTTTTTGAGGACACAAAGGTGGTTGGGCCAAACTGTTTGTATTAAGGAGGTGGAATCTCCATAGCTTTGTGATATGTTGGTCATCCATGGGTATGTGGATCAAGTGGGATTGCTCCGACAGCAAATGCATCTGATAGACTATATTCTCCACATCCTTTGTTGTTGATCTTTACAGTAGATAAGGTGGAGGGAAGGATGGTTTCTGCGTCATTACAAGTGTGGGATGAGTTGGCGATGGCTGTGCCGATGTCTATTCCAGGGCAATGGTTTGTATATGAAGCTTCAACCGCATTGCAGTAAGCAAAGGGTTCTGGATCGGCATGGATGGTTACCTCAGTGCCTTGATGCAAAAATTTGATGCACTGATGGTAGGTGGATGGAACGGCCTCCATAGCATGAATCCATGGGCGACCGAGGAGGATGTTAAATGGTAGGTTTAGATCAACAACATGGCAAACTATCTCTTGAATGACTGGCCCAACCTTGATTGGTAGCAAAATAGTCCCTTCTGTGGTCCTTTCCAAGTTGTCATAAGCTTTGATGGTGATAACCTCACCGATCATATCTGCCTCAGTATACCCAGCTTGTTTTATGAATTTTAGGGGTGCAAATGTTCAAGGCTGATCCATTATCTATCATTACTCTTTTCACGACAAAATTGGATACCATGATGGCTATGCGAAGCGGAAGGGTGTGATCTGGCTCAACCGCGGGTATGTCGGTGGGTTTGAAAGATAGGGCACATGAGGATGAAAGGTGTCCAACAAGATTACGAAAATCAGTAGCATTGATATCAGAAGGGACACGAGATTCTATGAGAGCACTGTCAAGGATGTCTTTGTACACAGGACTAGTGCGGAGAAGGTCTAAAATGGATATTTGGGCTGGCATGTTCCCAAGGTGTTCCAAGATATTGTACCGACTTTTTGATGGAGCTGATGGTGTTGATGAAACTGGTGGGCCTGCGATGTTAAATCGCGCTCTTCGAGTGGTGACCACACACTCATTGTCTGGTCCTCGGATATTGATAACATTGACAGAAGGCTCTTTCTTAGATATACAACCTATAAGGCTACCATAGTCTATATAGGATGAAGTGTGGTCATTGTTCTTCCCATGCTGTTGGTTTGGCTGGCGATTGTTGGTGTTGTTTTGGATAGGTGCTTTTCCAGGATTTTGGTTGTTGTGTGGAGGAAAAGCATTTTGATAAATCTGTAAGCCTGCATTGGGAGAGGTTTGGGCACTAACAGTGATTTCCTTTCGATCAATGAGGTCTTGCACATAGTCTTTCAGTTTCATGCATCTGAGGGTGGTGTGACCGTTTACCCTATGGAACTTGCAATACTCATTGTCCTTGTACCATGCAGCTTTGGATTGGCTTGGATCAATTTTCTAGGTAGGAGGAAATTTGATGAGGTTTTCCTTAGCCAATTTCTCAAAAATAACATCCAATGGCTCACCAAGGGGTGTATAGTTTCTAGGTGCAGGTTGGAATCTGGGATTTTGCCCTACAGCTACATTGATGACATTAGCTTGATTGTTAGACCCTTGAAAGTTGGGTCTTGTATTGTGGTTTTGACAGCTTTGGTTATTTCGTTGTTGGTAATTGGTAGCTTGTTGGTTGTTTGTTTGATATGGTGGGTTAGACTGGTTTTGAGAAGGACCAACGATATTCACATGTCTGGTGTCAGTAACCTCATCTTTTGCAACATGCTTGTTTTTGTTCCAATACCTAGACTTGTCATTGGAATGTGATTGATTTTGGTTGGCCTCTTTGTAAATCTTTACCACACCATCTTTGATGAGTCCTTGCTCAAGGATCATTCCTTTCTCTATGATATCCTTATAGGTCTGCAAAAAGTTCATGGTCATGTGGTGAGCCAAGCTGGGATGTGCATTATCAATAAACATTTTCACCACATGGCGTTCTGGCAAGGTGCAGGATATGTGGGTGGTAAGGGTTTGCCATCTTTGCAGGTATTCGGCAAGGCTTTCTCCACCTTTTTGCTTGGTGTGGACAAGATCAACTATTGATAGCTCTGTTTCAACAAGATGGGCATATTGGGCTACAAATGCCTCAGATAATTCAGCAAATTTTTTAATTGTGCCATAGGGGATTCTATAAAACCATTCAAGAGCTGGTCCAGCCAAGCTTTTGGGAAAAAGGCGCAAGAGGAAGACATCATTGTATGCCACGTCCTGGCAATGCATGTAAAATTCTTTGATATGTGTGACAGGGTCTCCTTTTCCTCTGAATTTGTCAAATTTAGGTACCTCAAAGTGTTTGGGAAATGGTGTCATGGTAATGGCTCTATCAAATGGGTAAGGACACACATTCTCAAACTTGAATGTCTTTGGATCATTCCCTTTTTGGATGGCTTTCAGAGCTGTCTTCATTTGCTCCCACTCTAAATTGATAGGTGATGGTTGGGGTGCCCCCAATGTAGGAGTGCCTTGAGGTAGGTATGTGCTGGATGGGGCCATTGAATATGGATGGTTATGAGGGATTTGCTGATGGGGATTGTACATTGTTTGGGCAGATGCATGGTGGATGACGGGTTGTTGAGGGGGAGGTGGCGCATATTGCTGCATGTGTTGCGAGGCTTGTTGTTGATATGGGATTTGAGGTTGGGATTGAGGAACATAAGTTGGTTGTGGGGTAAATGGATTGCTTTGTGGAGGTAAGGTATAAGATGGTTGTGAGGCTTGGGGAAAGGATCAGAGGGCTTGTGGGGTTTGACCAATATATGTGGGTTGTGCCCCCATTTGGGATGGCATCTGCAAATAATTTGTGGTTGGCTGGGGTGGTGGATTACCTCCTAGAAGTTGCATTGAAAAGTAGTTGGTAATTGGAGGTAATGGATTAGTTGGTGGTGGAGGTGGTGGGAATTGAAAGCTTGGGAATGGAACTGATGGGGTTTGATAGCTTTGTGGTTGGATTTGGAAGCTTGGTAGAGTGGTGGTGGGAGCTGGGGTCACTTGGGAGCTTGGTAGAAGATTGGCAGTAGCTTGTGGGTTTTGATAGCTTTGTGGAGTGAAGGTAGTAGCTTGTGGATTTGTGGCTGGTGGTATTGAGCTCCTGAGACCTAATGGAAATGATGGGATTGTGCTTTGGGCTGTGGTGAACAAGCTGGGGGCGATGAAAGGTTGATTACTTGGCCCCATGGGTGGCATCCCTATTGTATATTGCTGAGGTTGGCCAAAGATGCTAGCACTAATTTGGGAGATGGGTGGATTTGGAAGGCTAGGTGTGGGAGCAACAGCAATAGTGAAGGGAGTGAATGGTGAGATGTTTTGGGTAAAGGGGGTTTGGAGTGGATAGGTATGAACCAAGGATGGAGTGGTGGTGGCTGGGTTGGCTTGCGGCATGGAGATTTCAACTTGGGTGGATGATGGTATGTTTGGGTCTGTTGGGTCATATGGATTGGCTGGAGGCTCTTCTTTTGGAATATATTGAAGATAATTTGGATCATAAGAGCCTATGGGTGGTGGTAGCTGCCCAAAAAATGGGTGAGATGGATCTGATAATTGAGGGGGTCTTCCAAAGTCAAAGGTTCCTACATTGTCCCTTCAAAAATTAGCCATGATTGTCTCTTTGTTTTTGTCTATAATGGCGTTTACCAATACTGCATTTCCTGGTTGGTTCATGAAAGCTTCAATGTCAGTAGGTGATGGCATAGCTTGCTCTGGGCTGAAGGATGGCTGAGTGCTCAAGGGGGGTGAGGCTGTTCGATCCAAATGATAGGGCTCCATTGTTTCTTTCTTCTTGGCTAAGCGAGTGACAGGTGGCATGAAAAATGCTCCTAGGGATGAGATGCAATAATGGTGATGGATGCAAAAGGTGGAAGGCTTTTCTATGCAAATGATTTCCTAGGTTGAGGCAAAGCTATATGACAAAACCTAAGGAGGATCGGGTTGGGGATTCTAACTTCAAAGATATGTTGTCAAAGCACAAAAGGTCTGCTTTCCTATGTGCAAGCTTGGTGGTGATTGTGTCAACTTAAGGATAGACTGATGATCCTTTAGGAAGAACACGAGATTGACCACTTGCGAATCCCAACCTTTAGCTCAAGGTGATGAGGGATAACAAGTGACAAAGCTAGATTACCTTAGACAAAGCTCTGTCAAAGGGATAACCTTGGTGAGATTGGTGGATTTGGAAGATTTTAGGAATGGCAAACTTTTAGCAAGGTGACAACAATTTTGAAAGCTTAGATGTGCAGATTTTCGATTACTAGCTAGATGGTATGATTCTAAATGAGATGGATGAGCTAATAATGCTTAAGGGGATAAGCTAAGATGGCTGGCTTTTCTACAAAGATGACTCTAGAGTGAAGCTTATCCAAGAAGATGTGGAGAAACAAGGGTGTCTAATCATAGAAATCATGCCTAGTTGGTAAGGCATAAGCAGGATTAACTCCTGGATGTTGGCTAAATTTGATGGTGCGCTCTAACCAGGCCTCTTGAAGTGCTTCGTCGGTAGCTTTGTCCTCTGCTTTGTGGAGTTTGGAAATTCGTGGGCTTGGTGTTATTTCTTTTCTCTTGGCTGAAAGTTCTTGGTATGCTAGAGATGGCTTGAGTTTGACCTTGTGAAACTTCTGTTTGGGTTTGGGTTGTTCCGACATAAATTTTTTAATTTGCTTGGCTTTGGGAAAAAACTCAGTTGTTTTGCTTCAACTTGTTCAACTTCCAAAATAGGCAGTGACTATGCTAAGTGTGCCCTAAGCTAGGATTGACCAAGTTTGGCAAACATTCATTCAACAAGTAAAATAAAAACAAGCAATAGATAGGAACACCCAGATAGAAGTTTGTGGTTCTTAGAATGTGATACTTGCGCCAAGGAGTGTGTATGCTCTACAAATGTTTCGATCAGTCACTCCAAACACATTAACATCCTAGATGGTTTTCTGCAAGGCTGACAATTGGTTTAGCTAGGGAGTCCTCGATATACGCAAGGTACATGAGGCCCAAATCTGTAGATGAGACCAAAAGGATGTCACAAAGCCGAGAGGAGCGGTAACCCACTTCTCCTCTTTCACTTCTCAAGGGTATAAAGTTCCTTGAGGCTTAGCCCGAATGACAAAATCTTGATCCCAAGAGAGGTGTCTTTTGATTCACCTCTCGATTCTTATACTCCGTCGGAGCGCTGGAGTTGAGGTCGTCCAAGGGGTGATGAAATCCCCAAGCAGGCCTCCTAAAAAGAAACAAGGTTTTGGATCCTAATCTTATGCACCCAAGATGGCCTCGAAAGACGACAAGGGGAGAGAAGACTCGGATGGCCTTGGGCTAAAAAACACGCTTGTTCTTTTACCAACTGACTCTTATGTGTGCTAATCTAGACTTTGCAAGCACTCATGTTTAAGAGACAATGTTCAATTCCAACTTGAAGCACCAACAAAAGTAAATCGATCGAAGAATGCAAACAATAAGAAGAGTTAGGGTCAACAAAAGTAAACTCGCGCGCCCGGAGGCCCTCCACGTCAAGTATCGATTAATTTTTCTTTAAGGCATTCAAGATTGAGTGTGAGTTTGTTTTAAGCCCAAAACAAAAGTGTGTGAGATTCGATTTCAAGCGCGCGCCCGAAGGCTCTCCACGTCAGTTGTTGTTCAATTTTAGTGCCCAAACTTGAAGTGTGATCGATTTAATCTAGAGTTTTGGCCATTTAAGAATTTTGATAAAGTTAAAGCAAACATTCAAAGACCAAGTGAGTGAGTTAGATTGTGGAACATTTAACACCTTTTTCAAGTAGACCCATCCCCATAAATGGCGCTGAGATTGCAACCAATGGTTAATATTTGATGGGTGATTAGAAAAGAGGTGAGTCCAAGGAACTACTCAAATTGATTTTTGTAAATTTGTATTTTAACTTAACAAAGTTTCTTAAATGTCCAAAAATCAAACTTTACCTAGATTGCATGTGAAAAAGAGATTTGTAATGGTTAATTGATCCTTGGCATTCAAGATTGGATTTTTTTGTTTTAAGCATGCATTCCAAAGAAAGTTGATTCTAATCCATGACATTCAAGAGTGTGTTTTTGAGCAACATTCATTCAATGAAAAATGTGTTTAACCATTCAAGTTCATTTTTTTTTTTTAGCAACATGCATTCAAAGACAAATGGTTAAACATTCAAGTTCATTTTTTAGCAACATGAAAACCTGCAAGAAACATGGTTAGTGGTTCCATATGTGCTCCAACCTGCAATGAGACAAAAAAAAAGCAATTTAGTTAGTTAGCCAAAATCTTCAAAAATGAGAGCTTAACTATGGGAAATTTTTTTAAAACTTTTTTTGTTGTTTTTTCTACGCGTAAAAATGCTTAAAATGGTCTAAATCCTACGGAACCACTAAAAGTCAAATTTTGATTTATACTCTTTTTAAAAAAATTAAAAAAAAAAATTTAGCTACAAAGTGCAGAAATAATAAAGCAGAAATGGAACATAAGCAAGCAGAGAAGACAGTCTGTCAAAATACGAAGAGGACAAAACAGATTTGCAGCACAGAACACAGGTGACAAGCAGAGATGCCGATTTGCGCAGATGCAGATTTTCGCAGACGACGATTTTCGTAGACGATGATTTTCGCAGACGCGGATTTTCGCAGATGTCGATTTTCGCAGACGCAGATTTTCTCAAACGTCGATTTTCGCAGACGCGGATTTTCGCAGATGTTGATTTGCGCAGACGCGGATTTTCACAAATGTCGATTTGCGCAGACGCGGATTTTCGCAGACAAAACAAGTTGCAGACGCCAAAACTGCGCCAAAAAAGCTGAAAAATGCGAATTTTTTTTTTTTTAGATGGTATTTCTTCTTCCTAAGTGCGTTCTTTAACCTGCAAAAACAAGCAAAACACCCTCACAACACACTCAAACAACAACAAACATTAGATGGTTAGAAAAATGACATATAGATGAAAATAGATGATTAAATGACCCATAGTGGGGTCCCATCAGGCGTGCCAAAATGTAGAACCAGAATCAGTGTGCAAAGAACATCAACAAATAAAGTAAACATTCACAAACCAAAAACTAAATTCACATATATGCTTAGACAAAGAAAGCAAACAAGAAGTGCAAACCTCACAAGAGAAAACAATCCATGCTTTCTTGATTCTGTAGATGTGTCTTTTTGCTGTGGATGTATGCTTAAGATGCTCAAAAGTTGCTTCAATGGAGATGGGTAATGAAAAATTGGTAGCTTTGTGAGCTCTCAATTTGGCATTATAAGGGTAATATTGATGGCTTTGGTTCTCAAAATAGCATGGTAACTTTAGCTCAAAGATTGTTGATAAAATGGCTTGGGATGGGATTCAATTTATAGGCTAAGGGGTAGAGGGATGGAGGGCTTAGATGCAAGGATGGATGAAGGCTTAAGGAGGGCTAAGATGCACTCAAAGGGGAGCACATGGATTGTTCTTGTTTAGCACCAATGGGAAGGTGACACTTGTCACAAGGAGGATGAGTGTGAGAGGGTAGGGTAAAAGGTTGGTTAAAGTCATGATGAGTGGGGTTGAGTATGTAAGAGGGATGTAAGAGGAATGAGTGTGGAAGAGGGAAGAGTGTGGAAGATGGGTGTAAGAGTCATGAGTGGGCTTGTAAGAGTCTTTATGTTTTGTAAGAGCACTCATGACTTAGTGGTTGGGTTTTTTTTGAGGGGAGACTTTGGTTTGGATTAGGAAAGTCTTAAACTTGTTTAAAGAATGTGACAACATTAGGGGGTGGATTAGGCTTGGGTTTAGGATTAGATTAGGGATGTTAGAGATGTGCAAGTGGATGGCATTAATGAGGGTGGGTGAGTTAGTGGCTAAGCTTGGTTAGTATGGGTGGATGGGGTGGATTAGGCTAAATGGAGGATTAGAGATAGGTTAGGGGTTTTTGAATTTGAGGATTTCATTTATCAAATAGATTTATTTAATAAATGGGGATTTTTGGAATTAGATAGAAGAATAGGATTTAATTGATAAATAATAGATTATTTGATTTATCAATTAGGACTATAGATGATTAATTAAATTAATCAACTAGGGGATGACAAAGGATTAATTAAATAGAAATTTAATTAATAATGCCCTTTTTAGATAACTAAATAGGATTACTAAAATAGTGTAATCAAATTTAGGTGTCTACAACAGTATCCCAACTCACCAGGTTAAGACAATTTTTTTCTCCCCCTCGACCACATGAACTTTCTTTGGATTCTCTCCAGTTTCTCAACCATAGCCTTGGTGATTTTGAATAGGGAAAGGAATAAATAAGTATACCCTATAGGGAGGACATCAAAAGTTGGAGCTTCCCCGCACTACTCAAGAGCTTACCCTTCCACCCAATTAATTTATTCAACATATTTTTGAGAATAGTATTCCAGAATTGATTACTTACCTCCTTAACAATCAACGGGAGCCCCATATAAGTATCAGGTAGGAAGGTCATGTTGCATTCCAGAATAATAAGTACCCTCCTCTGAATATTAGGCTCCGTATTGAAGAAGAACACCTTACATTTATCTAGATTAATATTTTGACCAACATTCACAACATAGATCTCCAAGACATGTTTCTAGGCTCTAGCTTTAGTAACTAAAGAATCTCCACTTAGGAAAGTGTCATCCATAGATTGTTGTCTAACCTCCACCGGGAGGGAGGTGGCCAGTTTAATACCTTTAGTCTCTCTCCTTTCTACCATCTTCAATAATTCTCTTCCCAACACTTTAGCAACCATGATAAACATATAGGGTGAAATAGGGTCCCTTGCCTAAGACCTCTTTCCACATTAAAGTTCCCCTAGGGTGAACCATTCACAAGTACTGAGTAGTTCATAGTATCAATCATTATCTTGATGATTTTAATAAATTTTTGGTTGAATCTTATCTTCTCCATGACTTCATACAAGAAGGACTAGCTGATCCTCTCATAAGATTTTAAAATATCTAGCTTCAAAGCCATGCGTAGATTACCACTCTTATCCATTGAGTAAAGCACCTCATGTGTAGTAATAGCAACATCGAAGATTTGGTGACCTGGGGAAAACCCATTTTGAGATTTACCAATGAATTTGTGAAGAAGTGGCTTGAGGCAGTTCAACAAGATCTTAGAGAAGATCTTATATATTGTATTGCATAAGCTAATAGGTTTGAAGTCAGTGAGAGCCACCAGGTCCTTAATTTTTGGGTTCTATTAATTCTTTTGAGCATCTTCCCAGTCCTAAAGAAATCTCTTGTGGCTCTAACCACATCAACTTTTATTACGTCCTAGAAATGTTGGAAGAATGTTAAAGGGAATCCATCAGGACCCAGAGATTTATAGGCCTTCATGGAGAAAACAAGCCTACGTACTTCTTCTCTGTGACTTGATGAGTAAGATCAACATTCTCCTCCGCCAATAACACATTAGGAATGGTATCAATCAACCACTCCTATACTCCCTATTGTATACCCTATGCTCCTCCTTATAAGTATTTTGGAAGTAACTACTCAGCCAGTTACCAATCCTTAGTCAGTTTATTATCATGGTCGTCCATCATAGAGTCAATCATGTTTTTCCTTTTATGATTAGAGGTATACTTGTGAAAGAATGCCATGTTCTTGTCCCCCAACTTCAACTATAGGATTCTCAACCTTTGTTTCTAGAACATTTCCTCCCTATTCATAGTGTCTTTCCACACCCTCTTAAAATTTTCCTCTTCGATAATCATATCTTCTAAGGCTAAACCATCCCCCATCATCTTTTGGAGATTCTCCAACTTACCTTCCATCTCCTTCTCAATCTAAAAAATATCACCAAAGTATCTCTTTTTCCAAGGCTTAAAATTCCTTCTCACATTATCCAACTCAAATAAGATCCTAAACATTGTAGTACCCTCAATATTAATATTCCACCAATCCTCATTGTATTTTCTAAAATCTGGGTGTGAATGCCACATTATTTCATATGTAAAAGGCCTTGCCCCCCCCAAAACCTCCTCCTCCAATTGAAAAGGATAGGAGCATGATTTAAGACTATCCTAGGAAGTCCTGTTAGGGTGGAAGAAGTCAGCTTGATCTAGCCAGCCAGAACATTGAGTCTATCAAGTTTGACTTGAATGAGGTCTTCCCCCTTCCTGTTATCTGACCAAGTTAGCTTGACACTTCTTAGCTCCAAATCCATCAAGTCATTTGTATTTATAAAATCAACCAAGTCCTTCATACTATTAGTAAAATCAATCGTTGTTCCAACCTTCTCCGAGGTGTACAATGGAGAGTTGAAGTCTCCTGTACAAAAGGAGTTCTTGAAATGTGATAAGAAGTCAAAAAATTCCTCCCAGAGTTGACATCTTCCTTGTCTCGAGTTTGGGGCATACACATTAATGAAATTCTAAATCCCCTTATCCTTCTTATGCTTAGTAATAAGGTAGTACTTAGAACTGTGAACAAACCCCCCTTTCCCCACATAGGGGTTCCAAAAGGTGGCCACTCCTCCCAAAGCTCCTTCTACTTCACTATAACAATAACTAGCCCCCAACCAAATATAACCCACAATATTGTCTAGATTAGCTAAGGACTTTTAACTTCTTGAATCAGTAGGATATCTATCCTAATATTATTTAGCTGTTGTTTAAGCACAAACTACTTCTGAGGGCTATTCAACTCCCTCATATTCCAAGACAAGACAATCATTTCCTACCCTTGGTCATAGCTTCTAGGGTTGGTTTCCTACTAGTGGTCACCTCCCTTGCCATTTGCTTGGTCCTCCTATTCTACTTTGTCATCTTCCCCACATCCAATTTCATCTCCTACCCTACCTCCCCTAGAGGGGTGATATAGGCCAAAGCAGAAGCAATTGTCGAATACACTGGCTTGGCCTCCAAGGGGATTACTCGCTCCCACTAAGCATGTGCGCCACCTATTTTTCAACCAACTTGATCCCCCTGTCTTCCGTAATCTCCTTGTACATCTCCTCCAACTCCCCACAAGCCTCCTCAATCACCTTATTTGCATGGTTTTTTTAAGAAGATCCTTAATTGCTTGCAGGAAGGGGAAGGGTCACCTCCATCAATGTCAACAATCTCTCCTTCATTCACCACACTTGAAGACCCTCCCACCTGCAGAGGCCTCTCAATAAGCACAAGGGGCACCTTAACCTATACTTCCTCTCCCTAAGAACCAATGAGCAACTTATTCATCTCCTCATTACCCATCTCAAGAATTTTCAGAGTTATAGAGTCCTTTGTTCCCCTCCCTCCAACTTCCTCTTCCACCTTCTCATTAGGTGAGACCACTACTTCTTTCTCCCTCAACTTCTCTTCTTCAATTTGAGAAGGCTTACTAATCTTCTTGCAATCCACAAAGGCATGTCCAAACATTGAGCAGTTTTCGTAGAACAACCCCACATTCTCATAAACTATAGGCTGAATCTTCTTCCACCACTTAGAACTCAACACTATGGACTTAGGTAGTGTAGCACCAATCACTACATTTACGTTGAATCTTGCAAAGACCAACCTAAACTTTTGAAGGGTAACCAAATCCATAGCAATGAAATGCCCAAAGGAGTTCCTAATTGACTTGAGGACCCTTTCATCCCAATACTCCAAGGGGAGGCCTTTGAGTCAGACTAGAGCTAGCCTATTCAATTCCTTCATTAGATCCAAGGCTGGGCTAATTAATGTGAATTGAACAATTGAATATTATGTGAAGAATGAAAATTTACCATCATTTTAAAAAAATATCCAATTTTTTTATATTGGTAACTACTTTTGACCAAAGCTTTGAACCAATAGAGGGCACATCTGGGGCCCACCTCCTCATGTTAGTACATTTCATTTTCTTAAGGCATTAACACCTCCTAAAACTTTCCTAGAGAATGTACTACACAAGATACACACCAACCCAAAAGGGGCCATAGTCATAAACCTTGGACACACCATCTCCTTATCTCTCCAATCTATAATCTCCTTATCTCTCTACTCTCCCTATCACCCCAATTCTCCTTATCTCTCTATACTACCTCCTTATCACTTCAATCCTCAAATATCGATAGACATGCAACTAACCATACAAAACATCACACACTAAGGCTTCATTTATAGGCAAAAAGTGTTAAATAGTCAAAGTTGACTTAATTTTTTCAAGCTTAATTTCTTCCTTAGTGTCTGATGTTTAAGGCTAGCCACAAGGAATTTATTGGGACATGTGGAATGCAACATGGGTCTCAAGATATTGCCAAGAGATATTTGTCGGCATCAAAGATCTTCACCAATGGCTAAGAGGGACACCATCTGCAACAACATCAGGCAAAGGAATTGCAATACAGCCACTATGATCAAAATAGTGTTGACAATTGGATAATAGTGATATGTAATTGTTGTCATTAATGACAAAACATGATGTACATGTTGACAAGAAACCTCAAAAATAAAGATACTTAGTGTTTGGTTATTAGAAAATTGTCTAAGTATAGATTTTAGTTTACAATAGTGTATTGTTTTGTTTATAACATATTGTAGACATCATATTATGACAAGCGAAGTTACATGGAGATAGTATACATGTTGGTGATGATGTGTATAACCTCAGAAGTTTGTACAAAATAGATATAATCATGTTTTGATGATGCAAGACAACAAAATTGAAGGAAATAATTATTTTAATTACAAAACAATTACTTGTCTAATTAGCGCCAACATCCTAGATATTTATTCTAACTTGGAAAAGTGAATTGTGGTCTTAGCCAATCCAATAGTAATTTATGTAAAGGCATGGTATTTATGTAAAACACTTCTTGCGATAAGAAGTGTGCTATCTTGATATTATGAGGAAGCAAAGTGCTTGTGAAGTTATGCGAAGTAAGCAAATTTTTTTGAAAGTGGTATATGTGAAGTTTTGTATGAGTTATCTGGTGATCTAGGATCGAGCTAAAGATCAGAGATCAAACAAGGAAGACAAATAAAAATAA
Source organism: Cupressus sempervirens (assembly GCA_028749045.1). Classification (NCBI taxonomy): domain Eukaryota; kingdom Viridiplantae; phylum Streptophyta; class Pinopsida; order Cupressales; family Cupressaceae; genus Cupressus; species Cupressus sempervirens. Next base: position 739,028,484 of record CM053793.1, read on the forward strand.
ATTACTTATTTGAGCAGTGAGCTCTTCTTGTAGTTGAAATTGCATGGTTGGGTAGTGGGCTTCTCTTGCATACATTGTACTACAACTCCTAATAAGGTTGGCACAACTCCTAACATGGTTGAAATCTCCTAATAGGGATTCAAAGTCTCCTAATAGGGGTTGCTTAGACTGAATTTTCTCAATGACTCCTAATAGGGTCCATCCTCTAAGAAGGAACATATATATCAATATATTATCTAGTGGGTATCATCCCCACTGGGGTTTTCTCTTGGCCAGGGTTTCCCTAGTTAACAAAAGATGGTGTTATGCATTATCTTTGTGCATTATTGTTATTACTATTAAGCATTACTTTATTGCTTTGTTATGCATGGTTTAAAGTAAGTAATAATATCTAGTTGGTGACTTAAGTTTGTAGATTACTGATTCACCTTCCCACCCCTACTTTAGTAATTCTTATTTCTAACAATTGGTATTAGAGTACAATTACTTTGAAGAGGCTTAACAACTTAAGTAAGATCCCTATGGATATGGAACAGTTGAAGAACCTTGAAGAAGCTCTTGAACAAACTGATCTCCTTACTAAAGAAAGAGATAAGCTGAAGGATAAATATGAAGATTCCAAAGTATACATTGGTCAATTGAAGGAAAAGATTGAACATCAGAAATCCATGCTTGAAATTGTCATGTACCTAATAATCAACAGAATCTTAGAATTAGAGCATCTATATGTAAGTTATGCAACAACTTTAGAGACACAATGAAGTACTACAGAATGGACAGAAACTTTAGAGATAAAATAAATGATGGAAGAAACTTCAGGAACATAAGAAATGATAAAGGAACCATGAAAGGAACTCCAAAACTAGCAAAGACAATGAAGAACAAAGAAACATTATAAGTAAACTTTGAGAAGAACTTAATGAAGCATTTGTGAAAGGAACAAACATATCAAAAGAAAAGTTAGATGATGATGAGATAGGAAGATCGAAGTCAATTGTTGAGTTTCATTCAATTAAGTTGAATTAAGCTTGTTCACAACATCAGTATTTGAGAACTTCATTCATAGACCGAATTAGAGGTAGCAAAGTTGGGAAAAGTTGTATTCAGTTATGTTTAAATGATATCTAAGATTGCTTGTGATTTGGAGCTCATCTAAAGAAGTTATGACAAAATTTAGAGTTATTGGTACTACAATAAGAATTGATTCTGTAACAGAAGATAAAAAGTAAGTTTTTGTAGAGAATTTCGTGATTCAAAGTTTTGAGGATATTTTCCATAATCAAAGGAGGCTATAGTAAACCTCAGATGACATATGAAGATTGTATAGATTATTTTGAGCAGTTATCTAATTGTAGAACACAAGTAACAACTTTTTCATATTTGCAAAGCATACAATTAATGCAACTTCAGGTTGAGGGATAAATGGAGTACAAAATTGATTTTACTTCATTGCAAACACATTCGAAGCAAAGAGCATTCTGAAGTGACTTGTCAGAGCGATTTTGAAGCAAACCCTATTTTTGAAAAGAGGTATTATATCATTTTTCCATCAAATTTGTTCAGTCAAAAGATATTGTTGATAAAGAATCATGGATATGTCAGTTGTTCACAGTGTTGAGAATGAGGATAGACCTAAATTTAAAATAGTTTCCATAAAACCTAGTGATGGAAACCCTAACTCTGCATTGTCTATCACTTTGAACAACGTAGTCTATTTGGAAGACATAGAAAAATATTTGAATTGCAAGTTTGAGTTGATCGACAGTGAATATATGAATAAGGATATGGAACTAGTCTTTAACCTTGACATGACTATAAAGCCCGGATTTGAACACTTAAAGGAATTAGACTTGTTTAAGTATCATTTCTACTGTGAATTAGATATAGATGAATGGACTCAAATCATATTGAGTAGGGTAAATGATGGAAAAATGTGGATGCAAGATAATATAGTAGACATTTCTGTCGACCTTATACATGAGGTAACTAGTTTTAGCAAACAAGACAGTGTACCGATAGGTGAAAAAATGGTTAAGAAGAACGTGGAAAGTTACACTAAGGTAGTATACAATGGGAAAGCTATGGTACTTTGCTCCATCAAGTAGGATGATGTGAGATTTCTTTGCAGATTTATTGCTTATTTAGCTTGTGCAACTTACAAGATATAGATAGATGAACTTTCAATAGGATTTATATATGCAACTTACAAGATATGTGCAGAGAAAGAGAAAGTAAATCTGAGTGAAATACTAAGGATGCAACTCTTGAAAAATCTAGAAAAGTTTAAGAGAACAAAGAATGGTGTGTTTAGATTCCAATCATTGATTAATTGCATATTCTTTCATGTGTTGAAGAGATTTCCCTACTTATTAGTAACAAATATAATGAGTAGTGACAGATGCACTATGGAAAAGATTATAGAGGTATGCAAAAGGCACCCCGCAGACAAGGTATTAGACAGTGGCAATTTGATAATGAAAACATTCCAAAATGAGATGAAACAAAGATTTAGGATCTCACTTGCAATTATGGATAGGTTCATGGAAGGCACCTGTATTCTAGTCCATATAGATTATACTTACATTCAAGTAGTGGAACATTGGGAAACATTTTTGGATCCTTTGAGCTATAAGTTGAGTGATGATGTTGTAGTTGGCTACATTGATTTGTTGTTGAATTTAGAGAAAAATAAAGCTAAGTATAGATTTGGCACATTTGATGAGATTACACAACATGCTCATCAAGCAACCTTGGAGAAAGCATCTCACAAGAAGGTTGATTCAATCATGAAGAAGACATTATCTGAGGCTAGAATGTCAGAAAGTGAATATAAGGTCGTGAGATAGACATTGAAGCAAAGTGTATTAAACATACAACCCTTGTCAATTTTAGTTGCTAAGACATCTTTGAAATAGAGCATACCATATGCGACAGTATCTGATGTTTAGCCCTGTGAGCATAAGAGAAAATTAGAGAGATTGGTTGAAGCAATGACTACAAAGGCAAAAAGAGTCATTATTCGGTGGGGGGCTATGAGACCTGGCAAGAGGCATAAAGCATTGTTGACAATTGAATCTAGTGATGATGAAGAGGTTGAGGAACAGGAAACCAAACAAGCAGAAAAGGTGACTCCACCTAAGCAAGCAGTAGGAAAAGCTTGGCAACCATGGAAGTCGAAGATTGAGAAGATTAACATAGTGATTGCCAATGAGGGAAACTTTGTATAGATGAACAAGTTTTATGATCTATACAATAATTTTGAGAAGGATCAGATTAATATATCTACCATGAGATATATTATAGCAAATGATCTTAGTATGAAATATATCAAAGGAGTAGTGAACTAGAAAGTCTATGAGAGACTCCTAGAGAAGAAGACTCTGACAAGGGAAGAAGACCTTGAACTTTAGAAGTCTATGCTATAGACTATTTGCAAGATTGGTGGTGAAGATGAAATTAAGAGATTGTTATATAACCTCATTCCATACTTGATGAAAAAATTGAGGCCATTTTTGTTCATGGTTGGTGAGAAGGATAAGTTGAGAAAGGAGACAGTGGTAACTATTAGTTAGATATTGTCATGGACAACATCTCCTCCAACTCCTAGAACCTTGAAAGTATTAGTAAGTGGTGATACTATGAAAATTGATCAAACTAATGTTACTCTTAACATTGATGATACCAATCCATTTGGTGGATTTGAACCAAATGTACTTGACACTAAGGATATTGAAGAAAAGTTGAAACAAATTGTGGAAGAGAAGAGGCTAATAGAAGTTGAAAAGAAGAAGATAGAAGAAGCCAAGCAACAATTGCTTAAGGAAGATAGAAAAAGAAAGGAAGATGACGATAATAGAAGAATTGCAGAAGAAGAAAAGAAAAGGAAAATTGAGGAAGAAGAAAATAAAAGATCAGAAGTGAAGAAAGGATGAGATGAAAAGGAAAGGAAAGAAGAGGAAGAGAGGAAAGCTAAAGAAGCAACAAAGAAGCGGAGGGAGGATGAAACTAAACCATCTAGCTCATCTACTCCGCTCTCTCTTACTAGTTTGGCTACTGATGATGATGATTAGACTGATATGATTTCATCCTTATCTAAACTTTTACAAAAGAATAAAATGTTGAAAAGTTTACATAAATCACTAATGGAAGTGATTGACAGATTGCACAGTACTTTGACAATACAACACACTGAATTAGATCCTGAACTGAGAGCACAAGCAGTGCTAAAGTCATTCGATGAAGAGTTTACTAATTTGTTGAATGTTGTAAAGGTGAAGGCTCAAATTTCTCATGATGCTAACTTAGCACCACTTGCCATAATATCAAGAATGACTTAGTCAATCTTGATAGATGCATAAAAGAACTTCAAAAATGTCAACAGGAAGGGAAAGCTTTGTATGTTAAGTGTACCTTATCATACATACTGACTAAGGATTTGGACAGTCAAATAGAGGCAAAGATAAGTGAGCTTGAAGCTTTATCTAGCTAGATCCTGCACCCTTCTAGCAAATTTGATGATTTTGAGGGTCAAGTTGCTAGTATTCATAGCAAGATCAGAAAATTGGAACTTCATAAAGAACAAATTTTGAAAAGAACATCTAGTTTCAAAGAATTTGTTGCTTTAAAGTTATCTTTTGTTGAGAAGCAGCTAGAAGAATGTGTCAAGACTAAGGACACATATACAAACTTTTTGTATTTAGATATCAACGTAGTTGAGATTGGATCATATGCATTATGTGCAATTCTGTCATCAACATAGTCTACCAAAGAGACATGGAACAAAGGTATGGACAACACGAAGATCATTTTTGATGATTGTATGAAGATTATTTCAACATAAGGCAAGGACAACATTTTTGTTCAACATCTTGACATTTTGACCTTTGTCATTAATGTCAAAGGGGGAGTAATACCAAAAGAAAGTAGAAAATTTGGATAGTAAAGGGGAGAGATGTGGAAATTGTATACATGAGATTGTTGGGAGAGATACATGTGTAGTATGAAGTATATTGTAAGGGGGAGCATATATGTAAAGTTGTAATAGATGTAATGTTTATTTTGATAGTTAAGTTTTGTCACTTAGCCAATTTTCCCTATTTTGTTGCCATTAATGCCAAAGGGGGAGATTGTTGACAATTAGCTAATAATGATATGTAATTGTTGTCATTAATGGCAACACATGATGTACATATTGGCAAGAAACCTTAGAAATAAAGATACTTAGTGTTTGGTTATTAGAAAATTGTCTAAGTATAGAATTTGGTTTACATCAGTGTATTGTTTTGTTTATAACATATTGCAAACATCATATTATGACGAGAGAAGTTACGTGGAGATAGTATACATGTTGGTGATGACGTGTATAACCTCAAAAGTTTGTATAGACTATACGAAATAGATATAATTATGTTTTCATGATGCAGGAAAATGAAATTGAAGGAAATAATTTTTGTTTACAAAATAATTACTTGTCCAATTAGGCCCGACATCCTAGATGTTTACTCTAACTTGGAAAAGTGAATTGTGGTCTTAACTTACCCAACAATAATTTATGTAAAGGCATGGTATTTATGCAAAAGATTTCTTGCAATAAGAAGTGTGCTATCTTGATATTACGAGGAAGTGAAGTTCTTGTGAAGTTATGCGAAGTGAGCAAACTTTTGTGAAAGCAGTATGCAAAGTTTTGTATGAGCTATCTGGTGATCCAAGATCAAGCTAAAGATCAAAGATCAGACAAGGAAGACAAATAACAATAAATTACTTGTTTGAGCAGTGAGCTCTTCTTGTAGTTGAAATTGCATGTTTGGGCAGTGGGCTCTTCTTGCATACATTGTACTACAACTGCTAACAGGGTTGAAAAAACTCCTAATAGGGTTGGAATCTCCTAACATGGATTTAGAGTCTCCTAACAGGGACTACTTATGCTGAATTTTCTCATTGACTCCTAATAGGGTCCATCCTCTAACAAGGAACATATATATCAGTATATTATCTAGTGGGTATCATCCCCACCGGGGTTTTCCCTTGGCCAGGGTTTCCCTAGTTAACAAAATATGGTGTTATGAGTTATCTCTGTGCATTGCTGTTGTTACTGTTCAACATTACTTTATTGCTTTATTATGCATGGTTTAGAGTAAGTAATAATATCCAGTTGGCGACTAAAGTTTATAGATTATTGATTCACCCCCCCTCTTAGTAATCCCTATTTCTAACAAATAGACACTTCACCAATTTTCAACAAGTTTTGGGAGCATCACAACTAGCGGGAAAAACCATACATGAGGGTACAAATCACCAGAATTTTGTTCACTATTGAGTGCAAGGGCGAGGGATTCAAACCATGAAAGGTTTTATCAACACAACTTGTAATGACAAGACTTTGTCGTTGCACTACGGGGTGAATGCCTTCAAATCTCCATGTTAATTGGTATTGTCTTGTCGTTACACTACGAGGTGAACCCCTTCGAATATCCATGTTAATTGGTATTACTCCAAGTGTTTGAAAGTTATATCTACCCAACATCACCATTGTTTTCCCATACATGAAATTTTCATAATAAATATAATTGAATGCAATGTATTGAAAACAATTTTTTTGAGAAGTTTTATTTCTTGTATCAGATCCAGACCTTAGGTCCATTTGGTTTGTGGAATTAGCAAATCTAGAATTTGTTTCATATCCAAAATTTGTAATTCATAATTGACTCTTAGAAAAATAATTGTATCCATTTGGCTCACTTGAAAGATGAGTGGAAAAATATTTTTTTCAGAGATCTAATTTTTGGTTTTTGATATATATATGAATTTTTTACTCAATACAACATATTGGAATAACAGAGAGAAAGTAACCATGCAAGATAAAGATTTCCAAGAAACTTAATACTAGAATCCACTTCCTTAATTCTTAACAAATTTACAATCTTCAAAGGAGGGAAGTAGATATGGTTGAAAGTTGTACGCCTTGACTTTGTAGAAAGAGAGATAACTTTGCTCTAATTGAACTTCCTTCTTTTCTTTTACATTTATGTAAAAGATTTGTTTTGCATTTTGGAACATCTCTTGACATACACAATTGTGTCTATGAGGGGCCCCTCCTTACCATAGGCTTTGTTGTTATAGACGTGGTTTGTTTATAATAATGGTGAATTTGTATGCGATGCCAATAAGAAAAATTGAAGTTGATAAGGAGTTCATGCAAATGGAAAAAATGAAATTGAAAACTAAATGTATTCTTTAATTTTTAGTGTGTGTAAATAACACCCTAACATGTGTTCTAAGTATAAATAGATATTCTATTGAAATTTGAAAAGTCTTAAAAGATGAGATAAAAATTATGCCAATATTTAAAGTATATTTACTATCAGCATAACTATTATACCTCATTTGATACATATGCTAATAAATAAAAACTAATAATTTGATATCAAAAGAAAGAAGAAACAAAAGGACGGACAAAGCCGAAAACAATCTACAACGAATTTAATTTTGGAAAGCAGTGGAAGTCCCAATGAACCCAAAAATTTAACGCCTTTTAGGGGCATATCGGACGATTGTGCCATTCAAATATCTAGACTTCTGAAGGTTCTGGGAGTTATGTTTATTTTTTCGGAGTTTTGGATACACACACGACTGTATAACTAATAACTAATAATATATTTGTCTGCAATCATCTTATCCGATTACATTCTCTCGGCTAGTGGTTTGCAAAAATCCCACTCCGTCGTCAAAAGTATTTTCACAGTCCTTTCCATCCATAGGTGGTCAAAGGAGCAAAACACCACACAAACTAACATTACAGTTGTTGGCACTTGAATTTGATGGCCTTGCAGTCTGCATTTCGGACTTGCCCCTATTTTCCGCACTCTAATTGTTATGATCCACATCCATATGCCACACTAGTTCAAGGCAAAACTAGTTTTTTCCACCCAACGAAGAAACCCGCCAGACTTTCGAGCTTTCATTCTGCCGGTTATCATCATGCTCTTCAATTGGATTTTGTTGGACCCATTATTACCAAAGGTAGATGCAGCCGCATACAAATAAAGTGTATGGCTTGGGACGGGCCTCTTCAATCTGTGAAATTGATAATGCAAGGCAAAAATTTCAAGGTATTATACTAAATAGATAATCAGTACTGTTCTTGGTCTGTTTCTTGGCATTGTAGTTTGTTTGGCTTGTTAAATGTTGTGGTGCCTTGATGGGTGGCAGTTGACAGATGGAGTGAAGGAGCATATAGAGCAGAAGTTGGGCAATGCGATTCACCATTTTGCTGCAATTGTGAAAGAGGTTGATGTTCGTTTGTCTATGCAAGGCGGGGAGGTGGGAAAAGGACCACCAGTCAGACGCTGTGAGGTACCTTAGCTCAGCATTTGATTTTTAAAGAAGATTTCTCTTTGGTTATATACTAAACATTTTGTGAAAGATGTGAAAAACTTATTCGGAACTTATGCGCCTCCGTCTTTCCTCAGTCAATTTGCTAAATACAGAGACTTATTTCTTTCTGTAGCAAATTCATTGTTAAGTTTGTTAGAGGGGGTCTTATGCGAACCACTAAAAAACATCAATAGAAAGTTATGGACCATTGAACTTCTATACGAGATGAGTTTTCCAAATTATTACTCGTAAGAGATGGGTAATCTCATAGGAGATGGATTCTTTAAACTACACCTAATAAAAGACGACCCATCCTCTCTTCAACGGTTTGTAACGAATAACTCATCACTCACAATATTGACCATGGAGATTATCTAGAAATTAGCACGTAGTAGACTCCCTAAAATCCAGGTTACCGCAATTTTTCGGACGAGGGACGGGAAATAGGTTCCCGGGACTTTTTTTTTAAACCAGAGCAGGGGATGACTGGAACTGCTATATATATATATATTTGCAAATATACTCATCAGTTTCACATTCATCACAGCAACATAGTTTAAAACTTTAAAATTATCAATTCCATTCATCAAATAATGATTCATCAATGATCATAACAGTTTAATCGAATCATCATAGAAAATAGCATTATTTTCAATCACCATCTAAGAATACCAATAGTAGGTCTCAGCTTGATAAGGGTTGAACAACTGCGTTCAACCTGCGTTTAACAACTGCATTCAACCTGCGTTTAACAACTGCCTTTCAACTTGTGTTTAAACTTTAAAATCTTTTAACACATGCGCTCTGTGTCAAGACAGTCGTTTGCCTTTGTGTCGGGAATGAGAATGCAAAGTAAATTTAAAACTTTGTTATATAAACAAAGTTATAGACTTAAAGTTTTATAAAATATAAAAACTTTTATTTTAGAATGGCCGGCAAGGAAAAACATTTTTAATGTTTTTGGGGTTAAAATATATTTTTTAATCGGAAACTTTTAGCAATCCCCCAAACGGGTAGGAAATGGAAAGTCAGTCTCTAGGATGGTCGACGAGATTCAAAAACTCGTTGACCGTTTCCCAAGTTCCGGGGACGCATCTCTGGTTTTCTTGGCAAGGTGGGAACGGCTTGGAAAAGTCGCCTGCCATCCCCCCGTCTCGAAACTGTTGCCATTTCCAAAACTTGGGGCTTAGGGGTGGAAACCCGTCCACTAGTAATGTGGCAAAAAATTAACACCAAATCCTTATATATCTATTTTAACCAATGCTCCCACGCTTGGACTCGACTTGAACTTGGCAAGGCTAACTTGACTCGTGACTTACGATTCAACAAAACTTGGCAAAACTTAGCAAAGTGAAAAAAACCCAAGAACTTATAAGATTTTTAAGGATTTAAAACTTGGTCAATGCACCCATTATTGAATAAAGCTTAAAGACACAACAACATCATCAAATAGAAGCTAATTTGATCACAGGCATATAGATTTAAATCAATCACATAAGTACAAATGCAAATTGTAGCTGAAGGAAATATCAAACTTAGATATGTAAAATTATAAATAATATCTCTGACTTGGTGACTGGCCATGACTTGCCATGATTTGCCACTACTTGACTGAGTTCGAGTCCTAGTCGGTGATGCAAGAGCATCTTGGTCTTTGAGCAATCTTGCATCAACTAAAAATATTTCTTGTTTTCTGTACTGGTCTGTTGTTCGTGAAGTAGTCGTTGCTGCTTTTGGTTTCAGGTTGTGCCCAGTTGGCATTTTTCTTGGACTTATCCTTGATCCTTGTCCTAAGTGCACATTCTTTGAGGTTTCATATTCTTCGAGTTCTGTGCCGTTCTTTGCGGTCTTTGTTTCTTGCAGTCTTCATCCAGTGAGGTGTGTTGTTTCCTTTGGCGAAGTTCTGTACGATGACTTGGCATCTTGCACAGTTGGGAGCCGACTCCTAACTCCCATGTGGACCTATCCTGAAGAGCGCGTGATCTTTTATTGTCCTTTGCTTGGGTATTTGTTTACTCTTTCTAGACTGGACGTATAATGTAATTAAATGCTTGACTAGCCGATTTGTGGCTTAGCTGGCTATATAAGAAGCTTGGTTAGATGTAGTCTGGAGCTAGCTTGGAGGCAACTTGGAGTAGAGAAGATAGAAGATGTGAGCTTGGACTTTGATTTTGTAATTTTCATTTGTATGTGGCTGCAACCCAGAAGGCCTCACAATCGAGCATGTTGCTTTCTTTATATGCGGAGTGAAATAATTACACCTATTGATGCTGCATATGGCCTTTGGTTCCTTCTTGTATATTTGATAAAGCTTCCGTTTGTAACTCTGAGCAAGGAGGTTGTTTGTAGGTTTAAGTTGGGTTTATTCCACCTTATTTCTGCCTCTCACTCTACCTTGCGTCAGGTGGTATCAGAGCAGAGTTCTTTCTTGTGGCTTGGATCTTGGAGAACCTTATTGAATTGGTTGTAGGGTGGGAGATCTGAGATTTGATCTATATCTTGCAGAAGGTTACGATCTTGTAAGAACTATTGCCAAGATGTTTCGTGGTAGAGGAGATGTTGATAATGCTATTATGGACATGTTGAGGCAGATTGTAGTGAGACTTGAAGCTGCCGAGACAACCCAGAGAAGAGGTGTACATCTTGAAGATGTTAGTGATGATGAAGCAACACATAATTTGAATCCTGAACCTGAAGTTGAACAAGATGAAGAAAGACTTTTGAGACTTTTGTTTAGGGTGAATGCTAGACCCGCTGTTGAAGTTGCTTGCTATGATGGAAGACTTGAGACTAATGCAGTATTGGATTGGATCTTTGAGATGGACAAATATTTTGAGTATGAAGGCACTCCTGATAGTAAGAAGGTGAAGATGGTAGTAACAAAGTTGAAGGGTCGTGCTTCACTTTGGTGGGATCACTTGCAAACTGAATGACAAAAGAGACGAAAAAGAAAAGATCAAGACATGAGCAAAGATAATTGGAAAGATGAAGAAGAAGTTTCTCTCTGTAGATTACCAAATCAATGTGTTGAAGAATATGCTGAATTTAAGACAAAAAGACATGAGTGTGAAAGAACATACTGAGGAATTTTGCAAGCTGGATATAAGATTTGGACATGTTGATGATGAAGTTGAGAAAGTGGCTGGATACTTGAATGGTTTGAGGACATCAATTCAAGATGAGATCAACTATGTTAAGATGGACAGTGTGGAAGAAGCATATCGGTATGCTTTGAAAAATGAAGAAAGATTGGTGAAGAAACATGATTTCAAAGAAGCAGAGGTAGAACCTTTGAAGAAAGTAGCAGATGTGACAATGCAATGCAAGATAAGGGAAAGACAGAATGGAAAGAAGAACCTGCTAGAAAAAGAGGTAATTACAATAGAGGTAGCTGTACTAGTTACTCTAGGAATAATAATGGTGGAAAAAGAAAGGAAAGATCTTGGTTTAAGGGCACATGTTTCAAATATGGAGAAGAAGGACATAGAGCTTTTGAATGTACTAACTCTGAAAAGAAGATTAGAGGTAGTGAAAGAAACACTGTCTTGTGAAGAAGTTGTTGAAACACCTAATGAACTTGAAAATGGTGAGAACCTAATGCTGAGAAGGAACTTGTGGAATGGAGAAATTAGTGAAGAAACTGTTTTGAGAAGAAGTTTGTTCAAGACTAGATGTAAGATCGCTGGGAAATGTTGCAAAGTATTCATTGATAGTGGCAGTTTTGATAATTTGGCATGTGAGGAGCTGAAAATAAGCTGCAGTTGCAGAGATTGAGACATACTAAACCTTACCATGTTGCTTGGATCTAGAAGGAGCATAATTTACTTGTATGTGAACAATGCCTTGTTAAATTCAAAATTGGGAATTATCAAGATGAAGTCTTGTGTGATATTATGCCTATGGATTGTTGTCATATTCTTTTGGGTAGACCTTGGTAGTATGATAGACAAGCTTTGCATGATGGTAGATTGAATCACTATACTATTTGGGTTGATGGAAAGAAACAAGTATTATTGCCTTTGGTTAAAAGCCTTGAGGAGAATCATTGTAACACAGTTAGAGTATGTTTGGTTGATGGAAAACAATTCACTAAGGATATGAAGAAACAAAATGTTTGTTTTGCTTTGGTTCCTAGAAAGACTGAGAAACAAGATGAACTAGAACATGCACCTGAGATTGAATCTTTGTTGGCAAAGTTTTCAGACATCATTTTTGATAATGTTCTCGATGGTTTACTACCTGTGAGAACTATTGGTCACTATATGGGTTTGATACCTGGAGCTAGTTTGCCTAATAAAGCACCACATAGGCTTACACTTGCTAATGCCGAGTTGAATAGACAAGTGCAAGAATTGCTTGAAGAAGGTCTGATTAGAGAAAGTTTGAGTCCTTGCGTAGTACCTACTATATTGAATGGAGAATGGAGAATGTGCACTGATTTTAAAGCTATAAACAAGATAACAGTGAAGTATAGGTTTCCTTCGCCTAGGATGGACGACATAATGGATAGTTTGAGTAGAGCGAAGTATTTTACCAAGATTGATTTGAAGAATGGCTATCATCAGATCAGTATTAGAGAAGGAGATGAATGGAAAACTACTCTTAAGACTAATGAGGGTTTGTATGAGTGGTTGGTTATGCCTTTTGGTTTAACTAATGCACCTAGTACTTTTATGAGGCTGATGAATTAGTTTTGAAGAAGTTCTTGGGTAACTTTGTGATTGTATATCTTGATGACATTTTGATATTCAGTAAAACCAAAGAGGAACACCTTGAGCATATCAGACTATTGAGTTTTAAGGATCGTTTTTCTGCAAATGTCACAACACTGTCATTGTAATTGGTGTGTTCTAAATGCAGATTTGAAGACTTATAAATATGAGAGGAGAAGACATGTCTCATGAAGAGACATGTCTCTATGGTTAATCATCATTAGATAATAATAATATAACTAAGCATATATATATATATATAATATATATAAATTATATATATAAGAATATATGTATAAATGATGATTTGTCATCAACAATGTATCTCATGATCAAATCAATCCGATTGAAGCTACAAACTTAACACTCCCTCTTAGCTAGGGAGGATTGTCAAAAAACACAATATGCTCTCAAGTATATGAAGAGATATCATCTGAGTATGATATGCTTGGAATGGTATATTTAAGGATATCAACATATATCCATCAACTTAGATGTTATCTTTCAATATAGTAGTAAGTATGTTTCAACAAGAAATATCAATTATATGATATTCATGATACTTATATTCTTTTGGTATGTGCACTGGCACCAAATCCTTGATGCCTACCAAAAGAATATGTGAGTTATCTAATTTCCGGCACTCCGTGACAACAAATTAATGAAGTCAATTAGATAACTAGTAATCAACATGTCATGAACTCTACTATGACAAGTATCATGATCTCTGGTACTTTGGGACAACAAGTTAATGTAGTTCGATTATGATACGTTCATTATCATGACTACTGACACTTCGGGACTAACAGGTCAAGCTATTGATAAGATTGTCACCTTACAATAGCAACCCTCCAAATATATATATATATATATATATATATATATATATATATATATCAATGAAAGAGCATCACCTTCTATGACATAATACACATATGCAAAATAATAACCACCATGAACCAAGTCAGAGGGTGGAACAAGGGCTTTCACCTCAACATCTCTCTCACAAAGAAAAATGCATTATAAGGAATTTCACTTAGAACTTCTTGCTCATAGAGAAGATATCATTCACAAGGGATTTCACTTCAAAATTTTCCCTTTGAACAATGATCCTGGGAAGTCAGGTCTTGTAGTTACTCCCTTAGAGACTCTCTTTACCCAAGGATGCCTGTCGAACTCTCTTTGAATCTGATATTAATCTTTCGACTTTCTGGTGACAAGTCATTACATCCTCATGATGTATCCAGGGGTAGGATCATCAAAATCATGTAGTCACACATGTATTTTTAGACTCCCTCTGAATATCAGTCTTTTGAATTCCTACGATGCCTTTGAAGAAGTGTCATACTCCCTCTTAATGTAGAATGATATTCATAATCTCAATCATCAAAGATATTTGCTTTAAGAGCCTCACTTTATGCAGCCTGATCACAACTTCTTTGAAGCTACTGTCATAAGCTGCCTAATGTACCATTCTTCTTTTCCTGCAAGAGCATCTTCAGATACAAAGGAAAAGATCAAGGAAATTAACTCATAAAGTACTTAATAGAAATGCAAATAATGAAGAGACTATAATGAGTAGATAAATGTAATACTTAAGAATAATAAATACTTATCGGTACATCAACATCCTTGATATTAATTTCTCCAGTGAAGGTTCATCACATCAAAAAATGCCTCCCATGGGGAATGAAACATTGGTTAAGGTAATTATCCACTAATTATCCACCCCCCCACAATGTAAAATTCCCATTCCTTTTATGCATCACTGCTTCTCCATTAATTTCCAGCATATGAAGTTGACTATCGTTTGTTTTAGTAACTACCACAAGATTGCTTTAAACATTGGATCATTACACTGCTTATTCTTGTTGTCTTTTGCTCAAAATATGCTCCCCAATTTGTTAGACTTTATTGTTATCGTACATGACCTGTAGTAGTCAGCCAACCTTTCATATAATTTCTGGTCTCATGCTTTCACATTCATCAACTTAATCTAACATTAGTAATGATTTTCTTTGTTATATTATTGATGTCTTTATGTCTATTCAATAAGATGGCAATAAATGTTGGAAGTACCATATATCTCTCCCAATCCACATTCCCCAAATATGTTTAATTATACTATCATTTTGGTATTGATACTCAACATTATCTTCACTGGATATTTCATAACCGGTCACTGATCTTTCTCATATAATGTTGGTTGTCTTCAGAAATATGCTTCCTATAACTCTTTATTATCTAATGGCTCTTATCAATTTATGCTTAAGAGAATATGGGATTCTTTTGGTACCAATAGATAATATCTGAATAGATGTGTTTCCTTGCTTCTCTAAAAATAGTTGTTACATTCAGGTCTCTATGTGAAACTCCAGGACAGTCTTATTTAGACTCTAAACTCTAGTAAATCACCCAATAAGGATTGTGCAAGTTGATTAAAGTCAAGAATAGTAGCCTTGTCTGATTTATTACTGGAGACTGTACTTAAGAGTTTGATCTTTCGCCTTGTCTGATTTATTACTGGAGACTGTACTTAAAAGCTTGATTTTAGCCTTGTCTGATTTATTAGTGGAGATTGTACTTAAGAGCTTGGTCTTTAATTGCTTATAGCAATTAGATTGCTACTTCTACTTTAATCCTTTACTGAGGTGCAATGATTAACATATGTATAAGATGTGTTCGTTCAACACTTGCAGTTTTTGATGTATCAATAAAAATATAGTTGTTGTCTCAAGAAATGAATTATAATTTTGCAACCGACTAATGCTCAAGGATGGTTTGAGATAATCTGAATAGATTCTGCATAAAATTATGCGCGTTCTCCCCTTCGCAATTGTTCGTTGTGTCTGTATGTATCTGTAAATTTTCCTGCATTTTTATAATCCTCTGATTCTCTATCCCTATTTGTAATGTCCCATTATGACCAGAGGGAATTTTCTATTTAATATCTCCTGATTAATATATTTTGTAATCTCTTGGTTTGATAAATCTATCTTATAATCATCTCTATTCCCCATAGAATTCTATGCTGTAATGATTGACTTGTTGCTTATAGAAACAATATCGATGCTTCTGGAATGGGGTTACTTATCTCCAGTGTTTGGCATCACTTTCATGATAAAATCAATAGAATTGTTTTCTTAAATGGATATATAAATATAACCTGGCAACCTTGTTCTAATGCCATATTTGGTTTATCTTGTTATTTTTTCTGTCGTTGAAATGTTAATAATAACATATTTATCAGTGGTTCACTCTATCTCATCTACCTTTTTGCCAAGTCAAACAGTGGATCGGTTTGTTAATTCTGTCTTATCTGCCCTTCTAATGAGACATGTATCTTACCTGTGTTCTCTGTTAGTGAAGCTTCAAACTGTCTCTCCACCTATGAAATGGCTTTAATCCTTCTGTACATTTCTCCACTATGACTACTGTGGATCTTGCCTTAATTTTTGATTGCCCATGAATATTCTCTATCCTTTGCGTATGATGTAATCTTCCTAAGTCAAGTGTTGCTGAGTCTAGAATTCATTATTATCACTAGTTCAATATATGTGTGTTTGTCCTGGCTCGATATCTTCCTCTAATTTTCTTGTTCAAATATCTATTTTATTTTTTATTTTTTTTTTGTTTTTGGGTTTTCTTCAGTACTTCCAGTTTCATATGTTTATCCATATCATCTGATTATGATTAATGCAATGCATTCCCTTTTTGTCTTCAGACATTGTTATTACTAACCGGGTCAATTAGGAATCGCTCTCTGCATAATCAAATGGAAATTGTAATATTTCAAAACATTAAATGAATAATCCTCCTTTTCTGTGCACTGGATTTCTTTATCTATTTCGATCTGCAAATGTAGTAATCTTTTCTTCTATATGATAAGTATCCTCCAACCATATCTAAACAATTTGCAGTTACTTCATTATATCCACCAATATGGACATAATGGGCATATCTATGCTATTGGTTTTTTTTGAACACTTCTCATTAGTATGGCAACCAGCTCATAATGGTCTTGATTATTACCAGCGTCAAGTCTTCTTATCAAGTCATTTATTCCTTTGAAAGTAATATATTTCATAAATGTCTTACTGCGCCACAATTTAGAGGCTTCCCTTATACTATCACTGGCTACCAATCAGAAGTTTCATTTCCCTTAATATAGTTCCTCCCTTCCTGAGGTATTTTTCCCAGTGCTGTCTTCTTACTCTCTCTTTACATTTGCAGTTTGGCTCTGATACCATGTTGATTTTTAAGAATCGTTTTCTGCAAATGTAACAACACTACCAGTGTAATTGGTGTGTTTCAAATGCAGTTTTGAAGACTTAAATATGGCAGGAGATATGTCTCATGAAGAGACATGTCTCTATGGTTAATCATCTTTACGTAATAATAATATAAATAACCATATATATATAATATATAATATTATATATATTATAATATAATAGATAAATTATATATATAAGAATATATGTATAAATGATGATTTACCATCAACAATGTATCTCATGATTGAATAAATCTAACTGAAGCTACAAACTTAACAAATATTGTAGAGATTGAAGGAGGAGAAATTGCTGATTAACTTGAAGAAATGTTCATTCATGAAGGAAGAGATTGTGTACCTTGGTTTTGTTATTTCAGTTGATGATTTGAAGATGGATCCTGAAAAGGTAAATGCTATTCTTGATTGGCCTGCACTTGAGAATGTTGGAGAAGTTGGATCATTTCATGGATTGACAAGTTTTTATAAGAAGTTTGTTAGAAATTTCAGTTCTGTTTGTAATGCTATGACTGTGACTATGAGAGGAGATAAGAAGAATTTCAAGTGGACACATGGAGCACAAAAGAGTTTTGAAACATTGAAACAAAAGATTGCAAAATTACCTACACTTTGCCTGATTTTAGTAAAGTTTTTCAAGTTGAATGTAATGCTAGTGGAAGTGCTATTAGGGGTGTTTTGAGTCAAAAAGGGAGAACTGTAGCTTTCTTTAGTGAGAAATTGAATGATGCTAAGAGAAAATATTTAGTTTGTGATGAGGAATTCTATGCTATTGTTCCAGCTTTGAAGAAATGGAGACATTATTCGATGCCTAAATATTTTGTGTTTTACTGACCATAAAGCTTTGCAGTATTTGGGAAGTTAGAGCAAGTGGAATCAGAGACATATGAAGTGGGTTGACTACTTGCAAAACTTTTCTTTTTCATTGAAGCACAAGAGTGGACGGTCAAATAAAGTTGCTGATGTCTTGAACCAAAGAAGGAATTTGCTAACTGAGATGAAAGTTGAGGTACTTGGTTTTGATGATTTGAAGTACTTGTATGAAATTGATCCTGATTTCGCAGAACCTTGGAGAGCTTGTAAAGATTAGATAATAAGAGATAAGTGGATTGATTATTTCATTGAGGAAGATATGTTGTTTAAAGGAATTCAATCGTGCATCCTAGATGATCTATGAGAGGTAACATCATGAAAGAGAAGCATAGTGGCAGACTTGCAGGACATTTTGGGATTGATAAGACAATAAAGTTGATTTTTGATAGGTACTTTTGGCCGTAGATTTATAAGGATGTGCAAAGATTGGTTTGAAGTTGCAAAATTTGTCAAACAACAAAAGGAACTAGTTAGAATTTGGGATTGAATTCACCCTTTCCTGTACCTAGTAAACCTTGGGAAAATATCAGAATGGACTTTGTTCTTGGTTTTCCTAGAACTCAGAGAGGTAATGATTCTATTTTTATAGTGGTTGACAAGTTTTCAAAGATGACTCATTTCATATCTTGCAAGAAGACATCTGATGCAGTACATGTGGCTGAATTATTCTTTCAGGAAGTGTTAAGATTGCATAGTTTGCCTAAGACTATTATTTCAGACAGAGATACTAAGTTTATTGGTTATTTTTGGAAGAGACTTTGGAAGAATTTGAATACAGAGTTGAAGTTCAATTCTACATTTCATCTGAAACAGATGGACAAACTGAGGTTGTGAATAGAAGTTTGGGTAACTTGTTGAGATGTTTGGTTGGAGATAAGCCTGCTAATTGGGATTTGATTTCGGCACAAGCAGAGTTCGCATATAACAATTTTATGAATAGGAGCACTAAGGAGACACCTTTTGAGATTGTTACTGGAATGAATCTTAAGAGAACTATTGAATTAAGGGATTTGGATACTAATGTTAAAAGAAGTGCTGAACGTGAGGAATTTGTAGATTTCATGAAGACTTTACATGAAGAAGTGAAAGAGAATTTGGAAAACAGTAATTTGAAATACAACTAGAGAGCAGATAAGAGAGAGTCAAAAATCTTTGGAAGTTGGAGATGAGGTTATGATTCATTTGAAGAAGAAAAAATTTCCAATGGGTACCTACAACAAGTTGAGGATGAAGAAGTTTGTTCCTTGTAATATTCTGAGAAAGTTTGATTGTGGAAATGCTTTTGAATTTGAATTACTAGAAGATATGGATATTTCACCAATATTCAATATTGCAGATATCTTTGAGTATTTTGAATTAGATGATGAATCAACAGACAACCTTGATTATCCTAAGAAGAAGACAAACACCATTGAAAGAATCTTGAATAGTAGAATAAGTAAGAGCACTAGAGGAAAAGACTACATGGAATACCTAGTTCAGTGGACACACAAACCAGTGGAAGATAGTTCTTGGATTACGCAAGTTGAGTTGAATCTTTATGATTCAGGTCAGATTATTAGTAATGCCTGATGTGGACATCAACGCTTTAGTAACCCCAGGTGTCCGATGTAGGAGCATCTTGGGTCTTTGAGCACTCTTGCATCAACCAAAAATATTTCTTGTTTTTTGAACCAATCTATTGTTCGCAAAGTAGCCATTACTGCTTTTGGTTTCAGGTTGTGCGCAATTTGCATCTTTTCTTGGACCTATCCTTGATCCCTATCCTAAGTGTGTGTGTTCTCTAAGGTTTCATATTCTTTGAGTTCTGTGTTGTTCTTTGCGGTCTCCTTTTCCTGCAGTTTTAATCTAGCGAGGCGCATTGTCTCCTTTGGCAAAGTTCTGTACGATGACGTGGCATCTTGTGTAGTTGGGAGCCCACTCCTAACTCCCATGTGGACCTATCCTTAAGAGTGTGCGATCTTTTATTGTCCTTTTCTTGGGTTTTTGTTTACTCTTCCTAGACTGGACCTATAATGTAATTAAATGCTTGACTAGCTGACTTGTGGCTTAGCCAGCTATATAAGACGCTTGGTTAGATGTAGTCCGAAGGTAGGTTGGAAGTAGCTTAGAGTAGAGAAGATAGAAGATGTGAGCTTGGACTTTGATATTGTAATTTTTATTTGTATATGGCCGCAACTTAAGGCCTCACAGTCAGGCATGTTGCTTTCTTTATATGTGAAGTGAAATAATTACATCTATTGATGCTGCATAAGGCCTTTGGTTCCTTGTGTATTTGATAAAGCTTTTGTGTGTAACTCTGAGCAAGGAGGTTTTTGTAGGTTTAAGTTGGGTTTATTCCACCTTATTTATACCCTGTATCCTCCCTTGCGTTAGTCGGAGTCTTGTGACTCATTTGTGGTTGCTCGGCTCTCGACACACTAAGTTTGGGAACTCCGGTTTTAACCCTGTTCTCACACTTCTTGAAAGTTTCCAGACGATTTGAGGTGCTGATTACCCATACAATGTGTTTACTTTAACAATTGTGTTGTCAAGCATCAAATGTTTTACCCATTTGTATTTCCATATCCACATTAAACCTAACATTTATAGGTTAGCTGTAAACTTGGTGTATCGGCGAGCATCAATCTACATAGTACAACACTAAACAAGGTGTTTTCCCCACTTTGAGTGCACCTTACAACAAACTAAGAATATATAGTTTTCATAAAGAACATGGCATTTGTAGTGTAATGATCCCATCTTTTGGCCTTCACGTTCTCCAAAGTCTAAGTGGAGGATAAGAAGAAATTAAATTAATTTCTTATAAAGTCATTCAATTAAAATTAAAAGGTGGCTTTATATTTAATTAATTTAATTAATTATTGTATTACAAAGGAGATGCGTCTAGAGTGTGTATTAATTATTGGAAAGGTGGAAGCCTCTAGAAGCACAATTAATTATTGCAAGAGAGGAGTTTCTAGAGAGTGCATTAATTATTGAAAGGGGGAAGCTTCTAGCACTTGCAATTAATTAATGTTTTAGTTCTTTCTAGAAGGGTGAAGGAATAGGATAAATAGGGGTGAGAGTCTCATTGTTTAGCATGAGATTATTGTATCGGATGATTATGACTTGCATTTGATAAGAGCTCGGATGTGTGAATCACACTCTTTTTTGGCAATAGAGGACGTTCATTCTCTGTTGTAACATTCTAGACGTCATTCCCTTAGGGTTTGGCCTTTGGAATACATCGCTTTGTACTTGATTGCAACATTTTTAGAATTAATATAATTTCAGCAGTTGATTCAGCTTTTGGGCATTCCTGGGTGTCCATTACATGTAGACATACTTATCTTGCTTTGCAGTTCAATCCATAGGACTCTGACCTTGGCGGTTCCTGTCAGCAGACCTATTGGTGTATGATAACCAATTGTGGGAGCAATAGGGATTTTTCTTTTTGACTTAATGTAGGAGGTTGGTCTTGGTAGCTGTTCACCCTAGACCTGTATAGTGTAAACTCTGAAAAAGTATATCAATTTTCACACAAAAATCAACATACCTCCATATGTAAGTTAGCAGCTTTGATCCATTGATTGTAGTTTTTGGACGTAGTCATATCAGATACATCTTTACCCAGTTGTCCAAAAACAGCCACCCGAGAAACTTAAATTGAAACATGTGCATTCATGATGTAATTGGTTGCTTTTACCTCTAGTTGTGAAAAAGGATACTTGGCATCCATTTTTAAAGTACAAACATAATGACTACTAGTGCTTGGCATTACAAATAATGTGTAAAACTTAAGAAAAGGTTGAGTTGGAAGGTGCTCCCTAGTGTCGGCCTTTTCCAAGTTTTCAACATGTTTCATGAGGATAGGTATAAAAGCAAGCCCCACCTCCTTAGTAGAACATTTCAATATCACATCTCTCTTCAGAGAATTCAAATCACACGTCAAATTGAGAAAGCATTCAATCTTCTTCAAGGCAGTGAAGGAGAGATCAAGCATTCAAACATTCAAGATGGCATCCATTATCAAGTTTATGTATTTCCTCCATGAGTGAAGACATCCATGAGCTTCTACTGAGCAACATCAACCTTTCAGGAGGCTTCAAGGTGATGGGGATGATCTCACACATCTACACTCTAAAGCCAATTGATGGCACAACCTCTCACATTCATGCTTTTATAGCAAAACAGTGATAACACTTGGACACTAACCTGTGGACAGACCTTATAATTCTTTACATACTTCCTTGTCCTAAAAGTTGCAGGATCTAGAACAGAAAATAAACATTTCTGTAACAGCATATTCTGTGCAGCAGGGGCTTCAAGTAAACCAGAAAATAAACAGAGCAACACAAAGATCATTTGATTATTAGTTCCAAGACAATCAACATAATGAATAACTCTGAAACAAACAATCACAAATAATACATTATATCTGAAACATGTCAAGATGATAACAATCTAATGGTTCAACATATATTCTTCACCATTCAAGCATGAGTGAAGACATCCATGAGCTTCTACTGAGCAACATCAACCTTTCACGAGGCTTCAAGGTGATAGGGACGACCTCACACATCTACACTCTAAAGCCAATTGATGGCACAACCTATCACATTCATGCTTTTATACCAAATTAATGATAACACTTGGACACTAACCTGTGGACAGACCTTATAATTCTTTACATACTTCCTTGTCCTAAAAGTGGCAGGATCTAGAACAGAAAATAAACATTTCTGTAACAGCATATTCTGTGCAGCAGGGGCTTCAAGTAAACCAGAAAATAAACAGAGCAACACAATGATCATTTGATTATTAATTCCAAGACAATCAACATAATGAATAAATCTGAAACAAACAATCACAAATAATACATTATATCTGAAACATGTCAAGATGATAACAATCTAATGGTTCAACATATATTCTTCACCATTCAAGCCTTAAACTTGTTCAACCATTCGACTTCCTGTTGCTTTTGTCACACTTTCACTCCTGCTGCTGACTTCAACTCGAACCCTCATTGATCTACAACCTCAATCATTCACTTTCCAAGTCATCAACTCTCTCTCCTTTCACCCTTGATTCCATACTCCATCCAATTTCTTTCCTTCATAGAGCAATCTTTATTTCCTCGTCTCCTTGCCAAACCTTATTCTTACCAATTCAAACATTTCTCCCCGGCAATTATCCTTCCACACAGACTTCTCCCGTATTCACTATGCTTCTGTTCGGCCTCTTCTCTGCTTGGCCCTTCTTCTATATGATTTGGCCTCATTAGTCCTTCAACCTCTTGCTTCTTTCCTAGTCCTCCTCCTCATCTCCCATTTGTCCCTCTTTATATCATTTTTTTGTTCATCATTCATAACCGAACTTCAACCATCCTTTTTAGCTGGTCTCTCTGTTTTTATTTTGTTGCCTTCTGTCCCATTTGACTCTTCATTTTGCCAACACAACTTCCCTTCAAATTGTTTAATCAAACATCTCTAACTACAGCAAAAATTGAATCATCTAACTCATTTTAGGCACATCTAAACAAAAATCACAAAACCAACATGGACGATTATGAAAATCAAACTCTATCTAATGCCCTTGCATCAGACCCCCCAGGAGACAAAAGAAGTCTGTGCTCTTGCGCGTGGTGTTCTCAATTACAAAAATATTTTTCTTGCTGTTTTTTTCTGTTTTGTCCAACACCATCCTAAAATGAGTATTTTTCTTCTCCAACATTGTTGTTCATTGTTATGCTCTACACTTTTCATCTTCCAAAGTTCCCTTCACCATACATCCTCATAGGTATCAGTATAAACAACTTATAGAAAGTTAAAATTTCCAAATCTTCAAATTCCTCCACTTTGTCCATTTGCCTTTCAATTCTATTAAAATCTTTCACAGCTTGCCATAAATTTAAACAAACAATTGCAGTTTCCCAGACTACAATTTCACGTATTATTAGTTTAACACGGGGACATGTATCTCGTAGGACCCCTGTGTTCTTGGGACAAGGACGTCCCAAGGACGGGTGGACAGGAACGAGGCCCCTCCCTACCACTGCCAACCTGACCTGCCATCAGCCTGCTGCTGGGATGGCATGGTGTCCCCATAATGGTTTGGGGACGTCCATGCATCCCTTGACCATTCTGGGGATGTTTGGGCGTCCCCTGTCACAGTCATCAGTGAAAGTGCATATAAAAATATCATGTTTTTTGATTTTCTTTTGGGTTCCATTTGAACCCTAATTGGTGGTAGGTACCCTCTTGGCCACTCAAAGCCTTAAAATCCCCCTCCGTACTTCATTTTCACTCACAATTGCATTTCTCATTATTTGCTACCACAAATATAGAAGAGCGAAAAGGATAGAAAGGAATAATTGGAGGAGTGAAAGAAGTAAGTAGCAAGAAGAAGAAGAGGAGGAAGAATCTACATTTTCCTTGAACAGATTCATCAAGCACTAGGTATGTTTTTTAAAACTTTTTTGTTTTATTTTCCATTTTTTATTTCTAAATTTCAAATTGTTTTAGAATGTTGAGTGATGCCCATGCATCCCTCAACAATTTTGGGGATGTTTGGGCATCCCCTATCATAGACAACAGTAAAAGTAAATTTAATTTAATTTTTTTTTTCAAATTTTCTTTTGGGCTCCATTTGAACCCCTCTTGGCCACTCCAAGCCTTAAAAACCTCCTCCATACTTCATTTTCACTCACAGTTGCATTTCTCATTATTTGCTACAACAAATAAAGAAGAGTGAGAAGGAGAGAGAGAAGTGATTGGAGGAGTGAAAGAAGTGCAAGTGTAAGAGGAGCAAGAAGAAGAAGAGGAGGATGAGTCTACATCTTCCTCGAAGAGATTCATCAAGCACAAGGTAGGTTTTTTTCAAAACTTTATTGTTATATTTTTTGATCTTTATTTCGAAATTTCAAATTGTTTTATAATGTTGAATGTTTATTGTTTTATCTTTTTTTTTTGATATTTGGTTAGGGCCAACTCCCATTATATTAAATCCAAAAAACAATAACTACATATGTTTGCATGTGAGCACCAAAACAACCTTAGTAGCAAAGAAGCTATGTTCAGAACCAAACCATTTTGCTACCGTAACGCGCAAAGGTATTAAACCAACAAAAGACCTCTGCAATTGACCAAAAACAGATATTTAGTGAACATAACTAGCAGCCTATACATATGCTAGTCAATCTACTTTCTATGCTACCTATAGAAAGCTTTACAACAAAAACTATTTATGATGCAGTAACCCAAAAACATAGACAAAGGGAAAACACAGAACAAGGTACCCATGGCATTCCTTATTAACATCTGAGGCTAACAGAACCTGTGGCTCCTCTTTGGCTTAGGACTGTAGATGTCCTTGAATAGGACATTGCGACGGGTGAGCACAAGCCCTTTCGACGGATTTGCTTTTTATCATTTTTTCATGTGCCACACGTGCCTTGACTACACAATCCCCTTGGTATCTGCGAGGAGACGGACCTTGAGCAATCACTTCTATGTCCCTTGTGTCCTCTATGAGCCAATCCTCCTTGCAGTCGGGAAACCTAGATCCTTTAGTGCCAAATTTTCACCATCTAGAGACCCAAGACCTTTACACACTCGGTAAGCTTGCGTGGAAGGAGGGAGGCTATGATTTGAAGGAACATTAAGTTCCTATCCAAGTATGATTGCCTCATCATTCTTGCAACAACTTGCGAGGAATTGTAAGATTAGTAGAAATAGTATTCTAGAGACAATAAAATTAAAAATTTCTACATTCCTAATCTACAATAAATCTAATTACTTTAACATGGTATTAGAGCCTTGCTAAGGAAGATCTGATTAGATTTGAGATAGCAAATCATCTAGAATATCAGTTTGCTCTTAAAGGAGAAATCACATTCCATTCTTCATAATGACAAGCGGAATCAGATTCGAAGATTGTCTTGAAGAAGCAACAAACTATGCATCATGGAAGTTCAGGGTTATGCTAATATTGAAGGAAAATGAATTAGATTCATTTGTAAAAGCAAATATACATGAACCAGAGAATGATCCTGAGAAAATTCGATGGATCGAGAACAATGAAAAGGCTATGGAAATGATTGTGGATGTAGTTAGGGACCATATAGTTCCAATTATATCAAAATGTGATATTTCTTACCACATTATCAAATCACTTAAAGATACATATGAAATAAACAATATTAACAAAGCTCTCACATTAAAAAAACGACTCCATCATGTGAGTATGAATAAGGGAGAAAATGGCACAATGTACTTTATGGAAATCACTGAATTGGGAGATCAACTTTCTACAATTGGTCATCAGATTGACAATAAGGAGTTAACATTGATGGTTCTAGGTGGACTCCCATCATCATAGGAATCATTTATTCAAGGAATAAGTGAACGTTTAAAACTCCCTAAGTTTGATTGGTTAAAAACATATTGCATTCAAGAAGAAACCAGATTGACCACCAGGGGGATCAACCAAAATACCATCAATGAAGACATTCATGTATTCAACACTAACTCTCTTAAGAAAGGAAATAAAAAAAATTTCAAAAGAAAGAAAAACACCTATGGAAAAGGCTCTTCCAAGAAGAGGAAGGACATATCTCAAATACAATGTTTCAGATGTGATAAGTATGGACATTATGCCATAAGGTGTTTTGATAGGACAAAACAACAAGCCTTCTTTGCTAAAGTTGGAAAAGCTAGCATGGAAAATGATTCAGAGAAACTTAAGTCAAGTTTCAAACAAACTCAACACCTAGGTGATTGATGGTGAGTCCTCACGCCATATTTTCGGATTCAAAGAACACCTGGATACTCAGATAGAAAATTTTGTTGAGTAACTATTGGGGAGGATTCTAATTACCAGTCAAAGGGATTGGAACTTGCACCATAAATTTGAAATCAGGCATATCTCTTCAACTCATAGTAGTATTATTTGTGCTAGGAATGAAAGGAAATCTAGTCTCCATTTCTGCACTTAAAGACAAAGGGTATAGAATAACCTTTATGGAAGGCAAAGTTCTGGCATGGCCAAAGAACTCCACCATCAAGAAGGCTCATACTATAGGAATAAGACATGGATGTCTTTACTAACTATGCATTAATGCAAATCAAGCCCTAATTCATGAGATTTCTAACTCAAATGGGATTTGACACAAATGATTAGGGCATCTTCATTTTCATGCCTTATCTTCAATAGAAAAAATGGTGATTGGGTTGCCAAAACTAAATCAAACTAATGAACGAGCATGCAAAGGTTGTGACCTAGGAAATAATACAAAAGGAACTTTTCAAAATAGTGTTAGAAAATCTTAAAATGTACTAGAACTAATTCATTCTAATTTATGTGGACCCATGTCTGTAACCTCCATAGGAGGATTCTTGTACTATATAATTTTTGTGGATGATTTCTCTAGGAAAACTTGGATATACTTTCTTAAATGTAAAGAGTCTGAAGAAATCCTTATGAGGTTCAAGGAATTCAAAGCTATTGTAGAAAACATGTCTGAGAAGAAAATCAAAACATTAATACAACAAATGAATTTTCTAGGCTTAAATAAATTACTAAATTGTGAAAATAAAGCAATTAGGAAAGAAGTACACGTGATCATATTACCGAAGTAAACATTTATAACACCTTACAATCCATTTCATGTTAACGTAACTAAAAAATTGAAATAACTAACTAACTGATTTATACAACATAAACTAAATGATTCCCATTCATTCCATGAATTAGTTATTAATTACAAGAAAAATATTGCATGAAAAAGATTTGAAAATAAAACATACAATTCTAGTTGAGGTATTTGTTGCTGTTGTGCAAGCCTCGGCTTTCTGGTAAGAGGAGAAGCATTGACTTAGGCTTAAGCTCCCAACCACGAACCTTATTAATCCCCACACAATCTTTTATCAAGAAAGACCCTCCCTACCCTGGGGTTGGGTTGGGGCACCTTAGTCCAGCCATCTGAGCATACCGGTATTTAGAATGTCCGCTTAGTAATAGGCGGGTGTACCTAATTAACTGACACCACCAACATCTTGTGATCAATAATAGACAAGCATGCCTCTAAAACAACCTTGGCCAAGGATTTAGATGGGTTCTAGCACTTGATCACCATCGCTCGACTTGACAACAAAGTACAAATAGACAAACATGAGCTTACTTGGATGTGTTATCAACTTATTTTAATCTCAGATATTAAGGTTCTGATTTTGTTTCTTTTCTTTGCAGGGTTTTCTTCCACTTCACCCATTTCATTGGCTACTCCATCCGTGTGAGTCCTTGAAGAAAATAACGCCCCTTTGAGAATAGATCATCTTGATCTCAATCCATGTGAGTACTCTATTGAGTAGTGATAAGTTCAGTTCTTACAATTTTAGAACAATAGAACAACTTTCACAACAGAGGTAAGACAAGGAAGTACATAGCTCCTAAGCAATTATGCATCTAGCAACTTTGCCTTATTTGAACAAACAACAATCATTTCAAAGAACTCAAAAGTTAGAAATGTCAAGTGAACTGACTTAGAAACATAGTCATGTTTGTATGCTATCATAAAACCTGATGCATTATTATAGAGCATGTCTTTGGGTGCATAGACAAAATTCATAATATTGAAATTAGATTGCTGCATAGCATGGATATGGAACTATAACTGGAGCATAATACGAAATCATATAAATCAAATGCATTGAAAGAGAGTGTACTATTGGGTGCTAAAACGCAGAAGTCATAACTTGGACGATGTTTACTTGCTAGCTCAGGTGATGCTCCAACTGCACGGCTTGGAACGACTCTTGCTGTACTATGGCAGAGGTATGAAATGAGATAGAAGCCAACGTCTGAATTTGAGAGAGATTCCTCCATCAATCGTGCCATGATGTATATATAATACTCCTACGACTCAATGAGCCACGACATTTCCTTGCTCGCTCAAGGTAGCAGTTACAAGATCATAGCCTTCAAGCTACCAAGATTAAAAAGAAAGAAGAGAGAGGTGGTGCCAAGTGTATTTGGTCGTCTCACATGGAGAAAAAAATATAAGTTGGATTATTAAAAGATTTTATATTAAAATCATTTATATATGCATATATATTTATTATTTTTAATTGATTCCATCATAACATTATTATATCTTAGGTCGCACCTATCAAAATACGTATAGCTATATACAAGTGTAGTATGGAGAATTACGATTTATTTCAACCTCATATCCCCTTGATATATACGCATGTATATATTTATACATATATTAATAGGGACGAACTATAGATACTATTTTAATAACATGGCGACATCATACATACTTATATATACATACTTATATATATATATATATATATATATATATATATATATATATATATATATATATATAGGTGATGATGAAAGAAAAATGGAGATGCCATCATAGAACAACAAAGCTAATGGTTATGAATATGAATTTTTTCTACCGATAGATATAGATGTTTGTCCAAGTAGCTCATGACTGTGCAGTGATGTACTCTATTGAGAAGTCGCTAAATCCTTATCAAGGTAGTTAGATGTTATGCCTAGCGATCGACAAATGGACTAGAATAGTGCCCCATCCCTTGAATCCCATTTAGCAATGCTTTCTCCCCTTCGTCTGCTCCTGCAATCACTCGTGCAACATTTCCACAATAATACCAAGTTCTTCCTTTTAAATCAATATTAGAATATAACACAGATAACTGTAACAACAACTAACTACCATCATCAAGTAAATATAACAAGCAATTATTCATACTAACGGTTAATGACCAAGTTCACATGAAATAAACGGTTAACTATATCTTTTCTTTTCACATGATCAAAAGAAAGTGAAGGTTTTAACTAATCATCTCAACGGCTATAAATTTATTTTAACAGGTCAAAAATTTAGGATGTAACAATTAAGAACACATAATGGGAGGAAATACACTTCAGACATCTTTAAGAGTTTTGTGTAAATATGGGAATAAGAGGGAGTTTATTTTACCTTATAATCTCCAACAAAATGGAGTAGATGAAAGAAAGAATAGGACCATTGTAGAAGCTGCTAGAGCTATGTTGTATGATCAAAACATAGAAACTTCATTTTGGGTTGAAGATTCTAGGACAACTATGCACATCGAAAATATATGCCCTAATTCACTTCTAGACAATAAAACCCTTGAAAAAGCATTCACCGGCATCAAATCTGATATAAGTCATCTAAGGATTTTTGGGTGTCCTATTTACATTCATGTGTCTAAAGAAAAAAGGTCTAAGTTAGAACCCTTAGGCAGGAAAGGAGTATTTGTAGGTTACAATGATACATCTAAAGCCTACAGGATATACATACTTGAACAAAAACTAATTGAACTCAGCAAAGATGACATTTTTTGGGAAGACATTGCTTTTAGGAGATCTAAGAGCTCTCATGAGATGGATCGAGATCCTCCTAAAGATATGGAAGAGTATCATGCTCCTAAGACTTAGAGGGAGACTCCCAAAGGATATGGAAGAGTATCATGCTCCTGAGACCTAGAGGGAGACTCCCAAAGAGGTTGAGAATGAAACTACTCCAATAGATGAACCCAACAATAATAGAAATAGACCACCTCGGGCTAGGAAGATGATTTAGGAAGTAGAGAAGTATGTAACACCAAAGGGACCTTTCAGGGAGAGCAAGAAACCTCACATATTCTCTAGTTATGTTGCCTTGATGAGTGAGGTCATAAAATCAGAACCCACCTATGTTGAAGAAGCTCTCAAGCATCAATTATGGAAAGATGCTATGTCAAAAGAATATCAGTCCATTATAAAAAATGATGTATGGGACATGATACCAAGACCTAAAAGTAAATCTGTTGTATCACCAAAATGGCTCTTCAAGATCAAACATGCTGCAGATGGTAGCATTGAGAAACACAAGGCCCGGTTTGTTGCCATAGGTTTTTCTTAGAAAAAAGGAATTGATTATGAAGAGACTTTTGCCCCTACTGCCCGATACACTTTAGTCAGAGCCGTAATTTCTATTGAAGCATCAAAGGGATGGAAGATCCATCAAATGGATGTGAAGATTGCATTCCTGAATGACACAATTGAAGGGGAAGTCTATTTAGAACAACCTGAAGGTTTTGTCATAAATAATGTTGAATCAATTTGCAAATTGAAGAAGGCACTGTATGGACTTAAATAGGCCCCTAGACCCTGGTATGAAAGGATTGATCACTACCTCATGGGATTAGGGTTTTTCAAGAATGATATAGATCCAAACCTCTATTTTAAGGTAATTAATGGTGATATGTTAATTCTTATTTTTTATGTTGATGATTTGTTAATCATAGTAGAAGATCACCTAATCTCCCAAGGTAAAAAGGATTTAGCTTCAGAATTCGATATGGAGGACTCAGGTATTCTATATTTATTCCTTGTATTAGAAGTTTGGGTTGGGAATGATGGAGTGTAGACCCATGTCTAACCCATGGAAACAAATTGTACGAATTAATGGAAGCAACAATAAACTTAGAATTTGTTGATCCCACTCTCTACAAACAGATAATTGAATCCCTGATGTATTTGGTCAACCTCAAGACCTGATATCTGTTATGCAGTGAATGCACTTAGTCAGCATATGTGTGCACCAAAGGAGATACATCTTGTTGCTGCAAAATATATTTTGAGATATCTCTGAGCTACAATTGGATATGGTCTTGGATACAAACATGTAGACTCTACATGGATATACTGACTCAGATTGGGGCTAGAAGTGTGGTTAACAGAAAGAGTACATTAGGATGTTTCAGCTTAGGATCAACAATGATCTCAAGGACTAGTAGGAAATCGCCCTCAGTTGCACCAATCTCTACAAAAGCCAAGTATATTGTAGCCTCTATGGGAGCAAGAGAAGCAATGTGGCTTAGGAAATTGCTTGTAGGACTATTTAGTGAGCCCTTGAATCCTACTATTATTCATTGTGACAATCAAAGTCACATCAAGCTTCCAGTGAAATCAGTGTTCCATGATTGATCAAAACAGATCGAGATTCCTTATCGCTATATTAGAGACATGGTAGAAAGGAATGCGATTTAGTTTGAGTATTTTAGTATAGGTGATCATACGACAAACATTCTCACCAAACCTCTCTCTAGGGTAAAAGTTGAATGCTTACAGAATAAACTTGGTATGGTTGAAAATGTAAGTCAAATTTGAGATTGAGTCTCAATTATTCTATGTTACCCCAAGTTTCCGAGACAGGGGGACGAGTAAACGGGTTTCCGAGACTTTTTTTATTTGCCAGAGTAGGGGACGACAGGGGACGACTATATATATATATATATGTATATATCTGGATTTTCAAATATCATCAGTTTCACACTCATCACAACAACATAGTTTAAAACTTTAAAATTATTGACTCCATTCATCAATAATCATAGACCATAGCAATTAGCATCTAATCGAATCATCATAGGAAATAGAACATTTTCAATCATTATCTAAGAATACCGATACTAAGTCTTAGCCTGATAAGCGTTGAACAACTGTGTTCAACCTATGTTTAATAGTTGTGTTCAACTTGCATTTAAGAACTGCCTTTCAACATGCATTAAATTTTTAAAGCCTTTTAACACCTGCATTTTGCGCCAAGATTGTCGTCCGTCTCTGTGTTGGGCATGAGAATGCAAAGTAAAAATAAAACTCAGTTATATAAACAAAGTTTTAAACTTTTCTAAAATATAATTTTTTTTTACTTTATAATTTATTTCAAGTCTTCATTCCAACATGTGGGGCCATAGGGAAAAAACATTTTTTAATGTTTTTGGGGTTAAATTTTTTAAATTTTAATTGGAAACTTTTAGTAGTCCCCAAAACAGTTAGGAAACGGAAAATCAGTCTCAAGGATGGTTGATGAGATTCAAAAACTCGTTGACCATTTCCTAAGTTTCAAGGACATGTTTCCGGTTTTCTTGGCTAGGTGTGGACGACTTGGAAACCTCCCTTGCCGTCCACCCATCCCCGAAACTGCCCCCATATTCAAAACTTAGGACTTAGGGGTAGAAATGCGTCCCTAGGTAACGTAGCAATTATTCTTTATTTGTACAAATATCTAAAGTTTTTTATTGAGTAAACTTTTTTGTTGTCGTGTGTGATTCCATGACTTTATGGGCCCTTGTGGACATTATTCAAAGGTGACGACTTTTCAATAATGAACACTTGTATTTGATTAACATTCTAAGGTGACAACTTTACAATGCTCTATTTCACTATCATGATGGATATCATGGGACTTGATATATGTGGACATCTCTTAGACATTTTGATAAATATCACGAGACTTGATATCATTTGATAGATCATAATGTTCTTTAAGAGATAATCATGGTGAATAATGTATTTGTGGATACCATGATTAAATATCCATATGGTAGACTTCACGAAACTTGCTTCACGAAACTTGATGTCAGTGCACATACCATAATATGGATATTTTGAGTTATGGAGACTATCACGTGACTTGATACTCTTGTGTATACCATATGTCCTGATATCATAGGAAGGTGATATCTCTTTCTCACAATAAATGGATCTTTTGTGTTAGATACTTGGATAAATTTTATCTTCCCTAGCTAAGAGGGAGTGTTGATAATGATAGCTTCGGTCAGATGAACATGAATGATAAATATGAATATAATGATCAATGTTTCTATGCGTGCATGTGTATCAATATACAGTAAGTATATTGAAATACGTACATGCATAATTACATGTTAAACTATATATCATTAAACTGATTATTTAAAGAGCAAATTATAATTCATGGTTATCAATTATCATTACTGTTATTTTCCAGGTACAAATCTGTAACTATTGAGCTGCATTTAATCGATATTGAAGATCATTATCCCTGCTATTTAATGGTAATCGAGACATCAATTACTACCATTGATAATGATATTGACGATGTATATTCTGCATTGATTAATGACTGATTACATTTGCTATATTACCAATAAGAATTGGTTATCATTAGTCTGTCTAAAGGCACCAATAGTGGAATGACATGTGGACATGTCAACAGATGGACATGTCTCTCCATTGACATGTCTTCTCAAAAGATTACATATATCCAAATCAGATCGATCCAATGACAAGTACAGAAAACAAACGGTGCAAGTCATTTTGGATTTTGATCTCTCCTTACATTCAGAATTTTGTGAATTCAACTTCAGAATTGATTAAAGAATTATCTTTATCAGAATTCTCTACAATACTTGTGAAGTATCATTGCCTCATCATTCCCAGAACAACCTGCAGGGAATTATAAGATTAGTAAGAGCAGTATTCTAGAGATAATAAAATTAAAAAATATCTACATTCCTAAGCTACAATAAATCTAATTACTTTAATACTTTTGTTCAGCAAAAAACTGATCCATCTTTTTGCTAATCTCTCCTTCTTCACCCATTGGTTTATTTCCACAGTTCTGCACCGTTTTCCTCCTGCTGTATGTGTTGAGTTCCTTGACGCTCATTTGCTTTATAAGGTGACGGGAAACAATGGCTCTGATACCACTTGTAATGTTCCCCTTTTGGGTCTGGAGGGACAATCACTATGATCTTTTCTTACTATGTTAACCGTATGAATTGATGCAGATAATGGATGTCAATGGAATATTAATGAGTGTAAAATATTTTGATGCAAAATAACAATTATTTATATTTGCAATATCTGCCATAAAATTATGAAGTTGATAATGGCAATTGTTATGTCTGATATGCAGCTGTGGTACATACAATGACAACTATCTTTTATCACTTGGAGTGATAATCGATGTGTAGACAATCGTTTTTATATATATGCTTGCTGTTTCTAATAAAGGGACCTAAATGTATGCAAGGTATGAAGGTGAGAAAGCTATAGTGATATGATTGCCATTTCTGATCTCAAACGATGTCCTTGCAACAACAATGATGGACGTGTCTGATATATATATATATATGTATATGTATACATATACATATATGTATATGTATACGTGTACATATATGTATACATATACATGTATGTATAGGTATACATACATGTATAGTATACATATATGTATACTATACATCTATACATATATGTATACATATATACATATATACATATATGTATATGTATATGTCTATACATATATATACATATGTATATATATATATATATACATGTATAGGTATACATATACACATATATGTATACCTACACATATGTATACCTAGACATATGTATATGTATATATATATATATATATATAAATATAGATGTTGTTTCTGAATAAGGCTTTATGATCTTGTACAAGGGATGCTGTAAGGCAATGCGCTCTAATCGGAGGGAATCTGTAAAGGATAAAAATATAATATATAATATTTAATGATGCCTCATGGAGTGAGTTCAAACTTCATCTTATATATTGCAATATTGAATGGATTGCACCTTTAGATTATTGAAGAGATGTGTCTCTTCTAAATCATACCTCCGCAAGCATAAGTGATTCGGCGATGTCATTGATTAGTTCATTGTACTGATTGACTTAACTTATCGATTAAAGAAATTTAGGGCATTGATTTACTTGGTCGATTAAGATATTCAAGTTAATGAATTAAATCTGATTTAATAATTTCTATAGCCTATCGGCTAGGATGAACATGCCCATATGGAGGTGGATCTGAAATACGTAGGAGATATGCATGACTGTCCATTATGATGCAATATGGGTAAATTATGGAGCTGAAATGTGGAGGTATGGAAATTGATACTAGCAGTAGTATTGCTCTTTATCTTTGTTTCTCTTTACAAGAAAATTGTCTTCTCATGGCCGATAATAAATGTAAATTGGTATATGATTGTACAATGAAGGCGGAATATGGACATGCATGACTAGTATGAAACATGTGGAATATGAAGACTCATTATGCAATTGTAAATGCTGGTCACATTTGATGGGTTGGTGCAGCCGACAATCATGTCATCGGTTCTTCATGAAGTCAATATAGTCGTGGTACCATTTAAGAGTGATCAAATGATTGATCACTTTTTGTATCATAAGAATATTGTTTGTATGGAGTACTGATGAGGGACTAAGTGTATCAATCATCGTATAATCAAGAACCTTTCTATGGTTAACTTATTTCTACATATTTAATTTGTGTACAAGAGACTAAGGTTTGTTACCCCTTGTCATCATCTTTACTTGTTCACGAAGAATATAAGTAGTTTGAAATTAGGGATATCACATTTTGAATGTGGCAAAGATGGATATAAGAACTATGGCATAGGAGGACCCAATTTTGTGGTGGAAGAGTCATGGAGTAGATAAGTCAAAGATTACCACACTAGCCTTTTGTCTACTATCTCAAGTTTCTAGTTCTTTAGTTGTAGAGAGGAGCTGGTTTACTTATAGCTTCATTGTCTCTCTTGAGAGGAAGATACCTACCTTTAGGAGAGTAGTGAAGCTAGTGGCTGTACATAATGCCTCGTGTACTATTGATCGCAAGATGCGTGCACAAGGTGAGCTCAGTAATAGGATGGGATGTTGTAATGGCCCCACTTCTCTGTTAGGCTCAACTGCTATATCCTACACCAAATTGTTAGTACAATAACGAAATTTGCATGTAAACATATTAGCAACATTAGGTTTAAGTAAATACTAATCTAAATACTACCCAAGCTACCCTTCCTAATCCTTCGGGAGAGATCCTTTCTCCAATCACCTAATCCTCTGGTGAGAACTATGTCTCGATTAGGTAACTGTCATAGAAAGAGCTTCTCTCTTAGGCCTCTTTGGGATCTCTGGTAACACTACTTGGTAGAGATCCCACCTCTACCAAGTCTCTATCTCTCACATATGCATATGTTTGACCACTACAATATTTATTGTCTCTAAGAGATTCTCTACAAACCTCTCTTTGGGTACCAATTCGGAATCCCGACATTCAATCAAGAATGTCCTTTAATCTTTGAGTTCTCTTAAAAGAAACTCGACATTCCAATGAATGCCCTCTACCACAGAGTCCTCCTTTTGAGGATACTTAACACTCCTAATGAATGCACACTGTCCATGCTCTATTGGACCTTTTAGAAAATGATTGACTCTCCATGTTTTTAGTTTCAACTATTATGTATCTCATACTTTAATCTTCTATGAATTTGTAACTATCTTCTTGTACAACTTCCTAGCAATCGACTTCTTGAAATCAACTTGGTTACTGTGGTCCTTCTTTGCTTACTAATCGGAGGTTCTGTTTTATATGTTGACTTTTGTTTGCATATGTTAATTTTAAGGATCACTTACAGATGTAATTGCATTGCCTGTATTGGTATATGCTTTTCAAATGCATCAATCTTGTCTTATATGTATTGCAAATGATACATGGAGAGACACGTCTCCATATGAGACATGTCTATTCGTTATAATTAATAAAATAATAAATATATATAATATCTCATATATATATATATATATATAATATATATATTAATATACATATACATATAAATATAAATATATTTATGTGTGTGTGTGTGTGTGTATTGTATATCACACTTAGATATGTAATATCTCATAGGTTTAACTGACTGAAGCTACCAAAACATTAACACTCCCTCTTAGCTAGGGAGGATAAACATATGACCATATATTACCTTAATGTAATATATAAATATTGGGAGTAATAGCCTCCTGAATGTCAACTCGTTTGACATTCACCACGTACTCTTTGAGTAATGGCCTCTCTGAATGTCGAGTAGCAAGATGTTCACCAAGTATTGTGAGTAATGGCCTCAAGAATGTCAACTCATTTGATATTCACCAAGTACTCTGTGTAATGGCTTCCTGAACATCGATTTGCATAACATTCACCGTGTGCTCAAAATGTTCATAAGGTATGTGCACGCACATTCTCATAATGCTTACCATACGAACATCCACCATGAAAAGTATAATCTATCATGATTTGCATAGACATCGTAAGATATCCATCATAATAGATTAAGTTATTGAAAGATCATCGCCTTTCAATAACTTATGTAGATACAAGTGACATTATTTGGAAGTTGTCAGTTCCTCACAATGTACACAGGAGTTAGGCCCAAATAGTCATGAATTACAATCCTCTTGACTGCTGTAATTAATTAATCATTAGAGAATCCATCTCATCATACTCTAGTCCCTTTGAATCAATGCAACCAAGATCACCGAAGGTTGACTAAACCATATCCTTTATCCTTTCCTTTTTAATCTTAATCAATCTTGCTTTTCCTGCAACAACATTCTCGAAGGAAAAGATCAAGACATATAGCTTTTATAGATCATTCATGGATAAAAGATAAGAAATTAAAAATAAAAATAAAATAAGTGGTTCTGAAGATATAATAATTAGAAAATACTTATTTCTTCTTATCTTGAATTCCAATTCATCATGGAATGGCTTGGTCTCTTTTAACTCACTTACTATTGTGGGCCCATTTTCCTTATTTGATATTTCAGTATTATCCTTTTTATTAAATATATCTCCTTTTAAAAATGATTTTATGGCCTCTCACACTTATCTCACGTCCACAATGTACCTCTCATTATATGTTCCTTGTGG
Source organism: Cupressus sempervirens (assembly GCA_028749045.1). Taxonomy (NCBI): domain Eukaryota; kingdom Viridiplantae; phylum Streptophyta; class Pinopsida; order Cupressales; family Cupressaceae; genus Cupressus; species Cupressus sempervirens. The sequence goes on from CM053793.1 coordinate 739,067,354, forward strand.
GACCCGATGCCTTTAAGACTAGCGAGGGCACACCTTCCTTATATAGTCGTGATTGCTCTTCTTATGCGGGCACCTTAATATTCTATTCATTAAACCTACTTCTATTTATGTTGATTGGGTATTACCTTGAATATGTCCTTTGCGGACCGCCCCCTATACATGTGTCTCCCTCTTGCATAGCAAGTGGTCGGTGTAATGCCATGGTTTGGGCGGAGTACAGAATCTTTTGCGTGCACTATAACCCGTGATTATCCTTTAGTATGGTGGTGTTAAGTTGGTTTGCACTTCCTATTCATGGTTTTAGACAATAATTTTTATGATAGTTGATTTCTTGAATTTTGCAAGCAAGAATCGATTCCCATATTCTTCCATCATTGCTGGTGTTGTCCAGTCTAATACATAGCCACATCAATGTCCCCAACAAAAGTACCATTGGTGGGTGCTTAGGACAAGAATGTGCATTTGGCACCACTAAATGATCAAGGAAACAATATACAACAATTGTAATGTTTAGGAAACAATCAGTCTTTCGAGGGACTGTTGTTTTTCCCTCCTCAATGATGACTACATAATGGAAGTGATTGCCGCTTGGTGTAGGAGATGCAATCAATCTGATGGTACAGTCCTACTCACAGGCATCTACAGTCTTCTATAAATGGTGCAGTCCTAGCCCCAAATATTGATATATTGCAGTCCTTTCTTATTAAGAAAAGACCCCTCAGTTCCTTATTGGTTATTCTGCCTTGTCGTGGGTTCTACTTTCCATGTTTTATTCCCTTGCTTGTAAGTGGATTCCCGTAGATGTGGCAATAACTCCTATTCTTTATTTATTTGATTTACATCTGCAAGTAAGGCTCTGATACCATGTTAATTTTAAGGATCACTTGCCGATGTAATTGCATTGCTTGTATTTGTATATGCTTTTCAAATGCATCAATCTCCTCTTATACTTACTGCAAATGATACATGGAGAGACATGTCTATCCATTATAATTAATAAAATAATGAGACATGTCTATCCATTATAATTAATAAAATAAATATATATCCATGTATATCTCCTCATGAGACATGTCTATCCATTATAATTAATAAAATAATAAATATATATAATTTCTCATATATTAAATATATATATATATATATATATATTAATATACATATACATATAAATATAAATATGTGTATATTATATATCACACTTATGTATGTAGTATCTCATAGGTTTAACCGACTGAAGCTACCAAAACATTAACAGCATAGGCAGTGGTATTTTTCATGGATTGATTCCTTACTCAGTCTGTCATAGTTCGATAGTATTAATTTTAGATTAATATTGTGTACATTGGAGGAGTCCCTTCAATTGTTACTATGTCTTGATGCACTAATTGACTGTTGGGTTCTGACAGAAATTCGTCTTATATGGACAAAATGACTACAGCTTCCTACCTTATCCCAATACAATACTTACCTTCATTTAGAATATATACGTGTAAGTCAATCTGGCTCGAACCTGCCTGTTGGTGATTGGATGGATGTTAACCATGGTCCGCTTGACCTTGTGATTATGAGCTTTTTGATCCTTGAGCACCGTTAGTTCATCTTCTCTTGTTTTTCATTATATGTCAAATAACTTCCTTTGCTTTCCTTTATCATCAGTCGGCTTCGCTCATGGTTATGTTTTCTTTATTCCAAATGTTCTGAACATTTGTGTTTGTCTTATCTGGTGTTTTGCATGCTCGATGTCTTATTCTTTGTTTGTGTTGTCCACGCTAGAGAAGTATGTGTCCTTTTTTTTTTTTTTTTTTTAATTCTTTTTCCGTGCTTTTACTCTTATATGAGTGAAGGAATCAATAGGTTCTTGACTAATGGTTGCGACTTTTGATCTAATAGTTTTTAGGTTGTTAATTAATAAATGTTATTTATTATTCATTTCTTAATTTATTATTTGTTATTTATTTATTATATGTTGCTCAATTATATGGTTTATGACTTATTAAGATAGACAATATATAAATTATAGGTGAAAAATAGATGAATATTAATGTTGTCATATATTTTTATATTATCAAATATTGAGCTATCATTGATTATTATCCCTTTCTAGTCAGTGTTCTCGCTAGTCGTGAATGTTAAGATTATTTTGATATTCTATGCTCAATAGCAATATTATTACCTATTAACAATATTAATTGATACTATTATCAATAATATTTATTTTGATTTTGATATCATCAAATAAAATTAATAGAGAATTAATTATATGTTAATATAGAGCTATGACAGATGTAGAGCTAGGGGAGCCAGCAAAGGTTGATGAGGATGATAATGCAACAATTTCAGATGTAGGGCTGATTGGTGTTCGTTTCGGGGATCTTGACGATGAGGAATCCAATAGTTCCTGTGATGAAGAGTTTTCCTTGAGGGATGATAAGAGGCCTCCCTTCACTACAATTTGACATTTTGTTCTTGCTTTGAGATCAATCATCATTCTACTTATTCTAATCATCTTTATGATATTTTTGATCTAATAGAAATTTGCTGATTTGGCAATTTTATTTAGTATACTAATTTCTAATTATTAATTCGATATTCAATGTTCAGAACTTCAATGTTCAAGTTTTAGTATTTGGCATTTACAATTTCTCTATTTTACTTCTTATATTGTAATACATCTTTTCATAATAGCATTTCAAGTTCTATATGTATAGTATGTAGCATATACAACACTGCCCTCTCAACGCCATCCCCTCAATGTCCCCAAATTGATGCCCTTTGACCCCCTGTTTTGCATAGTTAACATAAAACGTGTAATGTTATGGTTATTTGTCAATGTATTAATTGCTCATTTTAAGTTTGTTATCACTCTTAGGTAGTTGTCATGTCGGTTGGTTGATGGTTGTGTCTATCTCAACAAGTATTGGGTCCTTTAAATATGTCATATACCACCAAGGAAGGGGGAATAGTATTGTTGGGAAAATTGTAATCTATGGTCTTCTTTGTAATGTATTAATGAGCTAGTAAAGATATATGTTACTCTTACATATTCGACCAAGCCATTTATATTATTATTTCATGTATTTAAATTGCCAAGTATAGTAGTAAACATTTGACGGTGTTGCCTTAAAAGAACCCACTAGGTGGTCAAGACCTAGTGATCTTTAAGAATTGCAAACAAAACAAAGAGAACAAATATTTCGAGGAAAAGTTGATGAAACATACTTTGCCGACCAAGCAAGATAGTGGTCTGTGCAGACATCGTCAGATGAGGAGTAAGAAGGAAATATTGAACTAAATGACACATTGCATAACATTGATAACCTATCCATCTTAGGAGAACCCATCATTGGAAGATTTCAAATGAAGACTTTCAAACAAAGAGAGTACGAATCATGGTTTGGAAGTACCCAAGATGTTGGGGACGCTGGAGGTAAATACATGGAGGATACACGTGTGGCAATAGTGTAGGGTAAGCATCATAATGTAGTGGTCAAAACAATTCACCCAAATTCTACGCACAAGGGGGCAATCAGGTGAGAAATATGGGGACTCCTTTGACAAGTTCAAATGTAGATTGACAGAAATTGTTGAAGTTCACAAGGAATGAGTTAGAAGACTCTACAAGGCATTGGAAGACTTCTAAGACTATCTGGGTAGTAAATGGTCAAAATGACAAAGACTATTAGCTAAGAGCGTTTCCAACAACGCTATGAGGTACAACCATTGATTGGTTCACAAAACTAGATGCTTTATCCTTAGCTTCTCGGGACACACTCAGGAGGGTGTTCGAGGCTGAGTTTAAATTTCTCTGAGACAACAATAATATTGTTGCTGAAGTCTATATTATCAAACAAGGGAAAAATGAGTGTACATGCTTATAATCGTAGGCTTAAGGAATTGTTGGACAAGTTGGAGACTCGACTAGCCGAGGGGTTGAAAAAGAGGTGGTTTATTGAGGGGTTGATTCCCTCCCCGTGTAAGGAAAACTTTAGCCAACTTTAAAACTACCTGTGGTTTGAGAACAACCATAGGTCAAAATAAACTAGAATTCAAAACTAAATTAAAATAGCTACAAGATAAGAATCCCCAGTCTTAAAAGAAGTTCATTTAAAACAGGAAAACTATAAGTAAGTCACATGTGGTGATGTCTTGCTTGCTGATCCTCTGGACTCTGTTCTTGCATTCCGCTCCATTTTCCATTCCTTGTGGGCATTCGTGAATTGCTGAGCGATGGAAAGGTTCAATGTCTTGATGGATGGCATCCTTTGCTTCCAATTGTACTTCTCGTATTTTATTTCTCCAAGTCTGTGCACATGTGTTGGTAATTGTTCACCGAGCAGAAAGAGCATAGACTTGACCTTTGCTAGCTTCAAGAGCTGCTCCACCATAGGAGTTCTCTCATCCTTAACCTTGCTGGTTGTTTTCTTAAATGCCTTGACCACTGCATCCATGTTGTGTTCCACTGTACCATCATGCCAAATGTAGGTGGCATTAATGCATTTCATATCACTGTCTAGACATTTGGCCAAAGTCGGTAGTTCCCTTTCCATTTTCATGAAGTCCTGGCATCTGGTCTTAGTCATGATGTTCCTCTAGTCAATATCCCTCTTACAAATGGTCAACCGTGCTTCATCTATCTCTTTCAGGGGGTTACTCTGATAGGAATTTGTGCACCTTGTACCTTTGGACTTTGTGGATTTGCAAAGCAACTTTAGTCTACTTCTCATTTTCCCAGGTTGACATCTGCATTTGAACTTTGGTGAGTATTTCCGTGAGCTCATTATAGACAATCCTAGAGTCAAGGATACACTACTCACCATCTATATTAATATCATCAACCCATTTGTCAAAGGCATCGACCAACATTTTACCCCTTTGAATTTGATTGAGCATTTTCTGTTTGTCAGGGGACATTGGATCAAAGGATTATGACACCTGGGCAATTGGATGAGGGCTTGAGTTGTTAATGGCATCAATATAAGCAGTGAAGGATTTGATTGTTTGCTTATTTCCTTCTTTTTTTGCCATCTTTCTAGGACCAAGTTAGCACATTTTTAGCAGATAGCTTAGAATGATGTTTATCCGCTTCTCTATAAGCAACACCAAGATAAACCTTTTCTATGGTGAAGTCATCGACAAAGGGATCTGCAACTTCTTCTTGTGTGTTAGGCTTGGCTGCCTCGACAATCCAATTTCCTATTTTTGAATCAACATCAATCATGGATTTGGTCTTCAGTTTCTTAGGTTTTACTTCTTTATTGGTGTACTTGCTCACCATGTTGCCAACTAGACTATCATAGGGACTATGCTCCTTTTCTTGCTAATGATGTTGGGTAACCAAGTGAGAGTGCCCTTTGATGACATTGTGGAAGTGTCAGGATTAGTAGGGATGGTACTAACCATGGCCATTGCATTTGAATCAAGAGTACTCATGGAATCCATGGGGAAGGATTGCTGTTCTTGCTCTTCTCTCGAATCCAAATCTATTATTACTTTAGCTTTTGAACCTTTCTTCTTATGAGACTTTGATCTTGATCTAGTCACTCGAGCAGGGGATTTCACAGTCACAGGATTCTTTGGTTCTTTGTTGCCCAAGGACCCCTTTGATTTCTGCTTGACCTTACTTGCGTCACAAGATTCAATGTTAGGATTAGAAAGTGTGGCTGACCGGGGAGATGAGATTTTCTTTGAAGGGCTTGATCTCCTAGAGTCTTTGTTTCCTTTTAATTTCTTTTGTTTAAACCAAAGTTCAGTTCTCCACATGACACCGAATGTTTTTATGTCAATATCGTCTTTCTCATCTTTAGCCCAATTAACATCATCTTTAGCCCAATTAATATCATCTTTCTCATGTCAAGGTTTGATGTTCCACCTATACCATTTTTATTTGGCCTTGTAACCTCTTACAATTGTCGAGGTTGATATCCATGCTATCCATAACCCTCGTCCCCATCACATCCCTCTAAGAATTATTGGACCTAGGGCCCCCACCCCCAACCCTCTCCTAGTGGGTCCCCTAAGGAGAGAAAGAAGACCCCACCTGGGAGAAGGGTGAATTTGGAGAAAGGGAAAGAGAAGGAACTGGTGGATTTGAAAAATGAGGTTAGAGAGGGTAGAAGGAGGTACGAGAGACTCACAAAAATGAATGCTAAACAGAAAATGAGAACCATGACCTCGCATGAGGAGGATGAGTCAGATTCTGATGATCCCCTCCAAGCAACGGATAAAACAAAAGACGTATTGTAGAAGGGGAAAGGAGGATGGTAGGGATACGGAGGTGGAGGTTTCAGATTCCTATGTGTTGGGCTCAAGAGGGGAGGAAAAGGAGGGTAATAAGATGACTCACGTCTTTGAGTCTCTCACGATGGATACGATCGATGTAATGTTCCACTCGGGAACCCAAAAGAAATAAACCTAATATGTTACAAAGTTTACTGAACTATTTTTTTTAAAGTTCAAAGAAAATCAAAGTAACAATAATGCAGAAGCAATATGTATGCACACATCAATAACATGCAATCAATTACAAATATAGTGTCAATTCCTTAAGGGTCCCTTCATGTTGAGTCACATTTAATAAAGTTTTATTAATAAGTTTAAGTCTCAATTAAAATGTCAATAATCATAAAATGAATAAACACATACATAATCAAATAAGAAAATGCATATCAACTAACAATATGAAAGCACATCTAATGAATAACATCCACTGCACATGTCATAGGGTGTGTGAAAATAGATACAAGTACATCAATATGCAATACAATATCCCATAGGATCTCAAAACACATGATACATAGATACATCAAATGAATAGAAGTCTTCAAGATAAGACGAAGAATGATAATGGTATTACTGTATCAAGGAGCATCCAACATTTGTCAATTTGAGGGGGACCCAAATGGTAAGAATACACTACCTCCCGACCGCGTGGTCACCTAATCAAGCTCCCACTCCCACTGTGCAGGAGAGATAATGTACAATTCACACATAGATAATCAAATCATAAAATAATCATAGGCAAGGAATCTTGATAGCCAAAACTACCTTAAGGTTAAAACAAACTACTCAAGAAGAGGAGATAATCATAATCAAAAGGATACTAATTTCAATACTAACATCTCATACTAAATCAATATACAAATACCAAGACCAAAAATATACAACCACCTCGAAATCAATGTCAAGTGTCACAAGCACGATGACCAATAGATAACAATTATCGTCAATAAAAGTAAACCATCAATCTCTAACTCCAACGATAAAAACACTACCAATAAATAACTAATCATTCATTAATAAAAGTCAATTATCATCAATAAATGACATCCAATCAATGAGTAACAACTCACAATAAATACACCATCAAAAGTAATATCCAACAAGTACACCACTAGAGGCAAATATTAAAAAACCATGAAAGAGACTTAGGCTACATACTATGGAGTGTCATCACATGAGCCAACTCTAAGGTTACCCTAGCAGTCTCTAAGGACCTTGGCCTCCTAGTGACTATGTGGAATCAGAATACCCTCTCGTGATGACGAGGAAACTAGTCATACCTCTCAAGGTATCATCTTGATCTCATCCTTAGTTTATACAAGCACTCAAGGGATGGATGAGGAAATATCTCTAACTTATCTTTTTAATGTATCTCAAAGGAAAATGGCTAGGCAAAATATTTTAATTACTATGTTATCACTTACTACACAACTTACAATGAGTTACCCTGGGAGACACTTTGGGCCCAGACCCCCATTACAAGCCACTCCCATAGACATGCACCTAGACTACCTTCTCAAAAATCACAAACCACAATAGTGTCCCATACCACAATAGTAATATTGATCGAATTTGGTTCCTTAGCAGGCAACCCAAAAAATAACATTGGTTCTCGAACCCAAGTTCTCATAAATGCTCAATAGCATAAAGCTCATTAAACATAAATCTTAATTCAAATCATAAAGTTCATCATGACATTGGGTGAACAGAGGATCACCAAGAAATGGAAGCTTGAGGAAGGATTCATGAAGGTTGATAATTCAAAGCAGTTAGCAAGAGCAAGGATAAGATGGTGCCCTCCAAAGGATAGTTGGGTGAAACTAAACTTTGATGGAGCTGCAAGAACAGATGGGTCGACTGGAGTGGGTATGGTAACAAATAGAAATTATAGAATGTTGTTGGATTATGCAGGCAATTTAGCAAAGGCTTCTAATAATATTGTGGTGGCTATAGCTCTCCTTTGGGGCTTGAAGCTGACAATTGGAGTGGGATGGGAGAACATGATGGTTGAAGGAGACTCAAAAGTTATCATAGAAATGGTGAAGGGCAATATGAAAGTGGGTTGGGCGACCAGAAGGGTGATTGAAGAAGTGTGACATTTATTAACAATCATGAAGCATTATGATCTGTAGCATATTTATCGGAAGGGGAATGCGGTGGCAAACACGATGACAGTGACGAGTTTGAGAATGCATGGTTTACGTTGTTGGAGAGAGATAGGGGCGTTACCAAATTTGGTAATACCTTTGATGAATAAAGACAAAAACCCATGATTGGGTCTACATGGAATGGTTATATTGTTTATGGTGGCAACTCAATGCTGAATCGACTAATGGAGCTAGGTCACCATAGACATTTTTAGTAGATAGCTCAGAATGATGTTTATCTGCTTCTTTATAAGCAACACCAAGATAAACCTTTTCTATGGTGAAGTCATCGACAAAGGGATCTGCAACTTCTTCTTGTGTGTTAGGCTTGGCTGCCTCGACAATCCAATTTCCTATTTTTGAATCAACATCAATCATGGATTTGGTCTTCAGTTTCTTAGGCTTTACTTCTTTACTGGTGTACTTGCTCACCATGTTGCCAACTAGACTATCATAGGGACTATGCTCCTTTTCTTGCTAATGATGTTGGGTAACCAAGTGAGAGTGCCCTCTGACGACATTGTGGAAGTGTCAGGATTAGTAGGGATGGTACTAACCATGGCCATTGCATTTGAATCAAGAGTATGTCATGTCCCCTTTTCAAATAATTAAAAATAATAATCTTTTCTAAGGCAGGCAGGCCCAAAAAGGGTGAAGTTTCGGAAAAGGGGATAATCTTTGGAAGCTAATGGACTAATAAATGAAAATTATTATTAAAATATGTTTTATTAACCCTTCTTGGACGTGAGTTAGGGTTATGCCCTCTTTTAAGGATTTTGGAGGCATTTTGGGCTCATTCCAGAACTTGATTTTTGCTCATTTCTTTGTTATTCTTCAGAGGCTGCCAAACTTGTGGAGAAGGAGACCCAAAAACGAGAGTTTGCAGGTTTCCAGGGAGACCCAAGAACGGGAGTTTGCAGGTTTCTAGGAAGGCTAAGGACGGGAGTTTGAAGCCATTCCATGTGCATGCTCATGCAGAGTTTGCCTTTGTGCTAAACAGTGCAGATTTGTGAGTTTTCGGGTGTATATTTTGTAAGAGTTTGGTGTTTCCAGTTGAGTATTTCATATCAGTTTGGGTTGCTGCTGTATATCAGACTTTTAAATGTTAAAATAGAGTTGAAAATATGTATTTGGATATGATTATACTTCTGTGATAGATTATTAAGTTTTTGTGGTGATTTCGGGCTATTTTGTGCTATTTTCAGGAGCCCGATGAGCATTGTTTTTGTCCTCCGTTTGGGAGCTATTGTGTGCATGTTATACAGATCTGGAAATGTCATTTTATAAGCTATTATGCTGCTCAAATTTCTGTAAAAATGTCCACTTTCAGATTTATTAATAATAGGTGAAGCTATGAAGCTTTTGGCACTATTTCTGGCATACCCGATTTGGGGTTTATTGAGAAATTGGTGGATCTTTGAAATATTGGTTGTTTGATCTTAAAGCTCTGATTAGAGGTTGGAAATATCATACAAAACCAGTAAAGGGACATTTCAGTGGTATCAGAGCCATGATCTTGCCAGCCTGAGGGTTTGTAGAAGTTTGCATGTCAGTTTTGACAACTACCCAGATTTTGCATGTTAGTTTTGACAACTACCCAGATCTTGCATGTCATAATTTATGGTTGCATGTTGCTTCTATTCAGTTGCATGTCAAAATCTATGGTTGCATGCTACTTCTAATTATTTGCATGTTAGTTCTTGGTGAATTTGGTGGTTGCATGTTGCTTCTAATCAGCTGCATGTCAAAATCTATGGTTGCATGCTACTTCTAATCATTTGCATGTTAGTTCTTGGTGTTTGAAGAAGTTATAACCTATTGGGGTTACACTCTACTTTATCCAGAATGGACAGGTATAGTACAGAGTCTCAGAGGACACGATCTTGGACAATTGATATCTAGAGTCAAAATAGTAAGAAGGATGGTTATTTAGACATTTGAGATAAACTTAGGAAAATAAGCCATGACATGTCTAAACAGTTGGTTGAGCATCACCATATGATGAATGACATTTTGTCTAACCCAGCTAAGGTGGTAAGTTGACTGGATTTCTATTTGGCAGATTTTCTCACAGGGAAGATGACACAATTACCAAGAACTTGCATGAAGAGTTTGAGAAACTAGCTTATAGCCAGGCAGAGGTCTCAGATTCTACTCTGCCACAGGAGGTAGTGGGTTTAGATGATGATTATGAGGATGTTGTTGTGCATGATGGTGAGATAACTGGTAGAGATGAGCAGACATTGAGCATTCATGACTTTGCTGAGAAAGAGTACTAGGCACAGTTAGATGCTTCGTCACATGGGGTTGAGGCTGGTAGTACTTCACATGATTTGTCCAGCCAGCTGAAAGCGAACAAAGACAGTATTGTGACTTCATTATCTCATCATGACAGGTATGTGGAGTTAGTTGGTATTGGTCATATTACTCAGGTGAGGAGTTTGCTTGAGTTACCAGCTGATTCTAGTTTACAGATATGGACTCGAGATTGTTATATTGGCATTTGGGATTCAGTTGACTGGAGATCTTTAACACTTTTTGGTAGCAGTGTTTGTTTGGGTGCTATCATGGATTTGATTAGCAGATTGCACGGTGTTGTCTTTTCTTGTGCTAGCAGCTTGTCCGATGTTGGTAGTAGTTTTTATACACCGGTATTGGGCTTTATTCATACATCCAGTCAACCATACTCGCTGGAATGTGTTGATGATCTTTCATATTTGGCAGTGTGTACAGATGAGTCCCAGGATCATATTGGCATTGATGACATCCAGGAGGATGCAGTGGGCAGTTTTGAAGACTTAGTTTCCTTGGGTACAAAGGAGTTGGACAGCAGTGCTACAGTTTTTGATACTCCGTTTATTGATATGAGCTTTAGAGTTGATTCACAGGATATGGATGGAAATACTCTAGAGACTAGTAACTTTGAGGATACTCCTTTAGACAGTGCATCAGAGGAGGTTTGTAGGAGACAGGCAAGCCAGTGCCATCATGTGTCTAATCAGTTGAGAGTTAGTGAGCGAGACATTGCTATCGCTTGCCAACATTTTGATGCTGTTCCTCAATTGTTAGCAGTTTATGGATGGGGTTCTCCTACTAGTGATGAGCAGGGAGGTAGTTATCTTTTTTTGATAGAGTTCCACTCTTTATGGGAGGCTATCCAAATTCTGAGACAGGATTATATGCAGTTGGTAGCTGACAGAGATTATCTTATGGAGTGGGGCAGTACAGCATATGATGCATTGTTGGCCAAGGAAGATGAGGTGAGTGAGCTCACTGAGCAACTTGAGGTGACTTCTGAGATTCTTGAGAGTACACAGTTGGCTTTCAAAGAGTCACAGTTTCATTTGGCTAAGGTGACCATGGAGTTAGAGCAACTACAGTCTTTACTAGTTTCTGTACAGTCACAAGCTGTGGTGTCTAATGATCCGAGGATGTCGATGGTCGAGATTGTCAAAGATAGTGGAGATGGGGATGCATCCATCCTTGATACTAACATTGGCATATCGGGTTCATCCCCACTAGAGTCAGGTTCAGTTGAGTTGGGTGCTACAGCAGATTGTTGTGGTATGCCTGACATGGTGGTGACCTCTAGCACTGATGGAACGAAGACTAGAGATGTTGTATCAAAGACCATGTGTGATGTTGGTGAGCTGATAGTTGGCATGGTTCCTGCTAGTAATACTACTCCCTTGGTGATGTCTTTAGAAGTAGTAGTCAGTTCCAACTTGGTTAGTGATCGATTGCAGTTAGTTACATCTGGATTGCAGTCTGAGCCACTGACTGAGATTGGCGCATTCTATCAACATTACATTGTGAGGTATGCTCATCAATTTACCTTTGATGACCATGTTGATGAGATGATGATACAGAGATGTACTTTGGTTCCTAGTGCTTATCATCAGTTATGGGATAGTTTGACGCCTCGAGATGAGAGTTGTGATGGGCATGACATGGCAATAGGTTTTGCAGTTGACAGCTTGATAATACATGACTTAGAGCAGGAGTTTCGGAGTGATGCTTTAGTGGGTGTTATTGATTCTACTCTTTTGGCTATGACATCTCCTGACTTAGCTGGTGATCAGTCACAGTGGGTTGTATCACTTGTTCATGGTGAGCTGTTGACTGAGGTTGGTTTTTTTTATCAACATTATATTGCAAGGTATGTACATCAGTTAGCATTTGATCCTTGTGTTGAGGAGTTGATGGCAGGCAAATTTGGTTTGGGTTCCAATTCTTGCTGTTTATCTTGTGATGGCTTTCCACCATCAGGGGTGCATGGGAGTTATGGTTATGAGACAGTGGTCGGTGATCTACAGAGTTGTGTTGACTGCAGGAGTTGCACAGTGTGTGGATTCTCCATACTTGCTACAGTTTCATTCGGGAGCATTCACCATTGTTGCAGAGTTGGATTGTACATTCCGTATAGGCCAATGGAATGCGTTGATGGTATTTACTGTGTTGGTTGTTTGATTTGTCCACTTTATTTGGGTTTTGATGTTCTAAGAGTTTGTGTCTCGTGGGTTTCTGACTGTGGAAGTTGTGACTTTGGAGTTTGTTTGAGCAGTAATTGTCAGTTTGATTATGGATTCCTCTTGGTTATATTGCAGAGGATATTGCAAGAGCCTGTGTTAATTGACAATAGTATAGTTCATGACTACATTTGGGATCCAGGTGGATTGATTGGTTTATTGTTCAGCCATTGCTTGAGGACAAGCAATATTTGGAAGGGGAGGACTTGTCATGTCCCCTTTTCAAATAATAAAAAATAATAATCTTTTCTAAGGTAGGCAGGCCCAAAAAAGGTGAAGTTTCGGAAAAAGGGGATAATCTTTGGAAGCTAATGGACTAATAAATGAAAATTATTATTAAAATATGTTTTATTAACCCCGCTTGGACGTGAGTTAGGGTTATGCCCTCTTTTAAGGAGTTTGGAGGCATTTTGGGCTCATTCCAGAACTTGATTTTTGCTCATTTCTTTGTTATTCTTCAGAGGCTGCCAAACCTGTGGAGAAGGAGACCCAAGAACGGGAGTTTGCAGGTTTCTAGGGAGACCCAAGAACGGGAGTTTGCAGGTTTCTAGGAAGGCTAAGGACGGGAGTTTGAAGCCATTCCATGTGCATGCTCATGCAGAGTTTGCCTTTGTGCTGAACAGTGCAAATTTGTGGGTTTTCGGGTGTATATTTTGTAAGAGTTTGGTGTTTCCAGTTGAGTATTTCATATCAGTTTGGGTTGTTGCTGTATATCAGACTTTTAAATGTTAAAATAGAACTGAAAATATGTATTTGGATATGATTATACTTCTGTGATAGATTAGTAAGTTTTTGTGGCGATTCCGGGGTATTTTGTGCTATTTTCGGGAGCCCGATGAGCATTGTTTTTGTCCTCCGTTTGGGAGCTATTGTATGCATGTTATACAGATCTGAAAATGTCATTTTATAGGTTGTTATGCTGCTCAAATTTCTGTAAAAATGTCCACTTTCAGATTTATTAATAATAGGTGAAGCTGTGAAGCTTTTGACACTATTTCTGGCATACCCGATTTGGGGTTTATTGAGAAATTGGTGGATCTTTGAAATATTGGTTGTTTGATCTTAAAGATCTGATTAGAGGTTGGAAATATCATACAAAACCAGTAAAGAGATATTTCAGAGTACTCACGAAATCCATGGGGAAGGATTGTTGTTCCTGCTCTTCTCTCGAATCCAAATCTATTATTACTTTAGCTTTTGAACCTTTCTTCTTATGAGACTTCGATCTTGATCTAGTCACTCGAGCAGGGAATTTCACAGTCACAGGATTCTTTGGTTCTTTGTTGCCCGAGGACCCCTTTGATTTCTGCTTGACCTTACTTGTGTCACAAGATTCAATGTTAGGATCATAAAGTGTGGCTGACCGGGGAGATGAGATTTTCTTTGAATGGCTTGATCTCCTAGAGTCTTTGTTTCCTTTTAATTTCTTTTGTTTAAGCCAAAGTTCAGTTCTCCACATGACACCGAATGTTTTTATGTCAATATCATCTTTCTCATCTTTAGCCCAATTAACATCGGGTAGGGGATGATTCTTCACTTCCTCAAACTTAGGATCAATTACCTCCTCACTGTCATTGTATATTTGAGCAACATCCAATCCAAACCCTATGTCTTGTATCTGCTATAGACTGAACCTGCACCAATGTCTTTTCCTGACATCTAGTTCATCTGCACAATCTACCTAGTAGTCTTCCAAATGGTTCAGAGGCTCAAACTCGTAGAGATTCAAGTGTTGGCGAGCATACCCTTTGTTATTAAAGCCTTGTCTTGCTTGATAGTATTTGAAATTAAATTTGTTCAAATCATAACCAATACCTACAACATTTGAGAAAGTTTTATAGGAACAAAATACCAATTCTAAAGGGAAGGCAATAACATGCTCCTTTTCAGGCAAATACTTCTTAATCACTACCACTGGTTGCCTGCAAAACTCTGCTAAAATGAAATAGTCAATAGCATACCTTGGCAGTTTAGTAGGTTTTCCCTCATATCCTCCTACACGGATATAGGTAAAGTGTGGGAATTGAATATAATAGCTTTCGTAAATGCTAATGAAGTGCTTGGCTTAATCTGTGACCCTTTTGTTAGAATATATAGTCCACCAATATAACTGAGAGGGAGGGGGTGAATCAATTATCCAACTATTATCACAATCCTTAAACAAACTTAACCATATGAGCAATATAATTAGTAACCATAACAAGATACTCATGCACAATAACATCATATATGTTAACTAGGGAAACCCTTGATCAGAGGGAAAACCCTGGTGGGGATGGTACCCAGAAGATGATGTACTAATATAAATATTCCTTGTTAGAGGATGGACCCTTTAAGAGTCTATAACAACATTTAGTACATATTAGTGCTTGTTAGGAGACTTTGAATCCCTATTAGGAGATTCCAACCCTATTAGGAGTTGTGGAAGATAGCTCGACCGACTGCCCAAACAGCTTCAAGGGCAAGATCAAAGAAACCCACTGTCCAAATGATCTTTGTATTATTCCTTGTAGAATAATAGAAATGAATTGCACTTCCTTCCTCTATCCTGTAAATCGGACCTCTGCTCCTTCTGATCTTTTAACCAAATCAAAAAGCTCGCATCCAATAATCCATTGGATTGCTTACTTGCATTCAGTAAGCACTCTGCTCCTTTTCGCACTTTGTACTCAATACAATACTTGATACACTTTACAAACAAGGAAAACATCTTTCCTTTATACCATATCTTCAAAATAATTCCTTAAGTCGGCCTTGAGGCTTTTCCAATTAATAATTAATTAATTACAATTACAATAGCATTGTCAGCTTACAGTCTATACAAAACTTCAGACATGTGATACTAGGGCTTGCACATCCGCTAATGTCACCATCCGACTATCCTTTGTCATTGACTGACTGTGCATCTTATTACATCTTAGATGAAAGATATAATACAAATTTTAGGAACTTTTTTCCAAGTACTCTGTCTCTGTAGTGCTCTCAATAAATCAAGTACAACTTCCATACGTCTTCAACTTACATGTGCATTGAACCTCATCATTAGGACAATGTTGAACATGTCCATGACTGCGCATCACCAAACAAGCAAAACCTTGTCCGTACAACTAAGATCTCTCTTTGCTACTCTGCCAGTCTTCACAGACTTATTGCTATGTTGACATCAATGACAAACATGGTTATGAATGCAACATGTCAGTACTCTCCAATGTTTAGGATACTCCCCCAATGTAGTATCATCAGCATTCATGCTAACACCTTTTTAGTGTCAAGCTAGTGACTTCAAACAATAACCTCCATGTGAAGACATCTTTTAGTCTCCTATAATTTTCCACATCGCTATCTCTTTGCATTAGTGGATAATACTCATTTATGTCAATCCCCTAGGACCATGGCTCATGAGGTGGACCTACCCACTCCCTAGTTCAGGCAAGGCAATAAATCAAATATGACGACATGAAAAAGTCTTGCGAACTGAAACAAGCTAAATGTTTATTGTTCTATCATGGCCTTAACAATCACTTTCCCCCAATGAATTTGGTGTTGTCCCTCTAAAATTATCTGAACAAAGAAATACATTCATCTAGAGAAAAGCTTAGCACAATACGATCCTTTTACCCTATGCAACAATACTACCAGGTCCCATACATATGGCTTCATGTGATCAACAATAAGTGGTCTTGACAACTTGGAACCCCTTTTTGAAATTTAAGTAACCAATTATGGGCTATGATGTTTTTATAGGCAAACTCTTCCTTCTCATATTTGTGAGTAGACATGATGGGGTTATGATTTGAATAGATGTCTTGTTCTGGGATTTTCAAAGCAGAGATAATTGTGTCCCTATTGATGGATAACAATATTTGCCCATTATCTTTGCAAATACCTTGACGTCTAGCATCATATCTGTTCACGCATTTCCTTACCAAATCAGGACATGTGACTGATAAAGGAAATGTGGCAGCTTCTACAAGATCCCTTTCAACAATTTCTTGGGTAAAGGGCTTGTCTGGTGAATTCTTAAGTCTTCTTTTAAATTCTTCTTTCGCAAAGTTGGCTAGGGAGGTATCACCATATATTGAGGACTGACAAACCAAATCTTGTGCATTGTCGAAAATCTAAAATGCAAACCTCATTCTACTAATTCTATCTTAATTAACAGAGGAATGCAATTGAAACCATCATTCATCCTTACTTGACCACCCAAAAAAATCTCCTACACTATGCTACTTGCTGCTGATAAATTATGGAAATAATTCACCAAGGTTTCTTTTTAAAACGACTGACCTCATGCCAGATCTCGAGGATTTAATTGCTAAATCCGTTGTTCGTGTGAAATAATGGTGACATGACATTTTGGAGTGTAAAATATTAATTACCCTCATGTCATCGTGCACCTCATTTACTCATGATTACCTCCTTTTAAATAGCTTGTCTTTCCATGAATCTCATTGCGCTCACATGTGTGTCCCGTCAAATCACTTTATTCCCCGTCACCTCATCATTTATATTTCCTCTCTGAATGTGGTCACATCATCTGTACTTCTTTGAACCCAATTGAACCTGATGTAGCATGGTTCAAATCGGTTCACTGCTTTTTTAAAGGTGTGTGTGCATTCATAAGATTGTGCTACATACAACATAATTGACGTGGCCATTTGACTGAAATGACTTGGTTGATTAAGTGCGGAGACTTGAACCCGATGGACTGAGGTTAACCACTACGAAACCGATTCAAATGGTTTGGGGAGGTACGAAGCGGTTCAACGTAGATGCTGGAAGACTCTTTTAAGGAAGACTTAGAAAATGGTTGAACTGGAATGAACCTTGGAACCACTTTGAACTTAGTTCAACCAGGTTCAACAACTTCATTGAAACTAAGTTTTACTTAGACTGTTTTGAAGATTCGAGAAACGAGACCAAAGATGTTGAACAAAAATAGGCCGACTCAATAGGGGGGCTAACAAAGTCTAGTGGTTGTATTGATTCTCGCACATTAGTAGGTCAATTTTTTGGTTCAGCAACACCATACTTGTAACACGTTCCCGAAGACAAGACCATTACACCAAACCTTCAATAGTGCCATAATATGTATTTGAAAGCTGTAGGGACCTTGCAAAGTCTTCCCCAGCTCTATATTAATTATCTATACTGCAGATAAATCTTCCTTCACACAACTTGAGCACATACAGGGATTCTTGGTAATGGAATATCTTGTTAAACAAGCTTCAAACCTAATAGTTCTAACCCTTTTAATAGGGCTGTATTAATTATCAATGCTGCAGATAATTCTTCCTTCATACAACTTGAACATATTCAGGGATTCTCGATAATGGAGTATCTTGTTTAGCAAGATTCAACCCTAATAATTTTGACCCTTTGAATAGATCCAAAAGTCAATTCAAGTTAGCTAGTGTGTAGAGCTAGAAGTCTTCACATTACACTATGGCTTCTAAACGACACAAAATATGCTCAAAGTAAACACAGTAGTAGGTGACGACTCTTTGATTTTCTCGTTTCCACGAGCTTATCTAAAAATAGGAATTCATGCCAATATTTGGCAATAGTAAGAAATCCTTTTTTAGATTTCACATAACATGTCTTTGACGAATGTCAGAGCATTTGTCATGTTCTCATGGTTAATTTATCCCAAACTTACGTTTCTAGGAAATAATGGCAGGCATAATAATTTCTAGCAACCATTTGCAAAAATGTATCTGCGATAAATATTATTTCCCCACTATTTCACTTGCCATGGTTTATTATAATTACCAAGCTTTAGAAATATTTGAGCCTTTGGAAATAATTTAAAAATTCTAAGTACTTGTCGCTAAGCCCATTCAAATTTTTGCCTGGAGCAGATAATCATCCACGAATAATATGTCTCAATACACTTTGGGCCCACACACATTATTTGCCTCACAAAATATAAAACTAGCACTTATACTTTTGAGAGATTGATTAATCTCTACAATCTGCCTTCAGAAATGTTGCCGCAAATAATATTATTGCCTTTGAACTATAATGGTTTATAAGGAAATTGCCTATCTAGTTTTCGGCTCCCAAATAAATATTTAGTAATTTTCAGCTTCGATAAATATTTCAATTTACCAAATCACACTTATTTAGAATGAATGGGCTGGCAGTAGCTTAGGATAAGTACACAATTCCAGGAAGTTCAAATGATACCATACTATCTTGAAGCCCGTCTAGCACAAGACAAAACTTTGAAACCAATCCTCAAATGACATACACATGGAAGATATTGCATTTGATAGTAAAAGGCTCAATTGTACTATTCTTTGATAAAATGATTTTGGCTTACAATATTTGTTGGCGATAATCTATTAATGTTTCCACCGAACATAACACTTATCAACCCCCCAAAAAATTCTGCAATTTGCTCAGTAAGAAGAGGTCGCTTGGTGAATTAATTCAGAAAAAAATCTTTAAACAATACAGTTGGAGTGTCTCTGCACATTCCCAATCCTGTTGGAAAACATAGAAAAGTTTAAGTAGTTTGGTTTCCTTATCCGTCATTATCTTAGGGTGTCCTACTGCACTATTTCCAACCACTTGTCAAAGGCTCTTGCATGTAGCGCCTCATGCAAAAACTCGCAGTTGGTTGAGTTTTGGCATTTATCGGCCTTTCATACAATAACAAAGAAAGACCAATGCCAATGGTGCCATTTGAGAAATTCTTCAATCTCCATCTACAAGAATCTCCATCAGCAATGAATAATGCCCGCCTCCACGACGTCACTCTTGCGTGTTTTCCTCAGCTCAATGTTGTATATATTATGGCCTGGCTTGATTTAGTCACTGTTGGGTTAATGGGGTTCTCTCAACATCTGCATTATTGTCTCCACTAACCCTTCTATTTTTACTAACATCTCTATATTTGTCCATGGAAACTATTTTGCTTAAAATCATAACAACACTATTCTATGCCTCTCTCTCTCTCATATTGCATATAGGATAAGAAATGGCATTTGTTGAGGCAAGCGAATCTAGGGCCTGGGATGTCAAGGGAAAAGACATAGTTTGAGCCTTGACAACCTCTTTGCAGATCTAAACTAACTATTGTGAATGATTCAAAGTCATAGTGAGAGTTTGAAGAGCCTTTTTGTAGATTTGTACAAAAGGTTGCAAATGATTCAAAGCCTCCAAGCTGTGCTTGGCGAAAACAGATGTGAGAATAGAGGAAGCATTTGTAGAGGTGATATATTTTTCCTTTTTTTGTTTTATCACTTTCCCTACACAACTGCTTTAGTTTCCGATTGTATTCCCTTCTCCGATACCACGTTGTTTTTGGTGTGCTCGTTTCACCATGGGTAATGACATAGATTATTGTTGCCATCCCAACCTTAAATGATATACAACTATCGTCTCCCTCGAGCATTTCTCTTCTAATTTGGTCTTTTGTGGGATTGTGTGGATGTTGGATACCAAGAGAGGAAGATTCAAACCTCCTTAATACCCATCGATGGTGCCCCTTCACCTAAGGGTCATCATTCTTCCAAGCTAGAGCCGTTAACTTTGAGATTGTTAATTATTAATTAACAATAACTAAATTAATATAAATTATATTATCACAATAATTATATTATCACAACCTTTATGTTATCTGTGTGGGCCTGAAGGAATCTGACTATAGCTACACTAACTTTAACAGTGGCCAGCTTAACTCTTAAATAAGGTATATAATCTAAGTTGCCAATTTGGGTTCGGGGACGGATTCAAGTTCGGGGTTCGGGTTCGTGGGTTCAGGCAATTTTTTTTCCCCCATTTGGGTTCTTGAGTGGGTTTGTGAGTGTGTGTGTATATATATATATGCAAAAAAAAAAAAAAAAAACTCGCATAGTTGTAAAACTAACTTACTAAGTCATTTCATAGTATGAATATATCAATGTTACTTGATTATTGATCAATGCCAAATGTCAAAGATAAACATTAAATACTCACTCATTAATCTATGTTAATGTTGTAAATAAAATCATACATTGAATTACTAAAATGCAAAATGGAATTTCAAAACATAGACTACTTCATCAGATTGATAGATAATAAATTATAATTTAATAAAGTTTGAAACATGGTGATAAATCATAAATGAGTCAATGAATTTTTTTTAAACATAGTTTATCAAAGATGCAAATGCCCTTCAAGGGTCAAATGGGTCATCAAAATATGAGTGATCAATGGCTTCATCCTCATCTATATCATTTTCCTCATCATTGAAAACCAAACCGGTTCCACTAGCCCCAAATGCAACCACATCCTCCTCCTCGTCCTCCTCAACATCTAGCAAGGCAATTCTAGATATATCCTGGACAGTCATACCCAAGGCAGAAGTCTCGGGTAGTACATCCCACAAGTTCTTTGGTCCCTTCTTATATCCTAGATCCTTGCATGATAGGAGGCGCCAGTTGTTGTGAATAAGTACCAAGTCCTCTACTTTCTTTGAACCCAACCGGTTATGCTTCACCAAGTGGATAAAGGAGTATGTACTCCAATTGCGCTCAGTAGCAGAAGAGTTCGCAACCTAGAGAGGCAACCAACACAATTTAAAAAAATTAGAAATTGTAATTTTACAATACAATAGGAATTTAAGAGTGCTAATTCGACAAGTTAAGTGGCCATAAGAAAAGGAAAAAAAACTTAAATACATACTTGCGACAAGATCTTAATGGCAAGAGGTTGGAGGTACATGCAACTTTGCCCATGTAAGTACCACCATCCAATGACATCCATTCTACTTTGGTCATTGATTGCATCAGGGTCTGCATTTTTGCATGAGACAAAATCTGTACACTCTCTCCTAACATTCGATGCCACATCAGGATCACTAAAGAGCCTGCTAAATGCCCTCTTATACCCAATAGCAACTTCAGGATCTCTATATGGTGCCACTCTACCAGGAATAGAAAGTATCTTACCGCTATAATATCTGGGAGAAAGTGCATATGCCAGGAGGTGTAAAGGTGTAGTCATCTTGTTCTAGCGATGTAGAACAATTTTCTTCACCTTATTGTACAAGGTATCCTCAGGATTCTACTCTCTCCTTTGAATGACCTGGGATGTCAAATGATGTGCATGTAAGTTATCTTGATGTAGTGCTAATAACTTAATTAAAATAAAAAATCAAAATCTCTCAATAAACAAGGATAAAGTATTGTATAAAAATTTAAACTTACTAATTTCATTCTTTTTAGCATGGAGTCCATGGCATCATATATGTCCCCCAAACAAGGCTCATTAGTGTTGGCATACCAAAGTATAGACATGATGGGCTTGGGGAGTTCTAATGCATATTCCACCCTATTCCAAAAATCATCACTCAAGATCAAATCCTTTACAGTTTTAACCTTTTCTGTATCAGCTTGCTTCCATCCACCCCATTTGTTGCTAATAACCATTTGACACAATGCTTCTTTCACCCTCACAAGTCGTCTAAGGACAATTGCGTGTGAAGCAAACCTTGTTTCAACAACCTATTACCGTGTTAATTCAAATTGTAAGTTAAATATAATAACACAAAAAATTAAAAATATGTATTAAATTATGTATCGTATGACACAAAAATTAAAATGATAAATGAAGCTAAATAAAGTTTAAAATTTACCTTCAATAATTCCAAGCAGGAGAAAGTTCTGAAAATTGCTTGTGACATATGGTGGTTTGTCACAAACATTTGGATCTGCTCACCCTCCTCATACACCTTTTTCATCCATTCAATTTGGGTGCCAATTGCTTTCATTACCAAGTTCAAGGAGTGGACAATGCATGGTGTCCAAAAGATATGCTCATATCGTGCTTCTACCAAAACACTTGCAGCCTTACAAACTTTAGCATTGTCCGTTATTACTTGGACAACATTGTCAACTCCCACGGACTCTATGGATTCAATGAGAAGTTCGGCAATAAAATTTGCATCCTTTACTAGCCCTTCACAATCAACCGCTCTCAAAAACATCGTCCCCTTGGGGCAGACAACAATCACATTTATTAATGGACGGTTTTTGCAATCTTTCCATCCATCAGAGACAATGCTCAACCCCATTTGGATCCAAGAGTCTCTTATTGGTTTGAGTAGGTTTTCTACATTTTTTCTCTCATTATGCAATATGGTGGTTCTCAACTTTTCATATCCAGGGGCTCAGTAACCATGAGGTGCTTCATTTATTGCTTGCACCATCTCTCTCCAATAAGGTGATCTCACTAGATTGAATGAAACACCATTCGTAATGAAGCAACGCCCAATCTTTATGTTAGCAATTTCTTTCTTTTCATTTTCAAATGCCTTATCTAATGGGCCTCTCTTGTGGGATGGGGGTGTTTGTATTTCATCTTCATCCACATATGGGGTAGGTAGGAAGGGATGTGGTCTAGTGGTTGTTTGAGAGGGTGGTGTTGGTGGTTTTTGCTTTGATTTATCTTTTTTTGCCTTTGACACTAACCTATCAGCCTCTTGTTGCTCTTTTAACATGCTTGCTATTTGAGGAGCCGACAACCCCTTTTTACCTCCCTCTGGGGGCCCCTCACACATGGTAATCCCTTGACTTGGTGGGCCTATCAAATGATGTTTAACTCGGTAATTTGAGCTTCTATATTGGTTTTGGCAAAAATTGCATTTCCATATATACCCTCCCCCTCCAACACATTGCTCAATTTTTGTTGTATACTTCCACAAAGGAGAGCTTTTATCAATTTTAAATCTTTGGGATCCTGCCCCACCCACTGAACCCTGACTACTCATTCTATGATTCTTCCAATCTATAAAAAAAATTTCAGAACTTATACAAAACTTGATAAAAAATTAGAACAATAAATATTAAAAACACTAAAAACAAACTATGAAAGAAGCAAAATGAAGGATCAAATGCATACCTGGAACACTCAGCATTGATTATTTGAAGGATTTGAGACTCCACAAACAATTTCTACAACCTTCTCTTCAAACTTGCAGAGTGGCCACACTAAAATGAGAGAGCAAATGAGAGATTAGATGAATGAAAAGCATCTAATATGCCTTACTTTAGGCTTTACAAAAAAATAATAATAAAAAAACTCAAATTTTAATGTTTTTTTGGCCACTTTTTGGCCCCACCTGCTGTGGGTCCTCCCGGATTGGCCCGGGTGCGTGGACCCTCGTGGACCCACAGGCTCAAGTATGGACCCTACCTGGACCCATAGTGGACCCGGGCTCAAATCCGAACCCGGATGAATCTGGACCTGGACCCGAGCTCCAGGGTCTGAATCCAGTAACTCAGTATATAATTATTATCATAATCATATATATGTATTTAGGTCATCTTAGGAGTTATATTTAAGTATTTCTCTGCCTAGGTGGTATCCAAGGCATAATATGGTATATATGGGAGATATATGTTTTGTCATAATCTTAATGAGCATTCAGTCGTTATTTATTATTTAAGTATTTGCAGCATATTTCCTATTATATTATTCTTACGCAAGGCATTCCATAACACTAGCATCAACTTGAATACCCAGATTTGCAAGGAAGATTCTAGAGCATGTCGCAGAAAGGTCCTTAAGTATTAGTGGAAACTAGCTTTGGGACAGGCAATGCTTACTTTAACAATCTACAATCTATGATAATATGGTATATATAGGAGATACACGTTTTGTCATTATAATCTTAATGAGCATTCAGTTGTTATTGAAGACTATCAGCATTACCCCTCCCCTGAAGTGGATTAGGAGGTTACCCCTGCAAAATGGCATATTATTCAAGTATTTGCAGCATATTTCCTATTATATTATTCTTACGCAAGGCATTCCATAACACTAGCATCAACTTGAATACCCAGATTTGCAAGGAAGATTCTAGAGCATGTCACAGAAAAGTCCTTAAGTATTAGTGGAAACTAGCTTTGGGACAGGCAATGCTTACTTTAACAATCTACAATCTATGATAATATATGCATTGCAATCATAAGGTACTAAAAAGCATCTCTGTGCAAGAAAGTTGGCAGCCAAAAGACTTAATAATTAATAAAACAGCAGTAAAAGCAATCACGGCATATCTGGCATTTCACAATCTTAAAACTAGAATGGTATTACAGTCAATAATCTTTTTCCCCACAAGCTTTTCGGACTTGACAGTGGATGTGTCTTCTTTCCTTGCACTTCTGCATTTTGATGTTCTGTCTGTCCATTGGAACTGAACTTTACTATCACGTTGCCGATATCACTTGATCATTTTAGAATACAATTTATTGTGTCTACGCTGAGTTTGGCAATTTTTCTTCCCAATATGGTATGATGGAATGGGAAAATATAAATAACAAATCAGATGAGTTGTACTTGTCCTTCCTCTGTTTTCAGATTGACCTGGAATTGCATGTCCTACTAAATCAGTTGTACCTGTTATATTGCATTTAGACAGTGTTATTTTAAATCTTTCTTTTGTTGGAACTCATCCCTTAATATTATTGAATTGTTTCAAGGTTTATCTAAATAATGTTTGTGTAAAAGCATGAAAGAACATTTCAACTGTAGGTAACGATATTCACAAAAAAGCACGGAGTTGTACGAGTGGAAAGGGAAGCTGATAGCACATATGCTAGCATAGACATTGTTTCAGATGTTATTAAAAGAAAGCTAAGGAAGATCAAAGAGAAGGACATAGATCTTGCACACAAACCATCCAAGGTTTGGCAACCATTGAAGGTAGATGAAATTCCTGACAAGAAGGTTCCCGATTTATCTGATGAGGTATGTTTTTTAATTTTTGTTACCAGTTTACAATGTTGAGATATTACACTGATTATGCCAATGTGACAGAAAAATGCTGCCCAGGAAGGGTTACTTTTTTTTGAATGGAACGCACAGAGAATGAGTTCAAATCTAAAAGTAAATATATTGATTACTGAGTGACACACATAATATACTTAGGAAAGTTGACCATGGTGAAGATTTGGAGCAAGAGTGTGTTATGTGGGCAAGTAGTTTTAAGATGATACAGTAATAAGGATTGATTATCAGATAAGTTATGTGTACTTTTTTATTTTTCTTGGCACAAGAGGATCTTGAGGGTGAAAATTAAATAGAGAACATTAATATGTATATTTGGAAAATTTTGGTACTGCACAAGAAACATATGTTTTCTCCTTAATAAAAATATTAAGTTTTATTGAAAGCAGATTTCCAACTGGTTGCGTATCGTAAAATTATTTGCAAATCATGTGGTTACTGAATGACACAGATAATTAAATTTAAGCTAGGAAGATTGAACGTGCCAAAGTGTTGGGAGAGACATGTACAATACTAAATTGGGATGAGTACTGTACTAACTGAAGTGCCAAATTTGTAGCAGCTTAATGAAGTTCTCACTATTTTACATAACTAGATGGACCAACATATAAAATTTATTTGTATTAATTTAAATCATCTTTCAATAGTTTACAAATCTGTTAAGTGAATGATAACTCTAACTATCAAACAGAGAAATGACATAAACTTGTGCCAGTCAAGGATGGACAAACATTTTTTTCCATTCGTTATGGACTTTCTTTCCCTTATTTTTCTCCATAGTTTCTCAACGTTATCTGCTCTGAATGGTTCTCTCCTTTTCCTATAAATTGTTGGCAATGTTTTGTGTTCCCTGTGCAAATCTTCCTTGTTGCTTATGAACTAGGACACCTTTTCTGTCGAGAATTGCCTGCCCTCTTTTTTTTAAACCACATTTCTTTTCTAATCAGTTTTGGATCAATTCAACTGCCTTAATTGTCATGTGATGACCTGCACAAGATTTAGCTGCCAAAGTAGTGGCTCAAAGTGCTTGTTGGGCTGTTCTTTTTTTCAAGAAATGTTGCTGTTCAGAACATGTTAGTGCCTCTATTTGATCACGGTTGAAACATACCAGAGTTCAAATTGTGGACAAATGTTCTCTGAATTGTTTGGGGAAGACATAATGCCAACGAAAGGAAAATAACAGATGATCATATGATTGTTGGAGATATGAAAGAACTCAAGCTGGGCAAGGATAAAGCAAAGTTTCTGAAGAGATCATCATCAAAATTGGCTTTTTCTACTAAAGTAGTCCCAGTTGTTACAGAAACAGTGTTGAAGAAATGAAATTATGCAGCTGCAGAAGTTACTCTTGAGAAATTTGCTGCAGTCTCTCACAAGTTGTTGCAGAAGATGAAATCTATGATGCTGAAGTTACCCATTGCTTGTTGATGAAGATGCTTAGATGCTACAGAAGTTACTTGCAAATCTTTGACCAATTTTATGTATTGTGAAGTGAGTTTGTGCTACTGTAAAAGATGCTTAATTATTGTAGAAGATACACTATCTTTATCTAATTCTATCAAAGTTAACTAGAACAAACTTAGATGCTTTGAATTTTCAAATATGTGATTTTACCAAGAACATGCTTTGTGCTGCTACAAAAGATGGCCAATTGTTATAAAAGATGCACTATCACCCTCTAGTGCTATGAAAGTTTGCTAGAAAAAAGACTCCCTAATTTTCCAAATATTTCATTTTACAAAAACACAGGCAAAACCAAAATTTTATATCAACCTACTTTTTTTTGATTTGGGGTGACATGATGTTTCTTGTGCACCTACTTGCTGGAAAAGAGTGTCTGGATTTTAACTACATAACAATTTTTAACATCAATGCTTTTTGATCACAATTAAAATCTGTAGACATTTTTTCACAATATTGTAGATTGGGAATGTGATGTCTTTCACCTAGATGTTTCTATTACGATAGTAGATAGTTTCTATTATCTCTATTTAGTATCTAATGGTTATCTATTGTAATCTTCTGTAAATATTAGAGTGTTTCTTATATTTAGTTTTCTGTTTCTAGAATAGAATGTTTCTATTCTTTATGATTGTTTCTTAAGGAAACATTGTTCAATCTCTTCTATAAAATTGATCTCTTGATCATTGTTAACAAGCAGCAAATATTTTCCAATTATTAGAGCCAATACTCTAAATTTTTTCGAAAATAATTATAATTTCTTGGTTGAAATTATTTGCCTTTTATTTTCGAAATTACTTACATGCATATTTGCTTCCAACTCTCTCTATAATCCGACTAGGGTTTCCATTCTGAGAGATTTGAATCTGTCGACTTTTGATTCTTGGTGGGTTTTTCAAGAGCTCAATTGGGTTTTCGTCATATTTTTATGGGTGCTTCGATTTTTGTGTCTCATTTTTTGAGCCAGTCGATCCAGAAACCAACAATATATACTTTTCGGATTTTTTGAGCTCTTTCTGGGTCACCCTTCAAATTTTCTAGGTCTCTACTTTTTTAGGGTTGCATGTACTTGCATGTTGTTTGCATGTGCTGCTTTACCATGCAAAGTCTCATGTTTTGCCTCCCTTAAAAATTCTGGTGGGTTTTCATAATTTTTTTCCTCAAAAAAATAAAATTTTGATGGGTTTTCATATTCTTTTTTCTGTCAAAATAAAAAAATTCTAATGAGTTTCTATAAATTTTCCCTTAAATTTTTTTGATTTTGTAATTGGAAAAGTTGTGTGGGATTCCTTTGTGGGTTTGTAATTTTTTCTTCAAAAATTATCTGTCGGGTTTTATTGTTTTTTCTGAAAAATGAAGCTTTGTATTGTCAGGTTTTGATTGATTTTTTACCTCAAAAATCATGTTGGGTTTTGATTGATTTTTCACCACAAAAATCATGTTGGTTTTTGATTGATTTTTCACATCAAAAATCATGTTGGGTTTTGATTCTTTTTTCATCTCAAAAATCATGTTGGGTTTTGATTGATTTTTTACCACAAAAATCATGTTGAGTTTTGATTGATTTTTCACCTCATAAATCATGGCTTTTTGCAGTTTGTTTTGGAGCATTATGCTCATCTGCAAAGTTTTGGAGTGTTATCCAAAGTACCATCAACAATCTTTTCAGTAAACATTCTTTGCTACAGATTCAAAAGGCTTTTGGAAGAACATTCAATGCGACTATTGCCACAAGTTTGGTCACATGAAGGTTGAATGTTGGAACTGCTTAGCTGCCCTATCTAAGCAATTTGGCTAGCAACCCACAACAAATAGTTGGGAGCACCTTGAGCAGTCAAAATCTGCTTTTTACGCATTTTTGACAGCTTCTTGCTCTAGATATATTAATCATTAAGGGAGGGTATTACGATAATAGATAGTTTCTATTATCTCTGTTTAGTATCTAATGGTTATCTATTGTAATCTTCTATAAATATTAGAATGTTTCTAATATTTAGTTTTCTGTTTCTAGAATAGAACATTTCTATTCTTTATGATTGTTTCTTAAGGAAACATCATTCAGTCTCTTGTATAAATTGATCTCTTGATCATTGTTAATAACAAGAAAATATTTTCCAATTACTTCGTAATAGTTTCTGCTTCAAGCACACTGGATAAGTGAAATGTGCGATGAGGCTTATGAACATTTGATGATATCTGAAATTGAGATTTCATATTTAGAAACCTCAGATTCATTGATCTATATTTCTTTTGGTTTAGCATTATTTGATTTGATAAGTACTCTGTACTCCTTTCTTCTTGTCTTCATTACTGCTCACAAGCTCATTATTGCTTACAAGCTCATTATTGCTTCAACTTCATCTTGTTCTTCGTTAGGCAACTACCTCATCCATTCTTCCTGTAATATTTTTGAAATTGTACCTTCCTTTCCACCAGTTTGTCTAAAATACCAATACAAATTAACAGCATAAAAAAACAGGAAATGTCCACTTCTCCTAGAAGCTCTAGTTTATAAGCATTGGATGTAAACTATTTTAAGACCTTAAATGGTCCAATTTTTTCCATTTGAACTTTACTAAGTTCCTTGGAGAAACATCTCCTTTTGCAAATTGGCTAAAAGTGAGTCTTCAATTTTTGATTCTTTTACCCTCTTCTTGAGATCAACTTGCTCCTTATATGTCATTGTATTCTTCTCTAAATTTCTTTTTATTTCTAAATGCAACTATTGCACATACCTTGCAAAACCCTTATCTACAACTATTTTTGCAAATAATCTCGATTCTTCTACCCCTCTACACCACAAAGACTTTAAATGTACTACTACTATTAATTGAGTTAAACGTGAATTCATCTTGTGCCAATGTGGTATCCCAATGATTCAGCTTCTCTGCAACCTATCATTTCAACAAATTTCCTAGGATTTTATTGAGAATTTCCATTTGTCCATCATTTGTAGATGATAGGTATTCCAAAACTGCCTTACAAACTTTGTAACTCTATCTGAGCTGATGCTCTTTGGCAAGTGATGCAATCTAGTTACTCATTTAAAGACTAATGTAGCCACATGTTTCACATGACATCTTACAAGGTATAAAGTGTGTTGTCTTTGGAAATATACTACAACAAAAATGGAATCATGGTCTCGCTGAGTTCTTGGAAGTCCAAGAATAAAATTCATGCTAACATTTTATTATAACATTTTAGGAAGTTTCATTTTCTGCATTTCGTTATTGTGTTTCATTTAGAAATATCCTATTGTAATCTCTTATAAAGAGAGCCTTTCATCTCTACTATATATATATCATTCTATAAAAACAAGTTAACAGAACAGGTTGATGGGTTTTTTCTAAGTTTTGACAATTTTAAAAAAAATTCGTGGCGTCTTACCTAGAATGTTTTTTAGGAATTTTAATTGATTTTTTATGAAAAATATTATTCATTTTTTTTGAATTTTTGTGGCTCGTGAAAGAGGTTTTCTCAACATTTTTCAACCTTGAGGAAAATCGCGGCGACAACAAACTCAATGTTTTTTGCAAGGGCTTTTGGAGTACGAAATAAGTTACCACAGCTAGGTTTTTCATGCATTTTCTCCTATGCTAATCTCTTTCTTGTGCTCTTTTCCTTTTCCGCAATGACCTCTACAACTCATTTCTTCACTTTTTTCTTTTTACGGTTGATGTTTTTTTTCTTCCTTCAGTGTTCATTTTTTTAGGGAGCAATTTTTGTGAGATGTTGGGTCTTCTGTAATCCATGTTTGACATCCTCAGGTGCCCTTTTTCTGCAACCATTCTTTCACAATATTTTGGGCTTCTTGGTGTGTGTTCAGACCTGTGATGGCTTCTATGAGCTCTGGTGGCTACGTCTTCTTTGGACGAAGGTTCTTGGCAGCTTTTTCATATTGGTTAAGGAAACTTGATGAAGAGGACAAGAGAATGGGAAGTGGTCTTCAAGACCAGATTTGGTATTGTTGAAGATCGTAGGTTTAGCACTTGGATTTTCTTCTCATTTTTAGTCTGTGTTTGGTGGTTTTCTGACATTCTATACAGTTTCAAGGCTATTGTTTGAGAAATCACTTTTGGTTGTGTTTGGGTTTTATAATTGTTTCCAAAAAAATTATGTTTGGGTTTTATAATTTTTTCCTAAAAAAATGTCTAGGTTCTTTTTTTAATTTGCTCCTCAAACATTGTAATTGGGTTTTTTGATTTTCTTCACAAAAATTGTTTAGATTTCTGATTTCTGCCAAAAAACCATTACTGGTGTTGGTGGTCTGAGGGTTTTTTCCTTGCCAGCTTCTCTTGATTGCAATTTTTTTTTTGAGAAAGTACTACACTACTCTTCATTTGCATCTTGTTCTCTACCACTACTTGATTGTCTTTTCCTCTAGAATAATTTTGTTGTTTTCTTCCCAACTATTTTAGACCTCTAAAGCATATTCATAGGCTATGTCAATAAATCTCAGTTTGATCACACTAGATTCATCGTGAATTGATATTTAGAGTTCATTAAAATACCTTGAGATTTTTCTCTGTCATCCTCCACATGGTCAGTATAAATGAAGCTTGTAAAATTCATCCATGTAATATTTGGCATTCAGTTTTCTTTTCTCAAAATTTGCAATTTTCATTTTAAAATTTATTTGATAACGTCTTGGTAGGAATTTGACCAGAGATTTTGTGACATTCAATGTAAGATATAATCTTCTCTTTTGCTCTTTTGTCTGTTTATCCACAAAGATGCATGTCCTTTCAGCTTAGTGTAGACAGACATAGCTTTTCTTGGATTGTTCATTGATTCATAATCAAATTACTTTTTCATTTCTGCAATCCAATCTATAAGTTCTTCAAGGCTTAGACTTATATTGCCCTAATAACCTATCTTCAATTTCCTCCTCAACATGCATTCCTCTGCTTTGGGCTGCCTCTTTTGTATCCAATCTGGCTCTAATGTCTCTCGATATTTGTGCTCTTTTTGCTTTCCTTTATAAGCCATGCCTCATCTTTGCACTTTGCAGTTAGAGGACTCCACACATGCCTGCAACAAAATTCTAGAGAACAAGACACAACTAAGCAAGAAACCAGCTCTAAGACCAATTTGTGAGTGCAATCCAAGTTGGGTTACCAAATTAATATAGCCTAATCTAGCAGCTTAATCATGTGCACCTTACCTCACACAGAAACCAGATGAAACAACAAATCTTTTTTTGTATTAAATGTAAATCAAATTTCAATGGCCTATAAATTGTTGAAAACGAAAACCCTAACTATTATAAAACAGGGAAATGACATATTTGTGCTAATTATAGATGGTCAAACTGGTTTTCTCCTTCTAACAGTAATTCACTTTCTTTTTGCAATTTTCCTCTGTTGTTTCTCAATAATCTTAGCTCAAAATGGTTGTCTCTCCCTTTCCCATAAACGGCTGGTGATGTTTTGGATTCCTTGCACAAATCTTTCTTGCTGCTCATGCGCTAGGTTATGATTTTCATTTCTCTCAAGACAATCATCCTTATTTTGTTTTCTCAGATTTATTGTATTGTATTTAGTTTTCGAGCATGCAATTTGGCTACCACATTACATAAGACATCTCTTCTTGGGCTCTTTTTTTCTGAGAAATGTAATTGTTGAAAATGTTTCAGTCAGTTTATCCAATACCATTTGAAATCATTGTCATATTG
The DNA here is from genome assembly GCA_028749045.1 of Cupressus sempervirens. Classification (NCBI taxonomy): domain Eukaryota; kingdom Viridiplantae; phylum Streptophyta; class Pinopsida; order Cupressales; family Cupressaceae; genus Cupressus; species Cupressus sempervirens. Next base: position 739,100,227 of record CM053793.1, read on the forward strand.
CTATCAGGATTTAATTGTGTAGTTTTTAAGTCAAACTCATTGACCCATATTTCATTAGTAGTGATTCACATGAATCCATCTCTCATGAGATTAAATGGAACACTTAGCACTCATTTGATCTAGGTGATGCTCATAGAGGTGAAGCACCAAGACTTCTTGGGAGGTCACCCATCACAGTACTACTCCATGTTAAGGAATGTTAGATCAGAGGTAGAAGATTACCTTATAAGTAATTGCCAGACAATGACAGATCTGATTGCTTTAATTCTGATATTGGTCACAGCAGAGATATAGATTAAAAGCTTTGTATAAATTCCTGATATCTTACTTGTATTACTGAATGAATATTACTGATGCTACTTCAGTATTTGCAGGTTGACATGTATATGTGCAGATTGCTGGTAGTAGCATGTATTGTGTGATGTGTTTCCAAACGATCATATCACTTTATATATAAATATTGAATGGTTGTGTCTCATGTAGAGACATGACTCTACATGCCCAAAGGGCACGTAGGGTCATGTCTCTACATGAGACCACTCTTAACCATTAGTTATTATCCTTAACCACATTCGGTGGTTATGTGCTTCAAAGAGTCCGATCATTATCAACATATGATATTTCACAATACCCGATCTCAGTCGGTGATATGGCACAATGAAGTAGTTCATGATAACAGTAAATTACAGAATCATATTCACAGTATGATTGCTGCTTTATAACAGAGATTTGAATCAGATCAAATCAGTTTGTACAGTCAATTAAGATACATATACATACATACGTATGTATGCATGCATTTATGTATGCATGTATGGATGCATGCATGCATGCATGCATGTATGTATGCATGTATGTATGTATGGATGTATGTATGTATGCATGTATGTATGTATGTATGTAATCAGATACAGGATATCCGAATGATGCTACAAATTCTTAGAGAGGGAGGATATGACTATCTTACAAAATGATGATCTAGATTCCATCAATCTAAGATTCAAATGCTCATCAACACAATTATTTGATATCCGACACATTCTGGGACAATGAATCATGATCTCTGGCTCATTTCGTGACTAAGGTAGTCGATCATGATTCTTTTCATTGTCATGAATTCTAGCACAGTATAGGACAAGAAGTCCTTATAGGACAAGAAGTCCTCATAGTCTTATTATGACAATGGATCAAGAACTTAACAAAAAAACACAACACAAGTAGTACCATGACTTCCGGCTCATCCTCGGGACAATAATAGAAGTCAACCATGATACTTTTGTTATTACACTATCTGGCACATTTTGGGACAACAGTGTAATGAAGTCTATGATAACAGGTCAATCTATTGTTAAGGTTGTCACCTTACAATAGAGACCTAACATCTCATAAAATGATAGATCGTCACCTTTCATAAACAACCACATGTGCACAATAGTAACTCATTAAACAACAATAAAAGTTTTATATATATATATATATATATATATATATATATATATATATATATATATATATATCACAAAACTGAGAGATTATCTTAGGAGTTACAATTATAGTTTTGTCATACCATGCTTTCCTTTGAAGTATTCCACTTTCAACTTTGCAAGAGGTTTGGCGAATATGTCGGCATATTGCTCTATAGTGCTAATGTATTCCAACTTGATGACACCTCTATCTACCATATCTCTAATGTAGTGCATTGGTATCTCTATATGCTTTGATTTGTTATGGAAGACCGGATACACTGAGAGTTTGATACAACTTTGGTTATCACAATGTATAACTCTAGGTTTTAGAGGCTTCCCAAAACGCCCAACCAGTAACTTCCTTAACCATACTGCTTCTCGAGCTCCCATGGATGCAATTGTGTACTCTAGTTCAATGGAACTTAAGGCAATAGAAGATTGCTTCTTACTAAACCAAGATATGATTGTAGATCCAAATCTAAAACAACATCCTATAGTGCTCTTCCAATTAGTAGAACATCCAGCCCAATGAGAATCTGGATATCCATGAAGTTGTAACTCAACTTTGTCATATTTCAGACCAAGTCCAATAGTGCCTTGCAAGTACGTCAAAATGTGCTTTGCTGCCATGAGGCAAATTTTCTTAATTTCGCACATAAACTGACTTAGTGCATTTGTGGCATAACAAATGTCAGGACATGTATTCACTAAGTACATTAATGATCCAATTATCTGTCTATAATATGGAGGATCAATGGCCTTAGACTCATGTGCCTCAACTTTTAGTTTATGAAGATTTGTCTCCATAGGTGTGGATAATGGTTTGCAATCCATCATGCCAAATTTGTTTAATATGTCAGTGGTATACTTCCCTTGGTTTAGGAAAATGTATTCTTCCTTTTGTCTTACTTCTAATCCCAAGAAGTAGTGTAGAAGACCTAAATCTTTCATTTCGAATTCAGATATGAGGTCTTGCTTACATTTAACAATAAGATGGTCTTCACCGGTTATCAGAAGATCATCAACATAGAGAACTAGTATTAACATATCTTCCTCTGATTTCTTGAAGTATATGTTAGGATCTGCTTCATTTCTTGAGTACCCTAATTTGACAAGATAGCTATCTATTCTCTCAGACCATGCACTGGGGGCTTGCTTAAGACCATATAGAGCTTTCTTCAATTTGCACATATGTGACTTCTTGTCATGAATAACAAACCCTTTTGGCTGTTCTAGGTATACTTCTTCATTAATGACTCCATTCAAGAATGCTGTCTTTACATCCATCTGATGTACCTTCCAACCTTTGGATGCAACTATTGTAATTATGGTTCTGACAGATGTCTAACGAGCAACAGGAGCAAATGTTTCATCATAATCAATTCCTTCCTTCTGTGAAAATCCTCTAGCCACAAACCTGGCCTTGTATTTTTCATTGCTGCTGTTAGGTGCCTATTTTATTTTGAATAACCATCTTGAGGAAACAACTGATTTATTTTTGGGTCTTGGTACAATATCTCACACATAATTTTTAAATATAGATTGATATTCCTCAATCATGGCATCCTTCCAGGCTTGGGATTTTAGGGCTTCTTCAACATTAGAAGGTTCAGAATTTGAGGACTCATTTGTGTGAGTAACATAACATGAATGATTTCTAGTTTTCTTGGTCTCTCTAAGGATATCATCGGGGGCCACATTGTTTTCTTCTATCATTCTTCTTGCCCATAAGGGCCTTTTCTTATTGAGTGAGTTATCCTTAGGATTAGGTGTTGTGGGTCCATTATCTTTTGTTCAATTCTCCCTCTCAATCATAGTGTTTTCATTATCCTCAGAAGTGGGATCATCATCAGGCTCTTCTATATCTTTAGAAGTTTTGTATGCAATATCTTCGTCAAACGTGACATCTCTACTGATTTCAATTGTCCTTGACCCTGACATGTATACTTTGTAGGCTTTGGAAGAATCACCATAGCTGACAAATATGCCTTTCTTTCGTGAGGGTTCTAGTTTAATTCTTTTCTCCTTAGGAATATGAATATATACAGGACAAATGAAAATTCGTAGGTGACTTAAATCAGGTTGGTTCTCTGAGAAGACTTCTTCAGGTGTTATGTTTTCTAGAATTGCATGAGGGCATCTGTTTTGAGTATATACAACTGTATTGGATGCTTCAGCCCAGAATGTTATATGCATATTTTGATAATGCATCACAGCCTTAGTTGCTTCAATAATAGTTTTATTTTTCCTTTCTACTACTCCATTATGTTGAGGATTATATGGTATAGTATACTCCCTCTTAATCCCAACAGATATGTAGAATTCTTTAAGGGCCCCTTTGGTTGCTGGAATACGATTTAAGAATTGGAATCTGAAACCCTTGATTTGGGATTCTGGAACTTGAAATCTAGATTATGGTTTCTGGAATTTGTTTTAGGATTGTTTGGTTCAAACTTAAAAATTTTTGATATTCAGAATTTTTTATTCCAACCTTGTTTGGTTCAAAATATGAATATATGGTTCAAAAAATGAGTATAAAAGTTATAGTGAAAAAGATGATTCATATCTCAAATTTTTTCAAGGACCTATTCATGATGCTTTCAACTCCGCACATGCCAAAAATTGTCAATATTCATTGCAAAATAAAAATTCAAGAAAAAGTTAAAAGAAAGATGAAAGAATGTAGATATGTGCGGTACTAATTATTTTATTTAATCCAAACATATGAGAAAGTAATAGTGGAAAATTTTCCCTGCATTTAGAAAAATTATATTTAAAAAATTTGTGCAAAAAAAGGTAACCTCAAATGGGCATCTGTATGTCAAACCCAATTAAATTTTACTTTAGTTGAAATCCTCATTTTCAAAAAATGGGATTTAAAATGAGAATTAAAATGGGAATTCCAAAAAACAAGTATTTTTAGGAATTTGGAATCCTTGTTTTGGGGGGTCAAATAGGGATATCGGATTCTACTTTTTCCCAATTCCAATTCCGATTGTGCGGACCCAAACGATGGATTAGAAATTTTTTAGAATTCCGAATGCTAATTCCATTCTAATTTCAGTGACCAAACGGGCCCTAAAATTCTTAGAGATATATTCTCCTCCACTATCAGACCTTAGAGTTTTGATCTTCTTGCCAGTTCGATTTTCAACTAAGGCTTTGAATTCTTTGAATTTGGACAAAACCTCATTTGACTCTTTCAGTTTAAGGAAATATATTCAGGTTTTTCTAGAATAATCATCCAAAAATATGATGTAGTAAGAGTATCCTCCTAATGAAGGTACTGACATGGGTCCACATAGTTCAGTATGAATGAGTTGAAGAATGCTCTTTGATTTATGTTCACTATGATAAAATGAGTTTTAGGGTTCTTTCCTAGTGCACATCCTTTACATATTCCTTCATGTTCAAGTTTAAGGTTAGGTAAGCCTTTTACAATTTTCTCTATAGAAGGTAAAGCTTGGAAATTTAAGTGCCTTAGTCTTCTATGCCAAATCTCATTTATTTTCCCAATATCATGGTTTAGGGCTAGATTTGGGGAATTACAAAGTTTGTATAGATTCCCTTCTCTAACTCCAATAGGAATAGCATTTTTAATGTTTGAATTTTTTGACTAGCACAAAAATTTATTTTCTTGAAAAGCAATCCGATATCCTTGATCTACTAGATTGGATATAGAGATAAGGTTTCTTTTGATTCCAGGAACAAATAGGACATCTTTTAAGTGCAAGTCAACTTTGGAATTCAGATCTACTGAGTAGGTCCCAATTCTTTTCACAGGACAAGTGGAGTTGTCTCCTATAGTTAATTCTTCCGTTGAATGTCCTTCAAGTGTTTCAAACAATTTAAGTGTTTCTATTAGTGTTCAATTCACTTGATAAGGCAAAGAAGAATAATGAGTTTTCCCCTTCTTTGACTTCGACCATGTTGATCGGATTTTTCTTTCTTTCCGGACAATACATGTGAGTATCTCCAAATTTGTCGCATTTGAACTTTGGATAGGTCTCTTTTCTTATAGTTTGTATTTTTCTTTCCTCTCTTCCTTTTGAATTTACCCTTTTTATTATTTGATTTTGCATGTAATGCTTGAATCTCTTCCTCCTTAATGGAGATGATACCTCTTAAGATTAACCGTGACTCTTCTTGAGTGCAATCATTTTTGAGTTGATCAAATTTGGGTATAGAGGGATGATTGATGAATTTCATAAAAGATTCCCATGATAATGGTAGTCCTCTAAGGGCTATTAGAGATAGTTCCACATCATCTACATTATTTCCAATGGTCGAGAGTTGATCCCTTAACTCAGTTATTTTTGAGAAATATGATGAGATTGTATCTCCTTTATCCATTTTGATATTGATGAGTTTCTGTTTTAATGTAAGAATTCTGCTGGCATTGTTTATTTAAAATGTATCTTGAGTGGTTTTGAACACCTCATAAGCGGTAGTTAATTTTGCTATTGATGGAAGAATATGATCTTTAACTCCATCAATGATGGTTTTCTTAGTTTTATTGTTATGCCTTTTCCATGTTGTCTTTTCTGTTTCATCTACAGGCATTTTATTAATTTCTTGTATAAATTATTCCAATTTGAGTTCTTTTTTTATTGCTATGATTTGAATTTTCCATGAGACAAAATTAGAAGAGCCTTCCAGTCTATCCTCAACTCTTTTATTATTCACTATGATTGATATGTTCAAATGATGTTAGCGTTCTTTAAGAGAATTATCATTTTTGGTTTTTAAATGCTTGCTCTACCAAGCTTTGATACCATGTTAAGGAATGTTAGATCAGAGGTAGAAGATTACCTTATAAGTAATTGCCAGACAATGACAGATCTGATTGCTTTATTTCTGATAGTGATCACAGCAGAGGTATAGATTAAATGCTTTTGTATAATTTCCGGATATCTATCTTGTATTACTGATGCTCTTTCAATGAGTATTATTGATGCTACTTTAGTATTTGCAGGTTGACATATATATGTGTAGATCTCTGGTAGTAATATGTATTGTGTGATTGTTTCCAAACGATCATATCATTTTATATGTGTGTGTGTGTCTACATGAGATTACTCTTAACCATTAGTTATTATCCTTAACCACATTTGGTGGTTATGTGCTTCAAAGAGTCCGATCATATGATATTTTACAATACCCGATCTCAGTCGGTGATATGGCACAGTGAAGTAATTCATGATAACACTAAATAACCGAATCATATTCACAGTTTGATCACTGCTTTATAAAAGAGATTTGAATCAGATCGAATCAGTTTGTACAGTCAATTAAGATACATGTGTGTGTGTGTGTGTATGTGAGAGAGAGAGCAATAATCAGATATAGGATATCCGAATGATGCTACAAATTCAACACTCCAGCTTGAGTGCGCTTAACTACAGAATTTCTTCCATGGTTAAACCCACCCTGCTTGCTCAAGCTGGAGTAGTACTGTGATGGGTGACCTATTGGGAAGTCTCGATGCTTCACCTCTGTGAGCATCACCTAGATCCAATGAATGTTAAGTGTTCTATTTAATCTCATGAGAGATGGATACATGTGAATCACTACTCATGAAACGTGGGTCAATGAGTTCGACTTAAAAACTACACAAGTAAATCTTGATAGCAATATCACAATTTGACTTGCTGTGGAAAATATCTCCTACTTATCATTTGAAATCATGTTGAGTTTTAATAGTGGACAATTGTTTTGATGAGATGTTATGGAGAAGAAATAATACTCAACCAAAAAAGTTAAAACACATGACCATGTGACAGTTGGAGATATGAAAGATATTGAGTTGGGCAAGGATAAAGCCAATTGTCCAAAGGGATCTACGACATCAAAATAGCCCTTTTCTTTGAAAGTTGTCCTAGTTGCCACAAAAGTCATAATGTTGAACGAATGAAATCATGAAGGTCTAGAAATTAGTCAAATGAAGCTGCTAAAGAGACTTGCAAGTTGCTTCAGATGATGAGTCATGAAATCCATAATGCTGTTGATGTTACTCATAGCTTGCTGACGAAAATGTTTAGATGCTTCAGAAGTGGCTTGCAATGTTTGAAGAATTTTACATGATGTTGACAAAGTAAGTTTGTGTTGTTGGAGATGTCTAATTATGGCCGGAGGTGCCCTATCTCTAATGCTACTGAAGCTAGCTGGAACAAACTTGACTGTCCTATCTGATTTTACAAATATCCCATTTAACCAAGAACACACACAACCAAATTTTTATCTCAACCTACATTATTCTATTTTTGGGCGAAGTGTGATTTTTCATTAACCTGGATGTTCCTTAATCAAGTGTTTAAAATCATTATATAAGAAAGGGGCTTTGAATTGTGCAGATGGATTCTATTGCCTTTTCATACTGTGAGAAAATTAAACAAATAATATAAACGCGTGTTTAGGAAAATTGTATTACAGCACAAGGATCATAATTTTCTCCTCTTTATTATACTATCTAGGGATTATATTGAAAGCATAACTTCCAATTGATGGTGAACCCTGAACTGATTTGCAAATCTATAAGTAAATCTTATAACTACTGAATGATGCACTTAATTGGATTTAACCTGGGAAGTTTGATAATGCCAAAGAGATGGTGCAGTATTAGGAGGAGATAATTCTGATTCTGAAAATTTGGGATGGAAAATCAAATAATGAACACTAGAATCTATATTTTTGGGTATGTGTGATTGTGTGTGAACCTTAGTTCCCCCACAAGAAGTTTTAGGATGGCTCAGAAAAATGGGGATTTTACTGCCTTTCTATTTTACTGGTCACAAGAGTAGGATGGAAAGTAAGTTAAAACAAAGGACATGAACATTTGTCTGTGCAACTTGTGATAGTACACAAGAATCAGAATTATCTCCTCTTAATTACAACTATTGTGGGACTATTTTGAATGTGGATGAGTAGTTCAAAATGAATAAGCAAGAACTCATCCAGCTAGATTTCTCATTGCTTTTAATTTTGCTGGCCATAAAAGGATTTGGGATGGAAAATCAAATAATGAACACTAGTATCTATATTCTTGGGTGATGTGTGATTGTGTGTTAATGTAATGCCCCGCCCGGAGATCCTTGGAAACAAGGATTCAAATCAAACCAAGATATTTTTTTTTACAAGTATGAATGCACAAGACAACATCATACAAGGATCACAAAGATCGCAACGGAAGACTTCAACACAATCCCGGCAACCAACGAATCTCCGAACGCCACTACCCAACTGTCACACCCAAACAAAAGCCAACAACCACCACAACAAGATGAGGGCACAAGAAATGACCACTCATCAACAAAACACCAAGCTGGGGTAAAATGCAGAATCCCGAAATTTGGCTAAGCCTGAAATCCTGAAGCCCTGAAAATTTCCTAGAATCCATAACTTATCTCCGAGAGGTCTGAAACCTATCTCAAACGATTTGTCGCATATATTAAAATATATCTTAAGTATAAGACGTCAACTTATACTTAAACGATATATTTTAAACCCCAAGAGACTAAAATAGAAACACGAAAACTCGATTTCAAGAGAAACCGACAGAATTCAAAATGCAACAGCATAGGGTCGCAGAACGCCCAAAAGGGTATCCAAAACCACTCTCAAAAAGATCGGATCATGAAGAAAAGTGCCCGCTGATGGCACGCGTAGGTTTTTCACAAAAATCGTGCGACACTTTTTACTAAGGGAGGGCGACACTTCTCCTTAAGGCGCGCGACACTCTTCCATTGTCGTACGACATATCTCAAGAAGGCGTGCGACACTTCATAGTCTCGTGTGACATTTCTCAAGAAGGCGTGCGACACTTTTCGAGTGTCGTACGACATTTCTCAAGAAGGCGTGCGACACTTTATAGTGTCGTACGACATAGTTTGTATGGGCGTGCGATACATTTTTATGTCGCACAATGCTGACAAAATATCACCCATAGAAACACGAAAACACTCCCAGAAGCATAAAGGACCAAAAAGAGAGCAAAGAACCTCCACGCCAGGGAGTATCGGATCCACAAAGGCTCGAGGAATGAACACTCGAGTGCAAGAACAACACATAATGAAGAACATCAAACCATCTAAACTACAGGAGCAAAGAACACACTGAATAAAAACATCGCAGAGAACAAAAGCAACATCGCAATGTACATAAATACATCTCAGGAACAAAACCAAACTAAGTACGCGGTTCCTCCCAACCGTCAATAGCATCATAAGACCATCGTGGATCCTAGCCATCCCACGCGCGTAACATCCCAAGCCACCGACCAGATCGTCGGTCTAACATGCTAGTGATAACCATAAGATAATCCTACAGTAGATAACATCACCTATCACATGCTAAACAGCAGTAAGCAACAGATATACTACTAAATCAAATAACATCATCTAATCATATGCTAAACATCATGATAAGGGAATGCGTCAAGTAAGCTAACATCATCTAAACATGATATACAAGCATCCCAATGAAAGCATAAATCACAAGAAAGCATACTCTGAAACCCGAAGTGCCAAGTGAAGACATCCAACAACGGTCGCACTAGGACAAAAGATCGTCTCTGTTCACCGATCCCTAGCAGTGGTGAAGGTAGCTACGCCTCCCAACCACGTGGAATCCGTAGGTCCACACCTACCGTGCTGATTGAGATAATGATCCAACCACAAACACACAAATTGACATCCATGGCTAACACTCACGCCAGACAGTATGATGGCTGCAACCAAGAACCTAAGACAATGCAAGGAGTACAGGTCCTGGTCAGACACTCAATAGGCTACTATGTAGGGACTAACATCATAGAGAGTCGCTTGGCATCAAAAAGCCCAAGCTAGGACTTGCGCAGATTCAACATCCCTCAACGGAAAGGCTCTTGCACCCCAAACCTTTTTATTATCTTAATTTTTATTATCATTCACACATTTTATTTAATTTTCACTTAATTAAAGCTTCCTTCGCCAACCCTCTGGGCACAATGATCACCAGGCTGCGAGGTAGAAGCCCCCTCCATATGCTACCCTACCCTACCCATGCTCATCTTACGACAAGTGCCCGTGGGCATGCATACTCCCATCCCAACCCCAATGATCATAACTTCCGGCAAATCCACGGAAGATTGGGCCTCGCAAGTCACCCAACAAATGTACGCACACGTACTCGTGTGTGGCGCACCACCATCACGAAGATCATAACACAAGGACAGGAATGAGAACACAATGCAAAGAAAACACCCAACTGACAGCAACATGGGAAGGACGGATTCTACACGAATCCCAAAGCTAATAAAACCATACATCATTAAATCACTCAATCGGCCTCAATCCGAGAGTATGGATTCTACATGAATCCCAATGATGCAACAAGACCAAACATCGTGAACTCACTCAACCGGCCTCAATCTGAGAGTATGGATTCTATACGAATCCTAACGTTCACGAAACAAAAGCAAAGGTCCAACAAAAACCATAACAGGTAACAAATCACTCAACCGAACACAAGGTCGGGAGTACGGGTGCGACACGCATCCCAAAACAACAAAAAGGTGCAATAGTGGTCTGACTGATATCCAAACGGATCATCCAGGTCCACAACCCACATTGTGCCAAGAAAGTTCGAGAAAATAGGGCGGCATGCAAAACGAGGTAAAAACTCTAAAAATTTGAAAAATTTCAAAATTAAAACCCATTTGGCCTTTGGGTTCAAAAACCCCAAAAATCCAAAAATAAATGGAATTAGACACCGTATGCAAAAATAGCCAGCATAACGGCGTAAAATCCCAAACCCTCATCCCAAAAAACAAGGAAATGTTCATACCCGCCCAACCGGGTAGAACTAACATACAGAAATAGAGGGGAACACTAGTTCTTAGCCTCCAAACAAACGGCTACCAAAAAAAGAAGCTGAAACGGAGCAGAAACAACAAAACAGGAAAGCCCTACCTCACAGCCAAAAGGGCAAAACGGGAATCTGATCCATAAAATAAATATCCCGCAGAAGTAGCTGAAAATCGCAGCAATCCAAGGTTTCCCCGAGCTGGATCCAACGAGCTCAACCTCGCGACGATCCCATGCCCATAGCTCCCGCAACGAACAAAACAGTAAATCCTTATGAAGAGGATTTTGGGTTTTACTCTCCAACTTTCCAATTTGAAAGTGAGAAGTGGGGAATTCAATTCCTTTTTGGATATTTATTCACTTTTCGAGTGAATAATCGATTAGGGCAAATAACCAGCCAACCTAGTTAAATCCCGAATCAACCCAAACAAAAACAGGCTATTCCTATAAATAGGAATTCATCTATGGCAAAGCTGCCAGAAATTAAAATAAATCAATTAAAAAGCCCGAAAACCCAAAAACACAGAAATCAACTAAACAACTTTCGCGACAATGCGAACCTCTAAATGCACAGACACGCTTACTGGTCTAATCACATAATGCAAATGAGTTCCGGTTTAATAATCACCGAAAGGTTTAAATTAAACATTTAATTAAGGATACGTTGACCATACAAGGGCGACGTTGGTAAAATATGAACGGTTAAATCACTAACTCCATGTGCCACTGCCAGGGATATAAATCCTGCACACTAAACAACACGATCAAGTGCAATTGCATATAATAACATAGCCGAAGCAATAAATGCATTAAATCACCTAATTTAACCATTTATTTAATTATATTAAAATAATCTATTTACATCATTCACGTTCGCAAAAGGCATAACAACGTAGGAATGAAGTAAATAACCATAGCATTAAATCCATCACATAACATAATCAGAGGTATGTCCAAATACCATATAACCAGATATCATCATAAAACACACTGTCATCTCAAAATGGCATCATCATGCAATATGATTAACTGAACAACATAGTAGTCTAGTATCTATGATACTGGAATCAAGGAGTAACATTTGACCCTCAGGTCATCTCAAATGTAAAACATCACATAAGAACAGATATCTCTCAGATCAAAATAAAACAAGGTAAATGTCCGCAGCACATAACCAATTAATCCAACAAGAACAATCCATTCTAATTACTTAAGCATTTAATAATGATTGATTACTCTACATTAAAAAGGCATTTAAAACACATAATCAAACACAGTCATAAACATGACTAACCACTGCTACAGGAACCCAGTCCAGTGTAGCATGGTAAAAGAACATAGTGCAATCTCTGCACACATCTCAGGGTAATCACGGAACAACCTCATGATACCACATCGATCCTGGTAACCACTGGCACAAACCTCAGTGAACCATAAATCACATCATAATCTCAAAGATCGGTCAAAAGCATAATCAAAGCAACTGATACAGAAACATAAATCCAAACACCTCAACGGTGTAGACCACTCGGGGCCATAATCATGATGTATCACAACAAAAGATTAACAAGGTTGCATCCATCAGGATGACTTACAAAAGTCAAATGGGAGAGGCACTACAGTTAACCTTAGTGCCCCCATGGGCATCAAGTTTTAGGATGGTTCAGAAAAATGGGGATTTTATTGCCTTTCTATTTTACTGGTCACAAGAGTAGGATGGAAAGTAAGTTAAAACAAAGAACATAAACATTTGTCTGCTCAAATTGTGGTAGTACACAAGAATCAGAATTATCTCCTCTTAATTACACTATTTTGGGATTATGTTGAAAGTGTGACTTCCAACTGATTGCAGATCTTTAAGGGATTTGCAAATCTACAAGTAAATATTGTAAGTTGTAAATACTGGATTATCATAATTGAATTTAACCTAGATATGTGTTATATGTATTAGTAGTTTTAAAATGATTCAGCAAGAAGGATGAATTTTAAAATGATTCAGCAAGAAGGAATTCATCCAGATAGTTTTTATGCGCATTCAATTTTTGTGTGCAGGAAAGGATTTTGGGCAGGAAAATTAAATAGCAAATGTTAATATGTATGATGGGAAAATTGCAGTATTCCACAACAAACAGAATATCTCTTAATAAAAATACATACAAATTATAGAGTGTCACTTTATCTGTTTGTATGAAATGATTTGCAGATCTAAAAGTAAATTTTATAGGTTATTGTGTTCCACACGATTGATTTTGGTAGGCTGAAAATGCCAAAAGGATGGGGAAGAAATGTGTTACAAGGGTGAGTAGTTTTGGCAAGTAGGGAATCATAATCACCCAGATAGATTTATATGATTTCAATTTTGCTGGCACAAGTGGGCCTTTAGAAGAAAATTCAAATAGAGAACATTAATATATGTATTGGGGAAATTTTTGTATCACATGGAATGGAATTTTCTCCACTTGCTAAGATATTTACAAATTTTATTCAAAGCATTAGTTCCAAATGATCATGTGCCCAAATGATTAGCATTTCCAATTTCTGTAAAAGATCTCTCTGATAAAAAAGTAATTAGATTACGAAGCATGCTTTCTATCGATTCCTTGGCCTCCGTGGGTTTGATGGTCATGAATAATTATTTTTAGGAGTAATGGAAGTTGAGAAATCAAAGCAAGTTATATTTTATGAATTCCTCGTCAGTTATGTGCAATTACATAGATATTCAAGCTCAGTTTGACAGCTTGTAATTCACATTTTGATTCTCTCTATTTCATACCACAGAGACTTGCTATCTGCTTATATTTGCCCCTTTTGCCGCCAGGCTATAGATGTATGAACACGCTTTTCTAAGAAAAATGACTTGCTTTGGTCTTTCCTGATCTTTAACTTATCCAACGTGTGATGAAAGTTACTTTACACTTCGATTTTATCCTCTTTATAGAATCCAACAAACTTTGCCTTTTTATATTTCTACAATTCAACCACATGCCTCTTGAAGAAAAGATTGTAAATACTTCTAGTATTATTTAGAAATTTTAAGATTTGTTTCCTCAACAATTTTGATTGTTTGCTCCATTATGTCTGTTAGTGGGGAAAAAACATATCGACTGTGAGAGGTTACACATTAAATTAAGAGCAATATTCTCAAAGGAAGTGGCCTTGAAAAGTGATTCCTTATTTTAGTTGCATCAATCACATGTAAGAAATCTGGGGTTAGGTAAATACTAATTGGCAGTCTATTGGAGGATACGGTGATTAACTTTGAGAAAGACCAGTCGCAATCTCCCAAAGAGTGAAGATTTAGATTTTAAACTGCAAATCAATTACTTTACCGTATTCGCAACCATGAAATTCATGAAGTGTGATATTAGTCCACAATTAGGGGATTTTCATTTTTTAAATATTTCATGGATTTCTAATTTATTCTATTTTAGTCGTTTTTGCTGAATACTCTTGTTCTAATTCAGGTTGTTCGAACAAAATACTTCGAAATTCCACCAATGACTCGTGAAGAAGCCTTAGAACAACTTGTCAATGTCGACCATGATTTCTATGCATTTCGTAATCCACAAAATGGTGGGTTGATATATGAAGTTTCCACATAATGTGCATGTTTTGAGGATTCGTATATTTAGAGACTTCATTTCTTGTCATCTGACTGCTGGTTTGTTTCCATCATGCAGGAGAAATCAATATTATTTACAAAAGAAATCATGGTGGTTATGGACTGATAATTCCAAAACATGAGAAAAGATGGGAGAATCCAAGAACAGAAGTTCCAGATGAAAAGTCTAAGGAATCTCATGGCTAAGTACAGTAATTTATAGTCTGGTACAAAATGGTCTTGAGACTCTATCCATTATATTGAGCTAAAATTCCATTGAATTCCATGTCACAGGGAAATTGTTAACTGGGAAAAAGAATTTTACAAAAGGCATAGCTAGAAATTATTGCAAAGTGGGAACCTCAAAATGCAATTTTGCTATTCCATTGTTAAAAATGAGCTTCAATACTTGAGTTCATTGTCTCAGTTTTTAAATCAAATGCACATTTGTTTCAGTACATGGAAAGAAAGCAGTGTTCACCCTTTCACATTACTAGGCAAGAGAAGAGAACAGTTTACAAAATTTGAATCCAGAATGTATTGAGGTAGATGAGTTATCTAGGATTCTGTATAGGGATTAAGGTTGGTGTAATTTGCAGAATGGATAAATCTAAGCTGTATTAAAATCTATCCAACCTCTGAGAAGTGACTCATACAACATATGCTACCCTTACCTCAACTTGCATCAGAAACATCGACTGGCACAGCTCGCTGGGAAACTGTTGTGGCTCTGAGAGAATGATATTTCCCTTTGCTAGTGGATTATATTGGCTAGCAGTGGGCAGTTTATACGTATTGTCTTATAGACTGTTTGTGCATTTACAAAATCAGAGAGTATGTTTTATTGTACATGGGTGTTATATGTTTTGCTGCAATCATTTATTTCCCATGTTTTAATTCATATTGTAACTTAAAAATTGCAGAACAGTGACATCAAATACTACTACTTAGATGACATAATAAAAATAGATTGGGTACATATATATGTTCTGTTGTACATGGGTGTTACATGTTTTGCTGCAATCATTTATTTCCCATGTTTTAACTCATATTGTAACTTAAAAATTACAGAACAGTGACATCAAATACTACTTAGATGACATAATAAAAATAAATTGGGTACATATATACCTTAATGAATCTACAGAACCGAATAGTTGAATTTGAGTTGAATAGCCTATGAATGCATCTGTTGCTGTTCATCTAGCGGACATCAGTCTTCAAGTTTGACTGTCACTAGTTCCCGTCAAGCAAGTCTTGCGTGAAGGCTATTTTCAAGATTTTCCTTCATAACCTCAAATATGCTTGTATAACATTAACACATTTACTCAACCCAAAAGCCAGCCGCCAATTATTTTAACAGTCTTTAAAATTTTAGGTATGTCTTGTGGGTTGAAGAATTGATGCTCCTTACAGAGGGAATCAAGCTAAAGATTGCAGGACAAGAATAAGGAACTTTAAGATAATAGAAGGGTAAAAATGGTAAGCAAAAACGTAACAGTGATATTTTAGAAAGAAGTAGATAGGGGAGAGGACCCCGTACTTGGACGCGTTCTAAATGTTGGTGATAGGAGTTGTTGACTTGATAATTACACTAATTGACTTAATGACCAATTTTTTTAACAACATTGTACCAATACTTGTCATTATTAAGTTGTTGGTACAATGATGAGTACCCAAGCTTGAATGAAATGTACCGTTAGTTGTAAAAAGTAACCAATGATGTGATGCCACATCAGCTGTGCAAGTATGGGTGCATTTTATGTACGATCATTGGTCTCACTAACTTGACAAAAATCATGTTGACATGGCATCATAATCAATGAAGTGGACTTGAAAACTTAGTTATAAGTAGACGACATGTCAAGTAAGCTACTTTAAAAAAAATTGGGAGTGATTTGGAATTTTAATGTAGGATTTTGATAAGTTGAAAGTTAGGGTGTTCAAGTACTGGGTCCTCTCCCCTAGTGATAAAAGAAATACTTATTATAGATGGTAACACGATATTGCATACTATTCTAAGAGATTTTGTATCACATACATTTGTTATATTTGAACTTGAATGGGCACAAGGAATTCGTAATAAGTCTATGTTTTAGCACTTGGTTTACCATATTATTATGATGTTCTCTATTGTATTTATCTATCCAGTGAGGTCTTGGGATGGTAGATTGTAAGTTTTGTAAATTATTTTGTTTTGTTACAAAAATGTTATTAAACTGAAGGTGGTATTGTATTGATGTATTCTCTATTTTAAAATATTTTGTTTTGCTACGGAATGTTATTCAATTGAAGGTGGTATTGTATTGATGTATTCTTTATTTTAAAATAATACAAGCTTGTACTTAAAAGAAATGAAATTTAGAAAGATTTAGAAATGAAATAATAGGGACTTTTTTTTTCTTTTCCCTTTTCAAAAATTCTTATGCCTCCTCTTCAAACTTTGGGTGATTGCTCTCAAGTTGCTCTTTACTTTGGTAACACTACTTTAATCGACATGCTTGGATTTCATTTTCATTTTCTTGCTCTTGTATTTCCTTTCACGATAGTAAAATAGGTTTCCAATCTTTGTTTAAATTGAAGTCGATGAAGCTTACCCTTCTCGGAGGCACTCTTTGAGAGAAGCATAAGTTTTTTTTAAAATAATGGTATTTAAATGTTAGTCTAAAATAATTTTTTTATAGTTTTGTCACGAAAACTATTTCGTTAACGCGATGATTCTGCACCAAAACTGGTTCATATTTAAGTTTGAATACTTCCTATATTTTCTTTCATGTTTTTTTCATCATACGTCCTTGTTTCACATTCTTCACACTTTTTTCTATTCTTGCATCACCTAAACTTAATTTTACTTAAATATTGCAGCCTCTCTCATTGGTTTCTTTCGTAATGTATCTTCTCTGTCTGTGTGCTCCCTCTCTAGTAACGTCTAGTCTATGCCATTTGCATCAATCTATCGCAGTGCCCAACATGACTTTTCTTCTTCTGCCGTGCATTAAAATAAAGTAAATGCATGTGAACTCATAAATATCGAAGTGTCAAAATATGTAAATAAGGGTCTGTTTGGTTCGTGGAATTTAAAAAACTTATATTTCTACAAACTTTAGTTTAGCCAAATCAAAATTTTGTATATCTTTATTCCAATTTTTGGGATTTTATTGCAACGTTTGTTTCACTCAGAAGATGCATGTGAAGCCACATTTTTATGCGTAAGCTTGGAGTTAAAGGCAAATTTCAAAAAGTAGTCCAATCTATTGTTTTCACACTCCTTAAAAAACAAAACCAGGTTTTGATTTTCAATTCCTACCTTTTTTAGGAAGTTGGAAAACCTGGTTTTGAGGTAAAATTGGAAGTCCCGTATGCTAATTCCATTTTGCAAATTTTGAAACAAATGCACAAATTTTCAAATCCGAGTTTTGAAAAAACCAATTCCTGTCATCTTTCAAGAACCAAACGAAGTTTTGTTTTTTGAAAATATATATGAGAATCATAGCCTTTTTTTTTAAAGTGTTCTTAAAAGAGACATGGTAGACAAGGTTTTGTAATTTTGTTAAAGAAAGATTTTTTTATTTTTATTTTTTACAAAAAATAAAAAAAAAATAAAAAAAAAAAAAAACAATTATATATATATATATATATAGGGAGGTTATGTTTTTTGAAAATATATTTATAAAAATAAGAGTTTATTTCTTTTAAAGTTTTCTTAAAAGAGATATGATTTTGTAATTTTGTTAAAGAAGGAAATTTAATTATTATTTTTAAAGTAAACTTTTTATTTATTTTTAGCTTTATTTAGAATTTGCTGCTAAGACTTAAAAATTAGATTAAGCTTTATTTACTCTTTCTCATTATTTTTAATAAAAAGTAATGTTTATTTTTATTAAAATATTTTAAAATTGAAGTTTAACCAAATTTTATTAATGAAAAAAAATAAAAATTCTTTGATCGGTAAACGGTCAAGGTTTTGATATTTTTTATTAATAAAAAAAATTACAATAACGTACCACCATTCAAACAGGCACTGGTAGGAAATAACGGGGAAAGAAAACCTCCAATCTAGCCAAGGACCATAATCCTTTATTATTATATCATAAAAGGGGCATACCCTAGTCAGATTATCATCATTCCTATTATTACAATAAAAAGATCTAATTTTATATGAGTACATATGATCAGATAACTCTTAGTTACAGCAAAGACCTTTTGTAGAAGCATTCCATTCACTTCTCTCTGCGTTCTTCCATAGCTAACAGATACACTGATTCCTGCCTAGCTATCTTGCTAGTCAAATTGGTCAATAATAATACAACAATAGTCTTAAAAACATAAAAAAGCTATCTTGAACTGAATAAATTGTTACTCAAACCTTTATAATAGCATTACACTTACCAATTCATCAGTATAGCTGTAGTCCCTCCTTTAATAACCGAAAAATTATCAATAAAATTGTTAGAATTTAATCCCTGTTAGAACATTATATTGATAGTAGTATTTGGGAAAACATTGTCTTGATTCTTGCCTCATATACTAATTAGTACTGTAATACTTAAGATCTGATTAAAGTTCTTAAAGTGACCAAAAGCAGTTACTGAATCCCATCTGTCTCAAGAGAAACTTCTATTAGTAATTGATCTATCTTAACATCTTAGCTAACCTTTTAGGCAAAAACAAGAGGGATACCAAAGGTTAGAAGAAAGCTCAAAAGCACCTCCTCTGTCCATCATTCCATTCTTGAATCATCAAAAAACAAGAAGCAAAATGAAACTGATACCCAAACCCTAAAATCTTACAAATTTGGATTTCAAAAGTAGAATGCCTTGCTAAATACAATTAATATTCCTCTCTATAAGCTAGATAGATTGATAGAGGTCTCTAATATGTAAAAAGAAATTAATAAAACATTTTTTAATCATTATTTTTTAAAAAAATAATTATTTTTTAATTTTTTTTTTAATGAAAAAGTAATTCAAATTTATTTAAAAGAGGTTTTTATTTTTTCTTCGGTACCATAATTCTTATAATCATATCTACGTTAATTCTAAAAATTAAATTAAATAGTTCTAATTATCTTTCATGGAAAATTTGTTGGCATTGACAAGAGGACAATAGGAGATTCACTAGCTAAGAAGTGTAGTAAAATATGATGATGCATTTGGTTGTCATTGATAGAAATTCAATGATAGTAGAAAGCATAATTGATCGACGAGACTAGGCATATAATCAGTGACTTAGTGTCATGTCTATTGTGTTAAGGAGCAATAAAAGTTAAAAGGAATATGTTGGCAGCGATCATGAGGAAGTGCAATCAAAGTGGAGTGATCATAAGAGGAGGCTATATAATGTCTTAGAAGACTTATATGATAGCAACTCGTAAAGATGAGAGGTGAGCAATAATCTACATGTCAGAAGATGATTGTGTAATATGTTCTTAAGTTACTTGTGATAAAAGGATGACTAGATGATCAATGTGATCGATGCAGTTGAAGACAAAGGAATGATGCTGTGTCTTATTAGTTGGAGTAATGGTGATATGGTACTTAGAAGATGAAAGTAAGAAAGGTGAGAGGATTTGAGATGAAGCTTGTGCAGGTCAAACACGTTTTGACTATCGTAGGGAATTGCATCAGAAAATCTAATGTCAATCAAGGCGGTGACTGAAAGCATGTTAAGGACTTAGGGATATATAAATTGAACATGGTATGAGTGTAGGAAGTTTATAATTCAAATAAATGCTGAAGATTAAGTAACAAACAAATGAGTACATGTATGTTATAGTTTAAAAAGGGAGAAAAGTGCATATGAGGGCGAATAAGAGTGTCATGGTTTACTTGGTGGTGAATCTCACAAATTGACCTACGTCGATTTGGCAATTTTTTCCACACACTTTATGGACACATGTCCCACACTAATGCAATTTTGCCAACTATATTATTCATGGCCATATATTGGATGGACCATAATCGCCTTGAAAATTACATATCATGTATTTTTTATTACGCGGACTTCACCAAATATTTTGTATACGCTATAAGCTTCTTACCAATTCGCCAAAAAAGATTGGTATAAATACATTCATAGGTTAGTGCTAGTCTACATTTCTTTGGAGATGTTGAACATGAACAAGGGTAAGAGTCCTACATGTGGTAGAAGCTAAGAAAGGCCGACAAAACACACTTGCAAAACCTTATCATCGTATTTTAGTAGCAGAAACTTTTGTAGCCAAAATGAGGAAGCTACAACATCACAAGTACATTTACAAGATTCCCTACCATAAGATTTCCAACCACTACCAGTGCCACTGCCACATATTGATGAAGTTGGCAAATTTGATATCTTTGATCACAATGAACTTGAAGAATACCTTCAGGTAAATACCCAGAGTAGCCATAATGATTTAATCAACTTAAATGAGATTTCAAAAGATGGTGATGGTACATGACCAGGAAAGCAAAAAAGGAAATACAAAGCAAAAATAATACAATCCAAAAAACATTGGAAGTGAGATCTATCGATAAGGAATTTTCAAATAGAATGGGCCTCAAAGCATCCATTCATTGGACTTGTGGACAATCCAAATGAAGGCAAGCCTCTGATAGAATGCAAATGTATGATATGCACAAGGATAAATAAAAAGAGAAAGAGGTTGCAACTAAAAATTGACACTATAGAAAAGCATATTGGTGAAGTTTATGAGAAGAAAATCATAGATGGAGTGGAACAATTAGTGATAAGATGGAAAACCAAGCAGAAATGTCAATGTTAAGAATGCACAAATCTTTGAATTTTAGGAGAAAATATAGATGAAGCCTATTGAATCAAAATGATCGATTGAATCTTTTATTGGAAAAGAAATGGAAGTAGAACAAATGGGTAAAGCTCTCCAGTTAGGTATTGTCTTTTATATTTTGAACAAAGGGTATGCCATGATAGACTACCCATCATTGAGTTCTTTATTATACTTTCTGAAAGTTTGTTATTATTTGAAGATTCACTCGTCATTAAAACATTGAATAGGAATGGGCAAGTTGTCTTGCTGAGTTGAAAAGGAAATTGTTAAGGAAAAAATTTAAGAGTCAAATTTTATTGCATTATCTTTAGATGAGGTGACAACAATAGATAATACTTCCTGGGTATGCATGCATGTCTATACTGTACACAATTTTTTCTACCAACCTAATCTACTAATTATTGTTAAAATGAATGATAATTCAACAACATAAAATATATTTGAACTCATAAAGAGTTCTCCAATTGAACATAGAGGTATAGATGACATGACAATTGTTCAAAAGTTGGTGTGTGTTGGAGCAAATTGAGCTTCAATAATGTAAGGCCACATGAATGATTTTATCACAATGATAGCAAATTCTCTTGCACCTTATGTTGTTGACATTCATAGCATGACTCATATAATGAATCTAGACTTGGAATTGTTAGCGACTATTCACAAATATACAAAGTTGAAATTTTAATCAAAGAGATGAACTGACAATTTTGTTGAAGTTCTAAATGATTTAGGGGATTTCAATAGTTTTTCGATGGACTAACTAATGGGAGCAAAGTTCTTAAGGATAACGATACCAAATGGATTTATTTGGATGGACCAACATATCAATTTTTTTCTAAATATCCATCGTTTCTTGGTATAATGGAGTCAACCTGTAACGAGGGTGACATACAAAAATATGGTGAGCTACTTGAAAGGTTAAGTAATGTAGAGACACTTAACGTTAGTAGTAATTCTCCCCATGTTAGAGAAAATGAGGAATATAATGAAGACAACCTATTAAAGATTTATGTCTATTGCATAAAATAATATGTTGCATAAAATGACATGCGTGGCCCTTGATAATCTCTATAAACATCCAACATCATTTTGTGACAATTTTTTATAGGGTGGATTAGAATCACAAATTTGGATAACCTTGACAACTTTTTAAAGATTGGTGCAAATGGGGGGTTATGTGCCAATATATGCAGTATTGAGATTCCAATGCACTACTATGGAATGCCCATGTCCACGAGAAAAGGAAACAAACCTATGCAACCAAAATTAACTGTTATAAAGGAAGTCTTTGATAAGATTATTGAGTCTATAAGTAATTCTATAAAGGAAATTTCCTATAATCTTTCCTCCAAAATTATACTAAGATTGCCTCTACACAAATTACTTGAACCCATGTGTATTGTGTTTCCCGATTATTGGAGTCTCAAAAGTTTGAAAGATTTTAGAGACAAGTTAATAATTTTGATAGATAAGTTTTGCAAAACCAAAGTAATCAATGGGGTAACTGTAAATAGAATTTTAGATGAATCTCATTTAAGAGAGCAATCATGTTGTTTTGTAGATTAAATGAAGGAACAATATTATGATCTTATGTGGAACCCTAGAGAAGAAGGATCAACAACCAAGCTTTGGAGAAATTTGGTTCGAAGTGAAGTGTTGAAGGATTCAATACTAGAATATTTCAAGCTTGCTAATTTATGTTTGACCATGATATTGGGGTCAGTGGAGGATGGCAGAGTTTTCAGTGCATTGGGGTTCCTAAAGTCAAAGGTAAGAAATAAACTAGAGAAGAATTTGGAAAATTTCCTTAAGCTATATACATCAAGATATGAAGTCAATAATTTTCCTTATGAAAGAGAACTGAATTTTTGGAGGAAGAAATGTCAAAGAAGAGGGTAGGAAAACATTTCAAACAATGTAATTAGTAACTCAAGTAATGGTATTGGTAGTGTTGATGTTGAAGCTGAGGATCTTGAGATGTAGGTAAGTGGAGGTATGTAGACTGGAGCAAACATAGAGCAAAATGAATGACTCTTTGAACTTGATGGTGAGGAACCAAAAGATTCAGATGAAGAGATGTTGTGGAAACTATAATAGTTATGGTATGATGTGGCAACTTTGAATTTATTACTTATTAGTAATTACTATAGTCTAGTTTCTCAATTCTGGACACTATTCTTTGTATCTCATCATCTATCACACATAATAAGTTATATCATATTCTAAATGTATAATGTCAAACAAACATGTACATTGTATGTTAGATGATTCCATCAATCATTCGACTTTTACCATTACTATTGATTTTTATTTGCAT
Organism: Cupressus sempervirens; assembly: GCA_028749045.1. NCBI lineage: Eukaryota > Viridiplantae > Streptophyta > Pinopsida > Cupressales > Cupressaceae > Cupressus > Cupressus sempervirens. The sequence goes on from CM053793.1 coordinate 739,124,240, forward strand.
TATTAAGCTCATATGACAAATTATTATGGTAAAATCCTTGAAGATTTTCATTAATTCAATGAAAATATAGCTTGATTCATATGATAAAATTCATATTACTTATCATTACTTTATTCACACATTATACTTGACACAATTCAATGAATTCATTTTGCAAAAGTTAAATTTCAATACACAATTTCATAATCATAAGTTATAAGTTTATAACCATTAGATTTAGCAAATAACCTTGAATTTCCTTTTATAGAAATAAGGGAGCAACAACAACTTCAGGTAAATTTGCCTCATGCAAAGAGTAGTATCAAAATTCAATATCACAAGTATTTTTTCATTTGACGTGCATGTTCAACTAATTAGCATCTAGATTCTGCTATGTTTATCCTGTTTAAGAAACAAAGTGCAAACTTTAAACTCATACCAAACCATTAGGAATATAAATAAATATACACTATAAAGATTTCTTAAACTAATTTCCACGTTTCGCATACTTTGATTGATCACTTATGAGATGATTTTTTCATCTTTTTAAGGATGTTCAATTCTACTTCATCTAAAATTTGAAGATATGTTATGTTATAGTAAATAACCCACAACTTCATCAGACATCCATATTTGGAAGATATACTTGAAAGAAATGCTTTATCCAATAGTGCATTTAGATTTTCCAATGGTTTGATGCAATTCACAATGCCTTCAAGAGTTGTGTCATGAGAAACCCTTACTACTTCAAACCTCATTTTTTCCTCCAACTCTTTTAAGCAATCTTCCCTTCCAAAGTATTTCATTGATGAGTTACTAGTAAAAGGATTTGGAAAACCAAGAATTATTATTAATCTTTTTTGGTCACTAATCTTGGCAAGATTTCTCACAAACGAGCTCAAATATTCCTCTCCTTCCCTTATTCTTTGATATTTTTGCATAATAGTTGTTGTCTCTATTGTTGCAAGATCGTGGTTAGGAATTCCATTACATACCAAATGCATGCCATTATTTGTGTTGATTATGTGTATAATTTGTCTGACAATCTTCTCAAGGTTAAAAAGGTCTTTGTTCTTCTCAACCTTCCTTTTGATACTCTTTACTATGGAAACATGGTGTGGGATCTTGCCTAGTTCGCCCCTAGGGGTGTTTCTCTAGTCGGCCCCTAGGGGTTTTTCCCTAGTCGGCTAATAAGGAGGTTTTTTAAAGAATTTTTTTTATATATAAATATGAGCTTCCTTTTTTTCAATTTACATTTATGTGAAATCAAGTTATTGGCTTTTGAATTGGGAAGAAAGAAATATTTGACAAACTTCAACCTATTTTCAAATTTTGGAGGAAGAATTTACGACATGGGCAATAAAGATAAAAGAGCAAGTAAATATGCACGAAGAAGAACTAAGGAACAAGAAGATGAAAATCGTCGAAAAATGCTAGCAAGATACTATCTTAGATTAGGTACACATGCACAATCTTTTTTCCAATGTATTTAATTGTTTATTTAGTTAGGATTAGGCTTTAAATCTAATTAGGAATATGATATTTATCTTAAATTAGCATTACTATTAACTTAATATTAAGAGTTTATTTGAAATTATGTTCATATTTAGGCCATTAGGGTTTATTCAATTATGTTCATATTTAGTCCTTAGGGTAAATATTACATTATGAATAAATTTAAATTATGAATTTATTTAGCACATGAATTACCTTGTTTATTCAATTATGTTAATAATTTATAGTCCATTAAGGTTTATTAGATTATGATTAAATTTAAATTAATGAATTTATTTAGGACTTAGTCAACCAAGACAACCTACCGACATTGGAGAAGGTTCATCCCAAGTTCAAACAGGTACATGTGCATCTCTTACAAGTATATAATATAGATCTCTCTAGATTTCTAGGTCTCTATCAAACTTTATATCTTTAATTTTTAAATTTAGTAAGCGATATTTCCCCTTATAAACTTACTTGATTGTATTTGTTATATCGTGCATGTGCAACTCTAATAGATGATGAAAATGTTGGACACGAGGAAATTGAAGATGAAGCAATGGATATTGAAGAAGGACCATCTGAAGGTTAGATAATTTAATCAAGTACATAATATTTCACTCAAGTTAAACATGCATATATGTATACATATATGTCCACTAAAGAGATTGTATTAAGACTTTGTTTCATTTTTTCTTGTGCATCCTGAGATCAAACAACAAATGAGAATGTTAATCTAGCTCAAAGATTGAAGAGAAAAAATAATCATAGAAACATAGATCATTTAATTGAAATGGATGTGGAAAAATTGAGAGAATATGCTAATCAACCTACACATACTATGAAGAGGAAATTGAATAAAAAGTCTAAAGACATAATTGCACAATTTGAGAATCTATCAGCAGTGGAGAAAACTCAACTATTATCAATTTCACTTCTTAAAGATGAATTAAAAGATCCACTGAGACTATTGGGTATAGATACAAGTATAAAAAAGAGGAGAACTTCTAAACTAGAAAAAGATATTGTTGAAAGTGTTAAGGAAGGGTTACATTCCATTGGGAAAAAAAAAAGATCTATAGATAAATCCATTGCATGAAGAGTGATACTAACATCTATTTTAAATAAGAAAACATCCCAAAATAGACAGATCTCTTCATTATCATCTCATTTCAGGTATAGTCGAAAGACAGTACTACATTATCTGAAAAGGAGAAACAATTTGAATGATAGTACATTAGAAGGCAATTGGGCACTAATGTGTAGAGCTCTTCGATCATACAGGATTGGGGAAATAGTTAAGAACTTAGTTATTCAATTTTGGATTGATAATACTCATCCTTCACCAAATAGAAGAGATATCATCAAGTAGAGGATTAGGCCTAAGGAATATATTCAACATGCAAAACATTGGTTGGATGTCACTCAACATGAATTGTATCTCTCATTTTGTAATTTAAATCCTAACATAAAGATTGGACAAACAACGTTTGAAAGATTGAAGCCCTATTTTGTGAAGATAAATAAATCTTTTGAAACATGTTGTTGTCGATATCATGTTGAATTTGATTTGTACTGTGAAGGGTTTCAAAAGATGATAGAAGAAAGTGGTGTAACTTCTCAAAATACTTTTCTTAAATGACCGAGTCAATTCATAACATCAATCTTATGTGACAAACCAAATGATTGTGCAATAGGTGAAATAGATTGCATAAGAGGAACTTGTGAAACATCTAGTAACTTGACTAAATTTCCTTTGAAAGAAGAAGATACTAATATGACAAGGATGGTAAAAAGTAAGAGATATAAGTACATAAAGTCAGAAACAAAAGCTAGAAAAGAATCAACAAGGTTAGAATATGTAGAGGATGATATATTGGTTGGAGAAATTATGTCAATTTTTCGTAATTGATTCAACCATATATATGCCATGCATTTTTTGCTAAGTGGCAAGCAGAACAATTTCAAACACTAAGAGAAACTTTCCCACTCGAAAAAATTCTCTGTTGTTGACTTTGCAAAGACTTACTCTTTCGTATCTCAAAAACAACTTCAAGCATAATATTACTATACAGAGCAGGTTACTATTATGGTTCAAGTGTCTTATCAACATGCACAAATTGATTTGGATGGTGTGGAAAGTACATATCAAGCACAAGTCATTAAAAAAGAGTATCACTTTTATATTAGTGATGACAAAGAACATGACACACATTTTGTGGAACATTGTTTTAAGACATGTTTTGAATATTTGAAAAACAAAAACATTAAAATAGAAAAACATTTTGTATGGTCAGATGGATGTGCAACACAATTTAAATTAGCTAGACCATTTTATGCATTATGTAGATATCATCGATACCTTAATATACCACACATTTGGAGTTTTTTTGAGAATGGACATGGAAAGGGTGATCATGATGGTGCATGAGCTTGTATCAAATGTGCTTTAAGAAAGTATCAAATGGACTATAAAGGATATCACATTAATAATGCTCATGATGTGGTTTAGTGGTGCAAAACACATTTTTGGGTGCCAACAAATATAGATAACACATCATCACAAGAGGATCGAGTCATACCATTTAGAGTGTTTTGGGAGGTATCAGGTATATATAAATTAATTTGTTCATATTTTTAAATTGAATCTTAAATTCATATTTAATATGTTACCTTGATGATTTCTAACTAAATTATGGACCTTGTGTACATTCAGGTGTTGATAGAAGATCAATGCATGCATGCAAGAGGGTAGAGAAGGCACGATCTTTGCATTCAGTTATGAGTACAAATAGTAATGTGTGGTCATTGTACACAAGAGAATACTCATGTTTTTATCCTAATTGTATTGATGAAGACTATGATGGTTGCATTAATCAAGAACATGGATATGTGGGTGAATGGACTTTGGTGCCACTAGATGTTATTAATACAAATGAGTTTGAGGACAAAAACTATGATGATATTCCATTAATTTCTAGTGATTATAACCATATTTTAGGATTGACTAGAGTTGGTATGTATGAACTATATATATACTTGGATCATGTACATGTATAATTTTTTCATAATTTTGGTTAATTTTTATTATATATATGTACTTACGTACATGACATGTATCCGAAATTTTGACATATATAAGTTTGTGTAGGAAATGTTTTTGCAGTCATGGCAGAATCGAAAAATGTAGAAGGTGTTAGCTATTATTTATTACGTTGCACCATGGAAACAGAGAAGCTAACAAAGACTGAAATAAGTGATGAAATTATTTTTCCCACAGGTTAGTATATAGTTGAATTATGTACATGTATGTCAAGTATCTATGTTTTAAAAAAAATTCAAATTCTTTGACTTAAATTCAAGATTGATGTATTTTTTAAATGTGTACATGTGCAAGTTCCGTTGTTGTATAGGGAACATATTTGAAGCAAAGAAAAGTACTTAAAAATGGGATTCATTTCACCGATTATCAACCTAACAATAAGGTATATCAATATAGTAACCATGTTATTGCCACTGGTCTAACTCTTGATCCAGTCAAAGGACCTGGAATATGTAAGTGGAGGCTCCATATTGATGATCATGAGAAAATATTAAATGTTATCCAAGAACGAGCTGATCCACTTGATATGAGATAGAAACAACTCCTAATTTGAAATGTAATTGAAGAACAATTTGAAATTTGGTTCAAACTATCTGAAATTTGGTTGAACAATCATTTGATCAATTTGAAATTTGGTTCAAACTATTTGAAATTCGGTTGAACAATCATTTGATCAATTTGAAATTTGGTGGAATAACTAATTTTCTAAATTGAATTTTTACTCTTTCATTTTTAATTCAATGTCTTGAATTCAAATTTTAATAAAGTAACTAATTATAGAAATTATGAACTTATATGTATGTGTGTACACTAATTACCTGACATGTGCACCTCGAGGGAAAGAAATTCAAACACCACTTGTCTTAAGGGGATGAAATTAGGAGTCTGTAAAATTAATTATATTGAACTTTCTATTTCACTTAACTTGACGATTTTAGGACACATGTACGCTTTCAATTTAACTAATTAAGACATGTGCTTTCAATTTTAGGACATGTGATCTTTCGATTTAACTAATTACCTGACATGTGAGCTTTCAGTTTTAGGGCATTTGAGCTTTCAAGTTCAAATTGTAATTTGTTTAACTAAATTTTGAACATGTACATGTTTTAAGTTGGACTTGAATTAGAACATTGGGCTTAAGGGGATAAAATTCTAGGATATGTGTACAAATTAAAATTTCACTATGATTAAAATTTGAAATGTAACTCCAGAACAATTTGAAATTTGGTGGAATAACTAATTTTCTAAGTTGAACTTTTACTCTTTCATTTTTAACTCGATGTCTTGAATTCATTTAACTTTCTATTATATTGAACTTTCTATTTCATTTAACTTGTCAATTTTAGAACACATGTACACTTTCAATTTAACTAATTAGGACATGTGCTTTCAATTTTAGGACATGTGAGCTTTCAATTTAACTAATTACTTGACATGTGAGTTTTCAAGTTCAAATTGTGATTTGTTTAACTAAATTTTGAACATGTACATGTTTTAAGTTGGACTTGAATTAGAACACTGGGCTTAAGGGGATAAAATTCTAGGATATGTGTACAAATAAAAGGGACGAGTTCTATAGATTTACTCAAGTTAGTTGTACAAGTAATTACCTAATACTTGAACATTTAATACATGATATATTACCAGACATTTAAATTACATGAACTATATATATATATATATATATATATATATATATATATATATATATATATATATATATATATATATATATATATATATATATATATATATATATATATATATATATATATATATATATATATATATATAAATATAAATATATATATAAATATATATATATATTACATGTGTACATATCTAAATAAATTACTTACATATCTTAGATAGAAACAATTTATAATATACTAGATCTAGATCTATAATGTATTAGATTCCACACCATAATGTAACATGTATCAATCATCTCAAGAACAAATAACAAAAATATGTATCTATCTAGAGATCTATCAGAAGATAATATCAAATATAAATAGCGTGCACACATGTAGACATGCAGATCTAGGTACATCTATATCAAATCAAATATAAATATAACATGCATCATGTGTGTATATAAAGTGTCTATCTAATATATGAATGTCTCTCTGGATGAAAGTCTAGAACAAATCATCTAGATAAAAAAAACTATAGATCATCAGGTGTAGGACTATCATCGCCACGCCTCCTCACAACGCGGTTTGAAGACTGACTATCAAGGTGCTCACTAGGATGTGCTGACCCCTATATATAAATTCAAGAGAAAGTGATATCAATACATAAATTTAATCAAGAGAAAGTGATATTGAAATACATGTACACATAATCAAAACATAAATAAACATTACCTATCCACTACTGACATCATCCAATGAGTCTCAATGACATACATGATCTGGCATCAAAGCTGGAGTAAAAAGAGGCATGTCCCCCTACATTGTACATGTGCACGTGCAACACATCAAATTAAAATTTCTCTATGATTACAAATCTACGTGCATGATATACACACATGTGCATGCATGCACATGTGTAAATTAAATTAGTTTCAAATGATTGAAATTTTAACATGAACAAAATAATTTTTTTTACCTATGTAGATGGTGGCATCTAATAATACTCAGACTGCCTAGCATCGATCGTGTCCACTAATGCATCCAGATTTCACTGTGTCGCATCGAGGTCCATCTCTATATCTACACGAGCCCAATGACTGGTGATTGGCACACATCCTAATAATGACAAGCCAAGTGGACTATGTAGATGAGATGACATAGAAGTAGAATCATCACGTGTCAACAAGTCCATCCATCCTGTGGTCGACAAGCTCAAATCAACATCATTAAGGCCCACATCTAAACTCTGAGCTTGCGCTGTAACACTGGCTGAAGGGTCTGTGGTATGTATATGTCTCTCTGGAGCAAAATAGTGGTCAGTAGATGGATCATCATGTGCACTACCACCATGACCACTACCTGATCGATGAGAGGAATATGGCTAAGGATGTGTCCTAGTACTACCATGGACACGATCTCGAACATCTGATATGGGTATGCCAAGATGCTCTGATACAAATCTATATGTATCTAATAGATCCTCAGCCAGACCAATCATAGTATCTCATGCTAACACTCTAATGAGACCCTCTAAGCTAGCCATTGAAGGGATGCTTGCTGCACTGTACAAGTCTCTTGAAGATGAAGCATAGGATGATGATTTGGAACACCGACGAGACATCAAATACTGAGCAACCTCATCATTAGAAATAGATCTAATAGCTACTGCAATCTCTCCAACTCCTTGAATGACCCCACATAACTGAGTGCTACGCATGGCCTCATCAGCCGATGGACCTAACATAGGGGAAATAGTAGGCGCCCTCTCTCCAAAAATCAATCTATGTGCCAGTGGGGGACGACCTGGCTACCTATCAGCCAGTCTACCACGCCCCTATCCTAAATGTCCTGGTAAATTTGTGTAGTTCACCACCCTGTGTAAGAGAACCTCTGCATAAAGCTACTGGGCAAAATAGAGTGGAATTTGGTCGTTATTTGGATAATGACCATGGGCAGCAAGGAAACGTGGGTATATCAATGCAACCATCTATGGATCTATACACTTAAGGGGAGAATACCCCTTCACATACTTTTGTGAAAGATAATGAGGGAAACATTCCCTCTCCAGGACATCTTTGGGCACCAAGCCCTGCACCTCCTCAAGTGAAAGACCAGAGGAGACCTCTTGTCTCTTACTATCAAGGACAGTCTGTATAGTCTATGCAGAATATGGGGTACCGCCATGAATCTCATCTCGAATAAATCTCAGGCTACATAAGATACTCTAGCATGTACCACTATAGACATTAGAGCATGTGCCACTAGTTAGGGATTCTTGAAGTCTATGAATCTCCTGGTTAGTGCGATCATAAAGCTCTTGAGATGAGATAGGTAGCTAATCACGGGGGACATGATGCTGCTTAGGGGGGATAGGCTACTGCTCAGGGCTCGGGATAGGCTACTCGTGCCCGAGTATAGGTTGCTGCTCGTGCCCGGGTATAGGCTGCTCGAGGGGGACAGGCTGCTCAGGGGGTATAGAAGGCTGTTGATCAGCTATGTGTTAATGTATGTAGGTGCATGTATAATGTGTAAACCTAAAAATCAAAATTAAAATGCACAACATTTAATAAACTTGAAATTTATATTAACATATGTATGTACAATTTGACAAAATTAAAAAACTCGTATCTAAATTGTTTTAATAAAATTAAACTTGTGTACATGTGTACATATATATAGAAGTCCTAAAACATAGATGGACATGTACCTTTAAAAAAATAAATTTTAAAAAACACATGTTGTTATATATAATGTTTGTAACTCAAGGACCTTTTAAGAACTATGTGTGCAAGTTATATTTCTATCTAAGTTAGATTGAATGTTCAAAGGTTTTAGACATACGTGTGCACATAAACTTGTCAAGTGTAATTTAGGTCCATGAAGTAAATATGCACATATATATATGTATATATCTAGATATATGCATATACACATTATATGTATATTTGCACATATAGATAATGTGTGTGTGTATATATATGTGCATATGCACATATACAGACACACACGTGCATGATATGTGCAAATATACATATCATGTGTATATGTATATAGATCTATATATGTACATATATATATATATATATATATCATATGTATATGCATATAGATCTATATATGTACGTACACACACACACACACACACACACACACACAGAGATCTATATGCATACTAGGATAAAGTTTAGGTTTAGGGTTTTGCATTGAGGTTATGGTGCGGTTGTTTAAATCATGGTTAGCAAATTAGAGTTAAAAGTTGGAATAAAAATATAGTTAGGTTTGGGGTTTGGGGATGGCTAGCGTAAGTGTTACTACTAATATTAAGCTTTAGGGTCAAGCTCAGGTTTAACATCATGACTAAGGTTTGGGTTAGGTTAAATTGTATTAGTGATATAGTTAGGTTTAGAATTATTCTTAGGTTAGAGAAATACTTTTCTTAGGATTATTGTTAGCATAACTTTGGTTATGATTAATAATGTAGTTAAGGTCAAGGTTTATGGTTAATGCTATAATAAAGGCCAGTGTTAGGAGTCATATAATGCACCATGTAGGTTTAGAGTTATGGCTTTGATTAGGGATAGGGTTACAATTAGTGTTTATATTATCTCTTAGTTAGGGAGAGAATTAGAATTTGGTTGGGTTGAGGTTTAGATATAGTTTGAAAGTATTATTTGAGGTTAAGGTTAGGGTTTACATCATGGTTGGTCATGAATAGGGTTTGGGGACATACCTAGGTTTTATGTTTGGGTTATGGCTAGGGTCAATGTTAGGCTTTATGGTTGAGGTTTTACACCACATGGTAAGGGTTTGGATTAGTGATATATAGTTAATTTTAGCATCATCTTAGGTTAGATAAATAATTAGATTGGGGTTTTAAAAAAATTAGAGTTAGCATTTCAGTTATGATTAAAATTGGAGTAAAGCTTATAGTTGAAGTTAAAATTAGTGTTAGAGATTTTTTTAAAGGTCATGGTTATGGCTAGTTTTAGAGTTTAGATTAGGTAAAATAGTTAGAGTGTATTTAAATAAACTTTATTAAAAGATAATATTATATATTTAGATAATATGGATAAAAAAATATCTTTAAAATCTAAATAGATCTAAGGATTTAGAAAAATATGAAGAGACAAAAGGTTAAGACTACATCAAGAATACTAGTTGAAGGAGGAGTGAGTCATGTTGCCCAACTTGCCTGAGATTTATCAACAAGATAAAAAATAACATCAAGATCAAGTGAGAATAATAATGAAAGGAGATTATCATATCACTCACTTACTTCATACACCATGGAGTCTAGAGTGACATTATGGGCCTAAGAAATAACTATAATTGGAGGAGGTGGTTGTATCATCTACTTGCTTTGTGCATTAAGAGATACACAATGACATCAGAGGCCTAAGCAAGAACAATAATTGAAGGAGGAGAGTTTGGTCATCTACTTTCTTTACACATCATGGGATCTATAGTGATATAGCGGGCCTTGGAAAGAACAATAATAGAAAGAAGAGGGGATCTTAGATCATCTACTTACTCCATGCATCATTGGACTCATAGTGAGATCAAAGGTCTAAGCAAGAACTATAAGAAGAGAAAAGTGACAGGTAGTCGTCCACCTATCTCACATATGAGTAGAGTGACATAAAAGACTTGAGCAAGGATGATAATAGGAGGAAAGACCCAATCATTTACTTGTCCTACTATAAGATCTAACATGACACAAGATTTAAAATTCCAACACAAACACAAGTTGCATACAAAGTTGCAAGTCAACAATAAATAAGCATAATTTTAAGTAAAATCAATAATAGACTACATATTCAAATAAGGTATGATACATCAATAATCAATAAAAAAATCAACCAACTTGTTGAATACAATAGTTAAAAATTTGTTAGAAGATTTTGACTATCTTATTGAATACATCAATTTTTACAAGTGAAAAATAGACCAAACAAGAGATAAATTGAATCGCATTCTACATAAAGAATACTACAAGAGCCTTCAACTAGGCTAACATAAGTATGCATATACACATATTTATAATAGATCAATGGGTTGAATACATTGAAATCAAAATTTATCAAAGAAGACCATCTAGATAGGACATCTAGACACTTGTTTCACTCAACACAATAAGAATGAGAATATTGCCAGACTACATTTCCACCCTACCACAAATAAATTTTATGCTTGAACCCAAAATATTTCATGATGTAAGAGATCATCCAATATAGTGTAAGGAAGACTAACAAGATAATACATGACAAGAGTAATGAAATTGGTGTAAAGTGGTATATATAATCTCAAACATTAATGTAATGATATCATTTCATAAATTTGAACTCCCTCTTAATCAATAAGTATCCAAAGAGGCAAGCACCTCATTAGCTCATCTAATAAGACATACAAAATGCACAAGATACATATTAAAGAAATAAAATAAAGTAATATTAATATATTATCGATTATTTCATAGAATTTTATTTCATATCAAATATATTAAAAATATAGTGGTGATGACTGAATCAAGAGGACATCTTAATGTAATCATATTTATTAATGAAGCCAAGATACATAGTACATGCAATGTTTATCATGAAAGTGTCTATATCTATCTATAAATATTTGATAAGTTGAGAAAAGATCAAACATCATGGTAATAAGCTCAAAACTCTCAATCTAACACATCTAAAATTCACAATGTATATGGGTTTATTTATGGTTAAGGTTAGCCTAAGGGTTAGGATAAATATTATAGTAAGGCTCTAGAGTTGAGGTTAGGATTTGTTTCATACTTAATGTTAACATTATAATTTTGGTTGAAGATATAATTATATATAGGGTCATCTTTACGCTAGAGATATAGTTATAGTTACCTAGGTTAGGTTTAAGTTTTAGGATATGGTTAAAATTAATGTTACGAATAGGAAAATGATTGTGTTATGGTTGAAATTATGGTGAGTGATAGCATTAGAATATATACATATATATGCATTTATATACACATAAATATATACATATATATATATATATATACACACACAAATATATATACATATATATATACATATACACATACATATCTATACATATACATATACACATATACACACACATATATATATGCATTTATATACACATAAATATATACATATACATATACATATACATATACATATACATATACATATACATATACATATACATACACACGCACACACACACACACACACACACACACACACACACACACACACACACACACACACACACACACACACACACACACACACACACACACACACACACACACATGCATTTATATACACATAAATATATACATAGACACATGAATATATACATATGTATGCATATATAGAAAGTGCATACATAAAAAATAATAAAATATACAAAGAAACATATATTTAAATACTAAAAACACATAAATTTTAATTGAAACAACATAAGAAGGGAAAAAACAAGTATTTCATACCTTTTCTGGATGGTTGATGGGGCAGATGCTAGTCACTCTCTTTTTTTGATCGAAATAATGAGTAGACAACAACCTGCGCCCCCTTTTATCTCGCGTGGCTTAGGGTTTCGATCGAAACTTTATGTTAGTTTTGATCGAAACAAGAAACCCGTGCGTGGTTCCTTACCCACCCACGGGTGGGCTAGTTTCGATCGAAACTGAACTAAAGTTTCAATCGAAACTTTTTCCTCGCTTTCGATCGAAACTAAGAAATTAAGTTAGTTTCGATTGAAACTAACTTTCGATAGAAACTAAAATATTTCGATAGAAACTTTTAATTTTTGTTTCTATCGAAACTCTTCGGACAATTTTTCCTGTGCACACTTTTTTGGAGGGATTTCTTCCTCCAAAAAAGTGTAACCCACTATTGTGGGTTTGTTGGAATATTCAAATATGGAAAGAGTACTTATGAGAGGGGGGGGGGGGGTTGAATCAGAAGTATCACACTTTAGCCAATAAAACTTTTAGGTGGAAGTAAATTGCATACATGTAAATACATCAAGTAAACATGAAACTAAATACATGCATCAACAACACATAACACTGGAATTTGGTAACCCATAAACCCTCCAGGAATAAGAAGGTAAAACTGGGGTGGGGATGATACCCACAAAAATTACTGCAGCAATATTGTTCAACCACTTCTGATGGTCTGCCCTATTAAAGGCTTTACACTGTGTCAATAGTGACCTGGTTAAAGGATTTCAAACACTTAACATGAAGTGTCACCCTGTTAAAGGATTTAATCACCTTTTGATAAGGATCTACAAATAGCTGTTAAGCCAACCTATCTACATAGGATTTTCTTTCTAATAAAATGGTAAGAGAGTATTAGGTATTATAAATCTAATTGTTTGCAATCCTTGATTACTGAATGCAGGAACTTGTTCTGGCTCTTTCTCTGATTTCGATCCTCTGAGATCTGATTTCTATTTGTCTACCTTACTTTGCTTTGATCAACTGATTAATGAATTGCTGCTCTTACTTTCTAAGTCTCCTCTCATCCCTTCAATGAACCTTTCATCTTCCTTAAAAAGACTTTGAAGACTTAGGGTTAGATATGGATCTAAGATCCACATTGAATCTCAATTTCCCACTCAATACTTGTCTTTTGCTTATTGGTTGCATGCCTTTCCAAGTTTTCCAATTGGCTACATGCAAATTGCATAGGAAATGTAAAAGATTTGTTCTTATCTCTATATCTTTTGAGATTGATCTTATGTCGGCTACAAAAATAGTTTACATCATAGTTTGTGCAATCACAAACTCTTATGCTGATATCCTGAGTTACTCGGCTCCTGAAGCATTACTGATTCTTGGCACATGCTGTTTCCTGGATAGCTCGGCACCTAAACAAAACTATATCACTCAACACCTACTATTACTTGGCACTTGTTAACACTCGACACCTACTGTTACTCGGCACTTGTTAACACTCGGCACCTACTGTTACTCGGCACTTGATATAGCTCATCACTTCATATTACTCGGCACCTACTCTTTGTTCAGCATTGTTTAATGAAAAAATGGTTAAGTGTATTGACACTCAGTTGTCAAAATTATTCTTTAAACTAACAATCTCCCCCTTTGACATGAGTGGCAAAAACACTTAACTAAGATCCTTATGACTCCTTGTTAGTTGATCCTGTATGTACACTCAGTGATTTCTGTCCTATTTCTGCATTCTGACTAATCAAAATTTGGTCTCCCAAAATTTTCTATCTCCCCCTTTTATCATACTTATCATTTCATTCCTGTACTTAACTCCCCCATACTTAACCAAAATTTTCTATCTCCCCCTTTTATCATACTTATCATTTCATTCCTGTACTTAACTCCCCCATACTTAACCAAAATTTGCTATCTCCCCCTTTTATCATACTTATCATTTCATTTCTGTACTTAACTCCCCCATACTTAATCTCTTCTTATCACTCCCCCATACTTATTCTCCCCCTTTTTGACACTTATGCCAAGGGTCTTACAAGGAAATGCCATACTTGGCCAAAAATATACTATTTACTTCAAGGAGTACCTTCAGAGCTGCATCCCAATTTGCTAGTGCGACATCCAATGACTTACGCTGGATGGAAATCTCTGCTGCTAGGTGTACAAGTCCATCAGATGAAGAAAGATTGGGGTCTTTCTTGAGGACTGCCTCTGCATTTATCTGCTCCTTGTGAAGTAGTTCCAAATGAGGAGTTATTGAGGATTGAATTTGCATCAATTTAGCTTTTGTGGTTGCCTCCTCTGCTGCTAAGACAACTAACTCTCTTTGTGTGTGAAGCGATTGGGAAAAATGCTTCTCACTCTGAGCTAGATTTGTGGGGAGTTGCATGCTAGAAATCTTCAGATTGTTCTCCAAGCTCAGTATTTTCTAGCTAGTGTCCTGTGTGAATGTGGAAAAATTACACAACTTGTTGTACAGGGAAAAGATGTTTCCTAATACAGTTTTAACTGTTTTAATTTTCTTTGCCAGTTCTACTTGTGACAGTGCTATATCACCAGATATTTTATTATTTACCTTGCCTTGGAACTTCCTTTCTAACCATTCAAGCAGTTTGGCATTTGTTTCCTGGTCTTCACTAGTCACCTGGTCAACTATATCAGATAGTTGCTCTATAATTGGTCTTGACTCATCTGGAGACTGTAAGCAGAAAGCTTCTATGAATATGTCTTTGATTTCATTCAAGGTAAGCTTATGCTTGTGTTCTTTTCTTAATGCTTCTTGTCTCCTTCTTCTGTCCAATGCACTCTGAATTTCATTGATCTTCTCTTCAGTGAGAGTGTTAGATTCATAATATGGGATCTTTATTTCTTCATGAAGCTTAGGAACTCCATAGTGAAGTTTCCTGACTGCCTTTGATGAGCTCGAGCCTGGTGTCCTGATTTGTAGTTGTAACCCATCAGTGCTCGGCTGCTGAAGAGTCTGTGTTGGAGTACCGAATTTTGGTAATGTAACTAGTGTTTGTATTACAGACTCCTCCTTCTTCTTTGTCTAATATTTTTCTTCAACTTGAGTATCCCTTTTATGATCGCTAGGTGGGGTTGAACTTATTGGTTGTTCAAATGTTTCTTTTATTTCCCTTGCTGCTGTACTCAGCATTTGAAGTGTATAAGTGACTACACTTGGTGGAGGTGGTGGTGGAAGAAATAGAATACCAGTAGTTTGTATGGTCGAGGGTGGCACTTGTGCTTTTACCTTGACTATCTTTGTTTTAACTTCTGGATTCTATAATTCATCAACACTAACCAATACAGGATTTGAACTGCTACTAGTGATGATTGGTCAAGGATTTCTAAATCCTTTGCAGTTAATGGATTGATGTTTGGATTTGAAGTGTCTGTAACATCTTTTATTTTTATAATATCTACAGGTGTGATGGTGGCATGAGGAGGACTAGGAGGAGATACCTGTGTGTCTTGCACACTTTGATCTTGTGGCTCAGCTATATCTTTCTCTTCCTCTTTCTCCTTTGTATGTGCCTTTTCTTCCTTTTCTTCTTCACTCTTCTTCTCCACTTGTTCCTTCTATTTTTTCTTGGTTCCTGACACCTTCTTTTCCCTTATCTTGGCACTTGTCTCTGCCTTATATTCTTCATTATACACATCTTCTATTTTCTTGTAAACTATTTTCCACAATCTTGTGGATTTTGTAACTACCTCTTCAATTTTATTCTATAATATGCTGAATGCTCTATGCTTGGGAGTGAATCTATTATTATGCTTTTTTACTGCATTTGTTACTTGATCTCTAGACAAATCAGGCAACAATCTAGCTAATGTTGACTCTTTTATCTCCCTTTCCATTTGTAAACAAAAATGCCATTTATCCTCTACAATTTTGTACAATTCTTTAGGCATCGATTCATCTAATTCTAGAGGTGTGTGCTTATATTCAGCCATCATAGCATACACAGATTCCTCTAATTTATTTTGCTCTTCTTTGGTGAGCTTAGAAAAATTTAGGTTCTTTAAACCTTTCATTTCTAATTTTTGAACATAATATATCAACAACAGTCTGAGGTTTGTGTCTTACAACTTGAAATTGACTGTTGTCTCTGACTCTGTCTTCTCCTCATCTGTTTCAGGTTGGGCAACAAATTTTCTTTTCTTAGACTCGGCAACAGTGTTCTTTGAGTCTTTCTTCTTTCCTTTTGCCTCCTCTTGGGCTTTTTGTGCTGCAACCCTTGTGGTAGGTCTCTTTGGTGTAGGAGCAGCTACTTTCTTTTCCTTGGATTGAGGAGCAGGAGGAGTTCTGGCCTTTCTTTTAACTTGTGCTTCCTTGGATTCTTCTTCCTCAACACTTTCCTCTTTATCTTCTCCTAACCCTTGAGTCAGACCTTGAGGTTTATCTTCCTCTTCTTCAATGTCTTCTCCTTCCTCTTCTGCTGTTCCTTCTTCTTCAACACCAAATTTTCTCTTGATTTGTGTCACCATTTTTTCTTTCTTCTTTACTACAAAAGCAGTCTTCAAATCTGTTATCACCCTTGATTTAACAACATCATAGGTTCCAAAAGCTTTTATATTTTTATCAGCTTCTTCTGCAAGGAGGGCTGTTATCACTACAGAAGCTTGATCAATATCAAGTTCATAACCTAGTGGACTAAGCCATCTTACTCTAGGTATAACTGCTTGTATATAGGTATAATCTATATCTACAAGAAAAAAAATGTCCTTTTCATATTTCTCAGTCAATGAGACTAGAATCCTCATTCTTTGTTTCATGGAATTTTTGAAGTCCTCAAAGTAACTAGTCATTTGGGCATCAAAATTTTCACCCATCTGTTCAATGTATCCATTGATTTGTTCAACAATTGTTTTGTCTGGACTCCATCTTACCTTACCCACAGAAGGGAATTCTTTCATCAGATAGAAAAATATGCACACCAAAACTGATCCAAATTTGCACTAAGCTCCCTTGTTCTTCCTTATAGCTCCCAGATTCTCATTAATCTGTTGAAACATGAGCTCTGCTAGATCATAAGTGTGATCCTTTTTAATTATCTTCTATGCAACATCAACTGCTATACAAGGTACACTTTTTAACCTGCTTGATTGATAAATTTTTTGTGAAATGATTCTCACAGCAAAATCTAGTAGGGGATCTGTGACTGTGTCAATAGTCATTCCTCTATTATTCCATTTAGCACCTGTGTTTTTTTCTATTACTTCCCTTTTGTCACTTCGCAGGGTCTTTGGCCGATCTAGGCTTGGAATACCGGTAACCCTATGAACAGTTTTCTTGGTGAATTTTACTGGCCCTGACTCTAACCAAAAGGCTTCATCGTGTATTCTGCTCAAAACTATCCGTATCCATTCAATTTTGAAAACAATAAAAAATTCTAGGGTTTTGGTTAATCCTTTTCTTTCTATTATTGAGAACTCATCTTTCAGTCTTTTGTTCTCACATAGCTTGTCATATGCATTGCAGATCTCTAAATCTCCTATGGCTCCAATTTTGCAGTTATAACATCTGCGAACATCTTGGACCATAACAACTTTATCAGGAATAATTGATAATGCACCTACGGGATCATTCTTGTATGTTACTTCTGGAATGGGCTTGAATTCAAGTTGTTTAACTTTATTGCTGACCAGCTGTATTTCATGACTCTCTATACCCTTAGTGGTTCCTGAACTAGATGCCATTGTTTTCCAAACTAGGGTTTATGATTTAAACAAGTTTATAAATTCTACGTAGCTCGACACTTAAGTAAAATACCTCAAATCGATGAAACTTGTCCTCAATCATTGTTGAAATCTTCACAAATGGCTTCTGAGCTGACCTAGATCTTCTCCACTCTTCTTGGCTTTGCTTCTCATTTTAATGGTGGGAAAATGATCAAAAATCAAATTTATGTACCCTTCAAAATAGAGTAATTAATGCTTAGTGCGCTGACAACTGTCTACTCGGCACCTGAAGGGTTTCAACATGACTCAGCACCCATTGTGTTTCACTTTGCTCGGCTCCTATTGATATTTCACAGCTCAGCATCATCTATCAACTCGGTCGCTGTTAGCAACTCGGCACCTGAAGACAACTTTTGACAGATCTTGCAAAACTCTCAATTTTGACTTAGCATCTTTGCTTATGCTGATTTTTTTCTTTGCAGTTCTTCTATGTCTTGGGACTGATGTATGATGTAACTTGGTTTATCAATCCCACACACTTATTCTTGCTTAATTTGATGAAGTGTGATCACTTGACCTATTAGGTGAAGTGATCTCTGCACTTGATGTGCTATACTCATCTTTCTTCTTCCATGTCTTATTCATTTCACTTCTGATATGTCCAACATCTATCTTTGCCTTTCCATTGCTGAACTCAAAATTTGATGCCTTTGACCTTGTTGGGAAATTCCCGCTGACATGACTAGTTTTTAAGCAACTAAAACATGTAGTTTGACTCAACCATCTTTTATAGTTTCCCTTGAAATGCATTCTTATACAATTTTGGGGTGTATGTCCATATTCTTGACAATAGTGACAACTGTACTTGGTGTTGTAATCCTAAAATTCATGGTTTGATGTCTTTGCTGGTTGATTTAATATCGACATAGGCTTTGATCTACATTCAAAAGCTCTATGTCCATATTTTTTGCAATTATGACAGTGACCTTCAAATCTTGATGTCTTAGTAGTTTTGGTTCTACATTCATATGCTTGATGACCTTGCTTCTTGCATTTATGACAATGGTTTATGCTTTTAGGTTTATCATGCTTATGGGCATTCTGGCTTCTACATACATTAGATGTATGTCCTTTCTTTCCACAAAAATGACATGTAGGTTTAACATCTTTACCTTTATCGCTTCTTTGTTCTGCACTCTTTGATGATTCTCCAACTTCAGTGCTGTTGTATCCAAGTCCTAATGTATCATGGGTTGATCTTGGGGATTTCAGTAATTTCTCAAAATATTTGATGGCTTCACTTGACTTGTTGAGATTCTCTGCCACCTCTTTTTCTCTGTTCAATTCATTCTGCATTTGTTCATTTTTCATCTTCAAATTAGAGATCTCAATATCTTTCATATTGAGTTCATGATGAAGGTTCATCATTTGGGCAAGTGTATCCATCTGCATGTTTGAGATCCTTGTCAATTCAGTACATTTTTCTTCAAGTCTGTTTGCAAGATTTATTTTGTCATTTTCCATCATGACCTTATCATCAACTTCTCTTTTCTTTTGTTCAGTAATTTCACATATCATTATGGCCTGTGATTCATGTTCCATCTTGAGAGATCTTATCTCCTCTGTTTGAACTTTGTTTTTCTCCATCAGTTCTGCTATTGTTGCATCAAACTCTTTAGTGTCTCCATTGGAAAATATATTGGTGGTATCAATCTCCTTATAGTTTATCTCATTTTCGGCTATGGCTAAATCCTTCCTTTTTTTTAATGAATTTCTCAACTTGTTTCTAAATTCCTCCAAGCTATGCAGAGCAAGTTGCACATCTATCACATGATTTTCAATGATCTTTCCAAGTTTGAAAGCTTCCATCTTTAGATCTTTTCCTCCAAGCTGTTAGAATTTTCCTTGTGAGAACCTGGATTCACTCTGATACCAATTGTTGGAATATTCAAATATGGAAAGAGTACTTATGAGAGGGGGGGGGGGGGGGGGGGGGTGGTGAATCAGAAGTATCACACTTTAGCCAATAAAACTTTTAGGTGGAAGTAAATTGCATACATGTAAATACATCAAGTAAACATGAAACTAAACACATGCATCAACAACACATAACACTGGAATTTGGTAACCCAGAAACCCTCCAGGAATAAGAAGGTAAAACTGGGGTGGGGATGATACCCACAAAAATGACTGTAGCAATATTGTTCAACCACTTCTGATGGTTTGCCATGTTAAAGGCCTACCTTGTTAAAGACTTTACACTGTGTCAATAGTGACCTGGTTAAAGGATTTCAAACACTTAACATTAAGTGTCACCCTGTTAAAGGATTTAATCACCTTTTGATAAGGATCTACAAATAGCTGTTAAGCCAACCTATCTACATAGGATTTTCTTTCTAATACAATGGTAAGAGAGTATTAGGTATTATAAACCTGATTGTTTGCAATCCTTGATTACTGAATGCAAGAAATTGTTCTGGCTCTTTCTCTGATTTCGATCCTCTGAGATCTGATTTCTATTTGTCTACCTTACTTTACTTTGATCAACTGATTAATGAATTGCTGCTCTTACTTTCTAAGTCTCCTCTCATCCCTTCAATGAACCTTTCGTCTTCCTTAAAAAGACTTCGAAGACTTAGGGTTAGATATGGATCTACAATCCACATTGAATCTCAATTTCTCGCTCAATTCTTGTCTTTTGCTTATTGGTTGCATACCTTTCCAAGTTTTCCAATTGGCTGCATGCAAATTGCATACGAAATGTAAAATATTTGTTCTTATCTCTATATCTTTTGAGATTTATCTTATGTCGGCTACAAAAAAAATTTACATCATAGTTTGTGCAATCACAAACTCTTATGCTGATATCCTGAGTTACTCAGCTCCTGAAGCATTGCTGATGCTCGACACATGCTATTTCCTGGATAGCACGACACCTAAACAAAACTGTATCACTTGGCACCTACTGTTACTCGGCACCTATTGTTACTCAGTACTTGTTAATACTCGACACCTACTATTACTCGACACTTGTTAACACTCGGCACCTACTGTTACTCGGCACTTGTTAACACTCGACACCTACTATTACTCGGCACTTGATATAGCTCGACACTTCATATTACTCAGCACCTACTCTTTGTTCAGAATTGTTTAGTGGAAAAATGGTTAAGTGTATTGACACTCAGTTGTCAAAATTATTCTTTAAACTAACAGGGTTCACCCATAAACAACTCTAACACTTTCATGCAATTCAGACCAATCACACAACCTATCACCATTTACCATAATATCCCCCTACTTGTTGTGTTTAATTTGTTTGACTGAATTTTTTATTTTGTCATTTGACTCATTCAAGTTGTTCTCATAGGTTGTGATTGTTTTAGTTGACTTCGGTAGCTCTTGCACCAATTGTGAGAATTGATTTTCACTTTGTTTCTTTATTTTATCTTCTTTCTCTTCTCATGGTTTTGCTTTTTCTCTCTCATTCTCCAATTCCTTATTTAAGTTAGTGTGTGCATGTGCAATAAACTCCACCTTTTTGAAAATACTTAGTGAGGAGGCTTTTTCATCCTTAAGTTTTTTATTGACACAATACTATGTTGGAAAGGAGGAGCACTTGCAACAATGTACTTGCCTCCACCTATGCTTAAGCTTCTAATGATTGCATTATGAGCATTGAAAATGACTTTACCCCTTCCTAATCCCACCCCACTTCTAATTGAGAGTGGAGTTTTTGGATTGTCCTAAGGGTTTTTTCCTAAAGAAATTGGGATTGTCATTGTATCCATAACCTTTTTCTTCTTTGCACTTCCTTATTGGCCAAGATCCCCTATATTCTTCATATCCAATATTAATGTCCTTTTTGGACTATTAGAACTATCCATGTCATCCCCACCAGTGGTAGTGGTAGTAGCACTTGGTTTAGATTGAATTTGAGTGTTTGGAAAAGGTAGAGTTGAAGTCAAAGATGAGATCAATGATGTTGCAAGGGATTTAACTTTTTTTTTATTTATGAAACTAATGATTCACCTCTAATGACTAGTTTATCACCACATTTTGGCAAATCTGGTGTTGGAGGTGGATACGAAGTTCCTTGATCTTTTGGGCCCAACCCACCATTACTTGAATAACCTATTTTTCTATCATCTTTGCCCCTTTGTCATAATTTTCCCTTGTCTCCTTATTGAGTACAATAGATGGTGAAGAAAATATACTTGTAGTAGTTTGGGAAGTAAAACCAATTCTAGTAGACGTAGTAGGATCTACATAATCCTTATACTAATTATCTTCATCCTCAACATCAACTTGTTGTGGTGATACTTCATCTGGATGCTCATTATCCCATGATTCGCTAAATGTTTTATCCTCTTCGAAATCAATAAAATTTGGAGAGGTCTTTGGCTTGCTGGGATTCTTCCTCATTTCCCAAAAATTAGTAATTTTTCTTCGAGGCCAATGTTTAGCTTCACAGTCTTCATATATAGCATCTGGAATAGATTTTTTAGTTGGACAATCCACTTTTTGATAGAAATTGTAGGATTCCCTAGGGTGCACTTTTCCTTTATGTTTGTGTAATTAATTAATTTGTGCTAACAATTCCTCTATTGAAATATTATTTTCACTAGTGCGTTTCTCCATCTCTTTCTTGATCGCTTCTAAGAAGTTCATGTCTATAAAATTCTCAATCAATGAAATACTCTCATGTTGATATTTTCTTGTAGAGTTCTCATTTTGTATAAAATTTCTACTAATTATGTTTAGTGGATCATACTGCTAGTGACTATCGACATCAAATTTAAAAATTGTAAAAAAATCCTATGCTACTTTGAATCCTTTTCTCTCAAACATGAACCCTCTGCATGACAAAGATAAGGAAATATGGTTACCTTTGTTGACCATGAAATAGTATAGATGTGCTCTCCATTGGTCGTACATATTCTAATCCAAAAATATTCTCTATCACATTTATTATAAGTTTGTAGGGTTCTATTGCCAAACCCTAAAACCTTAATATAGTGTACTCTTCCATGAAGTACTAACCAACCAACCGTATTTCACTTTTGAGTTGAATGCAATCTTTACAAGACACAAACAATCTAGGCATTGAAGTGCCTATAATTTCATGATAAGTGGGTGCCAAAAGGAATTCTAAAAAATATTTGTGGTCCCTTCTGTTATGACTCATCCTTATCAAAGATTTCCATTCATTTACTAGTTTCTAAACAATAACCTTAACCTTGTTTGTTTCAAATATTTGACAATGCTTTGATAAAAGAAGATAGTACTAGTAGGTCACAAATCTAAATGTCTTTTGTGAACATATTTTAATCATTAACAATTTTTCTTACATGGGATGAATAATGTGCTCAATAAAATTATATCTTATTGGTTGGTTTTTACAATAATATTGAAAATCATTTCCAAATGTTGGCACCCACTTTTTCATTACTTTCCAATCCCAAATGCATTGCTAGCAAGGATATACTATGCTAAACCCATCGAACAAAATTATCAAAATCATAAGGAGGTTTATGATTATGAGCCAAATTGCATTTTCCTATTAATCCTTTGATATATGTATCTTTTCTATCTGCTTGTAAGTTCTCATATGTTTTTACCATGTTTCCCAGGTTAATGTGGGTTGAGTTTTTTCCTTCATACCCTAGGTCCAATAGATTAGCAAATATAATCTCTGTTATTGATATGATTACCTCTTGTGTATTTTTATTGACAACTGTCTTTCTATTTTCATCATAGTTTTCGGCACAAACCATGACAATTTCTAGACAAGGGAATACTGGAGGTAATACCATGCATGTCATTCTAACAATCCATAGTTCAAATTTATTAATCTTGAACCCTATCATGGTGTTATATTTACAATATTTTGACTCCTTTTGTGGATTTTTCCACTTATTTTTAATTTCAAATTTAATTTTCTTGATACTCCTTCCATAGATAACAAGATCATAAATATTGTGAAATTCTTCAGTGAAACTTGACGTTTTAACTAGTTTGTGGAAGTCTATTACTTGTTTCCCATGTATTATAATTTGGGTTTCACTGCCACTCCTCTTATACATTTTTGTCATCATTGAAAAAATTAAATAACTTTACACGTCACACTCACAAATTACAATTTACACATACGATTACAAAGAAATCCTAAATTTTGATTCTATTATTTTACTTAGCAAGTTAGCTAGCTACTAGACTGTAGCAATTTAGGCTTACAATGCACGAATCATTCAAATTAAATCCTAAATTCTACAATCTATAATACACTTTTAGTAAAAAAACATGTTGAGAAAAATTTGTTCATGGTTTTACCCAAAAAGTTGAAACTCAAATTGAGAACTATGAGTCATCTTAGGAGATTGAGAGACTGTGTTGCATTCCTTGGACATTAACCTAGAAGCCATATCGTAACCCCTTTTTGATGCTTCAATACTTTTACAAAATCTTGGCAGAACTCAAACACATAGATCTAAGATTGAACAATGAAAAGCCTTTATAGTTGATGCAAAGGGAAAATTTTATGAATTGTAGAATTGTGAGACTGTGTTTCAATTTGATATTAATTTTTGTTACTTTTACAAATGTACATTATATAACTTGTATTCTTGGAGAAACATGCAATGTATTCAACATTAACTTTTATAATTATTTTTACTTTAGGAAGAGTCAAAGACTTCTTTCTGAAGGCACGTCTATGACATCCTATACTTGTCTTCTTTCTGGGAGCATTTGGAAAAAAAAGTTCGAGTGTTGCCAAAATCGCTTTGAAATACATCTTGAGTCATTGATATTTGTTAATCCAATAGTGGTTGGGATGTCACCTTTTTGGAGATTGTATATGATGTAGATGTCGTGTGTACCTATGACATTTACCACATCATTATAAAAAAGTCGAGTGTTATTGAATTTCACCCAAAATACATCTTGAGTTGTTGATCTTTGTTGATCTGACGGTGGTCAATGTGTCCCCTTTTTTGTAGATTGTAGATGATGCATATGCCGCATGTCCCTATGATATTTACCACATCAATACAAATAAAAATTAGTTACATTCACATTAAACACGCATGACATTTTTGAAAGGGTTTTACAAATTTTGGTTTATTTTCGCCAGCTTCCCAGAATACACTGTACATTGTTGATTTATTGTGATCTAATGGTTGTCATGTTAAAGTTATTTTTAATATAATAATAAGTATATTATTAAAAACTGTTCATAAGATGGATCAAGTTTATTATGAATATTCACAAGTGTCATGGTCCATGTAATGACTCAGTACTTGTCTTCATAAGAATAATAATAATAATGAAATTATATTTCATAGAACTATAATTAATTGAAATTTAATTAGATAGATTGATTAAGCGAGAGTTGGATATTAAGTTAATAATAATTAGTTTTATAAAAAAACATTAATTGTTGTGGTTAGTAAGTAGAAGCATAATTAGTATTAAACACAAGATACATAAGATTATAGATATTTGATAAATTATTTTATATAAATATATAATTATTATATATATTTTTTTCAAATTTAAGTTATTTAGTTATCATATTTTAAAGAAAATTAATAAAAACTAAAAATAACACTTATAAATGTAAACATTAATTTTAAAAGAATTAAATAACAATAAAATCTTGTTACTTTTTTAAAAAATATTATTATTTCTAAAAAAATTCAAAAAATCAATTAAATTATTTTTCTTAAATATAATAGAATATTTCTGAATTTTTGAATAAAATAGTTTATACATAAATATATTAAAAGCTAATTTTATATTGAGAGTGAGAGTGTTAGAATGGGTACGAAAATACTCTAATTTTATGGTGCATGAAAACTTTGGAAGATTTTCTAAAATAAGGAAGCACATATTTTAGAAGCACTCACTAGATAAGTGTCCTTAAAATCCACTCCTATAACACTAAAATAATTAAACCAATTACATTTAAGAGAAATAATTTTATAGTTTAGTATATAAAAATAATGATATTTTAACATTATTCAAATGAGTTATGAAAAAATAATAAATTCTAGTTGGTGAAAAATTGATTCACTAATGACTTTAAAAACATAAAGTGAATGCAATAGTATTTCCTAAAAGCCAAGTAGTAATAAATTGTTAATTTTAAATAAAGGTGATTGCAATACTATTTATAACTTATTACAATTGACACGTGTCTTCTTTTCGGGTGACATTTACAAAAATGGTCGAGTGTTTTCCAAATCAACCCGAAGTTCATCTCGGGTCATTGATCTAAGTTGATCGAATGATTTTGGTTTCTTACATGTAATCATTGTTAACAATTAGTGATGGTGGACACATGTAAACATTTTGGAAGTGTTTTGAGAATTTTGGGTTTGTATTTCCCCTTGGTCTAAAATAGAACTGATGTCGTTGATCTATGGTGATCTAAAGGTTGTCGAGCCTCACTAATATTACCATAAACTTAATTATAATGTGAATTCAATGGTTCATTAGTTAAATTAAATGTTAATTACATGTTAAATGTTTTTTTTTGGGAAAGAGTGGACAAACCACAGAATATATTAATTATAATTTAAAAAAAAGCATGATTTAAAAGCTCAATCAGGAAAGAACTGGCAAGAAAACCCAGAATCATTGCTAAATACAAAAGTTTGGATCATCGAACTTTACATATAATAATCTCCATGAGGATACAACAATAATGTATTTACAATATGGACCAAACATTAATCTCATTGTGTCCAACTTCAATTTTTTTTGAGTTTCTCATATCCATTAACTATTCTTCCAACATCTTTGCAAATGCAGATTCAACAGTAAAATCATGTGCACTTGTTGACCAAGAATCATATTTGCAACTACTATCAGGGTTAGCCACTCTTGGTGAACACCTATCCAGCCTGAACATCACACCACCCAAGTGGTCCTCATGAGCAGGAAAATCCCAACCATACAAACCACTAGAAGCAGAGGCATTTGTTGTGTTGAGGGGAAAATGTGTGAATTGCAACCCAATATCTTTTTGAGCCAACACATTTTCAAATGAGACCAAAGGCGACCACTCCAAAGGACCATGTGGGGACTGAGCTAGATACAAATTGTTCAAAAGGGCCAACAAATACAACAAGGCATGCACTATTTTTTGAACTATTTCTTCTAACTGATAATGAAGGGCATGAGTGACAACTTGTATAGAAGATTTCATAATCCGATAACTTTTCTTCTGAAAGGACCTTTGGAGCACATCAAACATAACCATAAACTTGTGCTTCCTAAGAAGCTAAGACCTTGTGAACATACCCCCCACTAAAGCATTACTAGCCCAAAGATCATAGTGCTACATTGCAATCTTGAGCTTGTTGTCCTTTTAATATTGTTGTTTTATGACTTTTAGAGCAAGGACCTCCAGAAGATGGACTGACTATAGAAGATCCATGGAATTTGACAGAAAGATAGACACCAAATTTGAAGGATATATACAATGCTTAACAATTGGAGAGATAATTTCTTCCCCAATAACATGCTTGATTGCATGGTGAATTGAAGGTGAATTGACTATGAACATCACCTCTAGAGCAACATCATCTACAAGCGATGGCAAAACATTTTCAGCCGAGTGAGGCTAAATCTATATCCTATAATTTTTGGGCATAATTTTCCAATAGAACTTATGCCAGGAGTCACACTTAGTACATACATTTGTAGAGATGACATCTTGATACAAGGCAATATTCATCAATTGAGGCTAGCATACTTAAGGAGAAAACATGTACTTTCAAATTGTGGAAAGATACGGTGAATTGAGTGAGTTTATAGTAATGTGATATGAGTTAAACATAGGAGTTCAGAAGCTTAGCTTGACACATGAGAAGCCATGTGAAGTGCTTACTTCATCCATTGCAATAGGCACTCCAAATCATACAAACATCAAAATGCATCCCAACATTAACTTCAAACTCGAACACACATTGGGTAAAGATATTGACGACTTCAATTAAAAAATCTATACTATGCTATGATAACAATTGCACAACCAATAATGACTTCACAAACCTGAATACCTTAGCTTACTAATGGTTAACCACCAATTTGCATGTAACCAAATTATGAAATGATTCATTATGTGTGATGAACTGATTCAGATGAAATGTTGAAATCACTGTACCTTCACACCTAGTATTCAAAAGAAGATTTGCCACTTTTTTGCCTTCTAAGAGTGCATGTGACAAACATACGTCATCAAAATAATCTTGTAATTTCTAGATCTGAAGGAGAATGTATTTAAGCTTCCATAAAAATGTCTACCTATTAATGCAAGCATTGATTATTACCCAAGAATGTCCTATGTGCAATCAAAGAAATCCACCCTTTTTAGCCAAAATTAACCTTGCAAATAGGGAATTAGCCTTTGCCATATTATTTGTACCATCAGGAAGTGAATTAGTGGTAAGAGCCAAGACTATACCTTTACAATCTCTAATACATGCACTGAGCCTTGATTTGCCTGTATTTCCTCTAGAAGCTCCATCAAAGTTGAGCTTTAAATATCCTTCTATGGGTGGATTCCATTGAACAGTGGATCGATTAATTTTAGTTAGAGCTTTGTTTTTGAAACCCCATCCTATTGGTATGACTAGAGTCTTCCAATCCTAGAGGATCTTGCTATCCCATGGGGTAATAACTGGATTAGTTCTGCCTCTGCTGATGCTTGAATTAGTCACTTTAGTAATTAACCTTTCAATACCATCTAAAAGTCTATCAATCCAAAGAGATTCTTTTTGGAAGATTCATTTATTTATTTCCCACCAAATAGCCCAAATCACTAATGCTGGGGTGCATTTCCATATGTTGGAGAACAGGGAGTTTGGAAAGATGACCAACCAAGCTTGAAAGATATCCCAAAGCTTATTTTGAAGAGGAGTACTATAATTTAACTTTATGAGAACAAACATCCAACATTGTTCTACAAAATGGAAGCTTACAAATAGGTGGTCAACCATTTCAGTTAATTCACCACATAACACACAATTAAAGGCAGGAGTAATATGCAACCTCTCTATTAGGATTAAACCACGGATACAAATAACAATTACATGCAAATATAAACAATATCAGAAAATAATAGTTCACTAAAAAGAACACAAGACACCAAGATTTAACATGTTTCACCCAATCCCTAGGCTACGTCCACCAAACAAAAAGTCCAATATTATTATGACCCAATGATTACAACCTGATTACAATTTGTAATCCCTTACAACTCAATACCACTACAAGAACCAATTTTTGCATCACCACTCTAATACAATCCCTAATCCTAAGCTCTTTTATACAAGTATTTTTACTACTTTAAGGTTATAATTAATAATTACATGTTGGCCCAAAGAATTTATGAAGTATGTATAGTACTTCCCTGATCAGTCACCACAAACTAACAATCTCCCACTTGGGGACTGATCAAACTCCATACCAAACAACAATCTCCCACTTGGAGACTAATACTGTAGTGATACCATGACCACACAAGGTTCCCACTAGATCAAACCACCCATACTTTGTTGTTCTTTATTGCTATTTAGTCTAGAAGACCAAGTGAAGCTAAAGAAGAATTTAGCTAATCCCTTGTCACTACCTTTGTAGTGGATAAAATATTAACCTTCTATAACCTGGAAACCCAGCTCACGACTGCCCCATGAATGGTAAATACATAACCTGTAGTACTCTACTTGATATCAATATCCCCTGCCAAATTTGGGTCAACATAGCCTTGTAAATTAGTAGTAGAGCCCATAAAGTGTAAACACTTATTGGATGTTCCTCTCAAATATCTGAGAATCCATTTGACTACATTCCAATGCTCAATTCTTGGATGACTCATATACCTGCTAACGACTCCGTATGCCCAAGTTATGCCCTTATCTGTGCTCAAAATAAACAACATATAAATTTTGGGCTCTTAAAACCTAACAAAATGTCAAAATCATAGAACCAAACCTATACTAAGCTGTAGTGCTCTAAATTAGCTTTCCAATGCCTATAAGAAGTCTGAAATCCAATATCCTAAGAGAAAGCTATGGCCATTTTACTACGATAGTCTTTTTACCATTTCATTGTGATTTTTTTTTGATGAAAATTTTGGTGGGATTAAATTTGATGGACATCATAGGCTGAAATTAAAAAAACTCTTTCATTTCCTCTGAACATGGCCAAACTAGGTCATATTATATATCAAAATTTATGGAAACATCAACTCGGATCCAATGGCGAGGTTTGTTTTTACCCAGGAGGTCATTTTTGCAAGCTCCCCCTAAATCCCTTAGTTTCCACAAGCATCCCGCTTTTGGTAAAACAATATGGTTCCAATAGAAAGAGTATGCATGGTATGGGAGTTTATATGAACCTATTCATTGAAGGAGCTTATACCCCACTTTAATTGAGTAATTTCCATCGTTTGCTAGAGCCCAAATGAGATTGTCATCTCTGTTTGATAAATATACTTGTTTATTTTTTAGTATATCATGAAGAATATCCCTATCTTATTAATATATTTGAAGTTGATCTAGATCCTTCCAGTAGAATTTCCTTGAGTGAAGACAAATTGCAAAAATAAATTAACTAAGTCGTGTTCCCTAATGATTTTCTGACATTGAAATAACATCTTGTGTGTTCTGTAAAGAAATTAAAGGAGACTGTCCATTCTAGGAATCCATCCAAAACTTTAATATTATCCCCACTGTTAACCTCCCATGTGACATACTTGAAGACAATATCTCTTGGCGCCACAATGAAGTCCCAAATCATTGATCCCTTTGGAGGGTCCAAAGTTGAGAATATTCGTGAAGGCTCATTATTGTCAAGGTATTTATGCTGCATAATTTGACACCAAATGATGTGGGGTTTATTATACATTTTCCAAACTAAGTTTCCCCCAAAAGATTCATTCCTTTTAACTGAATCATGAACACCCACACCTGCAGCTGGGACATGAGCCATGTCTTGAATTAAAATGAGAAGAATTTTCTTCTCTTCATTCATATTTCCTGCCCATAGGAATCCTTTGATCAAGTTTTGTATTTGTACAAGAATTGAAGAGGGTGCTTTAAGGACAACTAGATAGTAATTTGGGATGGCTGAAAGAATTGATTTAATGAGGAGGATTCTCCTTGACAAAGAGAGCCATCTAGCTTTCCATGCGACAACTCTACTCTTAATTCAATCAATGATTGATGTCCAATAGCTTGTTTTATTCGAACCCATGAGAAAAGGTATTCTAAGATATATAGAAGGTAAAAAAATCCACTAAAAATTCTAGAATTTGCACAGTTCTATTTGAAATAACTTTATTTGTGTTGAATAGATAAATTTTCCATTTTTGTGCATTGATTTTCTGTCCTGATACAATCGAGTAGAGATGCAAAATATTTTTGATTTTTCACCTCTTTCACTTGTGATAAACCAAATAGTAGCTTGTCATCAAAAAATAATGAGTGTGTGATGGAAATAGATGTGCCAATAATTTTTTCCCCTTTCCACTTTCCAAGAAGATTGTTAAACTTGATAGTTCTACTAAATTCTTCATCCATGATAATGAACAAAATGGGGGATAAAGGATCTCCTTGTCTCACCTCTTGTGTACATGGGAAGAAGCTCATAGCTTGAACATTAATAATTACTGAAAACAAGATCCTAAAATGCAAGCTTTGATCCATTTACACTAGCATTTTGAGAAACCCATTATACCAAAATACACTGTCATAAGTCTTCATCATATCCAATTTTATCACAAAGTTAGAAGATTGATTTGTATTGATGGAATGGAAGACTTATTGTGCTACCAATGCTCCCTCCATGGTTTCAATCCCTAGGACAAAGCCACCTTGTTTTGAAGAAATAATTTTTGAAATAAGATGTTGCAACCTCAAATAGATAGCTTTTGTGATAATCTTGTATGCCAAGTTGCATAGTAATATTGGCCAAAAACATGCAAATGTCTTTGGATGCTTGATTTTTTTTATTAATGTAATATTTGTAGTGTTCAAGTATTTAAGCATGTATTGTATTTTCCTAGCCTCCTCAACTACTGATAAAAGGTTCCAACCAATAGTGTCCCAACAACTTTGATAGAAGAGAGCAGTGAATCCATCTGGCCTAGGAGCTTTATCCAGGGGAAATGAAAAGACCACTTTTCTAGTTTCATGAATAGAAAAGGGAGCCATAAGCATGTCATTCTCCCTAGGTGACACCAATGAAGGGATTGCATCTAGAATCTCATTGACTTGGGATTTTGAGGACGAGGGATATACCTCTAGAGAAAGTAGATTCTTGAAAAATTTAACACCTTCCTCATGAATTTGTTGAGCTGAATTGATGGTGAGGCCAAAATCTTCTTCCTTAATCTAAAATATTGTTTTCACTACTCTCTTTCATTTTGTAGATGCATGAAAACACTTTGTGTTCTTATAACCTTCTTGTAGCCACAACTCTCTTAATTTTTGTCTCCAATACTCCTCTTCTTTGTTACAAAACTCCTCCCACTCTTGTTGAAGGGTTTTATATTTGGCATAAGTCTCATTATCCATGCCATGTTGAATAATCATATTTTGTACTTCTTCCAATTGCTTTGAAACTTCCTCTTTTTGTTTGAAGATGTTCTTAAAGACTTGCTAATTTCACTTTTTAATGAGCTCCTGAACATACTTCAATTTCATGGAAAATTGATGCATCTTGGAACCTTTTACAAAAGGTACATTGATCCACCTTTTCTTCAGCAACTGAAGAAAATGAGGATGATGAAGCCACATTCTTTCAAATTGAAAAGATGATTTGACCTAAACATTGTCACTACTGACTGCCTGAGACAAGTTAAAGGAAATTAGAAAGTGATCTTATCCGAGTAAGGATAAAATCTCTAATTGAATCTAAAAATTATGAAGTTTCAAATCTTGTGTAATTAGGAATCTATCCAATCTGACAGCTATTTGTGCAGAACCATCTCTTTTATTAGACCATGAAAATGACCCTAAATTTAGATGAGCATCAAGAAGGTTATTATTTTCTACAAAATTGAAGAAATCTTGCATTATTTTGAGTGGTGGTTGATACCCCCTATTTTTTCTTTGTAATCAAGAATCACATTGAAGTCACCTCCAAGAATGACATTTTAAGATTCTTGAGATTGAATTAGATGTGTAAGCGTGTCCCAAAGCTTAAGTTTGTTAGAGGTTGAATTGGAACCATAAATATTTATAAGAATGAATGAGGCATCAAATTCAGACATGCACAACATCTACCAATTTGAATGCACTTGAATGAGTTGATCCTGAATTATTCTTAGGTTCTAGAGAATAGCCAACCCACCAGAAGCCCCAAACCCAAGAGATTGTACTGAGGCCTAGTTTGACCATTTTGCCACTATTTTATGAAAGGTCTCATGAGATATTTTAGTTTCTTGAATCATAACAATATCTGCCTCCATAGAGTCAATAACTTGTTTGATCCTACATCTCTTTTTATGCCTCTGACATTCCAAGATGTAATCTTCATTATTGACAAGGAGAATATTTTGTTCTCCTAGTTACTCTTTCTTAAAAATGAAACTGTCATCCAAAGTAGATTGAATGCCTAGTGTAATTTCCATCCTTGTCTTGGAACCTTTTGGTGGACCTCTGGACTTGGGAGTCTTGGAAAGAGTCTAAAATTGTGAAGCGTATTGCTTTATTGAAAGAATTCTACAATGATCATATAACTTTACTGCAACTAAAGGATCTACACTAGCCAAAGACTGAAAGGATTTGTCCTCAAGCTATTGTCCTTGGATAAATAATCGATCTGAACCCAATTCCTTTATCATCAATTGGACTTGCTGAGAAATGTATCTATCCAACCCTAAAAAGTCTTTGTCAAAACCATCTTCAGTTATAATATCATGTTTTGATGGAGTGTTTCTAGATGAGAGGTTGATGTCTTGCTGAATAGGACCTAGTAGCAAGGAACTACATTTTTCTTAGATCATTTATTCATTAATAAAGGCATTATGATCCTAACCCCAAGCATTCAAAGAAGCTTGATTAAGTTGAAATTTTGCAAGTAGATCATCAAGCCTCTTTGAAGAGTTGTGTTCAACCATACCTACCCCTTCCTCCTCAGCAATATCATTAATAATTTTGGTTGCTATTTCTGATATAATCTGATTCCCCAAATCTTACATTTTGGAATCTCCAACTTTGTAGGTTATCATATTCATCTTTGGCACATCACCACTGGGAAAGGGTGAGAATGGATAGATGAGAAAAGAAGCATTATTCAATGAAATAAAAAAAGATGATTTTTGCTCCATTATGGATCTAATCATGAAACAATTCTCCAAGTTGCTAGGATGGGAGCACATTGTGGTTAAATCTTTACTTGTGTTCACCTCCTCAATTCTTCCCAAAGGGATATCTATTTATTTAGGAGTTGATAATATCATGTGTTAGCCTAAATGCTGATGATACTACATTGGGGGAGTATCCTAAGCATTGAAGACTATTGATATGTTACATTCATGACTGTATTTGTCATTGATGTCAACATAAGCAGTAATTCTGTTAAGACTGGAAGAATAACAGTCAATAATATTAGTGTGCACATAAGCTAAAGAAGTTTTAGATAATACACAATGGAGGACATGTTCCTAAGTTTTCTTGATGATATGGTTAAAAGGACTAAGTTCGATTCAATGTTGTATGGAAGTTACACTTGTTTTACTAGAAGCAGTGCAGAAACAGAGCATTGGAAAACTGAGTTCTGATGATATATAGCTATCTTTCATTTGAGATGTAATGAAGAGATGAAAAATTACATAGTGATAGAGGACAGTTAGCTGATGATGTCAGTGTGTGTGCAAGACATGGTTTCACACATGTGAAGTTTTGTATACACTGCAAGTTGACAGTGTTGTTACAATTATGAATTAATTAATTATCTTATTTTAATTAATTGGGAAAGCCTCAAGGACAACTCAAGGAATTATTATGAAGATACAAAAAAAAATAGAGTTATTTTCCTTGTTTTTAATGAGTGTCAATTAAGAGAATCAAGTGGAATGTGAAGTATTAGTGTGCAGTGTGAGAAGGAGTAGAATGCTTGTTGAATGCGTGTAAGTGATCCAAGGGATCATTGGATGCATAGTATGAGATATGGTTACAAGATTTGAAGGAGAAAAAGTTCAGTTGATAGGACATAGATGGAGGAGGAAGTATATTTCAGTTCTATTATTCTAAAAGAAATAATACAAAGATCATCTGGATAATGGGTTCTTTGATCTTAACCTTGAAGCTGTTTGGGCAGTGGGTCCATCTATCTTCCACAACTCCTAACAAGGTTGGTACAACTCCTAACGGGGTTGGAATCTCCTAATAGGGATTCAAAGTCTCCTAACAGAGACTCA
Source organism: Cupressus sempervirens (assembly GCA_028749045.1). Taxonomy (NCBI): domain Eukaryota; kingdom Viridiplantae; phylum Streptophyta; class Pinopsida; order Cupressales; family Cupressaceae; genus Cupressus; species Cupressus sempervirens. The sequence goes on from CM053793.1 coordinate 739,160,062, forward strand.
TATGTATTGAATATTGTAGTAGACTCCTAACAGGGTCTATCCTCTAACAAGGAATATTTATATTAGTACATCATCTTGTTGGTACTATCCCCACTGGGGTTTTCCCTCTAATCAAGGGTTTCCCTAGTTAACATATTTGGTGTTAATTGTGTATGAGTATAGTATTGTGGTTTTAGTTAACTTTACTCATTCGGTTAAAGATTATTTAAATTTAATGATTATGATAATAGTTGGATAACTAAAGCAAGCACCTAGAACCTGGTATTTAAGGTTGGACAAGTATTTATCAAAGCTTGGATTTATCAAAGGTACAACAGATGGTATTTTGTATTTGAGGAAAATTGATGATGGTTTATGTATCATTTTAATATTTGTAGATGACATAATATTTGGAGGAAATGATAAAGAAAGTGATAAGTTTGTTGAAGAAATGAAAAATGAATTTGAAATGAGCATGATAGGAGAAATGAAGTTTTTCCTAGGATTGTAGATTGTGCAGAACAAGGATTGGATGTTTATTTCACAAACTAAGTATCTAAAAGATTTGTTGAAAATATGTGGTTTGGAAAGTTGTAAACCTATTGGTATACCCATGATAACTAGTCACAAGTTATCCAATAAAGATGAGACACCTACAATTGAGCAAAAAAAAATAGATCTATGATTGGAGGATTGCAATATCTGACCCACACTAGACCAGATATAGATAATGTAGTTGGGATTGTGGCAAGATTCCAAGCTAATCTAAAAGAGTATCATTATGCAACAGTAAAAAGGATGTTAAGATATTTGAAGGGTACATCTGATTATGGAATATGGTATGATAGATTAAGTGATTTTACCTTGTGCACATATACTAATGTAGATTGGGAAGGTAGTATGGATGACAGAAAGAGCACGAGTGGTGGAGTATTATTTCTTGGAGGAAGATTGTTTTCTTGGTTTAGCAAGAAAAATGATTGTATATCTCAAAGTATAGCTGAGGCAGAGTATGTTGTAGGAACAAATAACTATAATCAAGTTATGTGGATGAAACAAATGTTGAAGGATATTGGGATTGAATTTATAGAATCTGTTAACATTTACTATGATAAAAAAAGTATAGTACATATGTCTAAGAGCTTGTTATTACATTCTAAGACAAAACACATATCCATAAAGTATCATGCTTTAAGAGAAAAGGAAACAAAGAAAGAAATAAGGTTGGAGTATGTAAGAACTAAAGACTAGATTGTAGATATCTTTACAAAATATTTGCCTAAAGATACTTTTGAGTACCTAAGAGGTATGCTAGGGGACCCCTACCTACTTTAGAATAGATGATGCAAGGAGTGCATTAGTCCAGTGGTACAAAGCATTATGGTTAGATTGGATTGAATGTTGATGGTTCATGAATGGTGGAGTATCTAATATGTACTAAGTCATGAAGGACTCTTAGTAACTGGTACTTGGTATTGAATAGTGTTTTAGGACACTTGAGCCGGTTGACAATTTAAGAAGCTAATTAACAATTGGTATACCTTTGACATTGATGTCAATGGAGGAGAGGATGTACATGAAAACCATATTGAGAGAATGTACACACACAATGGGAAGAGAAGCACCTGTTGAGATGGAAATGGGGGAGAGTTATCTCTTTAGGGAGATTTAGAAAGATTCATGTAAGAGTGTAGAAGGTAATGCAAATGAGCAGAAAGAGATGTAGCCATAAAGTATTGTAAGTTTCTTAATATGAACAATTTTTGGTGATCCTAAAAGAAGAATAAGAACAATACAATGTTCTAGAATATTTTAGATTGATGAAGAGGATTTGAGAAGATGACAACAATAGAGTACAATTTGGTATTCTTGGAACTTAGATGTTTTTCATCTATTTTTCCATCAATGCCAAAGGGGGAGATTGTTAGCATGAATGCTGATGATACTACATTGGGGGAGTCTCCTAAACATTGAAAAATATTGATATGTCACATTCATGACTATATTTGTCATTGATATCAACATAAGCAATAATTTTGTTAAGTCTAGAAGAATAGCAGTCAGTAGTCTTAATATGCATAGAAGCCGAGGAAGTTTTAGATGATGCATAGTGGAGGACATGTTCCTAAGGTTGTCATAATAATGTGGTTAAAAGGACTAAGTCTGATTTGATGTTGTACAAAAGTTAAACTTGTTTTACTGGAAGTACTGCAGAAACAAAGCATTAGAAAACAAAGTTTTGATGATATATCACTATCTTTCATTTGAGATGTAATGAAGAGGTGTATAGTTACATAGTGATAGAGGAAACTTAGGTGATGATGTCAGTGTGTGTGTAAGACATGGTTTCACAAATGTGAATTTTTGTATAGACTATGAGCCAACAATGTTGTTACAATTGTGAGTTAATTAATTATCTTATTTTAATTAATTGGGAAAGCCTCAAGGTCAACTCAAGGAATTATTATGAAGATATAGTATAAATAAAATTTGTTTTCCTTGTTTTTAATGAGTCTTTATTAAGAGGATCAAGTGGAATGCAAAGTATTAGTGCACAGTGTGAGAAAGAGTTGAATGCATGTAAGCGATCCAAGGGATCATTGGATGCACAGTATGAGATTTGGTTACAAGATCTGAAGGAGAAGAAGTTTGGATGATAGGAAAAAGATAGAGGAGGAATTACATTTTAGTTCTATTATTCTAAAAAAAAAATATAGAGATCATTTGGGTAGTGGGTTCTTTGATCTTAACCTTGAAGCTATTTGGGCAATGGGTCCAGCCATCTTCCACAACTCCTAATAAGGTTGGAATCTCCTAGTAGGGATTCAAAGTCTCCTAATAGGGACTCATATGTACTAACAAGGTCTATCCTCTAACAAGGAATATTTATATTAGTACATCATCTTGTGGGTACTATCCCCACTGGGGTTTTCCATCTGATCAAGGGTTTCCCTAGTTAAAATATCTGGTGTTAATTATGTATGAGTATCTTGTAGTGATTTTAGTTAGCTTTACTCATTTGGTTAAGATTTTTTAAAGTTAATGATTATGATAATAGTTGGATAACTAATTCACCCACCCCCCCTCTCAGTTATATTAGTGGACTATATGTTCTAACATCATGCTCATTCAAGCTTTATCTTTAAGAGAGAATGCCAATGGATCAAAGGAGTGGTCCAAGGAGATCTCTATTATGTCTTGGTGCAAAACTTGGTATTGAACATTTAAATGTCCTAATTTATGTTGAAATTTATGCACAATGGCTTTATCCAAAAGCTTAATCTTTTGAACCCATGTCCCCCATTGAGAATTAATGATAATTTTCCCAGGAAAGTCTTTATGCATATCTATAAGTAAGCAGACTCTAACTTCTAAATGTGGTCAATCATAAAGGATAAGATCATGCTTGAGGAAAATCCCTAATTTATTTGCAAGAATTTCAATGATTTCTAGATTTCTATATTCCAATGGCAGAAGAGGAAGTGAGATCCAAAATGGGAAAAAATAAACATTCAATAAAATAGGATTAAAATTTGGGACCCAAATTATTGTGAAAAGTCCTAAACCTTGACAAAACCATCCTTTAAATTTATGGACCACATCTCTAATCTCTTTCAAAGAAAAGGTGGTAACAAAATATTTAGTTTCTATATCTATGAAAAAAATATCTTTTAATCCTTCCCAATCCCTAATATTTGCAAAGGACAAGATAGAAATGTTAAACTTACCTATTAGATCTGAATGTCGAAGAAGGCTGATAGGCTATTGAAGTAAGTGAGCAAGAAGTGTTATAGACATGCAGTGTGTAGAATTTTGAGAATTCTCCATAGCTTTTGATCCCCTATAACTGCTTTTGTTTCCAAATCTAATTGGGTTTTTTTTTTGACTATTTGAGGCATTGATGCCCTAAAGTCATTAGTTCTCATGTCCCCTTGCTAATTAGGCTCGATATCCTTATTACCTCCTTCACATTCTTATCCTAAATTGGAGATTATGGTGAAAGAATTATACCTGGGGACCTTGGCAGAGTGCCCTCGTAAATTTAAAAAATGGGTTTTTTCTAGTTCAACTGATGCAGTCATTGGAGAATGTTTCTCAGATGCCTCTTCTCATAAAATTTTTTACCACTCAAAATCCTCCCCTACCTCTGATGAAATGAAAATTTTGAATTTTTCATTTCCCACCCATTCCCTTTTTCAAGTAATATATCACATTGAGGAATTTCCCTGTATTCTTGATTCGTAAATCCTGCCTCTCCATACTTAGAAGATTCTCAAACTTCAAATGAACTATTCCTTGGGCATGGCATCAGACTAGCCATATGACCTATCTTGGGAGGCCTAGAATGAAGTTTAGGAACTCTACAATTAGGAAGTTGATGAGAAGGTAAAAGTGATTTGGGTTGGATATGAAATCTGGGGTTGACAAAGAAGGGTTTGGTAGGCTGGACCACTACCTTGCCTTGAAAGATTGACTTGGATTTCTCATCAAAGACCTAGTGTGAGTACCCCTTTTGTGAAAATATTTCCATAAAAGGGCATTTCTAAAAAATTGAATCATTATATTTTTGTTCTACTAGCTGCACAAATGATGTGGTGGAAAACAATCGGGCTAGGTCATCATCTAGGGCCCCCTTATGAGATCTGTCAAACTACCTATTACTAACATGTCATGAACCCATGTTTAAAGGTATACCTAATCTTTCAAGATTTTCCCCTACTCCAACTCTTGAACCAACAAAACTTGCTCTTGAAAATTTCCTGTTTGCCCTGCAAACCTTGCTCTTGCTCTCATGTTCTATATTTCTTTTCTACTCATTAAATGTTAATGTTAAACCTTAATTTTTAAATTTTAATTCAATGTTGAATATTATTAACTATTTCTCTCAAAATTACAAGAAAATTTAAAAATTATCAAAATTTTGAAGGAGTCAGAAAAATAATAAAACATAATTTTAAATGGAATTGCAATTCTTTTTTGATATTTTTCAAAAATTACAATCTATAGCTAGACATATGTGCAATTTTAATTTGAGATAACAAAACAAAAATCAAACAAAAATGCCAATAGGGGTGACGAGCCCTAGAAAAACCCTAATGATTTTCCTCTACATCTGAATACAAATAATGAAACACAATTAAGTCTAAAAACTCTTGAAGCCAATTATTTCCCTCCTCCACTTCATCAAGATAAAGCAATTTTCATAAAAAATTCCTTCCAATTCATAACTATTTCCTATGGTGCTTCAACTTCCTAGCATTCAAGCCAAATAAAAATGGTTGCATGACCATATTCTAGCTAGGTTGTAGAAGTTTGTGGAGTTCACTTTCCTAAGGGATCCCCACCCCTACTTTTTCATGAAAGACAACCTCAACGTCATTGCCTAGGTAGTCTTCTTTAAAGCTCTTCCTCAACAACACCATAATGTTGACCCTTTCTCCTCTAAGGTTGAGGAGAGAGGCTAGAAAATGAGACCTAATGTCTGTGTTGACAAGGTAGATGTTAACTTTTTTAAAATTCGTGACCCAACATAATTTTCACAGGATGAAAGATGACAGACCCAACCTCATTGCAAATTGACTCAGTTTTCATCAAGGACATGCCCAAAAAAACCTTCTAGGCATCTTCCCATTTGCATGTTATATGAATTGGATAGTCCATCTTGATTCTAAATTTACATAAATATGAGGAAATAATTAACTACTAATAAATGAACTAAACTAGACTAATTGGTTGAAAATTAAATTTCCTATAAAGCAATGACTAATAGACCAATTAGCTAAACCAGGCCAAAATTTATCGACTAGTACCACTACAAGACTAGTGACTACTAAAGATGAGATGAGAAATGATGAAGAAAGAAGTTGAATTGCCTATAAATAAGCTTCGGTGCTTGGAAATTTCTTAACCCTAACCCTATGTCCTTCTAGTTCAAAAATCGATTGCTTTAAATGATTAGATCTTTGGAAATCTTCCCCATAAATGTAGGTTTGTATCAAAAAACAAGTGATGCATGCAGAGTTGATGGAAGAGTGAATGCCACTAACAGTGACAAGACATCTATTTAATTTCCATTACATGTGGTATAGGGTGGAAGGAGATGTGTCACAATTTTAGAGACTTTAAGAATGTTGAGGTTTTGTTCAAGACATTTGGCCCAAAATAAACCTTCAACTATTGATACATAATCATTGAATGATAGAAAAATGTTAGGTGCATGTTAAAGAGATGACACATAATACATATTAAAAGTGTTGGATCCATGACCAATGCGGACAAGTTTGAAACATTTTCCAAAAATCTATCACTTCAAAGATGCAATTCAAGCCAATGATCAGGTTTGATACCCAAAAGACAACACAAACTTGACTCTTTAGGTCTAAAATACCAGGGATGGTGTACCCTAACTTTTAATCTTAATAAAATACTTACTAAAAGAAAATTAAATAAGGAATCCAAGAACTTAATCTATTTATTCACACAAGTCTTGAGAGTAATAGTCAAATACATAGTTTGATTACTGTAAAAGAACTAGAGCTGAAAAGAAAATATCATGCCAGAAGATATCAAAAGGGGCTTGGACTCTTCTTTCAATTAAATTATTTGTATATACTTAGATTTGTATATACTTAGATTTAATCTTCACACACACACACACACACGCGCGCGCGCGTGCGCGTGCGCACAAGCACACATGTGCACACGCACACACACACACACACATGCACATGCACATGCACACACACAAACACATGTACACATAAAATTCCAAAAATGGTTGTGGTTTCTCTGAAAAAGGGAAGCGACAAGCTTCCAACAATTATAATTTTTAAATTTTTTATAATATGTTTTACATAATAAACCCTAAACTGACAATTCTTCTCATAATGGTTCTTTTATCCTTAAAAGCATTCCAAAAATCATTGAGGTCCCATTTTTCCATTGCATTTTCAATTTGTTCTTCAAAATTATTAGGGTTGATATCAATTTCAATGAACATAGCACAAAGCTCTGCCTTTTACTGCTCCTTTTCCAATTTTTTCATGGCGTCCCTTCAATTAGAAAAGAGAGCCAGTAAAGCTGCCATAGGCCCACTAATAATATCACTTTTCTCCTCATCCTTTTTCTAAGTCAAATATGGTTTGACCACAAGGATTGGATTTTCATTTGACAATCCCTCTACTATAGGTAGTCTCATTCATAACAATCAACCATGTTTCTAATAATATCAAGCAGGATGTCTGCATTTTAAAGAGTGTTTTTTTCAACCAGTTTCCATTATGCTATAATTGCAACAAGGCATTCCATATAAGTTAATTTTCCTTAGGAGGGATACATTCGATCTACAACCTTTACATTTCATCCCTTTGATACCTCATTTTCTTATCAATGATTAATATTCCTCGATTTAATACTGATTGTAATCTTTTGATATAACCTTATTCACCATCGTGCATTACACATTCACCAACACTTCATATATATTTTTCATTAGAATGATAAATTTGCCTCATACAATATATAATTTTTCCATTAGAAGGAAAAAATAACCTCATACAATATATATTTCTCCCATTAAACAAGAAAAATCGCCTAATACATTATATATATTTTCCATTACAAGGGACACAATTTCCTCTTATATTATATATAATTTCTTTTACAAGGGAAAAAATTGCCTTGATTTTATAGAATTTTATTATGGTCAGAATAAAATCATCCCTAAAATTAAAGTTTTTCTAACACTGAAAGCAATATTCGCCTATAAAAATTATATTTTCCCCCCAAAAATAATGTAAGATTTTTCACAATTATATCGGTTTTCTTAGGAGGGGGTTTCTTAAAGTTATCTATGGAGAGTGTGCATGTGATTGCAGGAAGTGCGATCAAGTGGTGAAGCAGAGATTGAGTAGAGAGAAGCTATAGTGTGAGTAGAGCAGAAATAATTTGACATGCAAGCAATGGTACAAACATATCATTGAACTTTTTGTTTCCTAACAATTTTAGTGAGGGAGATCCCTTAATTAGGACCTAAATTGGTCTTTTTGTGTAAATCCCTCAACATGGTGGACTCTCATAATGAGTTCTAAATCTAGTGATGTAGATCATAGTAAATCTTCTTGTACTCTTAATAGTGTACAAATCACTCCTAATAGGGTGAACCACTAGAAAGGGTATTTGTAAGCTCCTAACATGGAAAACCTTTTTATTATAGTGAAAGTTATGTTGGTATCATCCTAATCGTGTTTTTCATCCTCTAACAAGGGTTTTCATGATACAAAAATAATTGTGCTATGTGTGTTGCTTATGTGATCAATTGGTGGATTGAATTTTTTCATTTCAGTGGTTATTTGATAAGTATTTTGGAAGTAAAGATTCAGATATCTAGATTGGTAGTTTGAAATAGTGGTTTACCTGTTATCTAGATGCCTAAGAAATATACTTTCACCTTTAACTTTGTGCTCCAATTCAAATTTTTTATCTCCTTCATCAAATTTTTTTTTTGAATTTCTCTAGTCGTTGATCTCATAACCAACCTCATCCTTATCTTCAAAACTTCTCGAAAAATCTTTATTTTCATCAAATTCCAGCCTTAGATTAACCCTTTTCTAAATTTTTCTTCATTTTCATGCTCAGTTAACATTACATTTTTCTCAGTCAATACTAAAATTTCTCAGTTGACACTACACATTCTTCATTTGTTCATCAAGTTCTTGGTGACAACTATAATAGCTCAATTAATATCATGGTTCATCATTCATCGACCAAACTGTCTTTCTTACACATGACCTCAACACTTAATCAGATCATGTAAAACAATCAAACCAATAGTATACTATTAGAGTCTAATTCATTCAAGTGCCCATTGAATACCATATACTTTTCACCACTTATATCATCATTATACTTTCTTCAAATCCTCTTCATCAATCAAATGATATCATACTATTATGAATTAGCATAATGTCTAACCAATTAAGGCTTGACATCAATGAAAACATAGCAACTGATATGAATCTTTCACATACATTAACAATATTATCAATTGTGACTAACATTCTCCTCACTGTGACCAAATTGCAAACCCCTTCACAAACTCCCTATCCACATAGGTATATTAGTGAGAAATTAAAGAATTAGCCAAATATATATTATTATTTGATATATTACTAATCTAATCACATGAATTAGCACATGTTGGACTCTATTACTAAGCCAATAATTAACTTCAAAAGGCTCAACCATAGATTAGAAATGTTGACTCCCACAACTCTAACATTCCTTATGATTGAGTACAGATATTAACTACTCATGACCAATCTCAATGTTGGTTATATATCCTCCATTACATTTGAGACACACACACACACACACACATATATATATATATATATATATATAATAGGAAGTCATATGCATAATTGACGATAGCTTTTCCATTGCACCTTTTAGTTAATGATTAACTATATTTATTATTTCAGCATTTGTTTGAATAATTCATGCCATTTCAATTGTTGTTATCATTATTTGGCTTAATACTTATTGATTGGGAGGGTTTTCTAGTTATCGTGAGACATAGTTCGAAGTTAGATTAATATTAGAAATGATAATATGAATTTAAGATCAATGACATTGATTCTTTAATGAGGGAGAAGGAATTTGATTTTTAATAATAAATAAATGATTAACTAATTAATGTATTGTAATTAAATAAGAAATCAACCCTATATACTTATATTCTCAATAAGATATTTTGAACAATTAGATATGTATTAATAATAAATTTATATTGTATAGATATTTAAATTAGGCTGTAACACTAGTTCCTCAAGAAGATGGACAAGTATAGGTATGAGAGAAAGCTTGAGGAACAACTCGATATGATTCATGAACTATAAGAGATGACGAGGAAATCTCTTGTAGTAAGAAGCAAATTGACTGAATGGCTAAATACAAGCCAATATGGAGGAGTCATGTCGAAGAATATGAGGAAACCATTATAAAATTGATGGAGAAAAATTGGAAAGCTTAAGGAGAAAGTCAAAAACTTGAAGGGCATGATGCAAATGTGTGTGAAGGTCTTGAAGAAAAAAGGGTTGCAAAAGATGCAAGGAAACATGATGAAGATGCAAAGAAAGTGGTTGAAGATGCATTAAAGACAAAAGAGGAAGAACTCAACTAATTCAAGAAAGAATTGGCACTAGTGCATAGGCAAATGTAGGATACTACAAATGAAAACCAAAAAATTGTGAATGAGAATGAAACATTGAGGAAAGAAGTTGAAAAGATGAAAACAGAATTGAAAACTAAGAATGAAAACAATGAAAGGCTTAAAAGGTGTAATGAAATATGAAAGCATCTCAATGAACAACTAAATAATCAAATGAATTACAAGGACACAACACGTTTGGGATACACTTCTCAAGGAACATTTGAAGTTGGAGAATCATCTAAGTCAAAGGAGAGTCAAAAGGACTCAAAGGTACAACCAATAATTACTAGTAAGAAACCAAGCAAACCTAGTTGTTTCAATTATGGAAATGTTAGCCATTATGCTATTGTTTATAGGATCAAACTGATGATTTTAAACCTCAATTATTTAATGGTTTCTGATATAATTGTAGAATGTATGGTCACATGGTATATGAATGTAAATCTAATGGTAGTAGAATTTATGGTTACTTTTATGCATGCAACTAGTATGGTTATATAACTGAAGATTGTAGATCAAGAGTACATGTTCTATGGTCCTTAATTAAATAAGTGATCACATTATCAAGAGAATGAAAAGTTGATGTCACATGTTCAATATGTGGTCATTTGATGTAGTGGAAGGTAGGAGAATCCCCAAAGGAGATGTCCTAGCCCCCAACAAATAACCACACATTGGGAAAAAAAAAACAAGATGCACAATCTGATATCAAATCACAACTCTTTGTTCATAAAATAATTGATTACATGCAATGTGTTGAGCTACAAGGCCTTCCTTTTTATGGCCAAATACAAATCAAGTATTAGTTTTGCAAGATCCCTCAAGATCCAACTCCACACCAATCCCAACAAGTCTAGATCAACACTCTGGGAGAAAAACCCAAGGAAATATCAACTTGTGCTCGCAAGACCACCAAACAATCTCCTAGTTTACCAAGCCTTAGCTACTAGCCCTTCTCAAAGTTTTCTCCTACACTTCATCCCCTTCTCTAAGCTAGATGATTTATCCTCTCCAAGATGGATGATCTAATGATTCACTCATTCAAATAAATGAATGCCTAAGACTCCACAAAAGACCCCCACTTATACCCAACTAAGCCACAAGTCAACCTAGTCCATTTCAAACCCTTAAACTATATACATGTTGAGCCACATGTTGGTTGCAACAAAAATTCAATACCCATACATAAATTAAATGCCAAAAGGTTAAATCCATAGACAACTCAATCAACACAGAGACCAATACCAAACTGAGTGCTAGAGAAACTACACTGAGCATCAACAACTCCACCAAGCATAACTGAGCCCCTCATCGACTGAGCCACTCGATCAACACAACAACCAAACTAGCCAAGCTTCCCAATATATGTTGAGTCCTCCTTCAATAACTGAACAATTCAGGAAACACTGCAGCCAAGCTACATTGAGCTCTTAGTGTGTGTCAAGTTCCCACAAGTATCATTGAGCTCCTTCAATGACTGAGTGCCCCCAAGCCATGCTGAGCTCCTTCAACAACTGGTCATGTATAGGATCTCCAAGTTCATCCATCCATTGAGTTCTCAACTAAGAACTTCCAAGAGATGACCAAGTAACCTCTACCACACACCTTTTCATCAACTGAGCACTAGTCCAAGAACTCTCCAAAGCAACTACTGAGCCTTCTCCCATAAACTCCAAAGTATCCACCGAGAAAACCCAAGATGCTCTTGCATCATCATTATGGATATATGACTATCAATTAGAGAATGAGAACATTGAAAGGGAATGTTGGACCCTAGAACCCAACTAGTATGGCATGTTTTGTCCATCATGAGATTTGACATCTGGTGAGAGATTATAGGTTTAATCATCAGTCTCCAAACCAGTAGAGGTCAAGATATAAAATTAGGAGCCATCATCCTTGGTTGTATTGAATTCTTCATCAAACTAAGTCAATACTTGACTTAATGGGAGTATTTAAAAGAAAATCATTAACTGGTCCTCTAGAGGTATGCATGCTTATGTAAATGTACATAGAAAGATGTAATGTGATGCCTCGACCATAGTGAGATAAGTTGTACGGTTGATAAGAACTTACAAAGTGAGAGCATTTAGAGGTTGGCACTTTAACCAATGAATGAGAAAGGTTATAATGACTAATAGTATTAACTGATAAAAAATACTATTTATCATTTGAAGAGATGCAATGACAAATTTTGAGGAAAAATAAGGGAAAAATGTGTTCATTTCTCACAATGTTATTCAAGAATACCCTTAAAAAGCTGTCTGTTACAAACTTTGTGATTGAAATAGTGATAGGAATGAATTCTGAATTAGAAGGAAGAATTTATTTGTGAAAGTAAAACCTTGGAGCATATCTATGAAGAGTATCAAGGTCAATATTTCCTATTTAGAAGTGATCATGGAACATAAAGTGGAAAACCCCTTATCTTAATTGACGTGATTGAGAAGCCTCGTCTAGTATTCAAGCTATATTTGATGAAAGCAAGTGAGGTTGATATGAAAAGAACCCTACCCTTGATACCTCCTAGAGTATTATTGGTGGAAGATGTTCAATAATATATCCAATCAAAAATTAACGTACCAGGAATGAAAGAAATAAGAAAATCATTTGGAGATTTATATGTTAACAAAAGATTGAATAATGGATACAAACATCTGGAAGTGTAAGGAAACTTGCAACAAAGAATATAACCGTTTCCACATAACTCATAATATATCTGAAACAAATATGCAATTAAAATCCACATGCAAGAGAATAGACAACATACCCACAAAATTGTGACACATGATATACCCGGGGAAAACCTCATCAAGGGAAAAACCTAGCCTCCAAAAGCATCCATCGCCATGTATTATTCAGCAAAAAAATACAATTGCAATACAACCATGGAAGCCTTCAAAGCCATAGCCAATATTGAGCAATCCATATGAACAAGCATGAATCCACACATCCCATGCCATGCTTCCAACTTTCACAAATGCTCCCTTGGCTAACCTGTCAAGCCTTGTCCTACTTGACTCTTTCCTTTTTGCCTTCTTCTTCTCCTTTCTCACTCAACAACAACTACCCTTGTGGCTGCTTATATAGTAGCAAGTCCCACAAAACCACCAAGTGGTATTACATAAACCATGTGCTCTCTAACCCATTGACCTCACATTTAATATTGGAAATTTAATTTCTTTTTCCCAATATTAAATAATTACATGAAATATTATCATAATGTTACAATACAACTCATCAAGTATATCCCATGGGAATCTTTCCATGTTACACATCAATCTAAGTGGAACATTACATAATAAAATAAAATAATACAATATAATAATATTATGCAATGTGTGCAACACCCATTATCTCAACAATCTCCCACTTGTTGTATACATTGCATAGGGTCAATCCATAGCCACATAAATGAACAAGGGAACAATCCCTCCCAACACATCCACCATCATGGATCAAAGTACATGAAGTTTTCCATCTTGGTACCCACAACAAAATCAAAGTATCCAACATCTCAAACACGAATGATCTCACCTCCTATTATGCCACTACCACCAAACATACATAGAAGCCATCCAAAGAGATAATCAGCCAACTTGTCACATTAGAAGATCATAAAATCGTATACCAAATGAAATGCCAAGCACAATAAATCTGACCCAAAGGTAATCACATGTATCCATAGTTGTCAAAATATCCATAGTTGAAATAGCTCCCACAACAAGTGCCAAACCCATCCAACTATCCATACCTCCAAAGGTATACCAAGTGAATCTAACATCATCAACATATCCAATTTATAACTTGCAATCACAAGCCTCAAGAGAAATACGTGTCACATATATACCAAGAAGCTCCCACTGCAAAATATAATGTCAAATCTGTAACCAATCTACTCACAACATCTCAAAGAAGTGAATCCATGTAGTCTCAAGGACATCCATAATACAAATATAAATCAATAACCTGCAAGAACTACTCCCATAAAAAGTCTCCAACACTCTTCCAAGTTCTCCATAACCAACAAAGGAAAGAGATAAAGGAATAACCATGTCATCTCTCACATGACATACATGAGCACAAACCAGTGATCACAATCTCTAACCAATCTCAAATCCAATGTAAGAAAAATTGAACATCCAGGAAGATAACCAAGACCAAAGAGAAACCATGCAAATCATAACCTGTATCATGGTCTTCTACACACACCTCTAGATGTAAACTATGCAAGTATGGTGTCCTCCATAAACCCCCAAAAAGAATCCTCAACAAGACCCAAACCATACCACATAACTAATCATGGATGTAAGCCCCTCACAAGAAGATCAAACTCATAAACCATTCCTAATCCAAGGAATATGCCCAATATAAAACCATCTCCCAAACTTAAACATCATAACAACATATACAAATGGAGATAACCAATGCTAAACCATCTCTCAAATGAACCCTCTAGACTAACTCATGTACCATAGCTCAAGATTTATATCCATGAAAGACAAGCATAAATATAATGCACCTAAGAGAAACAATGGGCTACACCTCTCAAGTAGAAAACCACTGAGTATACCAAGAGTGGGTAATGAGAATGCTCATCAAGATATCAAAGTGTCCAACCAAGACTCATCTAAGAACAATATCCTCTCAAGGCCCTATCAGGTGAATGCCCCTCGAACTTCCTACTGAAACCATCAACTATCCCAACAAACACTTCTCTAATCCAAGAGAAATCAACATCACCACCATCTCTAAGTATCCATGAGCACTTGTAACCAATCAATCCATGTCAAATTCAAATTCAACATAGAAATATCATGAAGTTTCCAGCTTATGAGTAATGTACTCAATATGAAAAAACTAAACTAAGATCAATGTCAAAGTTCCAACCATGGCTCCAGGAACATAAACATGACAATATGATGTTACCATCTCAACCAAAGAGATAACATGCTATATATGAACACACCATAACATTTCACAACTCTAAATGCGTATCAAGAGTATACCATGACATAGTAATAAAACTATCCTCACACCAAGAATAATATGTCAAATAAAAGCATAAACCACACCTTACCAAGAACTCCACTAGTCCTCAAGATGCAACCATCTTCACATACCATGAAGAACCATCTTCATAGACCATGAAGATAACCAAGAACCCCATGAATCCTCAAGATCTAACCATATTCATACACCATGAAGATAACAAGTACACTATGCAAATTTCAAAGACACTTATGCAACAATAGGATCTAAAACAAATCTCCAACATCTACAAAAACTCAATAAATATATAAATTCCAACAACTCCCACTCAATCATGGTACCAAGTCATCATAAAATCAATCTCCTACATGAAGATCCTCTAGCTCTACACACACAACCAAAGTGTCAATACCAAGTGAAATCAAGATCTCCAAACCAAGAAGATACAAACCAAACTAGGAACTAATCCTGCATTATCACCTCATCAATGTCACAAGCTCCCACTAAACCATATATCCAAGCTATCCATGACATCATGATGAATAAACCATCCTATAACCATGAGAATAAACTAAGGTAGCAAACCATCAAAGGACTCAAAGTGAACATCATGAGCTCCTCAGAAGAAACTAAATAACCATGATCCTCAACCAAGAAGATATACCACCATAACCAAATTAAGAATCCAAACCAATAAACATCAAGGATGTACCTATATATCCAATCATGTCATGCCAAAATCTTTGACACCATGAACACATCCATGAACTAAGCATCTGACTCTCAATATGTCCAACCTATCAACATAAAATAGTCAATCATAATCCTCCACCATGACTGTACCTAGTAACAACATCTCATCCCTTCTACATGAAGAAAGAATCAGAAAATCATGTGTCTTAGGGCATAGACAACTCAAATCCAAGCCACCAATATGAATATGAATCAATAATGAAAGATCAATGGGAAAAGATGACACATATCCAAGCCATATATACAACTTATAAGTATAGACCACTTACAATACTACACAACTTGTAGACTCAACAAGTCATCATACTTATCCAAACTAAAAAATAAAAACTATATCATCACAAGACTAATCTAAAATATGAACTAAGTATACAATGACATCAAATCTTAAATCTCCAAATATACAATGTCATAAACTCACAATGTTACCATGGTCAATATATATCGTAAACTATTCAGATTAATATATCACCAAATAAACCATGACAAACTTGCACCAAATTTGAACCAATGTGTAGAGATCTCCAAGAGCTTTCTATTGACTACTCAAAGTCCAAAATCTGATTCTGTATGCCTAAGTTATGCCCTAATCTCTGCTTAAAATAAAACAACATCTAACTTTTGGGCTCTTAAAATCTGAAAAAATTTCAAAATCGTAGAATCAAACCTACACCAAGTTGTAGTGCTCTGAATTAGCTTTTGAATCCTATAAGAAGTTTGAAATTTGATATCCTAACAGAAAGTTATGGCCATTTTACTAAGGCAATCTTTTTACCATTTTCACTGTAATTTTTTTTTGTGACAAAAATTCTTAGAAGATTTAATTTGATGGCCATCATGGGTTGAAACTAAAAAACTCTTTCATTTCCTCTAAACATGGCCAAACTAGGGCATATTATATATCAAAACTTATGGAAACATTGACTTGGATCTAATGGTGAGGTTTTTTTTTTACCTAGGAGGGCATTTCTACAAGCTCCCCCTAAAACCTCATTTAAATGAAATATTAAAAAAAAAATCCTTTTGTCTAACAATTTCACATGCCCAAAATCTTTCAACATTCCATCATAACAACAAACCCAAAACTCTCATATCTATAATAAATAATGCATATATCTTGCCCTTTATTTTATCCTCTCATGCATTCCCATGAATTCAATTTAGGGTTACAACAACACAACCATAGCTCTTATACCACTTGTAAGAAAGCTTGCAACAAAGAATATAACCATTTTCACATAACCCATAATATATCTAAAACAAATATGCAATTAAAATTCACATGCAAGAGAATAGACAACTTACCCACAAAATCGTGACACAAGATATACCTTGGGAAACCCTCATTGAGGGAAAAAACCAACCTCCAAAAGCATCCATCACCATGTATTATTCAACAAAAAAACACCATTGAAATACAACCATGAAAGCCTTCAAATCCATACCCACAACCAAGCAACCCATGTGAACAAGCATGAATCCACACATCCCATGCCATGCTTCCAACCTTCACAAATGCTACTTTGGATAACCTGTCAAGTCTTGCCTCTCTCACCTCTTTCCTTTTTGCCTTCTTCTTCTTTTTTCTCATCCAACAACAACTACCCTTATGGCTGCTTATATAGTAGCAAGTCCCACAAAATCACCAAGTGGTATTACATAAACCATGTGCTAAAACCATGTGCTACCTAACCCATTGATCCCACATTTAATATTAGAAATTTATTTTCTTTTCCCCAATATTGAATAATTACATAAAATATTATCACAATGTTACAATACAACTCATCAAGTATATCCCGTGGGAATCTTTCATTGTTACACATCCATCTAGGTGGAACATTACATAATAAAATAAAATAATACAATATAGCAATATTATGCAATATGTGCAACACCCATTATCTCAATAGGAAGTAGAAGGTTTTGCATATGTGGTTGATATACCATGTAGTTTTCACCATGAATGGGTTAGATATGTGCTAAGTAGACATCAAAAATAAAATTTTTGGTTGGATAAATCACACAAGATTACCAAGGAAATTATTCACGTAGTAATGAGATTTTGTGTAACTGGTGAATTACGTACCCCATGAATGATAACTGCAAGTTTGGTTACACATTTAACCAAAGCCAAATATGATTCATGAGCCATGAGGGTTATCAATATTGAAGATAAAGAGGTGATATATGGATCTATGTTTATAGGTTACAAGGTTTATCAATCAATTAGATTGAACAACATGCTTGGAGGAGCCATTCATGTAACATACATAATAGTAAAGGAAGATGCAATGAATAATTTGAAAAAAAATGTTCAAGAATCTATTAAAAACTACATTTGAGATAGCTTTTATGTTTTCATTGATGTCAAACCTTATTGGCAAGACAATTTTCTATCTGATTTGAGTTCCATATCAAGATGATTGATGAAGAGGATTTGAGAAGATGGACACAACAAAAGTACCTAGAGGAAAGGTTGAGTTATGAGAGAAATTACAATGAGCACTTGATTAGTTAGACTTTGACAAGATAAAGTGATTATTTAAACATGCTACAAGTGAGGAAGATAGTTGTACTAAAGCTTAGAAGAAGTGATCAAATGTTGACCAAATATATAGGCTTGACCGAGCAAAAGAGTAGAAGATTATGAAACTTGAAGTTTATGCCGAGTGATGCTAGTATTGACCAAGTGCTAGTATAAGCCAAGAAAATATATGACAATCGAGCATCACTACTTACTAAGTGTCAATATATGTGTCGAATAGAAAAGTTAGTAGTTACTAAGCATCAAAACACAATGTTGGCCAAGGGACAACATTTGAAAGATTAAGAGAAAATTATGATTTCCAACTAACATAGTTGATTTTTTGGAATATGTAAAATGTGGGGAAGATAAGGATGGTGACTTAGAGCATTTAATTTAAGAGAAACCATGTTTGAGAATTTCTATGCATGAGTTCAAGGCAATATTTGGAGAAGTTTCTAAAAGAGAAAAGAGGAGACAAAATGTTGGAAGGATTCGATAAGTCTAACCAAACCCTAAGATCTGTAGTGATGTTTAAGTAGGAAAAGATCAAAATTACCTCTTTAAAGAGGTAGAAGGGCTAATCTAGATGTAAGGTAGAGGTTACCAGAGCTGGTGAAGACTTAGAGAGGTTGAAGCAATTGTTGATGCTATTGATTGGTGAACTTAAGCTAGAGGTTGAGAAGTATTGTGAAGAGTCAAAGTGTGATTGCTTGAAGGAGTTCCAATACGATTAGAGATAGATATTGTAGAAGTTGAGAAATCCAACTTCACAGATCCTCAAGAACACCTGCATGCAAATATCCTGCAATGAAGAGAAGCCAAAAAATGGAAAAAGCAGAGCTTAGAAGTTCTCAAAAATGTGAGAGCAAAAAATGAATTCTAAGTTATGAAACCAAAAATATAAAAGTTCGACCTTTTAAAGTGAACGAAACCCTAAAGGAAAGAAAGCTAGGTTTGCACATTATAATTAATATAAAATATTAATTATATGCACCTAAGAGAGCTAAAGCACCTAGAGTAATAAATAACTTACTCTAATAGATATGAAAATGAAGGCTTGTCAGTGGATCAACATGTGAACCAAGCTGTGATCTATATTTACAAAGTGAATTATATTTGTTAGATCAAACTTGTTGTTCCTTTCTAATGATTGTATTAGTATTAAAATCCTTTAATCAAGGTTAACCTAACAATCATATATGAATAATTTAATCAAGGTAGAATACTAATGGAATGTTCTTAAGTCCTCTAACAAGGCCACTCCTAATAGGGTGATTAAATCCTTTAATAGGGTTACATTGAATAATGTGTTTTGTAACCTTTAACAAAGTTGGCTCCTAACAAAGCTCACTTCAGAAGAGTGAAAGATTGGTGACATGTTACTGGTGGTTTTACACAAATTAGGTTTCCATTTTAAATCCTAGTGTCAACTTGTGTGGATGTCATTTGAGATTTTTTACCATTAATGTTTTACATTCTTCAAGTTTGATAAGTATTAGGATAGTGGACTGCAAGTTTATGTTATTGATTGTTTACTATAGAGGTCGAGCTATTGGATGCTTAGATCTAGATTAGTTGAAGTGATCAAATGTTCAATTGGTACATCTGTATCTTGGATAATTGATTCACCCCCTACCTTGGATAATCGATTCAACCCCTCCCCTACTCTCAGTTATTCTAAACATTCTAACAATTGGCATCAGAGCATTGGTGCTTATAGAGAAAAGTTTGAAGGTACTTGGAGCTAAAGATCAAGATGTACAAAAAGAAGGTGCCAAAGTTGAACAAAGAGAACTTCCCTACACAAAATTTTTTAGTACAATTACAAAAAATGCATATGTGGCAATAAAAATAGTTCCTCTAATAGCTCAATAGATGAAAGAGAAGCAAGAACACAACCATGCTATATTGGAGATTGCATTATCCCTTAGCTATGCCAAGTTTGATGACATAAAGTATTGCACTATTGCAAAGAAAATGTGGGATACATTGTAGACCATGTATGGAGGTAACACAAACATTTTGAGAGAAAAGTTAGAAAGCTTGAGAGGTAAATTTGATAAAATGAGAATGAGGGAAGGTGATAATATTGTTTAGTATTGTGGAAGAATCAAAGCGGTTTTAAATGCAATAAGAGGAGAAAATAGAAAGATTGAGGATGAGACTGTGATCATCAAGGTATTGAGAACTCTACTTCCTATTTATGCTATTAGGGTTTCTATAATACAAGAATTGAGATGTACCCCTAGTAACAACTTAACCTTGAAAGGTGTAACTAGTAGCCTTACTACTTTTGAAATGTCAAATATTGATAATTTCACTCCTACTTTTGTTGAATCTACCTTCAAATCTAAATTATTTATTATTAAGAAAGGAAATAGAAAGTGTGTGAATAGTATTAGTGATGCTTCTGATGATGAACTTGATGAGCTTGAAGCACTAATGGATAGAATACTTTCAATAGGCAAAGGAAAATACAAAGGTAAAATTCCTATAATTTTTTTCTCATGTAACAAAGTTGGTCATATTGTTGCAAGGTGTCCTAACAAAGAAGACAAAGATGGAAAAAGGGAAAACAAGTACAAAGGAAGAAGAGATGACTGATACAACATGAGAAACAAGGACTATAAAGATAAATGTAAGAAATCTTGTTACATTGTTGAAGAAGAAACTGATTTTGAAAGTAATGATGACAAAGCTTTCTATGTTTCGATGAAAGAAGATTATGATGAAGATGAGAAAACTACATTAATTTCATATGTGATTAAAGGTGATAGGTGGATAATTCATAGTGGTTTTTCACATCATATGAGTGGTGATAAAAGTAAATTTGAAACCATCAAACCATACAAAGATAGTTGTGTTAAGTTTGGTAATGATGCACCATGTCCTATGAAAAGTAAAGGATCAATACAATTGATTGATAAGATCAAGTGTGACAACATTTATTTGGTTGAAGTACTTAATTATAATTTGTTGAGTGTTTTGCAATTGAAGAAATCTAGATATAGAGTTGAATTCCATCACATGAAATCAAAGGTATTTGATGCTTTTGATGAATTGATTAGAAGTGGTGATCAGAGAAGAGGTAACTTTTTCTATCTAGATTTATCTGGTGAAACATGTTTGTTTGCACAAAATGAAGATATATGGTTATAGCATAAGAGGTTATTGTGTGCTAAAATGTTGTCACACTTCTATGAATCATTACATGTAAGAAAACTCAAGAATGAGCTCTCACAAATTGATCCATAGCTCTCTACTCATAGAGTGCAAGGGTTTGCAATGGAGGCCCTCAGTTTGACCTATTTTTGTGCCCATGCAAGTACACCATGAGATGAGAGATTCAAAGAGAAAAAGCAAGAATGCTAGTCTCCATGATCTTCAAATATGCATGAAAATAAGATCTAATCTATGAAAGCAAAATCTAATCTGTAAATGCAAGATCTAAGCTAAAAGCCCATGATGGGTGCAAGAGAGAAAGAGACAAGAAAATAGAAGTTCTCCACAAAAAGCTTTTGTATTCAAACTCCTTCAAAAATTGGTCTTCAAACCTGCAGCATAACGATAGCATAATCATGGGTGTCTAACATGAGGAGAGGGCTCTCCCTTATAAAGGAAATTATGGAGGTGAGAGGCTTATCACAACCAATATGGGATAATAGAGCTTAATCCATGTGAGACAAAATTCCACCAATGAGAAAAGAGGAGTGGTTGAGAAGAAAGTGGTGATCCATGTGAGACAAGATTCCACCAATTAGAAAAGAGGAGTGGTTGAGGAGAAAGTGGAAAGATAAATACCACTTAGATCACATTTTTAAGTGTAAAGAAATTAAATAAAAAGAATTTATTTTATTTCCTTTTTTCATCAAAAGAGATATTTAAGTGGGATTTTTATTTAATTAAAAGGGAGCAAATTCTTTTTAATTAAATAGAAGATATTTAATTAAATTAAAAGAGAGGTTTTTCTCTTAATTAATTAAATGTGGATGAACTGTTTAATTAAAAGAGAGGTTTTCTTTTAATTAAATGGGGATTTTATTTTATTTAATTAAAAGAGAAGATTTTCTTTTAATTAAATAAGACTTGGAATAAAATGATCAATCTTAGAAATGAAATAAATCGAATTTGATCAAGGAAATTGATTTGAAATGATTTAATAAAATATTACAAACCATTGATTCAGAAAATTTGATATATTGATAAATTGAATAATGGGGGCCCATAGTCTAGGCGACCATTTTTGGGTGCATACATTTGCCCCTCTTTGACTAATGTGTGATCGATTCGGGAACACATGTAGTCAAAGAAAGAAATTGAAGTGTGAGGTCAATTTGGGATCACAAAACAACCCAGATGTGTGGTCAACTCGGGAACACATTAGGACAAAGAATACAAATAAATTTTAACTTGAAAAAGTCTAGGATAAAATTGATAAAACTGAATCAAGGATTGAAATTGATAATTATTGCCCCCTTGTGATCGAAATCAAAATGAGATAGAGGAGAAACAACAAATTGATAAATTTGATCAAATCGAACAAAAGATAAGGTTCTTGATGTAAGATGAAAGATATATGAATCATAGGACCAAGGTAGATCATCAAGCATGAAATATTATGCCCCAAAGGTGATTTAGAAGAAAAGAAGTGGGGAAAAAGAAAATGGAAGATAGAAGTTTGAAAGATATGGAAAGAAATAGAAATAAGAAAAGAAAATGCTCCACGAAAGAAAATAAGGAAATGAAGATCAAAATGTGACCACAATTGATTAAATGTCCACAATAAAGATGAAAGGAGAACCCTCTCAAACTCATAATGCAGCCTAAAAATGCAAACTAACATGAAGTCTAATAATGCAAGCTACATTAAATGCAATGGTGTACTTGCAAAAGAGCAACTGTAACATAGGATTTTGTGTTCATCATTCATTAGAGAATGTAAAAGAACTTATTCTCATCATTGGGCCATTATTAACGGACATCGAAAAATCACACAATCATCACTAGTTACAAATGCAACTATGACGATATGAATGCGATTTATATTGGATTGAAATGTGAAAAGATTCTAACATAAGCATCAAAGACATAAAGGTCAAGATGACTTCGATGTTAGCTTACCCAATTTAATATAGAAAAACTATGCTCGCATCAAGGCATAGATGCCAAGATGACTATAAGAATGGTTGTGCAAAAACAATCAAGGATGATGTCTCAAATCTCCTAAGTGTTTCAAGGGGACAACAAAAGACACTCTAGAGTTCAAGACCACACCCACAAGCAAAAAAAATAAAATAAAAACATGTCTCATGCCCCAAGTCTTCTAGCGATGCATCATGGAGAGACTTATCAGACAAAGACACTCAACAAAAATCAATAACAGTTATTACACAGAGAAAAAAAATCATGACATAAGTCAAGCATTAAGTGTTGCGTTTAAAAATTTAAGTGTGTTAACTGATACTGAGTTCTGAGGACAAGGATCAAATGCTTGCAGGAAGGTAAGATCACATGATGATACTGGGTAAGACCAAACCAATAAGTGTTGAAAAACACTCGATGTCAATGGGTGTTGAAAAACACCATTTGCGAGGTGTCCTAAAGACTCACACATCTAAGAAACCAAAGCTAACATAGTTATGCCGCCTAGACAAAGACCAATTCCAAACCAAGGTAACAAGGACAAGGCATGGTGGAGAAAGGCTAAGTGTCGAGGACATGTGCTAAGAAACAGGGGTGCAAAGGCCTCAAGTAGCGCTTGTTTCCAGCTTTTTACCACTTGGATTTTTTATTTTTTATTCAGGACTTTTTATAAATTTTTTTTTTTTTTTTTTTGCTACCATGGCATCTGTTTCTAGGTTTTCACCAAGGCACTTTTTCTATTTTTTTGAATTTTTGAATTTTTTATTTTTTTTGTATTTTTGGAATATATAATTTTTTTGAAGATACATCAAAGTGCCTTTTGCTAGGTTGTCACTAAGATGATCATTTTTTCAGGACATTTTTCAATTTTTAGAATTTTTACAATATATCATTTTTTTGGATTTTTTAAATATATCAATTTTTTTTTGGATTTTTTTTAAAAAAATATATCAATTTTTTTTTAAATATATCAATTTTTTTGGATTTTTTTTTTCAGGATCCATAAATATGTACAAAGATACCCCTAGAAAGAATGGGCATTAAACTGTTAAGCAAGATCACATTGTGCAATCCCAATGTCTAACAAGGTGGAGGACATGATGAAGCAATAAGCTAATGGATATTATGGATAAGCAAGGAGTGTATGAAGCAAGTGAAAGTGATCTTCAATTGTTGACTCCTCAAGAGTACCCAAGCTAGGGAAAATTTGTCATGTAAAGAACATTTGGACAAGAAATGAAAGGCCAGTATAGGATAATTCAAGAAAGCATAATGTAAAAGTGGGAAATATGCAATCCAAAGAAGTAGACATGTCAAGAGACTTTATAGCATCATATTTTACTCTATTTTATTAGATCAAGACCAAAGGGGTAAATGGGAAAAGGGTAGCAAAAGACTAGAATGAATGGAGGAAAATAGATATGAAGGCTAAACATGAAAGGAATGAAAACAAGATCATCATAAGATATCTCACAAGATAGCCAAATGTTTGTCTATAGGTCAACATTGTCAAGATCAAAGAGAGAAGACGAAATGAATGAATGATGTAGAAGAACTATGCATGATGCCTATTTGTTAGGTTTTCATCATGGTACTTATCCAAGGCACCACAAGGGAGTGGTTTTCACCATAGGATGAATTTATTTCTCTTTACTTTTGCTACCAAGGTGCCTGATTACCAAGTTTTCACCAAGGCACATTTTCAAAATTTTCATTTTTTTTTTCTTTCTTTTTTTTTCAATCTTTTTCAATTTTTTTTGGAAGAAGTCAAGCTTTTGAGATAATGCTCTTTAAATGTTTAAACCATGATATACAAAGGAATTCAAATGATATGCTCAAAGATGCTAATAGGGAAAGGAAGATGGGAGACAAAAATGGAGGATATGGCTTTATGTGAAGTGAGTGAGATTGAAAAATGGAAATGAAGGCAAGATCAATGTCAACACACACCTTGAAGGGTGGCAAAAGGAAGGAGAAAATGTAAATGAAGGAATATGTGAAGGAATATGGTGAGTGGATAGAAAAGGTTGTAGTTTAGGCAAATGGAATGGAAGAATGCTTTTGGAAGAAGATGAAGCAGAATTCTTTGGAAGCTTGAATGTCAAATTTAATTGTTGTTCAACATTAGACTCTCTCAAGAGAGATTTTTGAATCCATATAGCCTTAGGATTCTTTTCATTTCTTTTTTATGATTTAGAGATAATATCTTTAATGATGGATTTTGGAACCCATACTTGTCTTGTAATTTTTTTCTTAGATATCTCTTTTGACTTAATGCCCCCATGTCGATTAGAAGAGACATGGTGGTCTTCTTTTTTATATGGCTTCTTGAATTGCTTCTTTTTCTTGTATTGAACATTCAAGTTACTTCCAAAAGAATTAGGACTTGTGGAAGAAGAAGGATGAAATGACTTATTTAGGTGAGTGGGTGGATGAAAAGGATTCAAGGATATGTATCTACTTTGATCTTGAGGAAAGAGAGGAGAGGGAGGGACATAAGGACCCAAAATGGATGAAGAACTAGGAGAATTGGGAGGGGAAAGTGAAGGGACATAAGGACCCAAGATGGAAGGAAAATGTGAAGGATTTAGTATTGGTGGGGGAGGTCCAAGGATGGATGTAGAAGATGCAAAAGGGTAATCAATAAGTTCATCAACATCTATATCACAATCAAGGACATCAGCATCTTTAGAGTGAGCATCAGAATTTTCAATAGGAACATAAACATCTTTAATAGGAGAAACTTCTTTGATAGGAGAACTTAAAGCTTGAGAAGACTTAGGAAGAGTAGAAAGTGGAAGGGAACATGGAGTGGTAGAACAAGAAGATGGAATACTTTGATCTTGACAAGGATCTTTGGATAGCATAAGCATAGAATTGTTCTCTTAATTTTCAATAGGCTCAACATTGGAAGTAATAGCATCATTTTTAATAACCTTAATGGAAGTATCATCTTTGGAAGGAGAAAGTGTACTAAGGACATTTTTATTATCAATAAGCTTAGTGTTGCAAGCAGTATCTTGATCTTGCTTAGGAGAAGACTGAAGACATGGTGGACTAAATGAGAAAGGGCGTAAGGGATCAAAAGAACCATGAAATGTATCAGAGACATCATGAAAAGGATTGGATGACATGGAAGGTTCTTGATCTTGATCTTTTTTTATATTCTTTTCTTTATCATTTTTAGAGTCCTCTTGACATGGAGCCACTCCTAAGGGGAAGGAAGCATGCTGGAATTGTATGGAAGACTTTGGAATAGATGATGAAGGACTAGCTGAAGTAGGAATTATAGCACATGAAGGCTTAGGATCTTTAGATTTAGCATTATCAAAAGTATTTGCAGCCAGGTGAAGGTTAACTTGAGTTTCTTTAAGAGGTGGCCCTTGAGGATAACTATAGGGAACTGGATGAAAAGCATTAGGATCTTTGTTGGATGAAGGATTGGTAGGAGATTTGAAAGACTCTGAATCTTTAAGAGATGTAAGGGGAGCATCAGAAGACAAAGGTTCAACATTAACATGATCTTTCTCAAGAGTGTAATCTTTATTTTCAGCATGAGGGTTCTTAGAAGAGGAACTCTTATCCCATTGATGTTGTATTTCAGCACAAAAAAATGCTTTCTCTTCATCAAAAAATGCAGATTTATCATTTAGGTATTGTTCACAAAATTTATCAATGTTGTTTTCAAGATTTGATTCATGTGAATTACCATCAATATCTTTTCGTGACTCGTCCCCTTTAAGCACAAGCATAGGACTAGGAGGACTTTTAGGAACTGTTGGAATGTAATAATCATCCCCATCATAATCATTGTCACTAGAAGAATTATAGATAGGCATATCACAAGACTTTTCATGTTGTTCATTATCATATGTCTTAATAAGAGGAATAAGACTCTTGGTAGAAGTAGAAGAAGAATGATATCGTGAAAAAGAGGTAGGTGAAGACCTAGATGGATGATATCTAGAAGAGTCATGGTAAGATTTAGAATATGAAGAATGTGAATGATATTTAGAAGAATTATCGCAAGACTTAGAAGATGAAGAATATGAAGGATATTTAGAAGAATCATGATAAGACTTGGAAGATGGAAAATCTGTATGATATTTAGAAGAATCATGATAAGACTTGGAAGATGGGAAATATTTTGGAAGAAGGATATTGTGATTTGATCTTGCACATGATCCTAGAAAAGGTGTCTGATTTATCCATTTTTTTAATCATTTTTGTTGCAACGTTAGCATCCATGCATCTATTGGAGTGACAACACTTTTCAAATTCAAGAAGGAGGTGGATTTCATCTGAGCTCAAATGAGGATCCCTAAAAAGATATCCAAGATCCATGGTTCTAGAAGAAGAAGAATCAAGTATGGAAGAAGAGAAAGAATGAATAGAAGAAGATATACTATATGATAATAGGAGGAAAAGAATCAAGAAGACATGAAGAAGAGGAAGAGTGGAAATGACAAATTAGAAAGACATGGAAGATAAAGAAGAAAGAAGACCAACAGTCATTTTGGAAAATTTGATACCATTTGAGATCATTTGAATGTTGAGCAACATGTAATAGCACTTGTAATCAACATGAAAGAAAAGGCACTAGTTGATAGGATAACCCTAAGAAACGTTGGTACCAAACTAGGATAGTAAAAGCTCTCACTTGTCCAAAAGAGATGTGATATGATAGAATTTTGCAATAGGTGTAAACCAACACTGCCACAGAGGTGCCCAAAACTTTGGGTAAATACCCTAGCACATATGGACCAGGAGGATGATTTACCCAAATTATAAATAATTAAAATTGAATTTTGATGAAAGTGAATGGACAAGAGATTACTAAGACTCTCCAAGTGTAATATCAAAGGATCCAAGTGTATATCTTTCTCAATAAGGACGGCTTCTAACTTACCAACTCCAAACAAGGTCTCTTGTGAAATCAATGATTACTAATTCAAGAGGTCAAAGCACAATAACCCATGGTGCAAAAAGGCTTCTAACAATGGGTTAAGTAGCCTAATCCAAATAGGATCAACCTAGGGAGACTCAAAATAATGGGACAACAAAGTTATTCGATCGTAAAGTCTCAACTCAAGAACTCAGATTTTGTTCATTTTAAATATCCAACTAGATGTATCAATAGATTCTTTATCATAAACCAAGCATGCAAGATAGAAAATAGGGATTTCAAGCAAACAGTCTTCAAACAATGAACAAGGGGCAAAGTAACCTTGCGCATGAGCAATCAAGTGACTTAGTTTATGCTAATCCCTAGGAGAGCTAATTGTGTATGTTCTCAAAGAGTTTCACAATCATTGCATACATCCCTAGAAAATAAAAATTGGCCTCTCTAAGGTTTTTAGTAATGGTTTGACTCTGCAACTTTTATGATTCACAGGGGTGACCTCCAATCCCGGCGCACCGAGGTTTTGACACAGTCTGAGAACTTAATCTTCAAGAGCTACTAGGGAGATCTGACAACCCACAATGAACCATACCCCATGGAAATTTCTTCCATGAGGACATTTATATAGAAATTGTTGCAACAACGATAGAAGTGGCTATTACCGCTTGAGGTTCCGTCCACAATTTTCCCTGTATAGGGATTGTCTGCTATGGTTAACCGTCTCTGTCTGCTATGGTTAACCGTCTCTAAAGGTCACAAATGTGTGCTAAAATGTTGTCACACTTCTATGAATCATTACATGTAAGAAAAATCAAGAATGAGCTCTCACAAATCAATCCATAGCTCTCTACTCATACAGTGCAAGGGTTTGCAATGGAGGCCCTCAATTTGACCTATTTTTGTGCCCATGCAAGTACACCATGAGATGAGAGATTCAAAGAGAAAAAGCAAGAATGCTAGTCTCCATGATCTTCAAATATGCATGAAAATAAGATCTAATCTATGAAAGCAAAATCTAATCTGTAAATGCAAGATCTAAGCTAAAAGACCATGATGGGTGCAAGAGAGAAAGAGACAAGAAAATAGAATTTCTCCACAAAAAGCTTTTGTATTCAAACTCCTTCAAAAATTGGTCTTTAAACCTGCAGCATAACGATAGCATAATCATGGGTGTCTAACATGAGGAGAGGGCTCTCCCTTATAAAGGAAATTATGGAGGTGAGAGGCTTCTCACAACCAATATGGGATAATAGAGCTTAATCCATGTGAGACAAAATTCCACCAATGAGAAAAGAGGAGTGGTTGAGAAGAAAGTGGTGATCCATGTGAGACAAGATTCCACCAATTAGAAAAGAGGAGTGGTTGAGGAGAAAGTGGAAAGATAAATCCCACTTACATCACATTTTTAAGTGTAAAGAAATTAAATAAAAAGAATTTATTTTATTTCCTTTTTTCATCAAAAGATATATTTAAGTGGGATTTTTATTTAATTAAAAGGGAGCAAGTTCTTTTTAATTAAATAGAAGATATTTAATTAAATTAAAAGAGAGGTTTTTCTCTTAATTAATTAAATATGGATGAACTGTTTAATTAAAAGAGAGGTTTTCTTTTAATTAAATGGGGATTTTATTTTATTTAATTAAAAGAGAAGATTTTCTTTTAATTAAATAAGACTTGGAATAAAATGATCAATCTTAGAAATGAAATAAATCAAATTTGATCAAGGAAATTGATTTGAAATGATTTAATAAAATATTACAAACCATTGATTCAGAAAATTTGATAAATTGATAAATTGAATAATGGGGGCCCATAGTCTAGGCGACCATTTTTGGGTGCATACAGTTATATCATGTGAGCTTTCATAATTTGGTAAGCATTAGTAAGATGAAAAGAGTAAGAGGGTTACCAAGATTGAAGAAGCCTGATAATGCTATGTGTAAGCAATGCCAATTTGAAAAAATGACAAAGTCTAGTTTCAAGAGCAAGACATAGACATCTAATAATATTTTGAAATTGGTTCATATTGACCTTTGTGGACCTATTGGTGTTCAAAGCTAATGTGGAGATAAATATTTCATTCTATTGGTTGATGACTATTCTAGAATGATGACTGTGATGTTTCTTAAAGAAAAATATGATGCTTTCTAGTTTTTTAAGTGGTATTTGGCTAGAGTTGAAAAGGAAACATGTAAGAGTCTAAAGTGCTTTAGATCTTATAGAGGATGAGAGTTTATATCTAATTAATTCAATATATTTTACAATGATGAAGGAATCAAAAGATATATGTTAGCACCTAGGACCCCCACAAAATGGTATAGTTAAAAGGAGAAATAGATCAATCATAGACTACACTAAAATAACGATGATGGAGAAGAATGTGTAACATAAATACTGGAGAGAATTTGTACATACAATAGTCTATACTTTGAATAGAGTACATGTCAAGAAAGGTACAAATGTTACACCCTTTGAATTATGGTATGAGTATGCACCTAATGTGAAGTATTTTAAAGTTTTTGGAAGAAAATGCTATACACTAAAGGATAATAGAAATGGAAAACTTGATGCTAAAAGTGATGAAGGCATATTCCTAGGATATTCTACTAAGAGAAAATCTTATAAGTGTTTGAAATCTATGCTAAAAAAGTTGTGGAAAATGCAAATGTGAAAGTTGATGAATATGCAAAAAATAATGAAGTTGAATACAAGACAAAATATAAAGATCATGTCACATTCATTTATGTGGATGAAGGTGTTCCTTGCACTTTACCTAAGAAAGATAATAAAGCTACTGAGAAACAACAAAAATTGATTGTCGAGTTGCAATAGAAGACTACCAAGCAATAGAATATGTGTGTCGAGCATCAATATAATGATATTGAGAGACATGTAGTAGACTAAAAATATCAAGAAGACAATGCCGAGAAATAAGAACCTAAACTAGAGAGACAAAATGAGCTTGTAATATTTTTTCAAGATGAATCTATACAAGAAGAAAGAAGGAAAGAGCCTACACTAGCAAAGTATGTGAGAAGATACCATGCACCTAAAAAAATGATTGGAGACAAAGAATATAGAGTTATGAAAAGGAAAAGACTTAGAAGTGATTTATTTTTTCTTTGTGAGTTTGAGCCTAAATTAGTAAAAGATGCTTTGGAGAATGAGGATTGGATTCATGCAATGAATGAATAAATTGAACAAATAGAAAAGAACAAAACCTGGATACTAGCACCTAGACCAAAGGACAAGAATGTTATTGGAACAAATCAAGTATTCAGAAACAAGCTAAATGAAAAAGGTGAAGTCACAAGGAACAAGGCTTGAATAGTATCCAAAGGATATGTGCAAGAAGAAGGAACAGACTATGGGGAAACATTTTCCCTAGCTATAAAATTACAAGGAGTTAGAACACTACTTTCCTAATATTCTTATAAAGGATTTAAAGTATACCAAATGGATGTCAAAACTACTATCTGAATGGAATACTTGAAGAAGAGGTTTACATAGAACAACCAAAAGGATTTGTAGATCCCAACAAGAAGAATATGGTATGTAAACTGCACAAGGCTCTATATGTTTTGAAACAAACCCCCAAAGAATGATATGAAAGGTTGCATAATTATTTGGTGAAGATTGGATATGAAAGAACTAATGATAACAAAAATATGTACTTGAAGACTGGAGGTTACAATGAGATATTTATATTTGAGATTTTTTTTGATGATATCATATTTGGAGGAAAGGATGCATTATGAAAATTATTTGTAGATGAAATGAAGAAGAAATTTGAAACGTCTATGTTTGGTGAGACCAAATTTTGTGTTGGTCTACAAGTATAAAGATGAAGCAAGGTATCTTCATTACTCAATCAAAATACATGAAGGAGACATTGAAAACTTTTGATATGGAATATTCAAGACCAATGTGCACACATATGGCTATAAGACATAAGCTATCTAAGAATGATGATTATATTGATGTAAACCAACCATTATATAGATCAATGATTGGAAAGCTATAATATGTTGTTCATAGTAGAGCATATATTGCCCTAGTAGTTGGGATTGTTTCAAGATTTTCTAAAAACCCTAAGGAGAATCAAATGATGGTAATGAAAAGGATACTGAGATATCTAGAAGAAATAGAAGACTATGGCATATATTACAAGAAGAATGACAAGTTTGAACTAAAAGTGTTCACAAATTTTGATTGGGCAGGAAATGTTGATGACATAAGGAGTATGAGTGGTGGAGCTTTTTTTTCTAGGAAAGAGACTAATCTCATGGACAAGTAAGAAACATAATTGTATTTCACAATCACCAACTAAAGCTGAATATGTGGCAGCATCAGTGAATTATTCTAATATAATTTGGATCAAGAAATTGTTAAAATGGATGAAGGAAGAGATCATTGACCCTATTGTTATCTATTGTGAAAACAAAAGTTCTATAATCATATCAAAGAACCCTATAATGCACAGAAAAACCAAGCACATTACTATCAAATATCATTACTTGAGAGAGCTAGTTCAAGACAAAGAAGTGATATTGGAGTATGTGAACACTAAGGAGCAAATAGATGATATTTTTACCAAGTCTTTACCTAATTATGCTCATGAATATCTAAGAGATAAATTAGAGGTGATTCCCCTAGACAAAGCTACTTAAGCAAAGATAGATCTCTGCATCAAATGAGTTGACCAAACTATCTTATAAATTGATTTAGGAAGTCATACTTTAAGAGCTACTTAAAGTAGTAAAGGAAGAAGAACACACTATTATATCAGTCATAGACCAAATGGTAGAGGTGAATTATGTACTGACATGAATATATCTACATGATAAATATGTATGAGACATATGTAGTGTCTTTGGAATTTTTTTAAAAGAGGGAGAATATGAGAGTTACCATGGAGTAATAAGAAAGAGAGAGAGTATGTCAATTACCATATGAAGATGGAGTTATTCTGCAAGAGATGTTGCAAAGAGGGTGAATATATGCAAGGTATTTCCAACAATACAATAGAAGCTAATTGATTTCATGATCTTATATGATAGAGGGAGCTTATGTGAGTTGCATGGATGAGAATCATAATGAAATTGAAAGAGAAAATTGTTAGACACAGATATGTGAATCAAACTAAAACTAAGGATATTGAATATTTGATACTAAACACAGAAGGAGATGCTTGCAACAGTACATGTTTTGGATTTCATGGAACTAGAGGAGTTGTCAACAATTCCAAAGAGGGATATTTTTGGAAACTACAATTGAGATAATTGTTGGAAGTAGAAGGTTTTGCATATGCAATTGACATACCAGGTAGTTTTCATCATGAATGGGTTAGATATGTGTTAAGTAGAAATCACAAATAACTTTTCTGGTTGGATAAATCACACATGATTACCAAGGAAATCATTCATGTAGTAAAAATATTTTGTGTAATTGGTAAATTACCTACTCCATGAATGATAATTGCAAGTTTGGTTACACATTTTACCAAAGCGAAATCTGATTCATGAGCTACAAGGGTTATCAATATTGAAGATAAAGAGGTGATATATGCATCTATGGTTATATGTTACAAGGTTTATCAATCAATAAGATTTAACAACATGCCTAGTGGAGCCATTCATGTAACATACATAATAGTAAAGGAAGATGCAGTGCATGATTTGATAGAAATGTTCAACAATCTATTGAAAACTATAATTCAAACAATTTTTATGTTGTCATTGATGTCAAACCTTATTGGAAAGATAATTTTGTATTTTATTTGAGTGCCATATCAAGATGATTGATGAAGAGGATTTGAGAAGATGGTCATAACAAAATCACCTAGAGGAAAGATTGAGTTATGAGAGAAATTACAATGGGCACTTGATTAGTTAGACTTTGACAAGATAAAGAGATTATTTAAACATGCTACAAGTGAAGAAGACAATTGTATTGAAGCCAAGAATAAGTGATCAAAGATTAACCAAATACATAGGCTTGATTAAGCAAAAGAGTAGAAGATTATGAAACTTGAAGTTTATGCTGAGTGATCCTAGCATTGACCAAGTGCTAGTATATGCCGAGTAAAATATAGTGTTGACTGAGCATCATTATTGGTTGAGTGTCAGTATATGTATTGAACATAAAAGTTAGTAGCAACTGAGTCATCTAGTGATGACTAAGCGTTAGAACACAGTGTTGGCCGAGGAATTTTTTTTTGATAGATTAAGAGGAAATTGTGATAGAACTAAAGGAGGAAAATGTTACAAATGAAGGATTAGTAAAAATGAAAAGGAAGTTGAGTTTTAGTAGCACTAGTGAAAGAAAAAGAAGAAAACCTATTGCCAAGATCAATATAAATAAGGAAGAAGATCAAGAAGAGGATGAATCACTATATAATGTGGATATAAAAAAACTAAAACTTAAGGAGTTATTTGAGTATTCTTAAAAGTTGGCAATAAAGGAAACACGGGATAGAATGAGAGAAAGACAAGAAAAGAAGAGCCAAAATAATGGAAGAAGCTAGAGACATTCTAGGTGAATTGGTACCTAATGTTGAGTATGATCTAGATACAAGCCTAATTGATTAGATGGACACATTGATCAAAGTCATTGGAGAAAAAGTTCCAAAATTGGAAACAAAAACATAAAAGATGGAAGAGCAAAATTATAAGAAGAAAAATACAACACAACTAATGGAAACAATAGGTAGATAGATGATATCACTATCACAATAAGTCAATGGAGTAAAAATAATATAGTAAGAAGTTGGACAATTAATGGTCAAAGTATCAAAACTATCAAAATTTACACATGATTTGGAGAACTACAAGAATGTAGCACAAAAGGAACTTGAATCATTGATTGAACAATTTGATCCAATTTCAAGTTTAATGGTAATTAAAAATAAAAGGTAAAATTGATTACTAGAAGATAAAGAAAATGCAAGTTAAAGAAGAAAAGAGGATGACTACATTATTGTAACTCCAATCCTATCTTTCGCTTACATTGGAGAAAATGTAACAAATTGTAAGAAATGTAGAAAGACTACTTAGTCTACGTAGAAAGAGTATTTTAGATACAATGAATGAATTAGTAGTTGATTTACATGGGTAGATAGTCACAATAACATACTTGAAGAAATCATTAGAATCCTTGAAGATAGCCAAGAAATATTTCAAAGAAATATCTGACAAGTTGTGAGTATTCACACTTGACTTAACTTTGTCATTGCTGACAAAAAGGGGAAGAATAATGAAAATGAAATAAAAGAAATGCCCAAAAAAGGGGAGAACATTTAAGGATGTAAAGAGAACGGGTGAGAAGATACATCTAGATTGTGGAATATTTTCACAATAAAATATGAGGTTTTTTCATTAATGGAAAAGGGGGAGATTGTTTGAATTGATAAGAGG
The DNA here is from genome assembly GCA_028749045.1 of Cupressus sempervirens. NCBI lineage: Eukaryota > Viridiplantae > Streptophyta > Pinopsida > Cupressales > Cupressaceae > Cupressus > Cupressus sempervirens. Next base: position 739,195,989 of record CM053793.1, read on the forward strand.
ACAAGAGGATATTGACTAGCTGAGTGGTACAATCAAATATGATGATGCATTTCATTGTTGTTGATGGCAAGTTATTGACAATAGAAAGAAGAACTGATCAGTGAGACTAGGCATATGATCAATGACTTTCATGACTGGTGTATTAAGGAGTAGTAATAGTTAAGGGGAATATGTTGGAAAAAATCATGAATAAGTAAAATTAAAGTGGAGTGATCATACGAGGAGACTATATGATGTGTTAGAAGATTAACTTAATGATAGAAAATTGTAAAGATGAGAACTAAGCAATAATCTACATGTTAGAAGATGATTGGTTAATATCTTCTTAATCTACCTATGATAGAAGGATGATTAGATTACTAGTGTGATTGATATGGTTGAAGCTAATAGAACAACAATTTGTATTATTAGTTAGAGTAATGTTGATATAGCAGTTAGAAGATGGAAACAAACAATGTGAGAAGATTCGAGATGAAGCTTGTGCTGGTTAAACAAATTTTGACTATCCTAGGGTTATTGAAAAATAAAACTTAATGCTGATCAAGGGGGTGATCAAAAAATATTTTAAGACTTAGGGATGTGTGAATTGAATAAGGTATGAGCACAAATTTTTTTAAATTTGAATGAATGGTGAATATTACATGAAAAAATAATGAGTATTGATATTTTATAGTTTGAAAAGGGAGAGAAGTGTGCATGAGAAGGAATCAAAGATTTTGCATGTGATTACATGAAGTACAATTGAGTGGTGAAGAAAATAGAAGCTATAGTGTGAGAAGAGATGAATTGATTTGATATGCAACCAATGATATAGACATATCATTCAACTTGTTATTCCTAAGAATTGTAATGAGGTCAATCCCTTAATTGGCTAGACCTTAATCGATATCTTTATGTAAATCCTTTAACAAGGTGGAATATTATAAGGTGTTCTAAATAATTTATTGAATTAGATCCTAATATATCTTCTTTTACTCCTAATAGTGTAAAAATCACTTCTAATACCGTGAGCCCCTAAAAAGGATATTTGTAAGCTCCTTATAGGGACAACTTTTTATTGCAATAAAAGGCTTATGGGTATCATCCCCACCATAGTTTTCACCCTCTAAAAAGGATTTTCATGATACCAAAATGAATATGTTATGTGTGTTTCTATTGATCTTAGATTGGTTTTGACAAGTGAGTGTCTACACACTTAAGTCATTTACTTAGTTCATACCGAGCACAACATGTATATCATGCCGAGTTTACAGTGAGTGTCGAGCCACTCATGTGTCGAGTCATTCAAGTGTTGAGCAAACAATGTATGCTGAGTAATTCAAGAGCTAAGTAAATAGAACATGATGAGTGATACAGATGCCGAGTTAGAGTATAGAGAATAGTATATGTCAAGCATTAGAGACTTCAAGTGTTGATCGAGACTATTTTTGTTATAGTTGTTTGTAATGGCACAAAAAACTATGTAAACTATTTTTGAGCTGACTTAAAGATTGAATTATGATATTTTGAAGATAAGGATGAATCTTAATTTGGAATCCCTATGAATTGCATGCATCAATTAGAAAAAAGGAAGGATTAAGTGAAAAAATGGATGAATCACATTTGTTAATTCATACCTAACCCTAAGTCACTGAAGTATTCTAAAGGAGGACAAACCCTAGACTATCTATGTTGTGAAGAAGGTGTATGAAGGAGCTAATAAAGAAGCTTGCATGCACAAATAAAGAATTCATGGTGGTTAAGTAGTTATGATATGAGATTACGTTACAAAATCAGTTAAAGGAGAATAGAGGAAGAAGATAATATACAACAATGAGACATCTGATCAAGAAGGATTCAAAATACATCAGCATAGAGGTAGTCTATGATCAAGAAATCAAGTGCTAACTGTAGGATCAATGTCGAGTCATTCTAGTAGGGTAAGACCTAACAGGCTTTGTAAGACTTTAATAGGGTAGACCTTTCATAGGGTAGATCATGTCTCATGACCAAAACCTTGTAATCTTCATTGGATACAATTTATTACTATAGTACTGAAGGTTTTTGGGTGTCATCCCCATCCCAATTTTGCCTTCTCATTGGACGGTTTCTGGGTAATCATATCTAGTGTCATATGTGTTTGCTTGTTTACATGTTTTAGATGTACATGATTTACATGGCATTTTAGTTTACTTAGTAAATGTGTGAGATGGATGTGTGGTGAAATCTTTTATGGGTAGAAGTTTAAACTACTGATTCGTTCTCCCCCCCCCCCCCCCCCACGAGAAGTTTACCTTTCCTATTGTAATTCCAACAATTGGTATCAGAGCCTTATTCTCTAAAAGAGAAGCTTTGCAATTTTGAGGAAAGATATGTAAAATGAAGTCTACAAGTTGGGAAATATCATTGAGAATCAGGGAATTGAAATACAACTCATTCTCCATCAACGGGATGAAGCACAAGAAGAACTAAAAAAATCTTTGAAGAGAAGTAAGGAAATTGCCATCGAGGAGAATGACACACAATACAAAGAGATAGACACTACTAAGCTATTTGCTAATGGATACTCCAATGAATTTGATGCAACAATTATAGATCTAATGAAAAAGAATAGAGCCCAAGCTGAGGAAATAAGAAATCTCAAATTAGAGCAAGAATCACAAGCCATATTACTATGTGAGGTGACTGATCAGAAAAAGAAAGATATGGAAGATAAAGCCATGATTGAAGATGAGAAAAGATTTTTGACAAACATACTGGAAGAGAAATCATCAGAGCTAACCAAAATTTCCAACATGCAATTGGATACTCTAAGTCAAATGATTAATGCTAATTATGAATTAAATGCCAAGGACATTGAGATAACAACATTGAAACTAAAAAATGAGCAATTGAAGAGTGATCTAAAAAGGGAAAAGGAATTTTCTGAAAGTTTCAACAAAAAAATGAAGCCATCAGATACTTTGAGCAATTATGGAGGTCTCCTAGATCCAATAATGATACATCTAGATTGGGATATATAAGTACTAAGGAAGGAGAATCATCCAAAAATGCTAAAGAAAGGACAAAGGTATGAACTCTAAACCCACTTATCATAATTGTGGTAAGAAAGGACATACTGCTAATGTGTGTAGGAGCAAGACTATAAATTAGAATGTCAAGCATAAGAGCATGGTTCACTGCCATAAGTGCAACAAACAAGGACAAAATGAATGTAGAACCAAGACCATCCATACACAAATATTTGAAGGATATTGTTACAATTGTTAGAAGAATGGACATAGATCTTTTTAGTTCAGATCCAAACCCATATGGTCATCAAATAGGAAAATAAAGGTAAGGAACAATGGAAACTCTTATTACTAGGATTATAATACAAGATATAGCTATCATTATTGTCAGGAATATGGACATGTTCCTGAGAATTGTATTAGGACACACTTTAGAAGTGACTACAAAAGGTGGTTGAGTCAAACCACAATTTTTAGCTATTTGAAAATTGGTCACGTTAGTTGCTACTATCCAAGAAGGTCAAAGGAAACAATTTTTGAATTTGATAAAGGAAAAGGCAAGGCGAATGTTGAAAATGTTAGAGATGAGATGAATGAGACATGGAAGAAAAAGGGTGGTTGCAAAAAATCAAATGGAGAAGGGATCACTTCACCTAATGGGTTAGGTGATCAAATCTCATCAAACTAAGAGGTATGTGGGACTTATACTTAAAAGTTATATCATACATCAATTCCAAAGAATTTAGTATTAAAAAGATTACATAAGCACAAATAAAGATGCAAGATGTTATTAGGAATCCAAGAAAATCTTTAAGTTTTTCATGTTACTATCGAGCATTGAATGTTTTCTAAGAATGCCAAGTGAAATATTAGAGGATGTCAAGCTAAAAAACTAGCTAGTTGATGCTAAGCTCATAATGGTTGCTAAAAAAGTGGAATGATAACTAATGTTGAGTGAGCCTAAAATTGGTTGATGCCGAGCTTATAGCTGTGTAATCACTCAACATTTATTGTAGGGTTTCAAAAGGGTATTTGATCATTTTTGAACTCATTCCACATCATTTCATAATAAAGTAAGAGTAAGGAGAGCAAGAGGCAATCTGGAAATTTTCAAAGCAGTTGCAACAATTCTACATTATTTTATCAGATCTTGCAAGGTATTTATCAAGTGCTGAGTTATGCTATTTTTATTTTTGTAAACCTTAGTTTCACAAAATGGCATCTATCTCAAAGAATGTAGAGAGAAAGGAAGTTTTGAATGTTCAACTAGTTAGTAATGAGGTCAAGAAACCAATATTCAAATCCATACTAGATATTGCTTACAAACAAGACCCCTCCAATGTGCTATCCATGATACCACCGAATATTTTAATGGTGCAACATGTTAGGAAGTGTTAAATGTAATGCCCCGCCAAGGGATCCAAAAGAACTAACCTAAATTTTTACTAAGTTTGCCAAACAAATTATTTTTTTAAAACAAGAAAGATAATCATATACATCAAACACATAGTAGTGGAAGTAATAACATACAATCAACTATAAGCATACATAATAGGTTACATTCCTTAAGGATCCCATGATGTTGTGTCACATTTAATCTAATTAATACTAAGTCTAACAACTACCACATCCACATGAAAGAATAGTTAAAGGTCCACAGTCCATAATACACATTTGTTCCGAATGCCTCTTGGCAATTAAATTTGGAATGCTCAATCATCCACTATACATGACACAGGGTATGAAAGGATTAAAAGAATATACATGTGTGAAAATGAAGTACATCATCTCATCGAAACCAATAACATACATGATACATCCATCCCTCAATAAAGATATAACAATCATCATAAAAGATAGCCATCCATCATAAAACACAACTAAGTGTGCAGTTCCTCTCAACCGTCAATAGCATCATTAGACCATCATGGGCCCTAGCCATTCTTGTGCATAACATCCCAAGTCACCGAAGAGATCATTGACATTATCATAGTAGGGATTTCACTCCTAAAACATACTACATCATATGCAAAAAAAGATCTAATATGCAAGGAATAAAGTATAAGATGATCCTACAAAGCATATAACATCATCTATCACATGTTAACCATCAATATAAAGAAACATGTTAGTAAATAACATCCATCATATGATCCAAGAATAGAATGAACATAGATGCCAACAAGGAATGCATCAGCCACGGTATCTTAGATAGATCTCAAATGGTAAGAGTGAAAAAGCACTACCACCCAACCGCATGGAACCTAAATGGCCCACTCCCACCACGCTGGGAGATAGTCTCAAGTCCCAAACAGGATATCAAATCACATAACACAAGATAAAAAATCATATAACACAAGTACTCTCTAATTCCAGGAAATCCTAAAAGTACACTAACTGAAAGGTTCCAAGATAGACTGACATCTAGTTCCCAAAGGCACACAAAGACATGTAGGAATCTACTATGTAAGTGAGAAAGTGTCATCGCACAAATCATGCTAGAGTTACCCTGGTAGTCTCTCAATAGACCCTGATCCCCTAGTGATCCCTATGCAACCACTAGTATCCTCTCATATTGATGAGGCATACTACGAAATGCAAGGTCACAACCAAGCATTCTCTCTACTCCCATCCTAGTCTGTACTAGCACTCAAGGCATGGGCGAGAACATACAATTATCTTATTAGGTTCATTTTAATCCCCATTTAGTGTAAATATTTTCACTTATTAAAACAACTTACAATGAGTTACCCTAGCAGCCACTTAGGGCCTCGCCCCCCATTGCAAGCCACTTCCTGACACTACAAGTAGATAACCTACCCTAGGCTCATGGAATCACAAAACACAAAATCATCTCAGTACTATACAAGCAACTGGAAAACATCATAAAGATAATCAAAATAGTCACATCAATTCTCCACGAGCAACTGAAAAGCATCCAATGATAATCATAATATCCATAGGTTCTCAACAAACAATCAAAAAGTATCTCAACGTAATACTGATTGAAGACTCCAAAATGGTCAAGTCAAACATGTCACAACATGACATCATCAAGATAAAAAAAAAAAACACTTTAGTCCCATCAAGGTGACTGAAAAATAACCCAAGTATAACTGATTGATGACTCAAAAATGGTTAAGTCAAGTGTATCATACACATACACCTTAGCTTCATACAAGAAGACTAAAAAGCATCAATGAACAATAAATACAAACATCTCATAGAGAACACCATCACATTACCATGGTTGGGTTTAGAAATATTGAGATCAAATAACATCAACATGCCATCACATTCACATAACCCTCGAGCCTCTGGTAATAACCTAAGATTGGTCAAAGCTAGGACAAACCCCAAAACCCCAAAACACATATAGCATAGGGAAACAAGATACAAACACAAGTTTTGGTTTGCTTTCGCAATCACATGGTTAAGCCAAATATTAGGTTTCAGTTTTCATTTTCAAGTACATCTCAAGTGTATAAAATTGTTCATTTAATTTACAACTCAACCCATTTATTTTTTTGAATAAAACATAGAATTATCCCTCCATTATTTTAAAACAATTTTCTAAAATAGTCATAAGATAATTATTTACTTATTTAAATCATTGAACTAGTTCCCATTTACTTTTAGATAAAATCACTCACATTATTTCACTAAAAATCAATGTTACTAATAATTCTAGGAAGTGTCTCCCATTATTCAAATTATTAGAATAATACTTATCTACCTTAGTTTACAATTTCCTTAAAAAACTTCAAGGACAATCATTTATTTAAAATAATCTTCATTGATTTTAAGTAAAATCAATCTCATTAATAATTCAATTATTTAATTCCACTAAATGCTTATTAATATCTCTTTTTCTTTAATTTGTGCTCATTAAAAAATCTATTTACTTAAATTGACTAATAATTAATTACACTTCTTCTACTATTAACTAATCTTAATTAAATTAAATTAAATTAGATTAGTTAATAAATCATATAAAACTAATGCATAATAATAATAAGATTCTATTTTAATTTGAACCCAAACCCGAATCAATTTCCAAATCTTGATTCTACTAAGGGAAGATTGCAATAATATTTTAATTTCTATAACTAGATGAAACAATATGCATGCTCGAATTCCAAATTACAAAATTGAAGATTCATTCATAGAAAATTATTTAGACACACATAACAGACACGATGAAGATAGGAAGAGAAAGAGCGTAATAAAATATGAAAAATAATTATGAGTGCCTACCTGGACACTGATGCTAATTCGCTACGCCTTAGAAAATTGTAGAGAAGCTCCTCCTCTTAGAACCTTTTCCTTTCTGAAAATTCCTTCCTTCTCCAACATTTGCAATTCCTCTAAGAACCGAACCCCCTCGAGTGACTAGGAGTGCTTGTAGAAGCATATGAGGATGTAGAAGTATATGAGCTTCTCAAATGCATGTAAGCTTGTCCAAACACATTAGGAGATTCTCTATATAAAGGCCTCTAAGATGCATCTAGAATGTGTCTAGAAAGAACTAAGAGATAAGCATGACAACTAAGCACATAACTTCCATGATAAGAAGATAAAGATGATGAGGAGTCTAGAATGTTGTAGACAACATGTGCTCAAATAATATGCTAACTCCTAAGTATAAACAACACATGCATAATTAAAGTGCAAACTCTTGTGTTGTCAACATGACAACTTACAAGAGTTTGCATACTCCTATGTGAATAATTATTAAAATAATACACCTTAATTTATTAAATTTCTTTATTTAATATTTATTTGACTCCTTTTTAAATTAATTTATTAATTTTAAATCTCATGCACTCACTTTATTAAATCCACTTGTTTTATCTTAATATATTTTAATCACATGCACACATCATGTGATCTAGAATCTTTTAATAATTTTAATATCTTTTCCACTTTTAAATTTATTTTTTGAAATTTAATTGATAAAATAAAAATGAGCTCTAAATATATTATTATTAAATTAAATAAATATTATCACATTCCAACTTTAAAATTATAACTTTTATTTTCAAATTTAATTATTTTATTTAATTAATTTCTCAATTAATTAAATAAAATAAATATTAAAACATCATATTAATTTTTCCATTAAATTAAATCATTAATTAAATCTTTTAATTAGGCTTAATTAATAGAAAATACACTAAAGACTCATAAAGTAAAATACAAAAACCCATCATAGAAAAACACATACAAAACCAAACCAAAAGGGTTAATATCACAAATTACGTCATCCGATGTATTTGAAGGGTGCCCGACTCATATACTTGTTTTAATTTTCAATTATGACAAATGGCTTAAAAGGTTGGGATTTGGACTTGAGAATTTTATCTCCCCTCTCTTACCATTGAGATAATGCGATAGGGTACGTTCATCCTAGCAATTCAAGGAAGTTGATACTCGGTACTTGCAACATGCATAAAACCCACACATGTACAAGCACAATATATATACTAAGCTAAATAGGCAATGGCAAGAAGTGGTGCATCGTGTAGATCCCGACTAGCAGGTGACTACGACTCCCTTCCTTAACTGCATCAGAAATGCCATACAGGAAGAAAAAAACACGGACATCATACACATGCAAGTATGGGGTAAGTATCCATAAGAAAACACATATGATAATAAATCATCTAACTAATCATCATTAATAAATGTAAACACTGCAATAATCATCATGCATACATGAAATATAGAATACCAAATGATCTCATCATATAATAAACTGAATTTAAAACAATATTTGATAATCTCAAAATAATGTTACTAATAATCATCAACATAAAACTAGCCCTAAAAGAGTTCGACAATGATAACAAAAATGTGACCTAGGGGCAGGCACTACACCCACCCCCCCTAGAATTAGGCTTACTCCTGGAAGCCTTCATGAATGATAATACTAAAGAGCTCACTGTGCAGGTCCCATTGAACCCTTTTCCCCTGCAGGAGGATATGATTCTAGTTTAATAGTAAACCGAAAACTACATTGACCCAACATTCATTCTTTTAACAAATGCTGAAATAGATTCCTTAATACATTCTAAAAAAAGAATCAACATAATGCTCACAGAGACAATCAAAGGCATACTACCTTAAAGCATAGATGAAAGATGCATGTTTTGAAAATAGAATAAGTTTTTGATTTTCAATTTTGCCCATGTTTAAGTTTCAGTAAAATTTCAGTTTTGAAACTTAAGTGTTGAAGTATGAAAAATATGCAAGTAATAATTTAAGTCATGTTTTAGTTCACCTAGTTTCAAGTTTCAGTTTGAAAGAGATACACATGATAGTTCAAAGTTTTCATTTTTGTTCAACTAGTTAACAACTAGTGGCATTCCAATATACCCAGAGCTCCCAATGTAGAAACTCGGGCTTTGATACCAGATGTAACACCTTGCCAAGGGGTCCAAAAGAATTAACCTAAATTTTTACTAAGTTTTCCAAACAATTTTTTTAAAAAACAAGAAAGATAATCATATACATCAAACACATAGTAGCAGAAGTAATAACATACAATCAACTATAAGCATATATAATAGGTTACATTCCTTAAGGATCCCATGACGTTGTGTCACATTTAATCTAATTAATACTAAGTCTAACAACTACCACATCCACATGAAAGAATAGTTAAAGGTCCACAGTCCATAATACACAATTGTTTTGAATGCCTCTTGGTAATTAAATTCGAAATGCTCAATCATCCACTGTACATGACATAGGGTATGAAAGGCTTAAAAGAATATGCATGTGTGAAAATGAAGTACATCATCTCATCAAAACCAATAACATACATGATACATCCATCCCTCAATAAAGATATAACAATCATCATAAAAGATAGCCATCCATCATAAAATATAACTAACTACAGTTCCTCCCAATTGTCAATAGCATCATTAGACCATCGTGGGCCCTAGCCATCCCCCATGCGTAACATCCTAAGTCACTGAAGAGATCATTGACATTATCATAGTAGGGATGTCACTCCTAAAACATACTACATCATATGCAAAAAGAGATCTAATATGCAAGGAATAAAGTATAAGATGATCCTACAAAGCAAATAACATCATCTATCACATGCTAATCATCAATATAAAGAAACATGTCAGTAAATAACGTCCATCATAAGATCCAAAAATAGAATGAAGATAGATGCCAACAAGGAATGGATTAGCCATGGTATCTTAGATGGATCTCAAATGGTAAGAGTGAAAAGGCACTACCACCCGACCGTGTGGAACCTAAATGGCACATTCCCACCGCGCTGGGAGATAGTATCAAGTCCCAAATAGGATATCAAATCACATAACACAAGATAAAAAATCACATAAAACAAGTACTCTCTAAATCTAGGAAATCCTAAAAGTGCACTAACTCAAAGGTTCCAAGACAAACCGACATCTAGTTCTTAGAGGCACACAAAGACATGTAGGAATCTACTATGTAAGCGAGAAAGTGCCATCGCACGAATCATGCTAGAGTTACCCTGGTAGTCTCTCAATAGACCCTGACCCCCTAGTGATCCCTATGCGGCCACTAGTATCCTCTCATACTGACGAGACATACTATAAAAGGCAAGGTCGCAACCAAGCATTCTCTCTACTCCCATCTTAGTCTGTACTAGCACTCAAGGCATGGGTGAGAACATACAATTATCTTATTAGGTTCATTTTAATCCCATTTAGTGTAAATGTTTTCACTTATTAAAACAACTTACAATGAGTTACCCTGATAGCCACTTAGGGCCTCGACCCCCATTGCAAGTCACTTCCTGACACTACAAGTAGATAACCTACCCTAGGCTCATGGAATCACAAAACAAAAAATCATCTCAGTCCTATACAAGTGACTGGAAAGCATCATAAAGATAATCAAAATATTTACATCAGTACTCCATGAGCAACTGAAAAGCATCCAATGATAATCATAATATCCATTGGTTCTCAACGAGCAATCGAAAAGTATCTCAAAGTAATACTGATTGAAGAATCCAAAATGGTCAAGTCAAACATGTCACAACATGACATCATCAAGATCAAAACAAACACTTCAGTCGCATCAAGGCAACTGAAAAATAACCCAAGTATAACTGATCGATGACTCAAAAATGGTTAAGTCAAGTGTATCATACACATACACCTCATCTTCATACAAGAAGACTAAAAAGCATCAACGAATAGTAAATAAAAACATCTCATAGAGCACACCATCACATTACCATGGTTGGGTTTAGAAAGATCAAGATCAAATAACACCAACATGCCATCACATTCACATAACCCCTGAGCCTCTAGTAACAACCTAAGACTGGTCAAAGCTAGGAAAAACCCCAAAACACATATAGCATAGAGAAACAAGATACAAACACATGTTTTGGTTTTCTTTCGCAATCACATGGTTAAGCCAAATATTAGATTTCAGTTTTTGTTTTCAAGTACATTTCAAGTGTATAAGATTCTTCATTTAATCTACAACTCAACCCATTTATTTTTTTGAATAAAACATAGAATTATCCCTCCATTATTTTAAAACAATTTTTTAAAATAATCATAAGATAATTATTTACTTATTTAAATCATTGAACTAGTTCCCATTTACTTTTAGATAAAATCATTCGCATTATTTCACTAAAAATCAATGTTACTAATAATTCCAGGAAGCGTCTCCCATTATTCAACTTATTAGAATAATACTTATCAACCTTAGTTTACAATTTCCTTAAAACAATTCAAGGACAATTATTTATTTAAAATAATCTTCATTGATTTTAAGTAAAATAAATCTCATTAATGATTCAATTATTTAATTCCACTAAATGCTTATTAATATCTCTTTTCCTTTAATTTGTGCTCATTAAAAAATCTATTTACTTAAATTGACTAATAATTAATTACACTTCTTCTACTATTAACTAATCTTAATTAAATTAAATTAAATTAGATTAGTTAATAAATCATATAAAACTAATGCATAATAATAATAAGATTCTATTTTAATTTGAACCCAAACCCGAATCAATTTCCAAATCTTGATTCTACTAAGGGAAGATTGCAATAATATTTTAATTCCCATGACTAGATGAAACAATATGCATGCCTGAATTCCAAAGTACAAAATTGAAGATTCATTCATAGAGAATTATTTAGACACACATAATAGACACGATGAAGATAGGAAGAGAAACAGCGTAATAAAATATGAAAAATAATTACAAGTGCCTAGTTGGACACTGATGCTAATTCGCTATGCCTTAGAAAATTGTAGAGAAGCTCCCCCTCTTAGAACCTTTTTCTTTTTGAAAATTCCTTCCTTCTCCAACATTTGCAATTCCTCCAAGAATCAAACCCCCTCGAGTGACTAGGAGTGCTTGTAGAAGCATATGAGGATGTAGAAGCATATGAGCTTCTCGAATGCATGTAAGCTTGTCCAAACACACTAGGAGAGCCTCTATATAAAGGCCTCTAAGATGCATCTAGAATGTGTCTAGAAAGAACTAAGAGATAAGCATGACAACTAAGCACATAACTTCCATGATAAGAAGATAAAGATGATGAGGAGTCTAGAATGTTGTAGACAACATGTGCTCAAATAATATGCAAACTCCTAAGTGTAGACAACACGCGCATAATTAGAGTGCAAACTCCTGTGTTGTCAACATGACAACTTACAAGAGTTCGCATACTCCAATGTGAATAAATATTAAAATAATACACCTTAATTTATTAAATTTCTTTATTTAATATTCATTTGACTCCTTTTTAAATTAATTTATTAATTTTAAATCTCATGCATTCACTTTATTAAATCCACTTATTTTATCTTAATATATTTTAATCACATGCAGGCATCATGTGGTCTAGAATCTTTTAATAATTTTAATATCTTTTCCACTTTTAAATTTATTTTTTGAAACTTAATTGATAAAATAAAAATGAGCTCTAGATATATTATTATTAAATTAAATAAATATTATCACATTCCAACTTTAAAATTATAACTTTTATCTTCAAATTTAATTATTTTATTTAATTAATTTCCCAATTAATTAAACAAAATAAATATTATAATATCATATTAATTTTTCCATTAAATTGAACCATTAATTAAATCTTTTAATTAGGTTTAATTAATAGAAAATACACTAAAGACTCATAAAGTAAAATACAAAAACCCATCATAGAAAAACACATACAAAACCAAACCAAAAGGGTTAATATCATGAATTACGTCATTCGATGCATTCGAAGGGTGCCCGAATTAGATAGTTATCCTAATTTTCAATTAGGACAAATGGCTGAAAGGGTTGGGATTTGGACTTGAGAATTTTATGTCCCCTCTCTTACCATTGAGATAATGTGATAGGGTACGTTCATCCTGGCAATTCAAGAAAGTCGATACCCAATACTTGCAACCTGCATAAAACCCATGCATGTACAAGCACAATATATATACTAAGCTAAACATGCAATAGAAAGAAGTGGTGCATCATATAGATCTCGACTATCAGGTGACTACGACTCCCTTCCTTAATCACATCAGAAATGCCATACAGAAAGAAAACAAACACACACACCATACACATGCAAGTATGGGGTAAGTATCCATAAGAAAACACATATGATAATAAATCATCTAACTAATCATCATTAATGACTGAAAACACTACAATAGTCATCATGCATACATGAAATATAGAATACCAAATGATCTCATAATATAATAAACTGAATCTAAAACAATATCTGATAATCTCAAAATAATGTTACTAATAATCATCAACATAAAACTAGCCCTAAAAGAGTTCAACAATGATAACAAAAATGCGACCTAGGGGCAGGCACTACATTACAACTATAAAATTGTAAGTATTGGTGATATGGAGATCAAGCAAGGATATGAAAAACTTTGTGAGAATGGTTTACTAAGAGAAGAATACAAAATTGTAGAAAAGAAAGGGTTAACTCATGCCTTATATTTCCCAAATGTGTTAAAAAAAGGATGGATTGGGATAGTATTGAGAATGATACATGATAATTCACTTTTCTTGGAAAATGGACCTATCAAGATAACCAAAAGGATAATCCATAGGGTATCCAACCCTAGATCAACCTAAGACTCTAAGAAGTGACTCAAAAGAGGTTATTGAAAGAAACAATGGAGCTATATGGAATAAGAGAGGAATGACAATTGATACCATTACAGATCCTTTGATAGACTTTTTAGTAAGGGTTATTTCATATAATTTTTACCAATCCATTAGATTGAATATTTTCCCCTATATTGCAGTAGATGGTGGATATAAAATTGTCAAGAAATATCACACATATGATCTTGTAGAATTACAACTACAACAACTGATTGAGAACTTAGAAGCAATAAGAAAGAAAAAGAGTGCACAATGTTGATTTGGTTCTATTCTGATATGCATTTTCTTTTATGTTCAAAAAACTTTTCCTAAATTTGGCATAGTTTCATGGAAAACTAACAGGTCAATGGTAGTACAGATTGGTGAATTCATTGAACAACTGGGTGAGAACTTTGAGTCAGTTATGACCATCTATTTTGAGGACTTTAAGAAACCAATGAAGATAAGATTGAGAATACTAGTATCCTTAGTGGAGAAACATTATGATGATGTTTTCTTTCTAGTGGGTGTTGATTACACTTTTGTTCAAGCAAGAACACCAAGGGTGAGATGGCCAAGGCCACTTGGATATGAAATCAATGTAGATGAGGCCTCTATAGCTATAACAACTTTATTAGTAGAAGATGTTGATAAAAATGGAAAAGAATTTGGAAACTATGAAATGGCCAAGTCTAAAATCACCATGGAACTAAATAATGCCTTTGTTATTAAGAAGAAGGATAAGTTGGTGAAGAAGTTGAAAGCTAAATTTGGTGAACGTGTTGAGCAAGAAGAAGAAGAAGAAGGAGAGGATGAAGAGGAAGAAGACAAAAAAACACAAGCACCACTTGCACTTACTCAAGGAATGGGTGAAGATCAACTAGAGAGGAGGAGACAAAAGTTGCTGAAGGTGATGAGGAAGAAAAAGGTGAGGAAGCAACTACACCCATTGATCAAAAGAAGAGGAAGGCTAAGGAACAACTAGTGACAAAAGACAAGAAGGTTTCCAAGCCAAGTTAGCCCAAATCTACAACAACTACTACAAGGGCTAGTGCATGTGTCATTGCATTGAAGGAAAAAGAAAAGACAAAACCTATATAACAAGGAGGTCAAGTGCATAAAAGACCAAGGAGAAAGTACATTGCAAAAGCTTAATTAGATGAGTAGAAAAAATAATTAGATGAAAATAGCCAATTCAAAGTGGTGAGTCACAATCCTTTATCAGACTTAGGAAATCTATATCAAAATATTAAGAATAGTGCAAATTTATCAGGATTTTCTCATGTTCATTTTGATAATCTTGGTAATGTTGAGAAAAATTAGGTGGAGGAAGCTATATATGCCATGATGGAAAATTTTAAGATAACTCCACTAGAAATTGCCAACTCAATGCCTAACAGCTTATATGAGAGAGTTGAGCAGAAATGACACTATTGCTTAAACCTAGAAAGAAAAATAAGGGAGACTTCTCTTGCACAAGTCATGCTTGAACTAAGGTGCAAATTTATAAGGCTATGAAGAAATATGTAGTTAGGTTTGTACCTAAATATAGAGCCTTTAGCATACTACAAAATAAAACTAAAGATGTAGTTAAGAAGTCTACTCAGATGTGGAAGATAACTAATGGACTTGCTATAGTAAAGGAAGGGGAACAAGAGCCCATAGAGGTAAAAGATGATGAGAATAAAGACACTGTTGAAGGAGATACAAAAATGAAAATAGATGACAAGGCAACAATTGAGGTAGAGCAACAAGAGGAATAGAGTGTACAAGCTACACAACTACCTAATGTCATCCCTGAACATGTAACAAGTGCAAATACTTAAATGGTAATAGTTAAGGATGTATCTGATGTCACGACTCAGAACATCAATCCCCTAATAGAGGAATATTTGAAGAAGATACTTGATCAGTCTAAATTATAGGAAAAATTATGTGATAATCATGTATTAGTGAGTGTAGATGAGATATAGAAAATAGTCACTAAAACTACAAGGGAAGAGGTGAATACACAAGAACCACCTATTATCACCCCTCAAGTCACTAATGTAGAACCTTTGGATAAAGTACCTGAAGCTACATCTAAAAAGGTTGATACAATTGCAAGGGACACAGTGGGAACCCAAGCCATTACTGAAGTACATAGTTAAACAGGTTAGATAGGCTTATCTGCACCTATAACACAAGTACAAGGTTCATCAAAAGACATTGTGGAAGCAAAGGAAAAGCTTGAAGAGATTGAGCTGACACCAAAGGTAAAGGATCAAGTAGCATTTTGAAGCCCTTGTAACTTTACCAGAATCCAATGCTCCTTCTAGTCACACTCTTCAAAAGTTGAGCATAGATGCAATACTATTACAAATCTCAGTGCTAAGTCTGAGCTCATCATAGGCTAAAGAAGTGATACAATATGGAGATGTAAGTGTTGGAAACCTGATTGAAAATGAATACTATCAAAGAGGGAGAGTATTGCAAAGAAGGGAGATTGTTGATAAAGAATGTTTTCAATCATTGTTTTTTCATTGATATCAAACCCGCTATTTGCTAGAATGACAAATAATTATAAGATCCAAGTACTATCATTGAATTGATTGATGAAGAGGATTTAGTCAACAAGATGTAGCAAAGGAACCTAAGGGAAAGGTTGAGTTATGGTTTTGTAATGAGGTGCAAGGATCAGTTAAGACAATGGTAAAATGATGTATTGATAATATACTTGAAGACATAGAGGTTGGTCACACTTAGAAACACTAGAGGAATAAGTTGCAACAATGATGTCTACAAAGCTTAACTAAGTTCATTAGCGAGTGCCGAGCAAGCTAGTTCAAGCCAAGCAAATTTTTAGTTAGTGTTGAGCAAAAGAGAAATCTAGTGTATGCCAAGTGATACAGAAGGAGCCAAGCATGTTTGGGTGCTAAGAAAAGTAATAGGTGTCAAACATAAGAAAACCTTAGTGGATGTTGAATGAATTCATAGTAGGTGCTGAGCATCAGTCAAACATAGTTGATGATGAGCACCAAAATTTCAATAGTGCTAAGCTGTTACATTATTGGAAAAGTGAAAGTTCACTAGATATGAGCTAACAAGTTTGTTACCTTGAATTTTTTGAATGAATTAGAGGATAAGGATGATGAGCTAGTGGCATAGAATTTTATGTAAACTATTTTTGAGTGAATTCAAAAGGATTCTTCATGATGTTTCTAGAAGGAACAAGATGTGGGTTAGATTCAATGAATCCTACCTAATCCATTCGACCTAAAATTAAAGGAGAGAAGAATCAAGCAGGAAAAGCAATTCTAGACTTCTATTTAAGGAGTCATAGGCCAAGAAGCTATAGTTTTTGAAGGGCCAAATTGTGAAGTGGTTGAAAGGTGTCAAGGAGAAGACATCAAGAGGAGAAGGAAGAACAAAGCACAAAGACTCTTCTTCGATAAGTGGTCATATAGGAGTTGCACTGGTATATCAAGAATGAAGACTCAAGGAGACAAAGGTTGAAAAGAGAACAAGCTGTCAGAGATGTAGAAATTTAAAGCTACACAAATTGTGAAGAGCTAAACAAAGATCTAAAATTTGCAAGATAAGTTGTGAATTGTAATCAGGTCAAAAGCCCTTGTTGTTATTCTCTAACAATTGCGCAAGCTAGGGTAAAATCTTATGGACTTAGGTTGGTTTAATAGCCATTTGTAAATCCTTTAATAGGGTGGCATTCCAAGTGAATGCTCTAAAGTCCTCTAACCAAGCTAACTTCTAACAAGGTGGTTAAATCTTTTAATCAGGTCACATTTCATCGTGTGTTGTAGCCTTTAATAGGGCATCACTTCAAAAGAGTGAGAATTGAGTAGCATGTTACTGGTGGTTTTTCCCAAATTGGGTTTCCATGTAAATCACTGTGTTATGTGTTGATCTTTCATGTGTTATGCTTGCATGTTAATTTACAATAACTTGCTAAATAGAAAAGCTTCAGCTTGAATGAATGAATAGTTTAATAGGTTCACTTTACTTGATGAAAAATGTTTTAATTGGACATTTGGACCTTGAATAACTGATTCACCCACCCTCTTAGTTATTCTAAAATTTTTCTAACAATTGGTATCTGAGCCATCTGCTGATTTAGTTTAAAGGTACTAGAAGCAGGAAGATCAAGATGTCCAAGAGAGAAGTTCCCAAGCTCAACAAAGATAACTTCACTGCATGAAAAAGTTTGATGAAACTACACCTTGGATCAATAGGTGTTTATAAAAAAACCTCAATTGGAGTGGAACATGTAGATCTAGTTGGACCCCTTTCTGTAGATGATTTGAATAAAAGGAAGGAGCATAATCAGGCAATGTTGGAGATTGCCTCTGCACTCAGCTATGCTGAATTTGATGACATCAAAGGATGTGATTCTGCATTCAAGATGTGGAAAGCTCTATCAGATATCTATGGAGGAGATCAGAATGTTCAAAGAGCAAAGAGAGAAAGCCTTAGAGGAAAGTTTGATGACATGAAAATGGAGGAAGGTGAGAATGTTGCACAATATGCATCTATAATGAAAGAAGTGGTGAGTGTAATAAGGAGTTTGGGTGGTCATTTGGAAGATGACACTATCAATACCAAATACTTAAGAACTTTTCTTACCATCTATGCTATTAGAGTTTCAGCCATTCAAGAGTTGAGATGTGTCTTAGGAAATTAGTTAACCTTTAAAGGTATAGTGGGAAGACTTACTACATTTGAATTGTTCAATTTTGATAACTATAGACCTAAGAATCTTGAATCAACTTTCAAGGCTAAGCTATCATTGAAAAATATTAAGGAGGTGAAATCAAAGAAGAAGAGTAGAAAAGGAAAACATGCATCTAGTGACAACAGCACAGATGAAGAGGATGTGGAACAATTGGAAGCACTACTGGCTAGAAGATTCCATAGAGGCAAAGGTAAATTCAGAGGTAAGCTCTCTATCATTTGCTTTAATTGCAATAAAGTAGGACATATTGCTGCAAGATGTACATAGAAGAAGAACTACAAAGAAGGAAACGAGTACAAGAACAAAAGAGAAGATGATAGCAGAGATTACAAGGAAAAAGGAAAAAGATGCTACATTTTTGAAGAAGATTTTGATGAGGATGATGATGAAGTAGTCTATGTAGCCATGAAGGATGAATCAAATGAAGATGAGGCAAAAACATTGGTAACTTGTGTGAACAAGAATGACAAATGGATCATAGATAGTGGATGCTCACATTACATGGTAGGAGACAAAAGTAAGTTTATTACCTTTACCCAGTATGATGAAAATAGTGTTAGATTTGGAAATGATGCTCCATGTCAAATCAAAGGAAAAGGTTCTATTAAACTTATACAAAAAATTTCATGTGACAATGTGTACTATGTTGAAGGACTGAACTACAATTTGCTGAGTGTATCACAATTAGGCAATGTAGGTTGTAAAGTAGAATTTGGTAACAAAACTACCAAAATCTATAATACTGATGAAAATCTGATAGAAAAAGGTGAACAAACTAGGAGTAATCTATTTTACCTAGATATGGAAGATGTAACCTGTCTTGTTGTTAGACTTGATGATGTTTGGTTATGGCATAAAAGGTTGTGTCATGTTAACTTTGACAATTTGATTAGTATTAGCAAAAAGAAGAAAGTCAAAGGTTTGCCTAAGCTGAAGAAGCCTAAAAATACAATTTGCAAACAATATTAACTAGGGAAGATGGCCAAGTCAAGTTTCAAAAGAAAAACCTACACTTCCAAAGAAGTACTAGAGTTAGTGCATACTAACTTGTGTGGTCCAATAGAAGTACAAATCTACCAAGGAGACAGATACATAATGCTATTTGTAGATGACTACTCTAGGATGATGACTACCATGTTCTTGAAGAAAAAATTTGATGCATTTCAAATGTTTAAGTGGTATTTGGCTAGGGTTGAGAAGGAAATAGGCAAATGTCTGAAGTGCCTAAGATCAGATAAAGGAGGAGAGTTTACATCAAAAGAGTTTGAGATATTTTGCAATGATAAAGGTATCAAAATGAAAACAAAAACACTAAGAACTCCCCCATAGAATGGCATTGTAGAAAGAAGGAATAGATCAGTAATAGACTATGCCAAAACATTAATGATGGAGAAGAATGTTGCTTTGAAGTATTGGAGAGAAGCTGTAAGTACTGTTTACCCTAAATCAAGTACAAGTCAAGAAAGGAACAAATGCAACACATTTTGAACTATGGTATGGTCACCCACCTAATGTAAAAAATTTCAAAGTATTTGGTTGCAAATACTATATTCTTAAGGATACTAGAAATGGAAAATTTGATGCAAAGAGTGATGAAGGCATATTCCTTGGATACTCCACTAGAAGTAAGGCATATAAGTGTCTGAACACTAACACTAAAAAGATTGTGGGGAGTGCAAATGTAAAATTTGATGAGCATGTAGAAGTCCAAGTTAATGAATCTAAGAAACTAGAAGATTATAAATCTTTTGTATACTTCTATGAAGGAATACCAACTGAAGATGAAGCTGCCAATCAAGTTGAGAATTAACAACAAATCTCAGTTTTAGCTGAGTCACAACCAGTGAATGTCGAGCTACATTCATAAGCTAAGTTATAGAATGAAGAAAATGCACATTCTAATTCTTAAATTAGTACACATGAAAGAGATGATGAAATACCAGATGGTGATGTACAAAGTGACTTTGAAGCTAAAGAACCATACATGGAAAGAAGGATAGAACCAAGACTATCCAAATATGTGAAAAGACATCACCCTACAAAACAAATCATTGGAGACAAGGAAGCTGGACCAACAACAAGGAATAGACTAAGGAATGAATCATGTCTATTGAGAAAGATTGAGCCCAAAATAGTTAAAGATGCACTACAAGATGATAATTGGCATAAAGCTATGGAGGAAAAAAACCTAGACTCTAGTTCCAAGACCAACTAATAAAAATGTAATTGGTACCAAATGAGTCTTAAGGAACAAACTTGATGAGAATGGTGAGATAACAAGAAATAAGGCTAGATTAGTCTGCACAGGCTATACTCAAGAAGAAAGAGTTGACCATGGGAAAACATTTTCCCCTGTTGAAAGAATGGAAGGAGTAAGAACACTACTTGCATATGTTGTTTACAAAGGTTTCAAAGTCTATCAGATGGATGTAAAGTCTACTTTTCTGAATGGAATATTGGAAGAGGAAGTCTACATAGAACAACCAGAGGGACTTGTTAATGACAACAACAAGGATATGGTTTGCAAATTTCATAAAGCACTCTATAGTTTAAAGCAAGCACCTAGAGCATGGTATGAGAGACTGCATAAATACCTTGTAAAGATAGGATTTGAGAGAACAGATGACAGTAGCAACCTATACATCAAGGTAGAAAAAGGTAAAGACATTTTGATGTCTGAAATCTTTTTTGATGATATAATATTTGGAGAAAAAGATGCTCTATGCAAAGATTTTACTGATCAAATAAAACATGAGTTTGATGTTAGAATTCTTTAGAATAACTGAGGAGGGGGGGGGGGTGAATCAATTATTCAAGGTCCAAAATTCCCTATTAATACCTTTTTACTACTTTTAATGAATCCATATACTTTTCATCCATCCAATACTTAAATCAATCATATAAGCAGGTTACAATAAATCAATATGCAATGACAAAACATCCAAAATTAACACATGACACAATGATTTACGTGGAAACCCAATTTGGAAAAAACCACCAGTAACATGCTACTTGATTTTCACTCTTTTGAAGTGATGCCCTGTTAAAAGCCTGCCCTGTTAAAGGCTTACAACACACTGTTAAATGTGACCCTGTTAAAGGATTTCACCAAACTATTAGGAATGGGCCTGGTTAAAGGTCTTTAGAACATTCACTTGGAATGTCACCCTGTTAAAGGATTTATCTTATGGCTATTAAACCAACCTAAGTCCATAGGATTTAAACTTAATGTTAAAATTGCTAGAAAGTAACGATAATGGTCTTTTGATCTGATATAAGTTACAACATACTTTGCAGATTTTAGATCACACTTTCAATTCAATCCTTATGCTTGGCTTCAATCACTTCAGCTCTGACTGCTTGTCTCCCTCTCAAGCTTCATCTCCTTGAGTCTTCTTACTCATTCTGCCAATGCAATCATTCTCATGGTCGTCTATCCAAATAGAGTTCTTGTGCTTTCTTCTCCTTAGCACATTTTACAACACTTCATGCTTTTATGCTTGACCGCCTCTCTCTCTCCTTATTCCTTTCTTGCTCACTTTCTTCATTAACTTATGTCTTCTTATATAGAAGTCTGATTTTCCTTTTGCCGCTCAATTCTCCCTTTCCAATTTTAGGGTTTCAAAATGGATTAGGTAGGATACAATGTATCTACCCCATATCTTGTTTTCTTCTAGAAACTTTGTCAGTTGTTTCTCTAAAAGAAAAACATTCTACATGGTGTTCTGTGCCACCAGCTCATCATTCTTATCTTCCTTTTAATTCACAAACTTCTAGATAACAACCTTGTCGGCTTAGATCTGGCGAATCTTTGATTTCCAAAATAATGCAACAACTCAGCATTTTTGAGTTACTGGTGCTCGGCACCTCTGTGTTACTCGGCACCTATACTTTCTCGGCACTTGGTTCTGCTCAGCACTTGGTTCTTCTCAGTACTTGGTTCTGCTTGGCACTTGGTTCTGCTCGACACTTGATTCTGCTTGGCACTTGATTAACTCTGTGTCACTCGGCATCTGAAGTTTACTCGACATTAACTAGGAATTTTCTCGGCTCTTACTAGCTTGCTTGGCTCCTTCTCTCTAATGAACTTAGTTTGAGCTTTACAAAAGACTTAGCTAAAACCTTAACTCTTTGATATGTTTTAGTGTGGCCATTCTTTGTATCTTATAGTATTCCATCAAATACACTTTTTCATCAATGGCTTAGCTGATCCTTGTACTTCATTACAACATCATAACTTCAACCTTTCTCTAGGTGTTCTAGTTACATCTTATTGATTGCCTCCTCCTTGACAATCAACTAATTGATAGTATTTGGATCACTAAAGCAATTGTCATTCCTACAAGTAGCAAGTTTGACATCAATGACAAAACAATGATTGAGGATATTCTTTACCAGTTCCATATATTTACCAGTTCCATATATTATTCCAACAACTTTTCTTATGATCATTTCAATCATTTCCAACAATCTCCCTCTTTGGCATTGATGGAAAACCAAACTGATCAATTGATCAACTTAGTTACCACCAAGATTGTATACGTTGTCTTGCTGCATTTTTACTATTGATCTCATATATCTTCCTCTTTTTTTGTATTGATCAGTTTTCTGCATATTTCTCCCTCTTTGACATAAATGCCAAAGATGTAGCATCTTTATCATGCAAAATATAAGCTTTGGCTTCTAGTTGATTTTCTCCCTCTGTCACCATGCTTGTGACTGATTTGGAGTTTCTATTCCTGCTGTCATCCTTTGCATCAACCTGTTAATATTTCAATGATTTATTCTTGTTGATGCAAGGCCACTTTCTAGTTGCCTTAAACAACTTGAGTTAGGGGTATGACCCCCAACTTGCCTCTAAGATATTCATAGGCATCCTTGGGCAATGGTTTGGTGAAGATATCTGTAGTTTGTTCCTTTGTGTGAATGTATTCCAACTTCACTTGTTTGTCTTCTACCAATTCTCTAACATAATGATACTTGATTGCAATATGCTTGGTTTTTGCATGCATCACTGGATTTTTGGATATGTTTATAGCACTTGTATTATCACAATACAATATGACAGGTTTTGTTACTTCTTCTTTCATTCCATTCAATAGATGTGTGAGCCATACAATGTTTGTGCAATTGATTGCAGCTACCACATATTCTGACTTTGCAGTGGACTGGGATGTACATGTTTGTTTCTTGCTAGTCTAGGTAACCAGCCTTTTGCCTAGAAATAATGCACCTCCACTTGTGCTTTTTCTGTCATCAATGTTTCCTCCCCAGTCTTCATCTGTATAAGCATTCAGCTCAAATTTCCCATTCTTTTTGTAGTATAGACCAAATTCATCAGTCCCTTTAAGATATCTCATTATTCTTTTTACTGCTATGAGATGATTTTCTTTACGATTAGTAGAGAACCTAGCCACTATTCCAACTGCTAATGCTATGTCTAGTCTACTATGTACAACATATTTTAGTTTTTCAATCATGGATCTGTACATTGTTCGATTGACTTCAACTGACTCATCATTTTTGGATAGCTTATTTCCCGTTGCCATTGGTGTGCTGACTGGTTTGGATTCCTCCAATCCAAATGTTTTAAGAATTTCTTTGATGTAATTTGATTGTGTAACAAATATTCCATGTTTGAGTTGATGTACTTGCAATCCAACAAAAAATTTGATTTCTCCAAACATAGACATCTCAAATTCATGTTTCATTTTGTTAGCAAAGCCTTTGCAAAGTACTTCCTTACCTCCAAACACTATGTCATCCACAAAGATTTTAGATACAATAATGTCTTTACCTTCTTCTGCTTTGATGTACATGTTGCTATTATCATCAGTTCTTTCAAATCCAATTTGCACTAGATACTTGTGAAGTCTCTCATACCATGCTCTAGCTGCTTGTTTTAAACCATAGAGTGCTTTATGTAACTTACACACCATATCCCTGTTGTTTTCATCAACAAATCCTTCTAGTTGTTCAATGTAGACTTCTTCTTCTAGTATACCATTTAAGAAAGCATATTTTACAT
Organism: Cupressus sempervirens; assembly: GCA_028749045.1. NCBI lineage: Eukaryota > Viridiplantae > Streptophyta > Pinopsida > Cupressales > Cupressaceae > Cupressus > Cupressus sempervirens. Next base: position 739,220,900 of record CM053793.1, read on the forward strand.
CCATCTGATAGACTTTAAAATCTTTGTAGGTAGCATATGCAAGTAAAGTTCTTACTCCTTCCATTCTAGCAACAACAGCGAATGTTTCTCCATAGTCTATTCCTTCTTCTTGAGCATAACCCTTACATACTAGTCTAGCTTTGTTTCTGGTAATCTCACAATTCTCATCTAGTTTGTTTTTGAATACCCATTTGGTGCCAACCACATTCTTGTCAGTTGGTCTTGGAACCAAACTCCAGGTTTTATTTTTTCTTATTTGATCAATTTCTTCTTCCATAGCTTTATACCAGTCATCATCTTGTAATGCACCATATATTGTCTTGGGTTTAGATTTTCTAATTAGACATGATTCATGTCTTAGTCTATTCCTTGTCATTGGTCTTGCATCTTTGTCACCAATTATTTGTTCAATAGGATGATGTCTTTTTACATATTTGGATAATCTTGGCTCAGTCCTTGTTTCCATGTTTGATCTTTCAGATTCAAGATCACTATGCACTTCGTTGTCAGGTTGTTCTTCATTATGTGTACTATTTTTAGAATCAGATTGTGTATTTTCTTCATTCTGCAACTCGGCTTCTGAATGCAACTCAGCATTCACTGATTGTGAATCGACTGAAACTGATACCTGTTGTTGATTTCCAATTTGATTGACATCATTTTCATCAATAGTCATTCCTTCATAAGAATACACAAAGGTTCTGTACTCTTCCATTTTCTTTGGTATTTTAACTTGGACTTCTGTGTGCTCATCAAAATTTACATTTGCACTTTCCACAATTTTGTTAGTGTTAATATTCAAACACTTATATGCCTTACTTCTAGTGGAGTAACCAAGAAATATTCCTTCATCACTTTTTGCATCAAATTTTCCATTTCTAACATCTTTAAGGATAAAGCATTTGCAACCAAACACTTTGAAATGTTTTACATTGGGTGAGTGACCATACCATAATTCAAAAGGTGTTGTATTTGTACCTTTCTTGAATTGTACTCAGTTCAGTGTATGAAGAGCTACACTTACAACTTCTCTCCAATATTTTAGAGCAACATTCTTTTCCATCATTAATGTTTTGGCACAGTCAATCACATATCTATTTCTTCTTTCAGAAATTCCATTCTGTGGGGGAGTTCTAGGAGCTGACGTTTGTCTTTTGATTTCATTGTCATTACAGAATATCTCGAATTCGTTTGATGTAAATTCACCACCTCTATCTGATCTTAGGCATTTCAAGCTTTTTCCAATTTCCTTTTCAACTCTAGCCACGTACCACTTAAACATTTGAAAAGCATCAGATTTTTGTTTTAAGAACATAACAGTCATCATCCTGTAATAACCCGAACAGGTTATAACTCTTTCAAACACCAAAATTCTTTATACTTCAGTTGTTTGACATTTCGTCAAACACTTTGCAAGCAAGCTCTGATACCACTGTAATGACCCTCCTCAAATCTGTCCTCAAAAAAAATGCTGATGAAAGCTCAAAGAATTTCATCAAACAATTCACATGCAAGGGATGTATGACTGATATAGTATTTCAGCTAGCTTCATATGACTTTTTTTTCAATTTGCATCAATGAGAATCTTGTGCTAGAAGACTACAATGGACTACAAAATGATCTAACATGAGTGTGCTACTAATTTTGACAATATTCAATGCATATATATGATCTAAGCATGAGAAATGAACACCTACAACCATCTGGCATTTTTGCAAATAGTTGGTATGCAAACTAACTAGCCGATAAATAATGATATTAAATTGCTTAAATGACACCAACAACTATTATCTTCTTAATTGCAGTGAAAAATACAATGCTCATGAAATATGGCCAAGACTTTGGCATTTACATGGATTAAAAAATGGTAATGCTGGTATAATGCACACTTACAGCTGAAAGCTTATAACACCCTAAAAAGCAATACTAACAAAAGAACCTAGTTATAGATGGCTGTAATAATTTCCTTCAATGTTGCCCCTTCTGCTTTGCTTTTTTCAAACTATTTTTTTGGCCTGCTTTTTCGGTTCTGCTTTTTCGGATTGCTTTTTCGTACCCACTTTTTAAGCCTACTTTTTCGGTTTCGCTTTTTTGAATTGCTTTTTCATACCCGCTTTTTCAGCCTGCTTTTTCGGTTTTGCTTCTCGAACTGCTTTTTTGGTTCTATTTTTTCGGATTGCTTTTTCGTACCCTCTTTTTCAGCCTGCTTTTTTGGTTTCGCTTTTTTGGATTGCTTTTTCGTACCCACTTTTTCAGCCTACTTTTTTGGTTCTTCTTTTTCAGACTGCTTTTTCGGATTGCTACTATGTTGAATCTCAAGACCATATCTTTCAATGGCGTCAAGATTTCTAGCTTGAAGGGATTTCATCCTTCAAACTATTGAGACATAATCTCCAAAAAATTCTCCAATTTCTTTGATATTTCCAAGCCTGCTTAAATGAGAGCTATCCTCTTTCTTTTAATCCCTTCCTCACTTGCTCCATGTTTCCGTCTTGCCAATGTGGGATAATACATGAGTTTTAATATTACTTCTTTTTTTCTTTTTACAAAGTCCATGTATGTACTCAAAAGGGGAACTCTTGATTTTTTTTTTTTAATAAAGTGACTTTATAAAATATTTTATAATTCAAGTCACTTTATTAAATTAATTAAATATAAAGTTACCTTTTAATATTTATTTATTTGATAACTTTATAAATAATTAACTTAATACCACTTATTTATTTAATTAAAATAATTAATTAGTCATCCTTATAAAATATTCATTATTTTGGACAATCTAATTAATTAAATTAATTAAATCAAATTGCCTCCAAAATGGGGACATGACAGTCCGCCCTTCCTGAAATTGCTTGTCCCCAAGCAATGGCTGAACAATAAACCAATCAATCTGCCTGGATCCCAAATGTAGTCATGAACTATACCACTGTTAATTAACATAGGCTCCTGCAATATCCTCTGCAATAATACCAAGAGGAATCCATAATCAAATTGACAATTACAGCTCAACCAAACTCCAAAATCACAAGTGCCACAGTCAGAAACCCACAAGACGCAAACTCTTAGAACATTAGAACCCAAGTAAAGTGGGCAAATCAAGCTGCCAACACAGTAAATACCAACAACGCATCCCACTGGCCTATACAAAATGTATAATCCAACTCTGCAACAATGGCGAATGCTCTCGAATGAAACTGTACGAAGTATGGAGAATCCACACACTGTACAACTCCTACAGTCAACACAACTCTGCAGATCACCGGTTACTGTCTCATAACCATAACTCCCATGTACCGCTGATGGTGAAAAGACATCACAAGATAAACAACAAGAAATGGAATCTAAACCAAATTTGCTTGCCATCAACTCCTCAACACAAGGATCAAATGCTAACTGATGTACATACCCTGTAGTATAATGCTGATAAAAAGAACCAACCTCAGTCAACAGCTCACCATGAACAAGTGATACAACCCATTGTGACTGATCACCAGCTAAGTTAGGAAATGTCATAGCCAAAGGAGTAGAATCAATAACAACAACCGCTGAAGCATCACTCCCAAACTCTTGATCTAAGTCATGTATTATCAAGCTGTCAACCACAGAACCTATCGCCATGTCATGCCCATCACAACTCTCATCTTGTGGTGTCAAACCATCCCATAACTGATGACAAGCACTAGGAATCAAAGTATATCTCTATATCATCATCTCATCAACATGGTCATCAAAGGTAAATTGATGAGCATACCTCACAGTGTAATGCCGATAGAATGTGCCAATCTTAGTCAGTGGCTCAGACTGCAACCCAGATGAAACTAATTGTAATCAATCACTAACCAAGCTGGAACTGACTACTACCTCTGAAGACATCACCAAGGGAGTACTAGTAGGAACCATGCCAACTGTTGGCTCACCAACATCACACATAATCTTTGATACAACATCTCTAGTCTCCGTGCCATCAACACTAGAGGCCACCACCATGTCAGGCATACCACAACAATTTGTTGCAACACCCAACTCAACTAAAACTGAGTCTAGTGAGAACAAACTCGATATGCCAATGTTATTATCAAGGATGGATGCATCCCCATCTCCACTGTCTTTGACAATCTTGACCATGGACATCCTCGGATCACTATACACCACAATTTGTGACTATACAGAATTTGGTAAAGACTATAGTCGCTCTAACTCTATGGTCACCTTAGCCAAATGAAACTGTGACTCCTTGAAAGCCAACTGTGTACTCTCAAGAATCTCAAAAGTCACCTCGAGCTGCTGAGTAAGCTCACTCACCTCATCTTCCTTGGCCAATAATGCTTCGTATGCTGTACTCCCCCACTCCATAAGATAATCTTTGTCGGCTACCAACTGCATATAATTCTATCTCAAAATCTGAATAGCCTCCCATAAAGAGTGGATCTCCGTCAAGGAAAGATAACTGCCTCCCTGCTCATTACTAGTAGGAGAACCCCATCCATAAACTGCTAACAACTGACGAGTAGCATTTAAATGCTCACAAATGATAGCAATGTCTCACTCACTAACTCTCAGCTGACTAGACATAGGATTGTTCCGACTGGTCAAACTTATATACTCTATCCCTGGTACACTGTCCAAAGGAGTAACCTCAAAATAGCTATCATCTGTAATACTCGGATCCTGGGACTCTTTTGTAAACTCTGTCATATCTGAGAGATCATCAACCCATTCCAACAAGAATGGTCGACTGGATATATGAACAATGCCCAACATAGGTGTGTAAAAACTAATTCCAGCATCAAACAAGTTGCTGGCATGGATGAGAACTACACCTGGCAAACTACTAATCAAGTTCATGATGGTGCAATAGATAATACTACCAAGGAATGATAGATATCTCTGGTCAAAATGATCCCAAGTACTAAGATAAGGATCCCAACATCTAATCCATGAACGAAAACTAGCTGGCAATTCAAGTAAACTTCTCACCTAAGTAATGTGAACAATACCAACTGAATTCACACACCTGTCTACAATCTTTGAATCCAGAGTGTGAATGCTAGACATACTCATATCATCATCATGTGACCTAACTGTAAAAGAAAACTGAGTTCCTGCTATACGCGCTAACTTTCGAACTGAACTCACCTCAAGACAAAGCTCATCCACGTGTCTCTCAGAATCTTGGAGAGCCAACTGAGTACACACCAAGGAATTTCGAGTATCCTCTAGCTCATGAAAAAGCTGATCAACCTCCTTCTCCTCCTTCTTCACTGCATCTTCCTTGATCTGTTGTAAGTCATCACAAGAAGAACTTGTTGTGACTCTTTTCTGTCTCTCCTGTAGTTGAATCATCCAAATGTGATTCTCAATCAATCCATGTATCTTGTCATGATGAGATAAAGCCATGACAATATCCTTGTCCCTTGTCTTCAGCTAGCTTTCCAAACCAAGAGAAGAGCTACTAGCCTCTATCTCATGTGAAGAAGCATCCAACTGTGCTTGATACTCATTTTCTGCAAAGTCCTGAATGCTCACTTTCTGATCAACTATACTATCCTCAAACATGACAGTATCCTCAACTGCTATAACTTCATCTAGCCCAACTATATTGGAATCACTATCTGTGTTAATCATGCAATTCGGTGTGCCTATGATATCACCTTCTGATGCAACTGGCTCAACCTGCACAACATCTAAAACCCCTTCTTCCTGTGAAGATGATGCAGATAAACCATTACTTGAAGATGTGCTAAAGTTTCCCTGTATCGAATCTGCATGTCTGTTAAACTCTTCATACAAGTTTTTTCCTGTCATAGGGAAAGTATGATCCTTAGGTCTATCAAAGCGTTCAATCAGTCTCTCCGTAAACTCCACATATGATGTAATGTGTGCATGACCAATAGTGACCATACCATGATGCCACCACTTGTGTGCTAACCCATCCAGGTGAATTGCTGCATACTTAATAGCTTCTTCCTCAGGCATAAGGTTCCATTGTAAGTATGTGTCAAGCTTTTGAACCTAAGCTCTTGCTGTAGACTTCCCCGAGCCATCATAATATGGTAACTGAAGTTTCCCTACTTTCTTTTGTAGCTCATAGCTCTAGTTCCTGTCATGTCCACGTGGCATATGCTTCATCCGCATATCTATATACTCCCTAAAGGTAATTGCAGCAATAAAATCTAGACCTCCAGCTTCCCAATCTCTCCTCAGCTGGTCCTGTATATCAATGATTTGGGGGTCTGGTATGGGCTGCTCTGGAGTTCTAGGAGGAAATGTGGGAATAATGGGCCTTGAACTCACTGTCCTAGTTTGCTGGGGTGCATGACCAAAATTGTTCCCAACTTGTTCGCCTCCATTATGTGTCCCATATTGATTATTACCATTTTGATTATTTCCTCCACCCACATTAGCATTCAACCCCATTTGACGAGCCATCATCTGCATCATAAGCTCTAATCTCTGACTCTGTTCCTGTGCTCTTTGCTCTGCTGATCGCTGTCCCTGTGCTAAGGTGTCTAATAATTGTAAGAATGTTTCCTTTCCCTAATCTGGACTGGCATTCATTTTGTCAAACATTTTTTTTCTCTCTATCTGGCTGTTCCAAATTCCTTATAAGACCTCTGTAGGATGGCAGGACTTATAGCTCTGATACCACTGTAATAACCCCAACAGGTTATAACTCTTTCAAACACCAAAATTCTTTATACTTCAGTTGTTTGACATTTCGTCAAACACTTTGCAAGCAAGCTCTGATACCACTGTAATGACCCTCCTCAAATCTGCCCTCAAAAAAAATGCTGATGAAAGCTCATGGAATTTCATCAAACAATTCACATGCAAGGGATGTATGACTGATATAGTATTTCAGCTAGTTTTATATGACTTTTTCTTCAATTTGCATCAATGAGAATCTTGTGCTAGAAGACTACAATGGACTACACAATGACCTAACACAAGTGTGCTACTAATTTTGACAATATTCAATGCATATATATGATCTAAGCATGAGAAATGAACACCTACAGCCAACTGGCATTTTTGCAAACAATTGGTATGCAAACTAACTAGCTGATAAATAATGATATTAAATTGCTTAAATGACACCAGCAACTATTATCTTCTTAATTGTAGTGAAAAATACAATGCTCATGAAATATGGCCAAGACTTTGGCATTTACATGGATTACAAAATGGTAATTCTGGTATAATGCACACTTACAGTTGAAAGCTTATAACACCCTAAAAAGCAATACTAACAAAAGAACCTGGTTGTAGATGGCCGTAATAATTTCCTTCAATGTTGCCCCTTCTACTTTGCTTTTTTTGAACTATTTTTTCGGCTTGCTTTTTTGGATTGCTTTTTCGTACCCACTTTTTCAGCCTGCTTTTTTGATTCTGCTTTTTCAAACTACTTTTTTGTACCCGCTTTTTCAGCCTGCTTTTTTGGTTCTGTTTCTCAGACTACTTTTTTCGGCCTGCTTTTTCGGTTCTACTTTTTCGGATTGCTTTTTTGTACCTGCTTTTTCAGCCTGCTTTCTTGGTTTCTCTTTTTTAGATTGCTTTTTTGTACCTTCTTTTTTAGCCTACTTTTTTGGTTTTGCTTTTTTTGACTATTTTTTCGTATCTACTTTTTCGGATTGCTACTATGTTGAATCTCAAGACCATATCTTTGAATGGCGTCAAGATTTTCAGCTTGAAGAGATTTCGTCTTTCAAACTATTGAGACATAATCTCCAGAAAATTCCCCAATTTCTTTGATATTTTCAAGCTAGCTTAAATGAGAGCTATCCTCTTTCTTTTAATCCCTTCCTCACTTGCTCCATGTTTCCATCTTGCCAATGTGGGATAATACACGAGTTTTAATATTACTTCTTTTTTTCTTTTTACAAAGTCCATGTATGTACTCAAAAGGGGAACTCTTGATTTTTTTTTTTTTAATAAAGTGACTTTATAAAATATTTTATAATTCAATTCACTCTATTAAATTAATTAAATATAAAGTACCTTTTAATATTTATTTATTTGATAAATTTATAAATAATTAACTTAATACCACTTATTTATTTAATTAAAATAATTAATTAGTCATCCTCATAAAATATTCATTATTTTGGACAACCTAATTAATTAAATTAATTAAATCAAATTGCCTCCAAAATGGGGACATGACACATCCTAGAATAGTCATCAACAAATCACATTATGTATTTATCTCCTCTATAGCTTTGTATTTCCATTGGACCACATAAGTCAGTGTGAACTAACTCAAGTATCTCTTTAGATGTATAGTTTTTTCTTTTAAAAGTTGATTTTGTCATCTGTCCTAGCTGACATTGTTTGCACATGATATTATCAGGCTTCTTCAATTTTGGTAAACCTCTGACTTTTTTCATTTTACTGATGTTGACTAGATTGTCAAAGTTGACATGACATAATCTTCTATGCCATAACCATTCATCATCAAATTTTGCAAATAGATAAGAAACGTCATCCATATCAAGGTAAAACAAATTACTCTTTGTTTGATCTCCTTTTCTTATCAGTTTACCATCAGTATCATAGAGTTTTGCAATTTTGTTTCCAAATTCCACTTTGCAACCTACATTGCCTAACTGTGAGACACTCAGTAAATTGTAGTTTAATCCTTCAACATAGTATGCATTGTCACATGAAATTTATTCTGTGAGCTTAATGGAACCTTTTTCTTTGATTTGACATGGAGCATCATTACCAAATATAACACTATTTCCATCATACTGAGTAAAGTTAACAAACTTACTTTTGTCTCCTATCATATGATGTGAGCATCCACTGTCTATGATCCATCTGTCATTCTTCTTCATACATGTCACTAGCGCTGTGGTCTCTTCTTCATCAAATTGGTCCTTCATAGCTACATAAACAACTTCATCATCATTATCATCAGAATTTTCTTCAACAATATAACACTTCTTACCTTTTTCTTTGTAATCTCTCCTGTCATCATCTCTTATATTCTTGTATTTGTTGCCTTCCTTGAAATCCTTTTCTGTGGACACCTTGCAGCAATATGACCTACTTCATTGCAATTGAAACAAATGATAGGCATCTTACCTTTGAATTTTCCTTTGCCCCTGTTAAAGGCTTACAACACACTGTTAAATGTGACCCTGTTAAAGGATTTCACCAAACTATTAGGAATGGGCCTGGTTAAAGGTCTTTAGAACATTCACTTGGAATGTCACCCTGTTAAAGGATTTATCTTATGGCTATTAAGCCAACCTAAGTCCATAGGATTTAAACTTAATGTTAAAATTGCTAGAAAGTAACGATAATGGTCTTTTGATCTGATATAAGTTACAACATACTTTGCAGATTTTAGATCACACTTTCAATTCAATCCTTATGCTTGGCTTCAATCACTTCAGCTCTGACTGCTTGTCTCCCTCTCAAGCTTCGTCTCCTTGAGTCTTCTTACTCATTCTACCAATGCAATCATTCTTGTGGTCATCTATCCAAATAGAGTTCCTGTGCTTTCTTCTCCTTAGCACATTCTACAACACTTCATGCTTTTATGCTTGATCGCATCTCTCTCCTTATTCCTTTCTCACTCACTTTCTTCATTAACTTATGTCTTCTTATATAGAAGTCTGATTTGCCTTTTGCCACTCAATTCTCCCTTTCCAATTTTAAGGTTTCAAAATGGATTAGGTAGGATACAATGTATCTACCCCATATCTTGTTTTCTTCTAGAAAATTTGCCAGTTGTTTCTCTAAAATAAAAATGTTCTACATGGTGTTCTATGCCACCAGCTCATCATTCTTATCTTCCTTTTAATTCACAAACTTCTAGATAACAACCTTGTCAGCTTAGATCTGGCAAATCTTCAATTTCCAAAATAATGAAGCAACTCGACATTATTGAGTTAATGGTGCTCGATACCTCTGTGTTACTCGACACCTATACCTGCTCGGTACTTGGTTCTACTCGGCACTTGGTTCTACTCGGCACTTGATTCTGCTCGGCACTTGATTAACTCTATGTCACTCGGCATCTGAAGTTTACTCGGCATTAACTAGGAATTTTCTCAGCTCTTACTAGCTTGCTTGGCTCCTTCTCTCTAATGAACTTAGTTTGAGATTTACAAAAGACTTAGCTAAAACCTTAAATATTTGATATGTTTCAGTGTGCCCATTCTTTGTATCTTATAGTATTCCATCAAATACACTTTTTCATCAATGGCTTAGTTGATCCTTGTACTTCATTACAACATCATAACTTCAACCTTTCTCTAGGTTTTCTAGTTACATCTTATTGATTGCCTCCTCCTTGAAAATCAACTAATTGATAGTATTTGGATCACTAAAGCAATTGTCATTCCTGCAAGTAGCAAGTTTGACATCAATGACAAAACAATGATTGAGGACATTCTTTACTAGTTCCATATATTTACCAGTTCCATATATTATTCTAACAACTTTTCTTATGATCATTTCAATCATTTCCAACATTTGAGATGTCAATGTTTAGAGAAATCAAATTCTTTATTGGATTGCAAGTACATCAATTGAAGCATGCCACTTAGAAGACTCAAAACTAGTCAGTACACCAATGGTAATAGGACATAAGTTATCCAAGAATGATGAGTCAGCTAAAGTGAATCAAACTATTTATAGATCAATGATTGGAAAGTTGTAGTATGTTGTACATAGTAGACCAGACATTGCATTAGCTGTTGGAATAGTGGGAAGATTTTATGCTAATCCAAGAGAAAATCATCTGATGGTAGTGAAGAGAATACTGAGGTACCTAAAAAGAACTGAAGACTTTGGTTTGTACTATAAGAAGAGTGAAATTTTGAGTTGAAAGCCTACACTAATGTAGATTGGGGAGGTAGTATTGATGATAGAAAGAGCACCAGCGGAGGAGCACTTTTCTTAGGTAAAATATTGATTAATTACTTGGACCAGCAAAAAGCAAAGTTGTACCTCACAGTCCATAGCAAAAGCTGAATATGTTGTTGCTTCTATCAACTACACTAATATTGTATGGATCAAACATCTATTGCAAGGTGTGAAGGAAGAGGTAAATGAACTTGTGATACTTTATTGTGATAATACAAGTGCCATCAACATATCAAAGAATCCTATGATGCATGCCAAAAAAAAGCATATTGCAATCAAGTATCACTATGTAAGAGAATTGGTGGAAGATAAGCAAGGATGGAATATGTTAGTTCAAAGGAATAGATTGTTGAAATCTTTACAGAAGCACTACCTAAAGATGCTTTTGAGTATCTTAGAGGTAAGTTAGGGGTGATATCCCTAGCCATGGCTACTTGAGATAAAGAAAGACTGCCCTGCATCAAATGAGTTGATTATTGGCATATTACAAATTGATGTAGAGGATGTTTACTTTAGGATCATCCCTAAAGTAATAAAAGTGCTGAAGTTCCAAACTAGTCACAAGCAAGGTGACAGAGGGAAAAATTAGAATACCTGCCAATGCTACACTTGCATGTTAAGATACTAAAATAGTACATCTTTGGAATTGTTGTCAAAGAGGGAGAAGAATGATGAAACTGATCAACAACATTTCATCAAATAACATTCAATTAGATAGAGGGAGAAGTAGCAAGAACTGATCAAATCTATAGGATCAAATGGACAGAGTGAGAAGTAGTTAGATACCAGAATAGCAGAAGGTGATCAATGTATACAAAGAGAGAAATAATGTAAGAAGGAATTAGGAGTAGCAGAAAGAAAAAGAATATTTAGATATACAAAAGGAAATAGAAACTCAAAGGGAAAAATCAATACAGACAAGAATCAATCAGCAGAAGAAAGCTTAACAATAAAAGAATTCAGAGGGAGTCATAAGTTAACTTATGCTCCTGACAAAATGAATAGTTTTGTAAAGTTTTCTTTTTGGCATTTGATTTATTGTTTTCTTTTAAGTGTTGAGAAAAGTAATAGGTGTTGAGCATCATAAAAACTTAGTGGATGCCAAATGAATCCATAGTAGGTGCCGAGCATCAGTAAAATGTAGTTGATGCCAAGTAACATAGTATGTGCAGAGCATTAGAATTTCAATAGTGCTGAGCTACTGCATTATTGGAAAAGTCAAAGATTCGCCAGATCTAAGCTGACAAGTTTGTTACCTTGAATTTTGTGAACCAGTTGGAGGATAAGGATGATGAGTTGGTGGCACATAATTTTATGTAAACCATTTTTGAGTGAATTCAAAAGGATTCTTCATGATGTTTCTAGAAGGAACATGATGTGGGCTAGATTCAATGAATCCTACCTAATCCATTTGAACTAAAATTAAAGGAGGGAAGAATCAAGTGGAAAAAAAAATTCTAGACTTCTATTTAAAGAGTCATAGGCCAAGAAGCTAGATTTGTTGAAGTGCCAAATTGTGAAGTGGTTGAAAGGTGTCAAGGAGAAGACATCAAGAGGATAAGGAAGAACAAAGCACATAGAATCTGCTTTGATAAGTGGTCATGTAGGGGATTGCAATGGTATATGGAGCATGAAGAATCAAGGAGACAAAGCTTGAAAAGAGAACAAGTTGTTTGAGCTACAGAGACTTAAAGCTAGGAAAACTGTGAAGAGTTGAAATCTACAAGATAAGTTGTGAATTGTAATCAGGTCAAAAGCCCTTGTTGTTGCTCTTTAACAATTATGCAAGTTAGGGTAAAATCCTATGGACTTAGGTTGGTTTAACAACCATTTGCAAATCCTTTAACAAGATGGCATTCCAAATGAATGTTCTAAAGTCCTCTAACTAGGCCCACTTCTAGCAGGGTAGTTAAATCCTTTAACTAGGTCACATTTAACAGTGTGTTGTAGCTTTTAATAGGGCAGGCCTTTCATAGGGCATCACTTCAAAAGAGTGAGAATTGAGTAGCATGTTATTGATAGTTTTTCCCAAATTGGGTTTCCACATAAATCACTGTGTTATGTGTTGATCTTTCATGTGTTATTGAATGTTGATTTATAGTGACTTGCTAAGTAGAAAAGTTGAAGGTTGGATGAATGTATAGTTTAATAGGCTCACTTTACTTGATGAAAAATGTTTTAATTGGACATTTGGACCTTGAATAACTAATTCACACCCACCCCCCCACCTTAATTGGACATTTGGACCTTGAATAACTAATTCACACCCAACCCCCCCCCCCCCCCCCCCCCCCCCACAGGCCCCCCCTCCCCTCTCTCTCTGTTATTCTAAAGCATTTCTAACAGTAAGCCTTGATGAAGAAATTATTTTGCCAAAATGTGATTATGATACATTAATAATTGAGAAAATGGGCATATTACAAGAAGCCCTAGCATGAAAGAGAAGATAAGAAAGGCTTAGAAAGGAGCATAGGTAGAAGAAAGCATTACAGGATATCAAAGACATATTTTTAGATGCATTTAGGCTGCCTACTCCAGATGGGACAAAGCCATTGATTGAACAACTTAAAACATAGTGGAGAAGGTTAGTGATGTAGACCTAGACACAAATGCAAAATTATTTGAATGGTCAGAAAATAAATTTCAAAGCAAAGTAAATGAGAAATATCAGGTGATATAACACTTACACTAGTTGCATTAGCAACTAAGATTGAGAGTGTGAAGAAGGTACTTGAGAACATTTTCTCATTGTACACTAAATTGTGCAATCCAAGACTCTTCACACAAGAGACAAGAAGTCACATTTTGAGTTTGAAAAGTTAGATTAATGCATCGGTGCAAAACTGCCTATGACACTAGCTCAAAGTGAGAAACACTTCAAAACTTTGCTACAAATCCAGAGTTAGTTAGTTGCATTATCAATAGATGAAGCCAATATAAGGGCTAAATTGATTAGCATGCAAACAACATTGACTCCACACATAGAAATTTGCACAAGGAACTAGGCTATGCTAAAAAACTTATGAAGAAAGACGCAAATCATTCAACATTAGATGGCCTAGTCCACCTTGCTGCTAAGCTAGCTATCCAAATTAAGTCTTTGGATGTAGCATGTGAAAATTGAGATGCAGCTCTCAAAATTATTCTAGATGTCCATAAATCTTTTTTGGAAAAACACACTATTAGTGTATAGCCCATTTGACATAAGTGTCAAAAAGAGGGAGAAATAAATAGGGGGAGAAATAAAAGGAAGGAGGTAGAGAGCAGAGAAAGAGGGCAAATGAGGAGAATAAGAGCAAAGGGGGAGATGAAATAAAAGAGCATTAGTTAGCAAAGAACAACAAGCACAAACAACATGAAGTCAAAGAGTATCAATTGAGGCACATTTACTCAGCAGGAGTACACAATTTTGAATACAAAAAAAACCTATCAACTTAAGGGGAGTTATCAGATTTTGAGGTACAAGTTATAAAATTTTGGAATTTTGAAGTTTTGTATATAATCTGAATAAGAGATATGTTATGCTCGTAAGAATAAGGATATTAATGCATGACCAAGTGTTTTTGAAACTCATGTCAAAGGGAGAAATTGTTGATCTCAGATTGGTTTTGACAAGTGAGCATCTACACACTTAAGTCATTTAATTAGTTCATATTGAGCACAACATGTATATCATGCCGAGTTCATAGTGAGTGCCGAGCCACTTATGTGCTGAGTCACTCAAGTGTCGAGTAGACAATGTATGCCAAGCAATTTAGGAGTTGAGTAAACATAACATGTCAAGTGATACAAATGTCAAGTTAGAGTATAGAGAATACTATATGCTGAGCATCAAAGACTTCAAGTTCCAAGAAAGATAATTTTTGTTATAGCTATTTGTAATGGAACAAATAACTATGTAAACCATTTTTTAGCCAAGTTAAGGATTGAATTATGATATTTTGAAGATAAGGACAAATCTTAATTTGGAATCTCTATGAATTGCATGCAACCAATCAAAAAAGGGAGGGATTAAGTGGAAAAATGGATGAATCACAACCATTGGTTCACACCTAACACTAAGACACCAAAGTCTTCTTAAGGAGGAAAAACCCTAAACTATCTATGTTTTGAAGAAGATGTATGAAGGAGCTAGGAAAGAAGTTTGCATGCACAAATAGAGAATTCATGGTGGCTAAGGAGTTATGATATGAGATTACATTGTAGAATTAGTTAAAGGAGAATAGAGGAAGACGATAATATATAGCAACAAGATATCTGATCAAGAAGGATAAAAAATGCATCAGTATAGAGGTGATCTGTCATCAGACAATCAAGTGCTGACTGTAGGATTAATGCTGATTCATTCTAGTAGGGTAAGACCTAAAAATATTTGTAAGCCTTTAACAAGGCAAACCTTTCATAGGGTAGATCATGTCTCATGATCAAAACATTTTAACCTTCATTAGATACACTTTATTACTGTAGTAGTGAAGATTTGTGGGTGTCATATGTACCCTAGTTTTGCCTTCTCATTGGAGAGTTTCTAGGTAATCATATACGGTGTCATATGTGTTTTCTTGTTTACATGTTTTAGATGTACATGCTTTACATGGTATTTTAGTTTACTTAGTAAATGTGTGAGATGGATGTGTGGTGAAAGCTTTTATGGGTAGAAGTTTAAACTATTGATTCACCTCATTCCCCCAAAGAAGTTTACTTTTCCTATTGTAATTCCAATAGTTTCTTCTATGACCAATCAATGGATTGAATTTTTTTTGTTTCAGTAGTTATTTGGTAAGTACATTAATAGTAAATTTTTAGATATCTAGATCGATAGTTTGAATTAGTGGTTTACTTGTTGTTCTAATCCACCTCTCCTTTCAGAATCATTTCATACTAACAAAATGCATATATCATTTATTTTATCACTTTGAACACTTGTTAGATGTGGCTACAAATCTAACTTCTAAACTAAGTTTCAATGCCACTTATGCTTAACAAAAAAAGTAGAAGGCTTAAAATGAAGAATATCTCAGAATCATTGGCGTTAAATAGTTCTTGAACTATATGTTCTCAAATCATTTATGTAAGTAAATTATCTAATCTATAATGAAGTCACCATATATATTTTTCTATATGTTAGTCATAAATATAAATAAATAAATAAATAAATATATAATATCAATTAAAAATTCTAATATATGTGCATATACATACATATATATTTACACACACACATATACATATATACATATACATACATATATGTATGTATATGTATATATGTGTGTGTGTGTGTATACATACATACATACATACATACATACATACATACATACATACATACATACATACATACATACATACATACATACATACATACATACATATATATATATATATATATATATATATATATATATGCAGACTAAGTTAAAATACAAAAATTTAACCACACTTGTACATGTAAATGAATTTAAAAGTCACTTGATCACTAGTAGGTGTCACATCCATGAAATATGTCCTCCTAGCAATAGTAGATGTCTCATTGATAACATTTATCCTCCCACCATGGTCTGAGACCACACTAGAAATAGTATGCTTTGCTAGATGTGCTTACAAAAATATTATATGTCTACAAACATAATTACACAAATATACTTTGTACAAATCTATTATTTTAAAAAATAAATTAAAAATGTACATGGGTTTGAGGAGCAAGAGGATCATCTTGATGTACCATGGTGTCATCAACATAAGATGCACATCTAATCATCCCAATTATCTCTAGTAATGAAGAGTCTAAGGGAGTATGTAGCTGAGATGAGAGTGATGTAGAGTTAGTCAAATATAATAACATATCTATATATGATCCTATATTAGTGCCAACAATCAAACTAACTCAATTCTCATAACTACTTAATGTAAGAGCATCCTAGGTGCAACACAAATTTTGCATCACCCAAAAATATTTCTATTTGTCTTTTTAATAAGGGCTATCTTAGTTCAGAGTTACTATTTGTAGAAACTAATATTTTAGTAAGTTCATCATATAATCTTAGAATGTTTTGATTCACAGGTGGAGGTTCATCTTAGTTATATCATCATGCCAATGGAGCTTTATTGTCATACCATATGTATTGTAGACATTATTGAGGTTTTTGGGTACAAAATATTTGAGCTCAACTTTGAAGGCTCAAACGGCTTCAAAAAATAATCAAACCTCCATTGACTAGAGCTTATGCAAGTCATGCACTATATATTAGGAGCTATCATTTTGGAAATGTGGTTATAATAGTCCAAGGAGTTTAGCTTAGTTGATTGAAGCAATGAGTTCTTATTGTGAAGACCCTAGTTCAATTCCTAAGAGGGACATCTTTGTGGAATTCTAAGTTGTGACTCTTGGTCTTCTATTGGTCGTATTTGCTTCATTGTAAAATGTGGATTCTATGTTGTGACTCTTGGTCTTCCAATTGGTGTTTCTAGTGTGGTTTCTTGTAAGGAGCTTGAATATGATTGCAAGTCTCATGTTCTTGCTTGAATAAAAATAATATTTGCAAATAATTTCAATATAAAAGTGGTTATAATAGCCAATTAGAGCTAATTTGAAGAACTTATGGCCTCTAGAAGTTGGGATACCTAAAATTATAATTTGTAATTATTTTGAGCTGACTTTATGTAATAAATATAAAAATAATAGTTATTTAGAGGGTCAGTTAGCCTCAAGGGTTAGGGCCATTTGTCTAGAACCTTCTTGGGCATTGAAAAAAGTTCCTATATAAGGAAGGCTCATACTATTGTCTAGGATAATTCTGGGTGGTAATTTGTGGCTCTCTTGTAAAATATTATAAAGAAGGGCCCATGTGGGTTTGCATATTGTATTTTTAAACTATGCAATTCTATATTTTTGGAGATAATAAGAAGCCCATTTTTTGTTCTCACAAATTGTTTTTGTTTCTCTATTTTTTAAAATATGTTTGTGGTATTAAGGGGAGCATCCTTCATGTGGTATCAGAGATAGGTTTTCCTGAGTATGCAGACAAATCCCTAAATGTGAGGTACTTTGCACTAGGAACATGGTTTGAGCTAAGTGTGTAGATAAATTGCTGACTGTGGGGCAGTTTGCACCAAGATCATGGTTTAAGGTTTCAACAATAAGTGAAAAAATGCCTCCACAAAGGGAGCGAGTTGTGCCACTAGAGGCTAGATCCCTCCAAGGATAAATGAAAACATTGTAAGAAAAAAATCATAAGAGATGGAAGTGAGGATAAAGTAGAAGAGGTCTAGGAAATATTGTTCCAAGGAGAAGATGAATTTTTAAACCAATAGGAAGAAAGGCTTTTCAGGAACATTTCCAAGCTTGGGAAGAGACCTAAGATGGAGGTTCCCATATTTTCAAGAAATCTTAACCTAAAGGAATTGATCAATTGGATCAATGAATTAGAAGGGTATTTTGAGTATGAAGATATTAAGGATCCTAATAGATTTAAGTTTACAAAGACTAGACTGAAGGGTCATGCAAATATTTGGTGGTAGGAAATCTAGTTGGAGTGAAATGGAAGAGGAAAGTAGAAAAACACAAGATGAGATCTAATGGTAGATCAATTGAAGTAATGATTCATTCTCATTGATTATGATCTTGATTTTTTGAATAAAAATGCAAGGGTTAAAGCAGGAAATAAAATACATACAAGAGAATATAGAAGAGTTTTTGAAGTCCTCATCAAAACAAGCCATGCAAAAGTTGACAAGGAGAAATTTTCATGTTACCTTATTTGGTTGAGTCCAAGCATTTAGGAGGAGTTGATTATCATTTGAATGAATAGTATTGAGGAGGCATACTAGTTTTCCCTGAGAGTAGAAGAGAAGTTGAACAAGAATTTTGATGGTAGGAAAAATGAAAGAGGTCATAGTGGAAGGTCTAGTGGACGATCTTATGGAGGCTAAAATGAAGATCAAAAGAAGAGAGATGAGGTCAATAGTAGTAGTTAGAATTAGAGGGGAAATTTTCAATCATAATAATATAGATTATAGAGGAAGAGGAAAAAGACACAAATTAGGAAGAGGAGGGTTCTATAGAACATGTTTTTATTGCAAAGGTCATATAGCTTTCAAATGACCACAAATCTAAAGAAGGATAGATAGGAGGAACAAGGGTCATGCTAGAGTTATACATGCCTATGAAGATGTAAAATAGTCATATTCTAAAGATGCTATAAGAGAAGAAGTCCTTGCTCATAGAACAGTCATGTCGAGTGGTGAAAATGAACCCGATCAAAGGAGGATCTTGTTTCAAACCAGGTGCAAGTGTAAATATAAATATTGTGATGTGATTATAGATGGTGGAAGCACTAACAATTCAATTGCAAAAGAGATGGTCAAAAAGTTAAAGCTTAATAAGAAGAAATACTTGAATCTATACTACATTGCTTGGGTACAGGATGGCCAAAAGGTAATGATCAATAAACAATACCTAGTGAAGCTCAATATTGGGCACTACAATGATGAGCTATTGTGTGATATCATACACATGGGTGCACATCATATGGTTTTGGATAGGTCATGATAGTCTTGCAAGTGTGATATACATGATGGTCATGTGAATACCTATTCCTTGATCAAGGATGGAGCATGACATGAGCTAAAGCCATTGAAGGACATGGAAGAAAAGGTATGTGGTACTATTAGAATATGTTTTGTTGATGGAAGGAAGTTCCTAGAAGATATGAGGTATGATAATTTGTGTTTTTCTATAATTCCAAATTATGGTAAGTAAGTAGTTGAAGATGTACCTATAGAAGTTCTAGATTTATTGAATGAATTCTAGGATATTGTATTTGATAATGTGCCTAATGGATTACCACCTATAAGTAAGATCAGTCATTTGATGGACTTGATTCCGTGAGCTAATTTTCCAAATAGTCAAACACACAAAATGACACTGGCATATAGTGAAGAGTTGAATAGAAAAATGAATGAGTTATTGTAGGCAAAATGAATTTTGATAGAAGTTGAACAAGAATTTTGATGGTAGGAAAAATGAAAGAGGTCATAGTGGAAGGTTTGGTGGACGATCTTATGGAGGCTAAAATGAAGATTAGAAGAAGAGAGATGGGTCAATAGTAGTAGTTAGAATTAGAGAGGAAAATTTTCAATCATAATAATATAGATCATAGATGAAGAGGAAGAAGACATAGATTAGGAAGAGGAGGTTTCTATAGAACATGTTTTTATTACAAAAGTCATAGAGCTTTCAAATGACCACAATGCTATAGAAGGATAGATAGGAGGAAAAAAGGTCATGATAGAGTTACACATGCCTATGAAGATGTAAAATCATCATATTCTGAAGATGCTATAAGAGGAGAAGTCCTTGCTAATAGAAGAGTCATGTCGAGTGGTGAAAATGAACCAAATTAAAGCAGGATCTTGTTTCAAACCAAGTGCAAGTGTAAAGATAAATATTGTGATGTGATTATATATGGTGGAAGCACTAAAAATTCAATTTCAAAAGAGATGGTCACAAAGTCAAATCTTAAGAAGAAGAAATACTTGAATCCATACTACATTACTTGGGTGTAGGATGGCCACAAGGTAACGATCAATAAATAATGCCTAGTGAAGCTCAATATTGGGCACTACAATGATGAGCTATTGTGTTATATCATACACATGGGTGCATATCATATGGTTTTTGCTAGGTCATGATAGTCTTGCAGGTGTGATATACATGATGGTCATGTGAATACCTATTCCTTGACCAAGGATGGAGTATGACATAAGCTAAAGCCATTGAAGGACATGGAAGAAAAGGTATCTAGTACTATTAGAATATGTGTTGTTGATGGAAGGAAGTTCCTAGAAGGTATGAGGCATGATAATTTGTGTGTTTCTATAATTCCAAATTATGGTAAGTAAGTAGTTGAAGATGTACCTGTAGAAGTTCTAGATTTATTGAATGAATTTTAGGATATTGTATTTGATAATGTGCATGATGGATTACCACCTATAAGAAGGATTAGTCATCTAAGGGACTTGATTCCATGAGAAAATTTTCCAAATAGGGAAATACACAAAATGACATTGGCATAAAGTGAAGAGTTGAATAGAAAAGTACATGAGTTATTGTAGAAGGGTTTGATTTGAGAGAGTTCAAGCCCATGTGTTGTACCAAAAAGTATTAGCACAAAAGAGAAATGGAGAATAGAGGATGTGTACAAATTTTAGGACTATCAACAAGATCACAATCAAGTACATATTTATATTTCTAAGGATGGATGATATAATGGACTGTTTGAGAAAATTTGTGTATTTCACAAAGATATATGTGAATAGTGGATATCATTAGATTCAAATTAGAGAAGGAGATGAATAAAAAACTTCCTTCAAGACAAAAGAAGGGTTGTACAAATGGTTAGTCATGCTTTTTGGGCTAACCAATACAATGAGCACTTTTATGCTACTCATGAATGAGGCACTAAAAGAGTTTCTAGGTAATTTATTCATTTTTTACCTATATGATATTTTGATCTATAGTAAGACATTAGAGGGTCATATAATGCATATTCAAAGGGTGTTTGAGAAGTTGAGAAAAGAAAGGTTATTGATTTATCTGAAAAAATTAATAATTTGTAAATGAGTTAGTGTATCTAGGATTTGTAGTTTCAACAAAAGGTCTAAAAATGAACCCTAATAAAGTGAAGGCTATCCTTGAATGACCTAGTCTAAGGAGTTTCACTAAGATAAGATCTTCTCATGGTTTGGATAATGTTTATAGAAAGTTTATTAGACATTTTAAAAGAGTTTGTGGACCCTTGACTAAAATAATGAGATGAGATAGGAAGTAGTTTAAGTAGACTACAAGAGAAGATAAGAGTGTTAGTTTGTTGAAACATAAAGTTACATAATTACTTGTTTTAGCACTTCCATATTTTAATAAGGTGTTTCAAGTAGATTGTGATGCTAGTGGTACTACAATAGGAGTTATTTTTGTTAGCATGAATGTTATGGTATTCTGATGGGTGAGCATCCTAGTAGTACTAGAAAAATGATTCAGAGATTGTGTGTTGTATTCATGATAGAGTTTACCATTGATTTCAACATATTGACTATTCTATGAAGACTACAAAGCAAAAAACATAGTTTGGCTTTACATAGTTCAAGGATTAAAGATCATATTATGCGCACTTCGGAGAATGTTTTTCAGTATTTCTAGATGCTATAGTTAAGAGTTATTATGGAAATATGAAGACTATGAAGAGTTATGATGGATTTGGTGAATATAACATTCAAATAGAGTTTATGGGAAACAATTACTATTCTTTGGATTGTATCTCCTTACAGAGATGGAATCTAGTCAAGCAAACTTAGAGAAAGGTAGGATACATGTTGAAGATGTTTTTGTTAATCATACACATTCAAATAAGAAGTGTATGAGGAGTTATGAAGACTGTGAGCTAACATATTGTTTGTAATTGTGAAATGATGTAATATTGTAATGTAGCATGTAAACGTAATATCTTAAAGTGGTCCTATATTATTATTATAAATTAAGAAAGTGTCAAGTATGACTCAATAACTTATTCTAGGACTTGGTATAAAGGAAAGATGATTTTTTTAGTTGAAATTATCAAGTGGAGATGTTGTGTAATTAGTGAGATATTGTATTATGTAAACTTACAAGTGAATATCTTTTGGATAAGAGAAGTGGTTGGTGTAGTTGAGGCACAATGAGATTCCCAGGAACTATATTTGGCAAAGAAGTTGTTCTTGGACAGTGTTGATGTACAATGTATTATTTAGTGAGGATATTACTAAAGCCATTTGGATAATTGGTTCTTCTTTCTTCCTAATCAACTCCTAACAAGGTTGGAATCTTCTCATAGGGATTGAAAGTCTCCTAACAAGGACTAATATGTATTGAATGTATTTCATTGACTCCTAACAAGATCCATCCTTTCACAAGGAACTTTTATATTAGTACATTATCTTGTGGGTACCATCCCCACTGGGGTTTTCCCTTTGATCAAGGGTTTCACTAGTTAGGAGATCTGGTGTTATTTTGTATGGTTATCTTTATGTGATTGTTGCATCTATTGTTTACATATTTTGGAATTAATTATGATATTAAGAGTCATTTTAATTAGATAAATTATTCACCCCACCCCCACCCCCACCCCCACCCCTACACTCTTAGTTATCTTGGTGCAATTTACTTTCTAGAAATTGGTATCAAAGCATCAGGTCCTTGAAGTAAAATCTTAACAACTTAAGGATATCTATGGCACATTTTAGGAAAGAAAGTCCAAAGTTTGATGGAGATAACTATGACAGTTGGAAGGAAATGATGAAGTCACATTTTCTATGCATGGGTCTGGATTATTGGTTAATTACTAAAATTCAAAAGGATGTGATTGAAGAGGAAAATGTTGAAGGTTGTGTGGAAACTTAGAAATATGTATTCATATTCAATATGCTTGCTATAGAAGCACTATTATCAACTCTTCTTGAAACTAAATTTGCTTAGGTAAAATCTTTAAGATTAGCTCATGAAATTTGGAAAGATTTGCAAAGTATATTCGAAGGTGATAAACATGCTTAGAAGGTTGGATAAAAAATTGGTATGGTAGTATCAAGATGCTAAAATGATAGAAGATGAATCTATAAAAAGTTACTTTGGTAGGATATCAAAAATTGTTGTAGGAATTAAGACTTGTGGATGAGATAAATATGAAGATGAAGTTATATGGAAGATATTGAAGACTTTGACATATGTATACAAATAGACAACACAAATGATAAAACAAGTTATTCCCTTATCATCTAATTTTACAAGAGAGACTCTTTTTGGGGGATTATAGTTAGCAAAGATGTGGATGAGACATAGTGGAGAACTGCCTAGAGCTTAAAATTCTTTCAATGCATTAAGGGTTCAACCTATGTTGACAAGGAGTGCAACTACAAGTGGAGATTATGCCAATAGTAGTGGAAAAAAAGTTGAAGAAGATAAGAATATTGGGGAAGGTCTTACACTACTTGTGAAGAGAGAACCTAAAGGTAAGATTCTCTTTAAGTGTTAGACTTATAATGAACTTGGTCATTATTGTTCTAAATGTCCTAAGAGAGTAAAGAAGTATAAGAATCCCTATAAATCAAGAATGCCTAAGGATTTCCTTTTAGCAAATGATGAAGAATTTCATGCTAGTATAGAAGAAGTCTTGAATGAAAGTGATGAGCGAGGACTTATTGCCATTAAGGAAGAAAGCCTTGAAAAAGAAGAATTTGGAGAAGAACAAATATTAGTATCACAAATTGAAAAGAAGAAATCTGATTGGATTTTTTATAGTGGTTTTTCCCATCACATGATTGGAGATATGAATAAGTTTTTTGAATTCAATAGCTATGATGGAGGAATTGTTACTATTGGAAATAATGCAACCTATCATATAAAAGAAAAAGGATTTATTACACTTGATGGAAATACTAACATTGATGATGTTTACTTTGTGGATGGTTTGAAACATAATCTTTTAAGTGTTGGACAACTAGTGGACAAGGGATGTCAGTTGTAGTTTATAGAAAATATTTGCATTATCAAAGACAAAGATGGTACATTTATTGGTACTAGTACAAGAACAAGAGGCAATGTATTTTAGTTGAATCCTACTGAGATGGCACATTTAGTTTCTAAGGTTGATGATAATTGGTTGTGGCATAAGAGGTTTTTTCATATCAACTCTAATAACATTGTGAAGGTCTGTACTACATTTGCAGTAAGAGATTTTCCTAAGATTGTGAAAGCTACTAATGTGATGTGTAAGGAATGTGTAATGAAAAAAAAAAAAAAAAAGCTTATTTACAAGAAAAAATATCACTACATCAACAAAGTTGGAGATTGTGAACAAAGATTTGGTTGGTCCTACAAAGACAAGATCATTCTACGGTGAAAGATATTTTATGATTCTTGTTGATGATTTCATTAGAATGATGTGGGTAGCACTTCTTAGAGAGAAATCTAAAGCTTTTGAGAAATTTAAGATATTTAAGAGTAGAGTTGAGAATGGATTTGGTTTGAAGATTAGATGTTTGAGATATGATAGAGGAGGAGAGTTTACTTCAAATGAGTTTAATATTTTTTGTGAGGATAGTGGTATAAAGAGACAACTTGTAACCCCTAAAACACCTAAACAAAATGGGATAGAAAAAAGAAGAAACATAACAATGACAAAGGAAACAAGATAAATGATGTTTGAGAACAAGGTATCTAATATCATTTGGAGAGAAGCAATGAATACATCAACATACACTATGAACATAGTACAAATCAGACATGGCACTAGTAAGATACATTATGAACTTTGGTTTGGACATAGAACCTCGGTAAAATATTTCAAAATCTTGGAAGTAAATGGTACATTAAGAGAGATGATGACATTGGAGAGTCTAATCTAAGGAGCAATGAAGCTATGTTTCTTGGATATTCATTGGAAAGTAAGGCAAGTAAGGCATATATGTTTTAATTAGAGAACTAACACTATTGTTAAGAGTAAAAATGTGAAAGTTGATGAAAGGTTTAGAATTTAGGAAAGGATACTTGATTACAATTCTAATGAAGAGACTAATACAATGCCTAATAGAGAAACTTTTGAACATGAATTATTTTATGAGATTGACACTAATTTGTAAAATGAAATTTAAAGAGAAGCATAGAGAGAAGAATAAAGAAAAGAGCTTAGAACTGAAGTTAGAGTTGAAGTGATGAAACCTAATAGAAACTTGATCAAGAATCACCTTGCTAAAGATATCATTGGAAACAAGCACAAAGGAGTTATCAAAAGAAACAAGGTACAAAAGGAACTATATTTAAATTTTCAAGTTTAACCTAAAAAAGTTGATAAATCTAGTAAAATGATTTTTGGATTAAATCTATGAAAGAATTAGAGAAGATTGAGAAAATGGGAATTGGTTCCTAGACCTAAGAATAAGAATGTTATTGGAACTAAGTGGGTATTCAAAAACAAGATGAATGAACAAGGTAAGGTTGTGAGAAACAAAGAAAGATTGGTATGTAAAGGATATTCACAACAAGAAGGAATTGATTTTGATGAGACATTTGCACTTGTTTCTAGAATAGAGGGAGTAAGGATGTGTTTGACATATGCGGCTAACAAGAATTTCAAATTTTATCAAATGGATGTCAAATCAGCCTTTCTAAATGATGAACTAGAAGAAAAGGTATACATTGATAAACTTGATGGTTTTCCTTTGATAGAAAAACATGATATGGTTTGCAAATTGAAGAAACCATTATATGGATTGAAATAAGCACCTAGATCCTGGTATATGAGATTTGACAAGTATCTGATAAATTTGGGATTTGTAAAAGGTAATGTTGATAGTAACTTATATTTGAAAAATAGTGACAATGGTTTAATAATCATCAAGGTATTTGTGCATGACATAATATTTGGAGGAGATGATGAAGAAAGTGAATCATTTGTAAAAAAATGACGAAAGAGTTTTAGATGAGTATGATTGATGAGATGAAGCATTTCTCAGGATTGTAGATTGTTGAAAACAAAGTTGGAATTTTTGTATCACAAAATAAGTTTCTTAAAGATCTATTGAAGAGATTTGGTTTGGAAGTAAACCTGTTGGAACACCTATGGTAACTGGACATTAGTTATCTAGCAAAGATGAAACCTCTAGTCTTGAGTAGAAAAAATACATATCTATGATTGGTGGATTGCAATATTTGACACAGATTAAACTTGATATTAATAATGTAGTTGGAATTGTGGTACAATTTCAAGAAGATCCTAAAGAGTCACATTATGTAGTAGTAAAGACAATGTTAAGATATTTAATGGGTACAAATTATGGATTACAGTATGATAGATCAAATGATTTTATTTTATTTACATACACTGATCTAGATTGGGTAGGAAGTGCAGATGACAGAAAAAGTACTAGTGGTGGATCATTTTTCTTGAGAGGTAGAGTGGTTTCTTTCTTAAGAAAGAAACAATACTGTATCTCACAGAGCATGACAAAAGATTAATATGTAGCAACAAGAAACAATTGTAATCAAATTATTTGTATGAAACAAATGCTAAAGACATTGGGATTGAGTTTATAGAGCCTACTATCATACATTGTGATAACACAAGTACAATGAGTATGTCAAAGAATCTACTTTTAAATTCAAAGACAAAACATATATCTATTAAGTATCACTTTTTGAGAGAGAAATTTGTAGACAAAGAGATCATATTGGAGTATGTTAGCACAAAGCAGAAGACATAAAATATATTTACCAAATCTTTGGAAAAGGACACATTTGAGTACTTGAGAGGTATTCTTGGGGTTATGCCCCAACCAACTTTTGAGTAGTTAATGTAGAGATTGTATCTGTCCAGTAGTAATATAGAAATATTTCTTTAATCTAGACTATATGCTTGATGTTTCCTCTATCGCAGAGTATCTATGTTTGAGTAGAGTCATTAAGGACTCTTGGTAACTAGAATTTAACAATGTCTTTGGACACTTGAGCTTATTGCAGATATTATGAAGAAAATTAACATAATGATACCTTTTTCATTAATGTCAATGGGGAAGAGTAATACATGAAAAACATCATTGTATACTAATTAATATCAATAGGAGAGCAACATGGGAAAAATCCTTTGATATGTATGTTTAGAGAGAATAACACATGATTTTATATGGATTGATGTCAATGAGGGAGTAATATTCTTGAAATAGAGATTGATTGATGAAGAGGATTTGAAAAGATGCTATTGTATAGGGAAGATTAATACCTTCCTTGTCCATGATGGTAACAATACAATTGACATTCATAATTAACACAAATGGGGGAGCAATAGTAGAGACATTTTCTATTCATGGAACTTATATGTTTTTCATCTATGTTTCCATCAATGCCAAAGGGGAAGATTGTTAGCATGAATATTGATGGTATTCCTATGGGGGAGTATCCTTGCAATGGTATAGACATGGTTCAAATGTTGTGTGTTGCATTCATGAAAAAGTTTTTTATTGATATCAACATATTGGTTATACTATGAAATTTGGTAGGGAAGCAAATAGAGTTTGGCTTTGTGTGGTTCAAGAATTGAAGATTGAATTATGTGTGCTTAGGAGAATGTTCTAGATTATGTCTAGATGCTATAGTTAAGAGAATGTATGAAAATATGAAAACTGGATAGAGTTATGATGAATTTGGTGAAGGAAATGTTTCGACAGAGTTTTTGGGAAGTAGTTATTGTTAGTTGGATTGTATCTCCTAACAGAGATGGAATTTGGTCAGGAAAACTTGGAAATAGGTAGAAGACATGTTGAAGATGTTGTGGTCAATCATAAACATTTATATAATAAATGGATGAAGAGTTATGAAGAATGTGAGTTGCCAAATTGCTTGTAATTGTGAAATGATGTAATATTGTAATGTAATGTGTAAATGTGATATCTTAAGATGAGCCTCTATTATTATTGTAAATTGAGAAAGTCTCAAGGAAGACTCAATAAATTATTCTAGGACTTGTTATAAAGGAAATATGATTTCTTTAGTTGAAATCATCTATTGTGGATATAATGTAATGAGTGAGATATTGTATTGTGCAAACTTACATGCGAATATATTTTGGATCATAGAAGTGATTGGTGCAATTGAGGCACAATGAACTTACAAGGAATAGTATTTGGAAAAGAAGTTGTTATTGGATAGTTTTGATATACAATTTTAATATTCTTGGTGAGGATAGTACCAAATTTATTTGGACATTGGTTCCTTTTGTCTTCCTAATCAACTCCTAACAGGGTTGAAACAACTCCTAATAGGGTTGAAATCTCTTAACAAGGACTAATATGTACTAAATGTATTTCATTGACTCTTAATAGGGTCCATCCTCTCAAAAGGAACTTTTATATTAGTACATCATCTTGTGGGTACCATCCCCACCGAGGGTTTTCCTTTGATCAAGGGTTTTTCTTGTTAATAGATCTGGTGTTATTGTGTATGGTTATCTTTTTGTGGTTGTTGCATCTATTGTTTACATGTTTTGGAATTAATAAGGATATTGAGAGTTTTTTTAATTGGATAACTAATTAACCCCTCCCCCCCAAGTTATCTTGGTAGACTTTACTTTCTAAAAATTTTGAGCCAAGAAGGTAGACCTTTCACATATTTCAATGAGAAGTTAAATGACATCGAGAAGAAATACTCTATTTATGATTAGGAATGTTGAAGAAGTGGAGACACTACCTTCTTCCTAAAAAGTGTGTATTGTATATTGATCATCAAGCTTTTAATGTTTAAATTGTCAAGGAAAGTTAAACTAGAGCCATTTGAAGTGGTTTGAGTGTTTATAGAGTTAAACATTTCATTTGAAATAAATGAATGACAAGTCTATCAAGGTTGTATATTCTCTTAGCAAGAAACATTTTTTTACTAGAAATGATGCAGATTGAGGTGGTTGGCTTTAAGAAAATCAAGAGTTTGTATCCAAATGATCTTAATTTTGGTGACGCTTGGAAAGTCTGTACAAAACTTGTTATACTTAACATGACAAAGTGGTTGGATTTCATCATCTAGAAAAGAATGTTATTCAAAGGAAGTCAATTATGTATTCGAAGAAGTTCTATGAGGGAAAATATCATCAAGGAGAAGCATAGTGGAGGATTGGATGGACATGTTGATAGAGATAAAACCATTTCTCTAGTTAGTGAGAACTACTACTGGCCATAATTACAACAATATGTCTATATGTTTTTACAAAGTTTTAGAGTATGTTAGATGGAAAAAGGAGCAAAGTAGGATATAGGGTTTTATCATCCATTACCTGTACTAGAGAAATTGTGAGAGGATATCACCATGGAATGTGTTCTTGACTTGACAAGAATTTAGTGCAGAGATGCTTCGATATTTTTAGTGGTTGAAAGTTATTCAAAGATGTCACATTTCATTCCATGCAAGAAGACTAGCGATGTTGTTCATGTGGCAGAGTTTTTTTTAAAGAAGCAATGAGACTACATGGCCTACCAAAGAGCATAGTTTTAGATCAGGACACTAAGTTTGTGGGATATTTTTGGCTCACATTGTGGAAGAAGTTGAAGAAATATTTGAAGTTTGACTTATCACATCATCCACATACTGGTGGACACACATAGGTCGTGAATAGGAGTTTGGGGAATTTTTTGAGATGTTTGGTTGGGAATACGACAACAAGATGGGATATGATCTTACCACAGGCAAAATTTGCATACAATAATTCTATAAATATGAGTATTAGTAAATCATCATTTCAGCTTATATATGGCAGTAGTCCCAAATTCTTTTGAATTAAGGAAGTTGGATAAAGGATAGATAAGTATTTTTGAGGCTAAGAGTTTTGTAGAATATTTAAAGAACATTCATGAGGAGGTGAGGAAGCACATTACAAAGATGAAAGAATAGTATAAGGATAAGGATGATAAGAAAATGTGGTATAAGGAATTTTAGGTTTGGGATAAAGTCATGGTTCATTTGAGGAAGGAGTGATTTCTGGTAGGTACATATAACAAGTTGAAAATGAAGAAGCGTGGACCATGCAAGATACTGAAGAAGCATGATTCAAAAAATGCATATGAAGTTTAGTTGCCCATTGAACTAAATATTTCACCAATATTTAAAATTTTATATTTGATAGAGTATCATGAAGGAGGTATTGATGATGAGGTAACAAAAGCACAGTGGAGTATTCTAGCAACTACTTTAGCAATAAATGAGATTGAGGACATACTGGATAGTCATATTGGAAAAAAAATAAGGAACAAGACATATGAAGAATAGATGGTCTAATGGAAAGGGTGATCTATAGAAGATTCATCATGGCTGATGTGGGACGAGGTTATTGGACTTTGTTTTCCTCTAGACACCTGTAATATGACAAAGTCACTTCTCAAATTACCCTAGGTGTTTGATGTAGGAGCATCTTGGAAAAAGGGAAATCTTGCATCACCCAAAAATATGTTTTTCTTCTATATTTTCAATAAGAGTTATTTTAGTACAAAGTTACTATTAATGGAAACTACAATTTTTAGTAAGTTGTCCATATGAGCTTAGAATGTTCTGATTTCATAGGTGGAGGTTCATCTTAGTTATATCATCTTGTCAGTGGAGATTCACTATCATACCGTATATATTATAGAAGTTATTGAGTTTTTTGGGTACAAAATATTTTAGCTCAATTTTGAAGGCATAAATATTCCCATAGCACAATTGAACTTCCATTAACTAGAGCTTGCATGAGTCATGCACTATAGATCACAAATTTTTGTTTTGTAAAAGTGGTTATAATAGGTAATTGGTGATAATTTGAAGACATTATGGGCTTCAAAAGTTGGGATACCTAAAATTATAATTTGTAATTAGTTTGAGATTACTCTATGTAATAAATATTAAAAAAAGAGCTATTTTGGGGTTAGTTGGCCTCAAGGGTTAGGGCTAAATGTCTAGAACCTTCCCAGACTGTGGAAAATTTATTTATATAAACAAGGCCTATGGTGTTGTCTAGGGCAGTTCTGGGTGGTACTTTATGGCCCTCTTGGAGAATATTATAAAGAAGTGCCTATGTGGGTTTGCATAATGTATTTTTTAAATTTGTAAGTCCATAATTTTGGAGATATTAAGAAGCCTCTTTTATGATATCACAAATTGTTGTTGTTTTTTTATTTATATTATATTTTTGTGGTATTAAAGGAAGAATCCTTCATCGCTACTCCTCAAAAATGTCTAGTCTATCAATAGTGATGCAAACATCTTCGAATTGTATCCCCTCATATGGAGTTACAATAGAGTGTTGTGCATCTAAGTTTTGAGAAGAGTGTTTTGTAGACCATTGAGCCCCATAATATTGTGCAAAGTGTTGAGTGCTAGAGTCTTTTGAAAATTGTTGAGCACTAGAGTGTTGAGCAAAGTGTTGTGTACTCTAATTTGCATGACCAGATGGCATGTCCCAAATCACTAGAAATATATGGCCATATGAAATTTTATTGACATCTTTGAAACTTTATAAAGGCATCCTCTGCAAATTTACACTATAGGAATATGACTGTAAAAGATCATCTAGAAAATTTGGAACTACAACTATGTACTAATTTTTTTGATGTCAAACCTTACTGGTAAGACATTTACTAATAGTATAAAGTTCCATATAATTTGATTGATGAAGAGTATTTGAAAAGAAGAGATAATGAGATGACCTAGTGATGTTGAGTTGAGATGTGAAAGTGTAATGGAAGTACAATTGGAACTTGAAAAGTTAGTGCTTGACAAGATACTGTGTTTTTTATTCATTACAATAAGAAAAGAAGAAAGATTAGTTGTGAAGAAACCAAGTATCTAAAGTAGAAGATTAAGGAACCTAAGAATTTTTGAGAAGAACAAGAACAACATTGGTCAAGTATCAGTATTGGCCAAGTGACAAGTAATGTTGAGTGATATTAATGAGCAATAAGTTTGACTCAAAAACTACATGGTTAAATCTTGATAGCAATATCACAATTTGACTAGGTGTAGAAATCATTTCCTACTTATCAAGTAATGACCAAGTTGCACAATGTAAATTTAGCAAGACAATTTAGTGATGACTAAGTGATCGAGTGATCTGTCTAAGTGTCAGCAAACTATAAATTTGAGAAAGAATCAAATTTTGTGGCCGAGACAGTTGAATTCTCAAAATGATCAAAATGTGTTGACAATAAGGATTGATGAGTTGGATTATTTAATGCATGGAAAATAATAGTTAAGTAATCAAAGGCTAAGATTTGAAGGTATGTTTCTAGAAGTTTCAAGAAGGAAGAAGAAAAGAAGATGGCTAAATTCATTGAATCCATTGACTCTAATCGTAACCCTAAGATCTATAGTTATGTTTAAGTGGAAAAATATCTAAGCTACCTATTTAAGGATGCATATGAGATGTTTTATGTTTATTATTGGACTAAAATTTGTAAAGGCAAGTGGAGAATAGACTTAAAAAGGAGAAGTACAAAGTTTGTGATGTGGGAGATTGTTTGAAGAGTTTCCAAGCATATTTGAGTTGTTGAGAGAGATGGAGTATAGTCAACAAACCAAAATTGAGTTGATTGAAGATCCGAATTTGTAAAGTGAGTTGTATGTTATTGAATCAAACCTAGTTGTTCATTTATAATCATCGAGGCAGAAGTAAAATCCTTTTGATTAGGGTTGACTTAACAATCATTTGTAAATCCTTTAACAAGGTGACATTTTAAGGGAATGTTCTAAAGTCATAGAATAATGTCACTCTTAATAGGGTGATTAAATCCTTTAATAGGTTTACAACTAATATTGTGTTTTGTAACCTTTAACAGGGTTGGCTCCTAACAGAACTCACTTCATAAGAGTGAAAATTGGTATCATGTTACTTGGTGGTTTTTCCCAAATTGGTTTTGCATGTTAAATACATGTGTCAAGCATTTGTGTGGATGTTTTTTATGTGTTTATGATACTTAATTTTTTAAGTTTTAAGTTTATTGTTAACTGTGATATTATTTTATTAGATGACACATACTAAACAAAGTGCTAAAATGAAATGAATAAGTTGAATGGTGATGGACAATTTTATTTGATATGTTGTTCATGAGTTTGATTAATTTTTTTGGAGTTGTTAAAAATTCATTTTATACACTTAGAATTGAGGATAATTCAACCCCCCCAGTTATTCTAAATATTCAAACAATTGGTATTAGAGCATTGGTGCTTGTGTGAAAAGTTTGAAGGAATTAAAGCTAAAGATCAAGATGTATAAGAGAGAGGTACCCAAGTTGAGCAAGGTGAATTTCTTAGCATGGAAAAGGCTGATGAAGTTGCACCTATCTGGTATTTTAGATTCATCACTTTACTATGTAGAGAATAAGTACATTGAAGTTACTAGACCTACGGTAGTTGAACAAATGGAAGAGAAGCATGAGCATATATTTGAACTCTCATCCTCCCTGAGCTATTATAAATTTGAATAAGTGAAACGTACTGATAAAATACCTTTTGAACTTTGGTATGGTCATGCCCCTAATGTGAATTGCTTCAAAGTTTTTGGAAGAAAATGTTATATTATAAAAGATACTAGGAAAGGTAAAATTGATGCAAAAAGTGATGAAGGTATATTCCAAGGATATTCCACAAAGATTAAGGCATATAAGTGTTTGAATTCTAACACTAACAAGATTGTGGAAAGTGCAAATGTTATAGTTGATGATTTTTTAGAAAAGAATGAAGATGGGTGTAAGAAGGAAGTTGGAGATTATAGGAATTTTGTATATGTATATGATGGAGAACCTAGTACCACTCCTAAAACTAAGAGGATAGTTCAAGTGATGAAGATTGAGGACATTGTCGAGTCTCAATAGAGGAGTTTTGTTGAGAAATAACAACTTACCAAGCATCAAACTGTTGAAGCTAAGAAATAGGTAGTGATTGTTGACCATCAGATGGATGAACTTATGATACAACTAGATATACAACAAGAGGGAAGAGATTGAACATGTTGAACCAACTAAACTACCACAAGAAGTAAGAAGATGTGAACCTATGTTAGCAAAGTATGTAAGAAGACATCATACACCAGATCAAATCATAAAAGATAAAGATTCAGGAGGAATGAAAAGAAATAAATTGAAGAATGATACATGTTTGTTGTGTGAGTTTGAACCTAGAATAGTTAAGGATGCAATTATAATGAAGATTGGATAAAGGCTATGAATGAGGAAATTGATTAGATTGAAAAGAACAAGAATGTGATTGGAACAAAGTGGGTACAAGATGAATGAAAAAAATGAAGTCACAAGGGACAAGGCAAGACTAGTTTTTAAGGGGTATGCACAAGAGGAAGGGGTTGACTATGGTGAAACTTTTGCCCCAATTACAAGGTTGGAAGGAGTGAGAAATTTTCTTGCATATGTTTCTTACAAAGGTTTTAAAGTTTATCCAATGGATGTGAAGTCTCCATTTCTAAATGATATACTAGAAGAATAAGTCTGCATTGAACAACTTGAAGGATTTTTTGAGCCTAGCAAGAGAAACATGGTATGTAAGTTATAGAAAGCTATGGTTTGAAGAAATCCCCTAGAGAATGGTCTGAAAGATTACATACTTATTTGGTAAAGATTGGTTTTGTAAGAACTAATGATAACAACAATCTATACTTGAAGAGTGAATCTGGGAACAAGGTAGTGCTAGCTAAAATTTTGGTTGTTGGTATCATATTTGGAGGATAGGGTTCATTGTGTAAAACTTTTTCAAATGAAATGAAGAAAGAGTTTGAGATGTCAATGTTTGGAGAGATTAAATTATTTATTGGTTTACAAGTCTATCAATAGAAAGGAGGAATATACATTACACGATAAAAGTATATCAAGGAGATGCTGCAAACTTTTGGTATGCAAGATTCAAGACTAGTTGAAACACCTATTACCATTGGACATAAAATTTCAAAGAATGATGACTCTGTAGAGGTAAATTAGACATTGCATAGATCAATGACTGGAAAATTGCAACATGTTGTTCATAGAAGACCTGACATTGCATTAGCTATTACAATAGTTGCAAGATTTTCTTCTAATACTAAGGAGAATCATATGATGGTTGTGCAAAGAATAATGAGATATTTGAAAGGCACAAAAGACTATGGCTTATGGCACAAGAAGAATGAAAAGTTTGAGCTAAAAGTATACAACTATGGCTTATGGTACAAGAAGAAGGACAAGTTTGAGCTAAAAGTATACACAAATGTTGATTGGGTTGGTATTGTTGATGACAAACTAATGGAGGCACTTTCTTTCTAGGAAAGAGTCAGATTTCATGGATAAGAAAGAAGAGGAACTGTATTTCACAATCCACATCAAAAGCCGAGTATGTTGTTGCAATAGTGAATTGTTCAAACATTGTATGGATCAAAATATTGTTAAAAGGCATAAAGGAAGAGATTATTGAACTCGTAGTGATCTATTGAGAGAATAAAAGTGCTATAAAAATTTCAAAGAATCTTGTGATCCATACAAAGACAAAGCATATTGAGATTTAATTGAGAGAGTTAGTGCAAGATAAAGAAGTGAGGTTTGGATATGTGAACACAAAGGAGCAAATAGATGACATATTCACTAAGGCACTATCTAAAGAAGCACATGTGTACTTAAGAGGCAAGTTAGGGACCATTCCCCTATGTAAAAAAAACTAAGAAGAGATGTGACATTGCATCAAATGTTGTTATCAAAATATCTTACATATTGATATAGGACATCACACTTTAGGATCTGCCTAAAGGTGTGAAGTGATGTGAAGTGGCGAGAAAAGCTAAAACAAAAGTTGTTACCTACTAACAGAGGAAGCAAAGATCAGAAATAGATGAAATTTATAGAGATGTCTGATAATGAACCTAACATGGTGATTGGAATGTCTTTGGCATTATTGTCAAAGAGAGAGAGAAATATTTGAGAAAGAGGGAGAGAAAGATATGAGAAGGATATAGTGACCATCAAGGAGTAATATGATGAATGAAGCAAGAGGAAGTGATACACAAAATGATGAAAACATGAAGCTGATATTTAGAGTGAGCATATTTGAGCTAATAGATGAGAATCAAAATGAAACTAAGGATCTCAATGAAGAATGAAACACAAAGGGAGATAATTAGTGAAACATTTGAGGAGTTTGTTGCTTTTTGGATTGTATGGTAACACAAAGGGATCCAAAGAGGGAGATTGTTGGAACTACAACTGAAGAACAATTGTTATGTTGCCATTGATATTAAAACCTTACAAATAAGATATTTACTAACACTATAGAGTGTCATATCATTTTATTGATGAAGAAGGTTTCAAAAGAAGAGATCATGAGATGACCTAGTGAAATGTTGAGTTGAGATGTGAAAGTGTGATGGAACTACAATGGGCACTTGATAAGTTAGTGCTTGACAAGATAAAGTGGTTTTTATTCATTACAATAAGAAAGGAAGAAAGATCAATTGTGAAGCTATTAGGATTAACCATGGACAAAAATAACAATTACATACAAATATATCCAATATCAGAAAATAATAAATCACATAGAAAAGAACACAACACACCGAGATTTAACATGGTTCACCCAGACCCGTAGGCTACGTCCACCAAAAAACAAGTCCAATATTATTACTATAAGAATTTTCCTTAGGGAAAAATTCACCCAAGAACTAAGAACTCAAACACAAGCACAACTATAGACTAGAAAGGAGTATGATCAGAATAACAATGTATTCAATTCAATATGCATGAAAGTACACTAGGAGTCTTGTATATAAAGGCCTCTGAGATGCATCTAGAATACTTAAGAATCAGCTACATGATAAGTCATACAACTAGGCACATGTCCACCAGATGTGGGTTATCCTCCATTAAGCACAAAAGTAAGTGTGATAATGAGACGATAAGCCTACAATGGTGTAGCACACAAATCAATGTTATAGACAATATGCGCTAAAAAGGGAGTGTGAATAACTATGTTATCTACATGAAAACTCAGTGAATGATACAAAATCCAATGTTGTAGACACCATGTGCTGAATTAAAGTTGTGTACTTCTGTGTTGTCAACATGATAACTCAAAAAGGTATATAAACTCCTAAGTGTCTCACAAAATAAATAATAAAAATAATGAAATATAATAAAATAATGCATTAACCTAAGTAAACTTAAGTGTAAATAGTAAATACATATTTACACCAACACCCCACCTTAAGTGCAACTTAGGAGAATTCCCTTAAGCTTATGAAAACTAGGATGAAAATGCATGATGGGTCCCAGCTACTAGGCCATGTTAGGTTCCCTTGTACATAATGAAATGCAATCTCTCATAAAGTGGAGAAAGAGGGAAAACCTCATGGTAAAACCATCCCCCAAAAAGGGAGATGAAAAAGACTAGATGAATGGATGGATGGAGTAATCAAGACCCCCCATTATGACATACATCAAGTATATACAATAGTGAAGAATGAGAAGAACAAGTCCTCATAAGAGGAAAAAGTCCCCCCAATAAGAAAGAAGAGGAAGAGAGACAAGGTAGTCCCCCCCCCCTCAAATGAAGAATGCCTATCAATGAAAGCCACTCCAAGGTAGAAGCTAGTCCAAGAGTGCTAAATGATGTTCCTCCCCTTTGGAAGAAACAATGGAAACAGTACAATCCTAAAGATGTATGGTGGACCTGAAACTTGCTCAAGTGTCCTTATGTCAATGTTGATGGTCGCCCCTTCCAATTGTGCTGAAAAGAAAAAATATAGATCTGGCAAGGATGTCTATTGAACCTGTTCCAATGAACCATCTGTCTCCTCAACTGATAAAGAGACCTCATTCAACTGCTATATATAAGGATCCACAATAACATCTACCTGTGAAGATCAATCATGTATAGAATGGACATGAGGGTCAGAGTGAGCCCTCGCAACAACTATAGAAGGATCATCTTCATCAAAGAGAAGATGTAAATCATCAAGGTTGTCTTCCAAATTTTCTATGAGTGACTCCACAAAAAAACCTGCAATGTCTCCCATGTAGTCATCTCCTATTTCTGGAGCTAGAAGATGAAGTGTACCCTACTGTGTTGGACCTATCACTGTGGAAATGTATGCATGTGGACTATACTAATGCTGTGACCTCTCGTTGCAACTGTCAATAGAACCACATGTATCTAAATCTATTGAAACACTATTGTTGGTGTCACTATCAATTTCCATAATGTATGATGTGCAAAGAGGATTAGAGGATAAGTTGGGTGATCTTTCCTCAAAGTGTACATCCTTCTGCACAAGGATCTCATGAGTCTTAGGATCCATAAGTCTATATGCCTTAGTATTGTCTTCATACTCGATGAAAGTACAAGGCCTAGATGTTGGTGCCTTGTATCCCCTGGAAGATAGGTTTGCCCATGCTGGACAACCAAAGACTTTGAAGTGACCCACAACTGGTTTTTTGCCACACCATACCTCAAAAGGAGTTTTACCATCTAAGGCATTATGAGGAGACCTGTTACGTATGCAAGTAGCACTACTAATGGCTTCAACTTCAAGTGTAGGATCAAGACACTTGGCTTTAACCATGCAACTTGCAATGGAATTAAGAGTTCTAATCATCATAGCTGCAACATCTATCTTATGTGAACTGAATGTTTGTGGATTATGAAGATTGATTACCTCAAGTTTGCAAAAGTCTTTAAGTTTTTTGTCCACAAAGCTACTTTTGTTGTCTATCTATAGAACCTTGATGGCTTTCCTTGATTTTTGTTCAACATGAATCTTAAAGGCTTGAAGCTTATCAACCACTTCATTCTTGTGATGGAGGAAGTAGACCCATGTGAAATGTGAAATGTCATCAACAAAAGTAAGGCTGTAGTGGCCTTAGCTGACTAAAGTCACTACAAAAGGACCTGCTAAAACCATGTGAACCAATTGAAGAATAATTGATGCTCTTGAAGACTTTCCTTCATCATACTTCTCCTCGAGATGCATATCCACTAAACATGATGAACACCTACTCTTAGAAGATTTGATGTTAGGTAGACCTTTGACCATGTGTTTAAATCAAAGTTGTTGAAGATGGCAGAAGACAAGATGACCAAACTGCTCATGCCATAGTTTGATTCATGAATTTGATTGAGTTAACAAGGCTTGAGAAGGAGACTTAGGAACAAAGTGGGAGAAGGTATAAAGCCTCTTGTCATGATTGACTTTCCCATCTACAACCAATGAATCATCTTTAAGACTTCACATCATCACTGAATCTGGAAGGAACTTGACTTTATGACCATCTCCAAGGTGAATGATTTGGTAAACTGAGAGGAGATTGTAGCTAAAGTTTGGAACATAGAGAACATCTTTGAATTTCCCATTTTCCATTTCCACATGTCCTTTCCCTTCAACTTCCATTTTAGTATCATCTCCCACAAAGATGTGTGGTACCTATGATTGCTTCAATGAAGAAAAGTCTCCCTTTGAAGAACCCATATGATAGGAGGCATCTAAGTCAAATATCCATTCCAAAGAAGAACTTGTATTTTCCATAAGTGCTTGACCTTTTCTCTTTGAAGAGTTTGGAGTTGAATCCTTGGAAGTACCTGGCACTTGAATTTTGTTCTTCTTGAGTAGGTTTTCAAACTCATCGATTCTTTTAGTCTTGCAATGATGCTCATCATGATTTTGATTTTTGCAATATGAACAAAAAAAATTGTCCTTCTTTTCATTATTCCCCTTCCTATTGGAAGAAGAATTGCCTTGCTGTGAGGAGAACTGTTGTGTCTCAGATTGTGATTTTTTCTTCCACTGCTTCTTCTTGTTGTTGCTAGAATTTATTCCTCCTTCACCTAATTGGTTCTCATCACTAGCCACCAAGGCTTTGGTCTTTGATGTCATGAGAAGTCTCAAATCTATCAAGTAAAACTATTCAACAATCAACATCTCTGCAAATGCATCAAATGTAGGCTTTTGGTAATCACTTCCCATGGTTAGCTTGTGAATATTATAACTCAAAACAAAGAAGGCATACTCTGAAGGTAGCCTCTTTAGGATATGATGAATAAACTTTTCATCCTTCATGGGATTTCCACAATCTTTAAGTAGTGCTCTATACTCATTGTCTTTGTTGATGTAATCTTGAATTATGTCAAATTTCTTTGGATCCAAGAGAAGTAGATCATCCTCAATTTGAAATCCTTTTTCCTCATCCACCTTACCATACAATGATTCAAGTTTGTCCCATACAGGTTTGGATTCCATGAAACTAGAAATGTAGAAGAAGAGATTGCTATGTACACAACTCCTAATAACTCCTAAAACCCTATTGTCTATAATTTTCCAATCAATGAGTTCTTTAACATCAATGGGTTTTAGAATTCTACCATCAACATAAAGATTTAGACCTTTTGCCATTAATCTACTCCATACAATATCTTTCCATGTAGAATAACTGTGTGAAGTTAGAAGTGGAAATTTAGGTGAACCCATGATGCAAAAAATAAAGGAGCACACGAGAGAGACACAAAAACATAGTACACAACCCCCCCCCCCCCCCCCCCCTTTTCACTCAATCAAAAGACCCCCCCAAAAAAGATGCTTTTGACACTTTATATGTAGTGAGTGTACACTAGGCCACTTGTCAAAATGAACAAAGTGGACTTCTGATTTTTCTTTTTACAACTCCCTCTTGAGGCCCAAATCTGTCACTAACCACTATAGCTCAGATGTACAACAATTTTGAAAAGAAATCAAAGTGATACAATGCAGAAAAAGCCCTAGTTCTGAAAGTGCAATTTTTGTCCACATAACCCTAGAATTTGACTACATATCTAAAAAGTAGATGAAAAATAATGCACTTTCAAAAAAATGGAACCTAAACAAGTGACTAGATGATCCCATACAGAGCATTTGAAGTTGCAAAATGCAAGATTGAATAGGTACAGTTGCCAAAAAAATACAATTTCTAAAAAATCCTTGCACCAAAACTAGAAAAGAACACCACCATCGAAAAGTTTAGGAAATTTTACCCAAAATAAAAAATAATCACACTTGAATTGGAGTCTAGATGACTAAGTTATGGCCTCACAAAGTTGGATTTCCAAATCAAAAAGCAATCTGGAGAAGGGTCTCGAAAGAAAACTGCTAGCTTAAATTTGTTGGTCAAATAACCATCACAGTAGTTATAAAATCCCTAGTTTTGACAGTTAGATGACCATCAAATTCAACCTCCATAAAATGCTAATATTAGTAGAAAAAAATAACTCCTAGTGACATGGAAAATCTGTACAATGATGTGGCAGAGGTACAGAATGGATGGACAATTGTTGACATGTATCTGTATGGTTGGCTGCATGGCAGTTGAGGTCACACCATACGCTGATGTATCATGAGTGACATGTGACCACATGTCAACAAGTTGTCAACTGATGTGGAGGTTGGTACAGGTCTACGTATATAGCAAATGATGTGGGTTAATTTTGAGCGGGATCTAAAGTGGAGATACCGAGGTAGGTTACTACACAGTCCACATGGTTCAGAAAACCAGTGCCTAGATTTTGAATTTTATGGGGCCAAAAATATGGACACTCACTAGAGTTTGAGTTTCAGCAAAAGCTAGAATAAGTGTTGCATTGTCAGATGATGAAACTTGTGTCAGAATCTTGTCTGCTACCGAGAGGTCCCACGTCAGATTATGTAAAAAAGGTATAAGATTTTGTGGGGTTTATCCTACATTTTCCATGGGATAGACCCCGATGGGCTTTAAAAGAAAATCACCAGAGATGAAAGAAAATGAAACTGCGGTGTGGTCTCTCCACAAGATTGTTGTAAGTTGAGACTAGATTTGAACTACCAGATTTGTAAGCTATGACGTCAGGTTTGCTCTACAGTCATTAGAAAATATATAGAGACTACTGGTAAATTGATGAAACCCATTGACCGAAGAGAATATTCTCTATGACAAATGAAATATTTGACGCTATAGAGCCAAGGTGTGACTGCCCAGTTCTGCAAAAAAAGTTCTCTACTAGCGCAACTAGGTGAATTTTTTTCCAAAAAATATAGTTGAAAATACAGAGAAAAAAATAGATCTGAATAAATAATTAATTAAATCTACAAAATGACCATACCTATGTTGCAAATCAAGGCCTCTGAGTGCTGATTTGCAAATTTTTTTCTTCATGATCGACTTTGGCCTAGGGTAGCTAAATTTATAATCGATTTGTACTAAATTGACATTCTAGACACAATGGCGAGGTTTGTTTTGGTTCTAGACACTCCCAATTTATGTGGTACTCCAGACATGGGCCAAGGTGCTAAAGAAACAATGGTCTCAAATGGCTATGTGAAGAGAAAATCTCCAAGCTCTGATACCATGTAAGAATTTTCCTTAGGAAAAAATTCACCCAAGAACTAAGAACTCAAACACAAGCACAACTGTAGACCAGAAAGGAGTATGATCAAAATAACAATGTATTCAATTCAATATGAATGAAAGTACACTAGGAGTGCCTATATATAAAGGCCTCTGAGATGCATCTAGAATGCCTAAGAATCAGCTACATGATAAATCATACAACCAAGCACGTGTCCACCAAATATGGGTTATCCTCCATTAAGCACAGAAGTAAGTGTGATGATGAAAGGATAAGCCTACAATGGTGTAGCATGCAAATTAGTGTTGTAGACAACTTGTGCTAAAAAAGGAGTGTGAATAATTATGTTTTCTACATGACAACTCAGTGAATGATGCAAGCTCTAGTGTTGTAGACACCATGTGCTGAATTAGAGTTGCATACTTCTGTGTTGTTAACATGACAACTCAAAAAGGTACACAAACTCCTAAGTGTCTCACAAAATAAATAATAAAAATAATGCAATTTAATAAAATAATGCATTAACCTAAGTAAACTTAAGTAAGTGTAAATAGTAAATACATATTTACACCAACAATTACGATCCAGTGATTACAACCTGAATACAATCTATAATCCCTTATAGCTCAATACTATCACAAGAAATAATTTTTGCATCACACCTTATAAAACAAATCCCTAACCCTAAGACCTTTTATACAATTATTCTTATAGCTTTAGGGTTAAAATTAGTTACAACATGTCAATCATAAATTGGAAAATAATTGGTCATAAATTGGTGAATAATAGCCAAAAACTAACTCCAAAGAATTTATGAAGTATGTACAGTACTTCCCTGATCAATTACCACAAACTAACAATCTCCCACTTGGGGATTGATCAGACTCCACACTAGATAACAATCTCTTACTTGAAGATTGATCCTATAGCTATGCTGCTACTCTGTGAGGCTCCTAATGGATCAAACCACCCTAGACCATGTTTTTGTTTTATTCTATTTAGTCTAGAAGACCAACTAAAGTTGAAGAGGAATTTGGCTTGTCCCTTGTCACTACCTTTGTAAACATATCCATTGCATCATCCAAAACTAGTCAAATAAATGGTACCACAATTGAATGTGTTTTGTCTTTGAATGCAGAGCTAAACTCTTTGCAAGATGAATGACACTCTAACTATCTGTAAAAAAATAATTATCCTTATGAGGGTATCCCAATTCTTCCAAGAAGAACTAAAGCCATATCATCTC
This sequence comes from Cupressus sempervirens, assembly GCA_028749045.1. NCBI lineage: Eukaryota > Viridiplantae > Streptophyta > Pinopsida > Cupressales > Cupressaceae > Cupressus > Cupressus sempervirens. The sequence continues at coordinate 739,264,933 of CM053793.1, forward strand.
CTTGTCTACCTCTATAGTAGCCACATACACTGCATCTATAGTAGATAAAGCATTAACCTTATGTAACCTATAAACCTAGCTCATGACTACCCCACCAATAGTAAATACATAACCTATAGTACTCTTCCTGATATCAATATCCCCTACCAAATCTAAGTCAACATATCCATTTAAATAAGTAGCAAAGCCCCCAAAGTGTAAACACTTACTGGATGTTCCTCTTAGATATCTGAGAATCTATTTTAATGCATTCCAATGCTCAATTCTTGGATGACTCATATACCTGCTAACAACAACCATTTCATGTGTAATATCTAGCCATGTACATACCATAGCATACATCAAGCTTTCAATAGTTGAAGCATAAAGTACCTTAGACATTTTGTCGTCCTCTTCTTTTGTCTTTGGACACATCTCCTTTGTCAACTTCAAATGACAAAGTAAAGGTGTGCTGATAACTTTAGCATTATTCATAGAGAAACATTGTAACACCTTTACAATATAAAAAACCTGAGATAATGTTAATTTCTTGTTCTTTCTATGTATGCAAATCTTCATACGAAGGATTTTCTTTGCTGCCCCCAAATCCTTCATAGAAAATGCATGTGCTAATTGGCATTTCAGGCCCTTAATGCGATCCATGTTAGACCCAATTAAAAACATATCATCAACCTATAAACATAAAATAATATAGCTATCATCATCCAACCTCTTAAAATAAACACAATGATCTAAATGAAAACTGCTATATCCATGCTCATTCATAAAATTGTCAAATTTTAGATACCATTGCCGAGGTGCTTACTTCAAGCCATATAAACTTTTCTTCAATCTGCACACTAAGTTCTCCTTACCCTTGACCTCAAATCCCTATGGTAGTGCCATATATATCTCTTCATCCAAATAACCATGAAAAAAAATTTTGTTTTAACATCAAGCTACTCCAAATGCAAATCTTCAGTAGTCACAATACTTAAAATAGTACTGATAGAATTCATTTTAACAACATAAGAGAATATCACATCAAAATCAATGCCTTATTTCTATGCAAATCCTTTTACAACTAAGTTGACTTTAAATATTTCTTACCTCCATCCTCTTCTTTCAACCTGTAAACCCATTTATTCTATAGAGCCCTTTTACCTACATCCAACTTGCATAAAGCCCATGTCTTATTTTTCAGCAAAGAGTCCATTTTGTCTTTCATTGCAGACTCCCACTGAATCTTAGTATCCAGCTGTGCAACTTCATCATAACATTCAAGTTTAGTAGCATCTATTAGTAAAATATAATACAAGGAGGAAGAAAATCTTTCTAGAGGTCTACTGAGCCTTGTTGACCATCTAACATTCACTAGAGTGTTTGGTATTTGTTATTGTGGTTGTTGCACATAATGAGGAATTTCTGGAACATCATCTTTTGGACATCATCCAATATAACATAATCATCTTCTTTCTTCTCATGTTGTTGTAACAAATCTTTTACAACACTTTCTCATTGAATATGACATCTTTTCTTCTTACAATTTTACATTTTTTAAAATCCCAAAGCCTATAACCAAATTCATCAATGCCATATCCAAAAAATACATTATTCTTTGACCTAGCTTCTAGCTTGGTTCTATTTTCAAAATCAATATGTGCAAATGCTACACAACTGAAGGTTTTGAGAAAAGAATAACTCACCTTCTTACCAATCCATGTTTCCTCTAGAATACCATAGTAGAGGGACCTCTATTAATCAAATATATGATAGTATTGATAGACTATGCCCACATGTTTAAGGTCAACCTAGCATGTAACCTCATGCTCCTTACATGCTCCATTATTGTCTTGCTCATGTGTTCAACCACTTCATTTTCCTATGGAGTCCTTGGAACAATTTTCTATCTATTAATACCATTAGTAGAGTAATAATCTTCAAATTCATGACTGTAATACTCACCACCATTATTAGATCTGAGACATTTTAATTTCTTGTTAGTCTCATTTTTAACCAAGTAGTTCCATTTCTTAAAAGTTTGAAATACATCAAATTTTTGTCTAAGGAAATAAACCCATACTTTTCTAGTTATATCATTCATAAATGTAATGTAATAATGAAATCCACCAAGGGAAGATACCTGAGTTGGTCCCCATACATTTTCTATGCACAAGCTATAATTTCTCACTTTTATTTTCCTTCCCAATCTTCACAAAACTCACTCTCTTTTGTTTTTCATACACACAACTTTCATAGAAATCCATATTGACACATTTTAGAATTGATAAAACTTTATTTGAATGAAGTAATTTCATACCTTTCTCACTCATGTGCCCAAGTCTATTGTGCTACAACGTTGTATCAGAATCTACAACATCTATCTATTCTCCTTGCTCAACTTTAGCAACTATTCTTGAACATTCATTTTTCTCTAAAACAATCAAAGTAAAAGGAACAATATAACCTATACAAAGATATAAGGTGTCTACTTTCACACTTTTGTCTACTACAAGGGAACATTTTGAAACCTTCCAATTTTTATCATTAAAAGTAACTATGCAAACCTCATCACCAATTTGCCCTACTAAAATCAAATTCCTACTCAACCTTGGAATATGTCATACCTCATGTATCAACCAATGATTCCCATTCTACAACTTAATCTTAACTTTTCCCTTTCCAAAAATTTGATATCTTTCATTATCCCCCAAATAAACAAGCCCAAAATCCCCTTTGACATAATCAATAAAATAACCTCTAAAACCTAGAATCATCAACACCATGAAATGAAGCGGCAGAATCTAAAACCCATGAATCATCAACACATTCTAAAGAAACAAGTAAAACATCCTCTTCAGATTTGTTACTTACCACATTTTCCTCCTTTTCTCCATCTTTCTTTTCTCCTTCATTTTTCTTTTGAGTCCAACAATCTTTCTTCTTATGCCTTGGTTTCCCACAGTACCAGTATTCATTTGGTCCTCTTGATTGAGACCTCCTCCCTTTTGACTTTGCTCTTGATTTTTAGAAGTATTTCCTCTCTCAATCATTCTGCTTCTACTTTGTATATTCAAAGAACTTCTTGATGTAGATCCATCTAAGGTTTGTCTACGAGTTTCCTCACTCAAAATAACGTTGATCACATCATCATATTTTAGGCTATTAGATCCAGAAATGGAATTAGTCCAAGTCATTCCATCTTTTAGGAAAAAACACAAAATCAATAGAGCCCTAATTTCTTCATCAAAATTAAAACCCACAGAAGATAACTGACTAGTAACAATATTAAACTAATTTAAATAATCTACAGTAGATCCACCTTCTATCATTTTCATATTAAAGAAATGCTTCATGAGAAATACCTTATTTTAAGTGGATATACCTTATCAATGTTAATTTTAATAAATGTTTAAATTAATAAATGTTAAATTTAAATTTTATAAATTTTTATAATTATTAAATGATATAACATAACAATTAATGTCATTTGATTTCCACAATCCATTAGTAATATCATGAGAATTTCTGGAGTTTGATTGTGTCGTAATTTTTAAGCATAAATGTTTCGGATCACACACAGTGATCCATCATCAGGATGAGGAGTGCAAGAGAATAGAGAAAAAATGTAAAGTGATACATTTTTTTCTCTATTCTCTTGCACTCCTCATCCTGATGATGGATCACTGTGTATGATCCGAAACGTTGATGCTTAAAAATTATGACACAATCAAACTCCAGAAATTCTCATGATATTAACATAACAATATTATTATTGTTTTTTTTAATAGTTATTATTTTATTATTAGATCAATAATTACTTTATTAATAATTTAATTCATGTTATTTTATTAATAAATTAGTGATTATTATCTTTAGTAATCTAATGACTATTGATAGGCAAGAGCCTACAACACAATAGTAAATTGTGAGCCTCTTATCAAAGAGGTCTTGGGTTCGATTCTACACAAGATTAATAAATAATAATAAATTATATAATGATAATGAATCTTGGCTTTGGCCTCTTACCAATCAAAAAATAAAAATCTAATGACTATTGATTAAAAATAAATAATATTTAATTAATGAATTATTATATTGTATGTGAAAAGTAAATTCAGAAATTTGTAAACTTTAGCAACTTGAAAATTGGTAACAAAATGAAAACTCAAACCTTATTGTAAACTCAAACTGTGTGTTTTCAAAATCAAACAAAACTATGAAACTACATTGTTAGCTGTGTGCTTTCTTGTATGTCAGGTTTGGGGTTGACTTAGAGAGATTGACCAATTTTAGGATGTTTACCAGAGGTCGAGAGTTATTATTTTGGTGATTACATATGATGTTATGATTTGGTTTATGTGTACTTTATTGGATCAGTCCTGTTAGGATGATAGTATTAGTGTTGCTTGTAATTTGACCAAGTGATTTCGATACTTGTCAGTTGCTTGTTTATAGAACTGATGTATGGTTTTTGATCTTTTGAAATCTTTTTGCTTTGCTGAGCTTAGGGTAGGTTATCTATATGTTATGTCAGAAAGTGGCTTGCAATGGAAGTCATGGCCCTAAAGAGGCTAACATGTAACCCATTGTAAGTTATTTTAATAAGTGATAACACTACATTAAATGAGAGTAAAATGAACTAATAAGAGTATGTCTTTCCTTGTCCATGCCTCGAGTGCTAGTATAGGCTAGGATGAGAGTAGAGAGGATGCTTGGTTGTGACCATGCATCGTTAGTATGCCTTGTTCATATGAGAGCATAATAGTGCCACATAGAGTCATTAGGGGGCTGAAGGATTAGAAGACTAGCTAGGTAACCTTAGAGTTGGCTCATGCAATGACATTTTCCCACTAGCATAAACAATTCCCTACGTGTCATTGTAGCCTCTGGGTTTAGATGTCATTTATATCTTAGTACCTTTGAGTTAGATTAATTTTAGGTTTTCCTTGACTTATATGTTGTATTTTACTTTTGATTTTGTTATCCTATTTAGGACTTGAGACTATCTCTTCATCATGGTGGGACTGGACATTTTTGGGTTACCACGAGGTTTGGTGGTAGTGTTTTTTACTTTTATCATTGAGATTCGTCAGTTTGATGTCGTGGCTAGAGTTCCTTGTTCTATATTTCCTTTCATTCTATCTTTGTGTATTATGATGGATGTTTATACCTATTGTATGCATTTTATTTCATGGATCTTAAAGAGGTGATGTAATCTATTTTATGGTATATATTCTTTAAACCTTTCATATCCGATGACATGTATAGTGGATGATTGTGCATTTTGATTATTGCCAAGTGGCATTCGAGACAATTGTATATTATTTAAATGGATTTGATATTGTAGTTAATCTTTAATGTGGATGTGTTATATATTTAGTATTAATTAAATTAAATTGTGATTCAATGTCATGGGATCCTTAAGGAATGTAATCTTTTTATGTGTTGCTTATGTATGAATGTATGTTATTACTTCCATTATTTTATAAATTATTGTTATATGTTATCTTTAAAATTTTTTTGGTGAACTTAGTGAAACTTTAGGTTAGTTCTTTTGGATCCTTTGTTGGGGCATTACATTGGGAGCTCTTGGTATATTGGAATGCCACTAGTTGTTAACTAGTTGAATTGAAACGAAACTTAAATTGTTATATGTATCTACTACAAACTTGAAAACTTGAAGTAGTTGAACTGAAACAAAACTTAAACTATAATTTTCATATTCTTAAACTTCAACACTTCAACTTCAAAATAGAAATATACTTAAACCTAAAATAGGAAAAACTGAAAATTGAACTTATACTATTTTGAAAACATGTGTCTTATATATATACTCTATAGTAGTATGTTTTTATGGTTATTATAGCATCTTGTTATCTTGGATATTATTGTAGGATGGTATTTGGGATGAGATATTCAGTTAGAGGTCATAGCTTAGGCCATGGTAGAGGTCGTGGATGAGGCAAAGACATCAGTGTACATGAGTCTATCCATGAAGGCCCTATTTAGAAAGAGAATAGGGAAGAGCACCTTAGTGAGCATCAAGAAGAGAACCATACAGAGCAGCAGGATGACTCAAAGGAGGTTGACCTAAGGTAAATGATGAGGACCATTATGGATTGCCTACCTCCTCTTCAAGGTGTTGGTCAGAAAAGAGCACACTAGGTAGGTAATGAGAAGAGAACTAGGTCTAGGAACCCTCAGAGGGACTGACAAAGATCAATTGTAGTAGCTTAGATGAAGGACCTTTAGAGATCCAAGGTCAAATCATTCAATGGGTTGGGTTTAGGTTATGTGGCCGAGCAGTGACTTATTACTCTAGACAAGGTTTTCTTTATACAAGAATTTTACTCTAATGTTAAAGTGAGGTTTTCTATCACCAACCTCGAACTCTTTGGAGCCACATGGTGAACTATAAAATAGAAGAAGTTAGGGATAAACATGAACAATGTCAAATGGGAGTTATTTCTAGAGAACTTTCATAAACGATTCCTATCAAAGGAATGGAATCAACAGAGAGCAGATGAATTCCACAACCTGAGTTAGTTCACTATGACCGTAGTAGAGTACGAGTGTAAATTCCATGAGCTCATGTCCTATGTAAGAATTAGTGATAACCCAACATAGTTGGCACAACATTTTATTAAAGGTTTGAATAATTGTCTAGTTGGGGGTGTTAAGTTATTTTAACCTAAAACCCTCAAAGATGCAGTACATCAAGCCATACTTGTAGAGTAGAGTGTTAATCTAGAACATGTGGCTTTGTGGAAGCACCTATAACATCAGGATCCAAGGGTAACCATAACTCAAGTGGCAATGAGAAATACCCTTATCCTAAAGGAAATTAGAACCAATAACAACAACCTTAGCAATAGAAGGGATCATACCCTCTGGCACAGAGTGGTAGTGATGTTTCCAATGCTAGGAACTACCATAACTCTAAGCATAACAGGCAAAATTAGAACACTCAACTTGTATAGAGTAACTATTTTTTTGCTAGTAAGGGTAGCCACCAACAGTCGAGTGCACCTCTAGCAAGGAGAGGATCTAGTAGAGGCACCAGATGTTATTCTTTTGGATAGTTTGGACACATTACAACCAACTTCCCACATCATTCATCTCACTATTCAAGTTCTAGGTTGGTAGCATATAAGCCTACAGTTGGAGATGCAAGTAGAGCTCACAAAGTATTTGCAGTGGTGGACCACCATTAGGAACATCATCATGGGATCATGGTTGATAATAGAATAGCTATCTGAGGTACACCTCTCTCCATCTTGTTTGATTTAGGTACTATGAACTCTTTTATTTCACCATCCATAGTTGCTAAATGTAAGCTAGAGGTGGTAAAGTAGGGTTTGGGTTGGAAAGTGGAACTATCCTTAGGCACTAGGGTTTCCACAAATTCCATAGTGTAGTAGTGTGAACTAAGCCTAGGAGGGTTTGTTATGTCAATTGACCTTCAGGTCATTCCTCTTGGCTCTCATAGAGCTAGTATAGATTGTAGAAAGAAGACCATTTTGTATAAAGATGATCAAGGGAAGGATTCAAAGATTGTGGGTATCCAGAGACCTATATCTCTATGGATGATATCCACAATGCAATTAAAGTGAAGCTTTCATAAGGGATGTCAGGTGTTTGCCATTGGAACGAGAGAATTGGAAGAAGAAAACCTTGCAAGGAAGAATTTGTACCACCCTATTTTATAGGAATATGCAGATGTCTTTCCTAGCGAGATTTTGGGTATGCCTTCAAAGAGGGACATTGATTTCAACATTGATCTTATTCCAAGAGCAGAGCCTATTTCTAGAGCTCCTTATTGTATGGCCACTTAGGAATTGAGTGAGTCATGCCTACAACTTGAGGACCTTCTGGCCAAGGGTAGTATTCAACTGAGTGTATCTCCATGGGGAGCACTAGTGCTTTTTGTGAAGAAGAAGGATGGTTTGTTAAACTTGTGTATTGACTATAGACAACTGAACAAGGTGATGATTAAGAATAGGTATCATTTACCAAGGATTGATGATTTATTTTATTAGATTAAGGGAGTCATAATGTTCTCCAAAATTGATCTAATCTTAGGATACCATTAGCTTAGCATTTGAGATGCTGACATTCATAAAACCACCTTTTGAACTCGCTATGGGCACCACGAGTTCACAGTAGTCCCATTTGGCTGATGAATGGAGTGTTCAGTTTCTATCTTGATTGATTTGTACTTGTGTTCCTAGATGATATTTTGATATATTCTAGATCCCAGAAGGAGCATGAGGAGCATTTACATTTGGTTTTGCAGTGCTTGAGAGATAATAAACTCTATGCCAACTCGACAAAGTGTGATTTCTTTCAATTAGAGATATAGTATTTAGGGCATATCATATTAGGTGATGGTATCTCTATAGACCCTATGAAGATCCAAGCAATGATACATTGGCCTACACCCACTACCGTGTCATAAATTCATAGCTTCATGGGTCTAGCAGGTTATTAGCACATGTTCATCTAGAACTTTTCAAGAGTAGCATATCCTATCACTTCCTTTCAAAGGAAAGGAAAGAGTTTTATATGGATGGAGAAATGTGAGGAAGCATTTCTAAAGTTCAAAGATATTTTGATTAGTGCACCAATATTATTAGTACTTGATCTAGTAGGTAACTTCATAATGTGTACAGATGCTTCCCTAGAGGGGATTGGAGTAGTATTCATGCGGGATGAGAGGTTGATTGCTTATGAATCATGCAAACTCAAGGATCACAATTTGAATTACCCTACGCATGATCTTGAGTTAGTTGTGGTAGTTCATGCCATAGTGAGATGGAGACACTTCTTGTTGGGACATCAATTTCTTCATAGTGATCATTGTAGTCTATAGTACATTTTCACGCAGCCTAATCTGAATGCTAGGCAAAGGTATTAGATGGAGTTCCTTTGTGAGTATGAGTTCAAGGTAAAATATATTTAGGGAAAGGAGAATGTGGTAGCTAACACTTTGAGTCATAGGAGACATGTGACACTATCTTTGACTCTTAGTGTAGATTTGAGGAGCTGTATACTTCAAACACTTCCTACAGATACTTGGTATCAAGAGGTGAGCATGGAAATAGATTTAGGGAGACCATTAGAGGGAAAAAATTTAGGTTGTGTTTTGGAGTTAGATGGCCTTTTTCAATATTTAAGAAGGATCTATGTACCACTACTGGATGAGCTTCATACATTGATCCTATCAGAGGCTCATCGTGCACCTTACTCGGTACATCTAGGTGTCAAGAAGATGCATGTAGATTTATGACATCTATACTATTAGATAGGGATGAAGCATGATATCACTAATTTTGTGGCTAGGTGTCTTGAATGCTAGAGAGTCAAGGTAGAGCACAAGCATCTAGTAGGGCATTTACAGCCTAATCTCATTCCTTCACGAAAGTGGGATATCATCTCTATGAATTTCATTATAGGATTGCCTATGACTACTCGTCGACATGACGCTATCATGGTCACTATTGATCGATTGACTGAGGTGGCACATTTTTCATCGATGAGTTTATATTAGACAACAACTTCTATAGCTAATGTCTTCATGTGTGATATCATGAGATTACATGGTATTCCCTGGAAGATCATTTTAGATAGGGATCTTGGAGTGCGGTTGAACTTTGGCTTAGCATAGCACCCAGAGACAGATGGTCATACCGAGAGAGTGAATCAAGTTTTGGAGGATATGTTGAGGATGTATGTGATGGATAGACAAACTATTTGGGAGGATTATCTATACCTAGTGGAGTTTTCTTATAACAATGGGTATCACAGTTGTATTGGGATGGTTCCTTTTTAGGCTTTGTATGGTTTTCCTTTTTGTACACCTTTGAGTTGTTGGGTCATGAGATGCTTCAAGATATGGAGCAATAGTAGTGTGCATCTATGCACACATGTCTACAATATAGGATAGATAGAATAAGTATGTCAAAACTCATAGGACAGATAAGTAGTTTGCAGTGGGTGAGAAAGTTTTCTTGAGAGTGCATCTTCGAAAGAGTCTAATCCATTAAGGAAAGGGTTTGAAGCTAGCATCTCACTTTCTGGGACCATTTTAGATTATTGAGAGGATAGATCTAATTGCCTATCATCTTGAATTGCCACCTAGCCTAGCTCGTGTTCATGATATTTTCCATTTTTATATACTTAGACAATATATTCCTAATGCGATGCATGTTCTTGATTGGAAAATGTTTCAGGTAGAGGATGGGTAGCTAGCTTTGGATTTGATTTTCATTTTGCAGCAATAGGATTTGACCCTCAGGGGTTGAACCATACAGTAGGTAAGGGTCCAATGGGAACCTACTGATGAGTCATTGACTACATGGGAGGATGCATCTAGTTTACAGGATTTATACCCCTACTTGTTTATAGGCTTCCAAGAGTAAGCCTAAGTCTAGGGGGTGGATGTAGTGCCTACCCCTAGTTTACTTTTCAATTATTATTGCCAAACTCTTTTAGGCTAGCTTATGTTATGTTTGATGGTTAGTGGTGTTTGATTTTTAGATTATTGGATATATTTTCATACTTAATTGACTAAATGATGAGATTACTTTGGTGCTATTTATTTCATGTATGCATGATTATAATTTGATGATGATTGTTTACAGTGATTCTAGTTATTTCATGATGATAGTTAGATGGATTATTTATATGTGTGTTCAATGGATACTTACCCCATATTTGCATGTGCATGGTGTACATGTATGTTTTCTTTATGTTTGATGTATTTGATGTGGTTGAGGAAGGGAGTCATAGTCACCAACTAGTCAAGATCTACATGATGCACCACTTTCTACCATTGCCTATTTAGTTTAGAATATATGTGTTTTTACATGCTTAGGTTTTACGCAGATTGCAAGTATCACATATCAACTTCCTTGAATTGCTAGGATGAGCATACCCTATCCCAATATCTCAATGGTAAGAGAGGGGAGATAACTCTTGAGTCTGAATCCTATCCTTAAACCATATGTCCTAAAAAGTAGGGCAAGTATTTGAGAGGTTTACCCTTCTGAATTTGTTATATGACATAAATTCATGATTATAACCCTTGAGTTTGATCTTGTATGTTGTATTTTATGATGGGTTTTCATAGTTCGTCTTGTGGATCTATGGTGATTTTTCTATTAATTAAATCAAATTAAAAGAATATTTAATGATTTAATTTAATGAAAAATTATTAAGATAATTTCAATATTTAATTAGGCAAGAGCCTACAACACAATGGTAAATTGTAAGTGTTTTATCAAAGGGGTCTTAGGTTCGAATCTACCTGTGCTTAATAAAATAATAATTAATAACAATACATAATAATTAATCTTGGCTTTGACCTCTTACCAATAAAAAAAATTCAATATCTAATTATATTTAATTAATTGAGAGATTAATTAAATAAAAGAATTAAATTTAAAGATAAAATTATAGTTCAATTTTTAGAGCGTAATGATATTAATTTAATTTAATAATAATATATTTAGGAGATCATTTTTAAATAAATGCTAAATATTATTATTACGTAAGTTAATAAATATTTTTATCAAAAACACTTTGAAAATTAATTAAAGAGAGAAAGACAAATTAATTTAATAAAGATATTTTAAATTTTAAAAAATGTGCATGAATATTTAAAAGTTAATAAAATATTAAAAAGAATTTGATCAACGATTTCCCTTGTGTGATTGTACAATCAGAGCCCCAAATTTAGGGGAGAACTCTTTATCAGAGATCTAGAGCTCATTTCATAGGGACTAGGATTTTGGAGAAGGGATTTCCAAAAGGAAGGGTTTCAAAAGAAAGAGGATTTCACGTGTGCTTCGTTCTTTTTTGTATTAGCATCAAATTCAGGTAGAATCTTGTGGTTTATTCGTGCACTGATTTATATTCTTCAAATTCTTGTCTTCTTTGTGTCTAATAAATCGATTTTCAAAGTTTTATTTAAGATGAATCTTTCATGGTAAATCTTATTGTTATTTGCATCAAATTTTTCTGTATTCGAAAGATTGAGTTTTAGAACCCTCATTTGGTGAATTTTAATTAGTTAGGTATTTTAATCAAAAAGGGTTTGAAAAAGAAATTGAATTATAGAATGCAAAAATTGATTGGTTTATTGAATTTTCCCTATCAAAGTATTATTCATAGTTTTCTTTATATATATATATATATATATATTTGGGGGGGAGGCTATTTTGTTTTATTAAACAAAATATAAATATATAATAAATTTTATTGGGGGCAAGGCCACCGATCCCCTACCCCCCACCGCTACCCCTGCATGACAATAGAGTTGTCAGTGGCCATTTATGGTTGCGCACGGCAGACCCTGTTGCATTACTATTGTCATGACAGCAAAGTTGCCACAACAGCAAACTATCCTACGAGTTTTAAAATGTTAAATGGTAAGTTTTTTCTAGTTTTTTTTTTAAATTAATTTTATTAAATTAAATTAATTTAATAATATTTGTATTAAATGTTAATTTTAATAAATGTTTAAATTATCAAATGTTAGATTTAAATTTTATAAATATTTATAATTATTAAATAAGAAAACATAACAATATTATTATTTTCTTTTAATAGTTATTAATTTATTATTAGATCAATAATTACTTTATTAATAATTTAATTTATGTTATTTAATTAATAAATCAATGATTATTATCTTTAGTAATCTAATGACTATTAATTAAAAATTAATAATATTTAATTAATGAATTATGATATTGTACGTGAAAAGTAAATTCAGAAATTTGTAAACTTTAGCAACTTGAAAACTGGCAACAAAATGAAAACTCAAACCTTATTGAAAACTTAAACTGTGTGTTTTCAAAATCAAACGAAACTATGAAACTACATTGTTAGTTGTATGCTTTCTTGTATGTCAAGATTGGGGTTGACTTAAAGTGATTAACCAATTTTAGGATGTTTTCCAGAGGCTAAGAATTATTATTTTGGTGATTACATATGATGTTATGATTTGGTTTATGTGTACTTTCTTGGATCAATCCTATTAGGATGATCATATTAGTGATGCTTGTATTTTGACCTAGTGATTTGGGTACTAGTCAGTTGCTTTTTTAAAGAATTGATGTATGGTTTTTGGTCTTTTGAGATCTTTTTGTTTTGTTGACCTTAGGGTAGGTTATCTATATGTTATGTTGGAAAGTTGCTTGTAATGGAGGCTGAGGCCCTTAAAAGGTTGACGAGCAACCCATTGTAGGTTATTTTAATAAGTGATAGTACTACATTAAATGAGAGTAAAATGAACTAATAAGAGTCTTTGTCTTTCCTTGCTTATGTCTCGAGTGCTAGTACAGGCTAGGATGGGAGTAGAGAGGATGCTTGGTTGTGACCATCTATTGTTAGTATGCCTTGTCTGTATGAGAGGGTACTAGTGCTGCATAAAGTCACTAGGTGGTCGAAGGATTAAAAGACTAGCCAGGTAACCTTAGAGTTGGCTCGTGCGATGACACTTGCCCACTAGCATAATAGATTCCCTATGTGTCTTTGTAGCCTCTGGGTTTAGATGCATTTATATCTTGGTACCTTTGAATTATATTGCTTCTAGGTTTTCCTTGACTTAGATGTTGGATTTGACTTTTGAGTTTGTTATCCTATTTGGGACTTGAGACTATCTCCTTAGCATGGTGCAAGAAGACCTTTTTGGGTTACCATGAGGCCAGGTGGTAGTGCTTTTTAATTTTACCATTGAGATATGTTAGTTTGATGTCATGGATGGAGTTCCTTGTGCTACATTTCCTTTCATTCTATCTTTCTATATTATGATGGATGATTATACCTACTGTATGTATTTTATTTCATACAAAACTATGAAACTACACTGTTAGTTGTATGCTTTCTTGTATGTCAGATTTGGGGTTCACTTAGAGTGATTAACCAGTTTAAGAATATTTACTAGAGGCTAAGAGTTATTGTTTTGGTGATTACATATGATGTTATGATTTGGTTTATGTGTACTTTCTTGGATTAGTCCTATTAAGACGATCATGTTAGTGATGCTTGTATTTTTTACCAAGTAATTTTTGTACTTGTCAGTTGCTTTTTTAAAGAACTAATGTATGGTTTTTGGTCTTTTGAGATCTTTTTTCTTTCTTGAGCTTAGGGTAGGTTATTTGTATGTTATGTTAGAAAGTGGCTTGCAATGAAGGCCGAGGCCCTAAAGAGGCTGATGGGTAACCCATTGCAGGCTATTTTAATAAGTGATAACACTACATTAAATGAGAGTAAAATAAACTAATAGGAGTCTTTTTCTTTCCTTTCCCATGCCTCAAGTGCTAGTATAGGCTAGGATGGGAGTAGATAGGATGCTTGGTTGTGACCATGTATTGTTAGTATGCCTTCTCTATACAAGAGGATACTAGTGTTGCATAGAGTCACTAGGTGGTCGAAGGATTAAAGACTAGCCAGGTAACTTTAGAGTTGGCCCATACAATGAAACTTGCCCTCTAGCATAATAGATTCCCTACATGTCTTTGTAGCCTATGGGTTTAGATGTTGCTTATATCTTGGTATCTTTGAATTAGATTACTTCTAGGTTTTCCTTGACTTAGATGTTGGATTTGATTTTTGAGTTTATTATCTTGTTTAGGACTTGAGACTATCTCCTTAGCATGGTGGGAGTGGACCTTTTTGGGTTACCACGAGGTCGGGTGGTAGTACTTTTTAATTTTACCATTGAGATCTATCAGTTTAATGTCATGGATGGAGTTCCTTGTTCTACATTTCTTTTCATTCTATCTTTGTGTATTATGATGGATGGTTATACCTATTGTATGTATTTTATTTCATGGATCTTAAAGAGGTGTTGTAATCTATTTTATGATGTATATTCTTTCAGCCTTTCATACCTTGTGACATGTACAGTGGATGATTGTGCATTCTGATTATTGCCAAGTGGCATTTAGGGAAATTGTATATTATTTAAATGGATTTGAACTATCTTTAATGTGGATGTGTTATATATTAGATTTAGTATTAATTAAATTTAATTTTGATTCAACGTCATGGGATATCTAAGGAATGTAATCTCTTTATGTGTTGCTTATGTATGAATGTATTTTATTGCTTCTGTTGTTTTATTAATTATTGTTATATGTTGTCTTTTAAAAAAATGTTTGGAAAACTTAGTGAAACTTTAGGTTAGTTCTTTTGGATCCCTTAGCGAGGCATTACAACTTCCACCATATAGCAAGTCCAATATTATTACAATCTAGTGATTACCACTTCATCAAAATCTATAATCCCTTAGAGCTCAATATAGCAACAAGAAGCAATTTTTGCATCATGCCTTATAAAATAATCCCTAAGCCTAAGCCCTTTTATATAAGTATTTTTTCTGCTTTAGGGTTAAAATTATTTACAACATATCGGCCATAAATTGGTAAATAATAACCAATTGGTGAATAATGGCAAAAAAATTTATGAAGTATGTGCAATACTTCCCTGATCAGTCACCACAAACTAATAGAAGCAACTGAGTATCTCAAGAAAAAGACTAAGGAACTTGAACATTGTCGAGCAAAACAATGTTGGTTTAGTATTAGTATTGGCCAAGTTGTTGATATAAGATTGTTTTGAAATGAAGAACCTGTATTGAAACAATCATTATTTAGTCAATGATGTCAAACTTGCTACCTATTTAGTCAATGATGTCAAACTTGCTACCTATTGGTGAGACAATTGCTTTTTGGTTTGAAAGCTATCATTTACTTGATTGATAAAGAGGATTTGAAAAGAGGAGATAACAATAGCACCTAGAGATAGGTTGAGTTATTTGGTATGTAAAAGAAGCACTAAGAACAAGTAAGACATTTATACTATAGTGTATTTTTTATCTACTTAAATTCTAAAATGAAAGATTACTCAATATTGGAAGAGATCAAGTATGAAAAGTGTTTGTCAAGCCTTGTCAAGTAGTCAGTGCAAACTGAGCAGTGGAAGTAGAGTGAAAATCAAGAGGTGCCAAGCAAAGATGAAAAATAGTGCAAGTTGAGTGACTGTTAGTATATACTGAGTAAAGTTTAGTTGATGTTAAGCATCGGTAAACTTTAGTGTCTACTGAGTAAACTAGTGTTGGCCAAGTGGAAGAACATTATAGAAGCCAAGTGACAACATATTGATGCCAAGTGCTAGTTTTTAGAGTAATTAGATATTTTCTAATTAACTCTAGTCTACTTAAGCTAAAATTTAGGTATCTAATAATTAATTTCTTTTATTAATTATTATGATACAACCTGGATTAATTACTCTTCCTCTATTTAATAATTATCTTGTAATTATTAAATATCCTAAAGAGTTTTTTGTTACCTTTTTGGGTTTTGATCTCCTTTATAAGGACGATCTCTCATTGTAAACTTTAACTTGAGATAATTTATTTTTATAACAATTCATTTTTTTGCTCATCAAGAATGTCTCATCTATGGATCTGGCTATTCAAGCCTCCATAGCTTTTTGCTTCTCTCTTTTGTAATAGGTGTTTGCATGCAGGTGATTCTTGGGAGCTATGGGGTTGGTCATTTATCAACTTCAACATGGTATTAGAGCTTCAGATCTTCATGCCCCTATTTTGTTCGTGAGAGTTTTGGCATTAGATCTGACATTGATTTTTAGATCTGAGCTTTCAACATTTTTGAATTTTTTTCGACACTGGTCCTTTCTCTAGAATTGTGTTTCCAATGGTCAAACATTATGGCATTTTTTTTCCTTGATGATTTTTTGACCGTCAAATTTGGGCTCATCATTTTTTGACATCAACACCATGTCAGCACTACATCACTACTTCTTGTCACCTCCTTGGCCTCTATTCGAACCTATCTTTGTTTTTTTTCTCATATCTCAGGCATATGGACTTTGTTTTTTGCAAATGAGATATTTCCAGAAAGCTGGTTTCAAACTCATCATCATGGTATAAATAGTTTTCAATTTTGATGTTGTTTTGATGCTTTTTTCTACTATCAAAGTCTAGAGTTATTTTTTCACTCCAGAGGGCATATCTTGAGCATCTCATCTCAATTTTTTGAAAACATTATATTTTTGGAAAGCTAATTCCGTCTACTTTTTAGAAATTTTATAATTTCTTCTAGATTCTACTCCATGCTCTTTCTATCATATTTTTTTCTTTTTTGTAGTATGGTGGATATCTTGGGTCTTTCAGGTTTGGGGATCGTTTCATGGCATGGGTGTAATGCCCTACCCAGAGATACTTGGAACAAGGATCCAATACAAGCCAAGATTAAAAAAAAATTACAAGTATGAATGCACATGACAACATCATATAGGGATCACAAAGATCGTAATAGAAGACTTCATCACAATCCCAGCAACCAAGAGATCTCCAAACACCACTACCAAACTAACACACACGAACAAAAGAAAATAACAACCACACACAAGATGAGGGCTCAAGAAAGGACCACTCATCAACAAAAAACTAAGCTAGAGTACGATGCAGAATCTTGAAATTTGGCTAAGTCTGAAATCTTGAAGCCCTAAAAATTGGCTAAGTCTGGATTTTTGAAGCCCTGAAATTTCCTAGAATCTTTATCTTATCTCTGAGAGGTCTAAAACCTATCTCAAAAGATTTTTTGCATATATTAAAATATATCTTAAGTATAAAGATGCTTAAATGATATATTTTAAACCCTAAGAGATAGACAACTGAAATACACACACAACAATAATAAAAAAGCAACACCATAGGGTTGAAGAACACCGAAGAGGGTATCCAAATCAACTCTCAAAAAGTTTGAACCAGACTAAAAAGTGCTCATTGCTCCCTCGCATAGGTTTTTACAAAAAACTAGTTGATACTTTAATACAGCATAGAAAAGTATCATGCAACATTTCTAAAGAAGGAGGGCGACACTTTCAAGGACTGGGCAATACTTCTCTCAAAAGCATGTGACACTTTTAGGGTGTTGTACGAAATTTCTCACAAGGAGGTGTAATACTTTCCAGTATCGCACGATATTTCTCCAAGAGGTGTGCAATAGAACCAACAGACACACGACAAAGTTTCAATGGGCGTGCGATACATTCTTGTGTTGCACCATGCTAATAAAATGTCACCCATAAAAACACAAAAAACACTTAAGGAAAACACAAAAGGGGAAACACAGAGAAAAAATGAGTTCAGAACCTCCACACCGGGGAGTACCGGATCCACACAGATCGAGGAGTGAACACTTGAGTGCATAATCAATAGTATGCCAAGAAATCAAGGAGGAACATCAATCCATCTAAAATATAAAAATAACAAAACATACTAAAAGCAACATTGCAGTGAACATAAACAACATCGCAATGTACAGAATTAACATCACAATAACTGAACAACTAAACTAAGAACATGGTTCTTCCCAATCGTCAATAGCATCATAAGACCATCATGGATCCTAGCCATCCCCCGTGCATAACATCCCAAGCCACTAATCGAATCATTAGTACTGTCATAATAGGGACGTCACTAGTAAACATGCTAATAACCAAAAGCATAAGAAAATCTAACATGCTAGTAGTAAAGCATAAGATGATCCTACCAGTAGATAACATCACCTATCACATGCTAATCAACATAATAAGAAAATCTAACATGTTAACCAATAAGCGACAAGCAATAGATAACCCAATACAAAAATTCACATCATCAAGTCATATGCTAAACGTAATAATATGGAAATGCATCAAATAAACTAATATCATATAAACATGATATCCAAGCATTCTAATGAAAGCATAAATCATAAGAAAGCTTACTCCAGAACTCAAAGCATCAAGTGAAAACATTGAGCAACAGTCACACTAGGACAAGACCATCTTTATACACTAGTCCCTAGCAGTGGTAGAGGTAGCTACGCCTCCCAACCATGTGGCACCCGTAGGTCCACACGTATCATGTTGATGGAGATAATGATCTAACCACAAACACACAAAAAAAAATCCATGGCTAACACTCATGCCAGACAGTATGATGGCTGTTATGAAGAACTTAAGATAATGCAAGGAGTACAGGTCCTAGTCAGACACTCAATAGGCTACTAAGTAGGGGTTGACATCATGGAGAGTCGCTTGGCATTGACAAGCCCAAGCTCAAATCTGTGCATACTCAACTCCCTCAATGGAAGGCTCATACACTATGTAGACTCAACTCCCTCAACAAAAGGCTCATACACTGAAGTACTATTTTATTATCTTTAGTTTTAATAACACACATATTTTATTTAGTTATCACTTACTTAAAACTTCCTCTGCCAACCCTATGGTGTCATGACACCAAGCTGCGAGATAGAAGCCCCCTCCATATGATACCCTACCCTACCCATGCTCATCCTATGGAAAGTGCCTATGGGCATGCATAATCCCAACCCAACCCCAATGATCATAACTTTTGGAAGTACCACAGAAGATCAAGCCTCGCAAGTCACTCAAAAAATGTATGCGCACATACTTGTGTGTGGCGCACCACCATCATGAAGATCATAAAACAAGGACTGGATGAGAACACAATGCAAAAGATAACACCCAATTGAAAGCAATATGGGAAGGATGGATTCTACATGAATCCCAAAGCCAATAAAACCATACATCATGAAATCACTCAACTAGCCTCAATCTGATAGTATGGATCCTACACGAATCCAATGATGTAGCAAGACCAAAAATATCATGAACTCACTCAAGTGGCCTCAATCTAGGAGTATGGATTCTACACGAATCCTATTGTCCATGAAACAATAACAAAGGTCCAAAAGAAACCATAAAACCAGGTATAAAATCACTCAACCAACCACAGTGTCAACCAACCACAATGTCAGGAGTACGGATGCGGCATGCATCCCAATGCAAAAAAAATGTCCAATAGTGGTGTGATTGATATCCACATGGATCATTCAGGTCCATGACACACATTGTGCCAAGAAAACCTGAAAAAATAGGGCAGCATGCAAAATGAGGTAAAAATTTCAAATTTTGGAAAACTTCAAAATTAAAACCCATTTGGCCTTTGGGCACAAAATCCTTAAAAATCCAAAAATAATCAAGTTCAGACACCGTATGCAAAAATGGCCAGCATAACGGCATAAAAATCCAAACCCTCATCTCGAAAAATAGAAAAATGTTCATACCCACCCAACCGGGTAGAACTAACATATAGAAACGGAGGGGAACACTATTTCTCAGCCTCCAAACAAACAGCTACAAAAAATAGAAGCAAAAATGGAGCAGAAACAATAAAAAAGGAAAGCCCTACCTCATAGCCAAAAGGGCAAAACGAGAATCTGAACCATAAAATAAATAGCCTATAGAAGTAGCTAAAAATTGTGGCAATCCAAGGTTTCCCTGAGCTGGATCCAATGAGCCCAACCTCGCGATGATCCCTCACCTGTAGCTCCCACAACGAACAAAACAGTAAATCCTCATAAAGAGGATTTTGGGTTTTACTCTCAAACTTTCTAATTCAAAAGTGAGAAGTGAGGAATTAAATTCCCTTTTCGATATTTATTCACTTTTCAAGTGAATAATTGATTAGGGAAAATAACTAGCCAACCTAGTTAAACCCCGAATCGACCTAAATGAAAATAGGCTATTCCTAGAAATAGGAATTCATCTATGGCAAAGCTGCCAAAAATTAAAATAAAACAATTTAAAATCCTAAAAATCCAAAAACACATAAATTTCCTTAATAACTTTCACGACAATGTAAACCTCTAAATGCACAGACATGCTTACTGGTCAAATCACATAATGCAAATGAGTTCGGATTTAATAATCATCGAAAGGTTTAATAAAATAATTAAAATAAGGATACGTCGACCATACAAGGATGACATTGATAAAATATGAAAGGTTGAATCACTAACTCCATGTGCCACTACTAGGGATATAAATCCTACACACTAAACAACACGATCAAGTGCACCTGCATATAATAACATAGTCAAAGCAATAAATGCATTAAATCACCTAATTTAACCATTTATTAATTTATATTAAAATAATCTATTTACATCACTCATGTTCACATAAAGCATAAAAATGTAGGAATGAATTAAATAACCATACCATTAAATCCATCACCTAACACAATCAGAGGTATGTCCAAATACTAGATAACCAGAGATCATCATAAAACACACTGTCATCTCAAAATGGCATCATCATGCAATATGATTAATTGAACAACATAGTAGTCTAAAATCTATGATACTAAAATCAAAGTATAACATCTGACCCTCAGGTTCTCTCAAATATAAAACATCACATAAGTAACAGATATCTCTCAGATCAAAATATAACAAAGTAAATGTCCACAACACAACCAAATACTCCAACATGAACAATCCATTTCTAATTACTTAAGCATTTAATAATGATTGTTTAAAGAACAACAAAAAGGCACTTAAAACACATAAGTGAACACAATCATAAACATGACTATCCACTGCTACAGGAATCTAGTCCAGTGTAGCATGGTAATAGTACACAGTGCAATCTCTACACACATCTCAGGGTAACCACGAAAAAACCTCATGATACCACATTGATCTTGGTAAGCACTAGCACAAACCTTAGTGAACCATAAATCATATCATAATCTCATAGATCAGTCAAAAGCAAAATCAAAGCAACTAATATAGAAACATAAATCCAAACACCTCAACGGTGTAGACCACTCATGGTCACAATCATGATCCATCACAACAAAAGATCAACAGGGTTGCATCCAACATAATGACTTATAGAAGTCAAATGGGAGAGGCACTACAATGGGATCTCTTCTTTTGGGTTGTACTATCTATTGTATTAGCTCTTTTCCCTTTTTGATCATTGTTGATATCATTTCTAAGCATTTTTAATGAAACACACTAAGATAAAGTGCCACTCCTTTCTTTTCAAGATCTTTTTCACCATTGTGACTTATTTTATTCACACTACATTATAAAGTGCCATGGGGGGATAGTTGTTTTCCTTTTAGTGCCCTCTTCTTTTGTCAAGTGAGTGTACCTTCCAAGACATTAGCCCCATGGTGTGTTGATGGCACATACCTTTATAGGTGTTTGTACCTCTTCCTCACTCTTGATGTTCTTGGTTCTTTCTACAAGATAATTTTGGCCCACTTTCTCAATTTCCTATCACCTCACCCTATCTACATTAGGGGGGTTCTTCTATTATTTCTAATGCTTCCTTGGTTCATTGGAGTGAGCTATGTATTCAGTATTTGATCCTATGTACTAGGTGATTGAAGTGGTTGGATACCTATGCATTTTAGTGAGATGGATCATTTACCATATAGACACTCTTCTTTTCATCCCTACTTTGGTTGCAGCCTTCTATTTCAGTGGAGGTTCTTTAGATCAGCAGTTACTTTTAATAGAGTTTGTGGTTTTGTCATGCTTCAGTGATGTTCTTCATGATCATCTCTTTTTCCTATCTTTTGGGACATTCCCTAGTTTGGAGGCTTCTTCATTCCTTCACAAGTTCTTCAACATTTTTTCCATCTCTTTTTGGAGTAGGGTTTCTCTAATGTGGTTTTCTCTTTTTCTCCTCTTTTCAGAGATTTGGTTGCACTTGGGTATCTCATGAGACCTTGTTTGCTAGGACTCAAATCTACTTTTAGTATTAGTTTCTAGGTTTTTAGCTACTCCCTCAGTTTATCTTAAGGGGGGGTGTTAGAGTAATTAGATATTTTCTAATTAACTCTAGTCTACTTAAGCTAAACTTTAGGTATCTAATAATTAATTTCTTTTATTAATTATTATGATACAACCTAGATTAATTACTCATCTTGTATTTAATAATTATCTTGTAATTATAAAATACCCTAAAGATTTTTTAATTACCTTGTTAGGTTTTGATCTCCTTTATAAGGACAATCTCTCATTGTAAACTTTAACTTGAGGTAATTCATTTTTATAGCAATTCATTTTTTTGCTCATCAAGAAAGTGCCATCTATGGATATGGCTATTCAAGCCTCCATAGCTTTTTGCTTATCTCTTCTTAAATAGGTGTTTGCATGCAATTGATTCTTGGGAGCTATGGGGTTGATCATTTATCAACTTCAACACCAGTAAATATGTTAAATCAAACATTTGATGAATCTTAGCCAACTATTTTTTTTTCTTGAGTTGGTGGCACAGAATTTAAGGTAAACCATTTTGAGGATAATTCAAAGAATACTATATATGAAGTTTCTAGAGGAACCAAATGGAAAAGTGGGTAGATTCATTGTATCCTAGCTAACCCTAAAATGGATGATTGTGGTTAACCAACAAAATATCTAAATTCTCTATTTATAGAGATAGTTGGCTAGAAGCAAAGGTTGTCATGTGTGAGAACCTAAGGAAGACAAGGAGTCTAGGGTATTTCTTCCTTTAATGGTCGAATAGAAGTTATTGCAGTTGGCATACAAAGCAAGAAAGCTTAAGAATATGAATTCTTGAAGGGTGAACAAGCTATTAGAGCTTAAGTGTGTGAATGCCAAGCAGAATGGAGGACTAAAATAGAGATTGGTAATCTACAAGTGAGTTGTAATTTGTTATTAGATCAAGCCTTAATATTACTTTCTAATCATTGTATCAGTCTAGGGTAAATTATTTGGATTAAGATAGACATAATAGTCATTTATAAAACCTTTAACTAGGTGACATTCTAATTGGGTGCTTTAAAGCCCTCTAATAAGGCTCACTCCTAACAGGATAAATGAAATCCTTTAACTAGGTCACATTTAACGGTGTGTATTGTAACCTTTAACAAGGTTGGCCTCTCAAGGCATCACTTCAGAAGAGTGAGAATTAGTAGCATGTTACTGGTGGTCTTTCCCAAATTGGGTTTCCATGTAAAAGCCTTTGGTCAAATGTGTTATTGAATCTATTATGTTTCATGTTTACATTTCTGCATAGTTATTTTGACCTAGGATAGTAACCTACAAAGTTTCAATATTGTATGATCTAATGGATGCATGCATGACAAGGTTTTATGGATATGGTTCTACTAAGCATTGAAAATCTTTATTTGTACATCTGGACCTTGGATAATTGATTTAGTGCCCCCCCCTTCTTAGTTATTCTAAAGAATTCCAACTATTGGTATTAGAGTGCCATAGTGCTTAAAAGGACTATTTTGAAGATACTAAAAGCAAAAGAACAAGATGTTTAAAAGAGAGGTACCCAAGCTCAATAAGGAGAACTTTCCAACATGGAAAAGTCTAATGAAGCTATACATAGAAGGTCTTGGAAACCATGCTTAATCTACCATTACCAATGAGCATGTTAACCCTACTAGAGCCCTAACTATCAAGGATCCAAAAAAGAAGAAAGAACATAATTAGGCAATGTTGGAGATTGCCTCTACCCTAAGTTATTATGATTTTGATGACATCAAGGGTTGTGATAGCATAAAGAAGAAATGGGATGCTCTTCACACTATTTATGGAGAAGACACAAATGTTTTGAGAGCCAAATCTAGAAGTCTTAGAGGTAAGTTATATGACAATAGGATGCAAGAAGGTGAGAACATTGTTCAATATTGCTCTAGAATAAAAGATGGTGTTAATGTTATAAGAGGAGCTAATAGTAAAATTGATGATGATACTATATTGAGCAAAGTATTGAGAACACTACTGCCCATATATGTTAATAGAGTTTCTTCCATACAATAGTTAAGATGTATACTAGATTCTAATCTATCGCTTGAAGGTTTGGTAGGTAGGCTCACTACCTTTCAACTCTCCAATTTTGATAACTTCAAATCTAAGATTGTTGAATCTACTTTCAAAGCTAAATTATCATTAAAAGAACCCAAAGAGAAGAAGAAATAGGTCAAATATGTTTCTAGTGATAATGATATAGATGAGGAAGATGTAGAACAACTTGAATCACTACTGGCAAAGATATTTCATAGAGGCAAAAGAAAATTCAAAGGTAACTTACCTATCATGTGTTTTAATTGCAATGAGGTTGGTCATATTGGTGCTAGATGTCTAGAGAAGAGGAACAATAGAAGTGAAGACAAATATAGAAGTAAAAAAGATGAGGACAACAAAGATTACAAAGACAAAGGCAAGAAGTCTTGCTACATCGCATAAGAGGAAATCAAAGATGGATCTGACAACCATGATGATGAAGTGGTATATGTTGCAATGAAGGATGATTCTGATGAGAATGAGGCAATTTAACTAGTGTCTTATGTGAATAAGAGTGACAAATGGATCATTTATAGTGGGTGTTCACATCACATGAATGGAGATAAAAGTAAATTCATTACCCTAAATTATTATGATGGAAATAGTATAAGGTTTGGTAATGATGCACCATGTTTGATAAAAGGAAAAGTATCTATCAAAATCATAGAAAATATCATGTGCGACAATGCTTATTATGTTGAAGGAATTAACTATAAATTGTTGAGTGTGTCACAACTGAGTAATTCAAGTTGCAAAGTTGAGTTGGAGAAAAAGATAGCAAATATCTATGACACTAATGGTAAACTAATTGAAAAAGGTGATCAGACTAGAGGTAATTTATTCTATCTTGATATGAATGATGCTACTTATCTTGTTGTATAATTTGACGATGTGTGGTTATGGAACAAGAGGTTATGTCATGTTAAATTTGATAACTTAGTTAGTATCAGTAACATGAAAAGAGTCAAAGGTTTGTCTAAATTTAAGAAACTTGACAATATAATTTGAAAACAATATCAATTAAGAAAGATGACAAAATCTAGTTTTGAAACTAAGACTCACACTTCTAAAGAAATGCTTGAGATTTTTCATAATGACTTATGTAGACCAATTGATGTGCAAAGCTATAAGGGTGACAAGTACATTATCCTATTTGTTGATGATTATTCTAGGATGATGAAAGTTATGTTTCTGAAATAGAAATTTGATTCTTTCCAAATGTTTAAGTGGTACTTACCTAGAGTTGAAAAGGAGATAGGCAAAAGCTTGAAAATGATTGGGATCTAATAGAGGTGGAGAATTTACATCAAATGTGTTTGAGATGTTTTACAATGATAGAGGAATCAAAAGACAAACATATGCACCTAGGACCCCTCCACAAAATGAGATTGTTGAAAGGAGGAACATATATGTAATGGACTATGCTAGGACACTCATCATGATGGAGAAGAATGTTGCTTTGAAATACTAGAGAAAGGCTATCAATACAATTGGCTATACCTTGAACCATGTGCAAGTCAAGAAAGATACTCATTCAACACCTTTTGAATTAGGTATGGATACTCACCCAATGTAAAGTATTTTAAGGTATTTGGAAGCAAGTGCTACATTCTTAAGGATTTTGGGAATGGTAAACTAGATGCTAAAAGTGAAAAAGGTATATTCTTTGGATATTCCACAAGAAGTAAAGCACATAAGTGTTTAAATACTAATACTAGCAAAGTTGTGGAAAGTGCAAATGTGAAGTTTGATGAATATATAGAGGTACATGAAGTTGAACCTATGAAGGAACCTAAGGTGTAAAAATCATTTGTATACATTTATGAAGGTATGCCTACTAATGAAGATGTCATAAATCAAGTTTTAATGACTGCCAAGTCACATACAATGAATGCCAAGATTGCATTCAAAAATTGAGTTGCAAAAAAAAGTTGAGACTCATTATGATTCTGAGATAAGTATACATGAAAGAGATTTTAAATTACATGATAGAGAAGTACAAATTTATTCTGAAGTTGACAGACCTGATGAAGAAAGAAGACAAGAACCAAGATTTTCAAAGCATGTCAGAAAACATCACCATGCTACACAAATCATTGGAGACAAAGATGATAGACCAATGACAAGAAATAGGCTGAGAAGTGATACATGTTTTTTGAGCATGCATGAGCCTAAGATAGTGAAAGATGCCTTAGAAAATGAGGACTGGAGTAAAGTCATGAAAGAAGATATTGAGCAGATTTAGAAGAACAAGACATAGACTCTAGTTCCTAGAGCAGAGGACACGAATGTGATTAGAACCAAGGGGGTGTACATAAATAAATTAGATGAAAATGGTGAAGTCACAAGGAATAAGGAAAGATTAGTTTGCAAAGAGTATGCACAAGAAGAAGGAATAGACTATGGAGAAATATTTTCCCATGTTGCAAGATTAGAAGGAGTAAGAACTCTACTTGCTTACTCTACATACAAAGGTTTCAAATTTTATCAAATGAATGTGAAGTCAGCATTTCTGAATGACATATTAGAAGAAGAGATTTACATAGAATAGCCAAAAGGATTTTTTGATGCTAACAACAAGAACATGATGTGTAGACTACACAAATCTTTATATGGTTTAAAGAAAGCCCCAAGAGCATGGTATGAAAGGCTTCACAATTATCTTGTGAAGATTGGTTTTGAGAATACTGATGATAACAACAATCTGTACTTGAAGACAGAAGGATGTAAAGGTATTTTACTAGCTGATTTTTTTTTGATGATATCATATTTGGAGGTCAAGATACATTATGTAAAAAATTTGCAAATGAAATGAAGAAATAAATTGAGATGTCTATGTTTGGATAGATCAAGTTCTTTGTTGGTTTGCCAGTATATTAGATGAAGTATGGTACATCCATCACTCAGTCTAAGTATGTGAAGGAAATATTGAAAACTTTTAGATTGGAAGATTCAAAACTAGTTAGCACACCTATGGTGACAGGACACAAGTTGTCAAAGAATGATGATTCAGGTGATGTAAATCAAACATTGTACAGGTCTATGATTGGAAAATTACAATATGTAGTGCATAGAAGACTTGACATTGTATTATTTGTTGGGATTGTTGTAAGATTCTTTGCTAATCCTAAGGAGAATCATTTGATGGTTGTTAAGAGAATTATGAGATATCTAAAAGGAATCAATGATTATGGTCTATACTACAAGAAAAATGAAAAATTTGAGTTGAGAGCTTACATTAATGCTGATTGGGCTAGAAACATTGATGATATAAAAAGCACAAGTGGTGGAGAATTTTTCTTAGGAAAGAGGTCGGTCACTTGGACCAGCAAGGAAAAAAATTGCATAGCTCAATCTAATGTTGAAGCTGAATATGTGGTTGTTGCAGTAAATTATACAAACATTATATGGATCAAACAACTACTCAAAGGTATGAAGGAGGAAATCATTGAACCTATGGCACTTTATTGTGATAATACAAGTGGTATAAATATATCAAAGAACCATGTGATGCACACAACGACTAAGCACATTGCAATTAAGTATCATTACTTGAGAGAGTTAGTTCAAGACAAAGAAGTGAGGATTGAATATGTGAATACACAAGATTAGATAGTTGATATTTTCACAAAATATTTACCTAAGGATGCTCATGAGTATCTTTTAGGTAAACTAGGGGTGACACATGTATATGAGCAATGTTAGTATGCTAATAGAAACCAAATTTAAATAAAGCTTCTACAAACTAAACAAAATTCATAAACTTCAAGATAGACTAAGATGAGCTCTCAATTGAGAATATGAGCCATTAATGGGCTCTCTCAATGAGAAGCTCTCTTTTTGAGTGGCTTTGTCTAAATAGATAGGATGTATGCTCAAGCTTATGCTTCAAAAAGGGCTTCAAATGGAGTTGAAATTTGGGTGTGAGTGTATGGTTTTGATGTAAAATGGCTTCTTAAAATGGAATTATGACTTTACTTCATGGATTGTGTTATTTTGCAAAGGGGAAGGATCCAATTTATAGGCAAGAGGCTTGAGGGATTGAGGGCTAAGATGCAAAGATGGGAAAAAGCGTAGTGCCTGCCCTTAAGTCGCATTTTTGTCATCCTTGCCAAACTCTTTTAGGCCAATTTATGTTTGATGATTAGTATTACTATTTTAGAGATTATCAGATGTTGTTTTACACTCAGTTTATTATATGATGAGATTACTTGGTACTCTATATTTCATGCATGTATGATGATTATTCAAATATTTTCAGTTATCGATGATGATTAGTTAGATGGTTTATTATTCCATGTGTTTCTTATGGATGTATGGATGTATCATGTATAGTGAATAGTTTCATATATTATTACTGTACTTTGTATCATGGATTCGTGGAGGTTGATGCATTTCTATTTTTACATATGTATATTCTTTTAAGCCTTTCATACCCTGTGACTTGTATAGTGGATGATTGAGCATTCCGAATTAATTTGCCAAGAGGCATTTGGAACAAATGTATATTATGAACATGGGACTTTCTGATTATTCTTTCATATGTATGTGATAGTTGTTAGAATTAGAATTAATTAAATTTAACCGTGACTCAACGTCTTGGGATCCTTAAGAGATGTAACTTGCGATGTATGTTTATCAATGAATCATGTTATTGCTTCCACTATTATGTGTTTGAGGTGTATGTTATACTTTCTTACTTTTAAAAAAAAAATTGTTTAGCAAACTTAGTGAAACTTTAGGTTAATTCTTTTGGATCCCTTGGTGGGGCATTACATCTAGTATCAGAGCCGAGTTTCTACATTGGGAGCTCTGGGTATATTGGAACGCCACTAGTGTTAACTAATTGAACAAGAATGAAAACTTTAAACTGTTATGTGTATCCCTTTCAAACTGAAACTTCAAACTAGTCGAACTAAAAACATAACTTAAATTGTTAGTTGCATATTTTGCATACTTCAACACTTAGACTTCAAAACTGAAATTATACTTAAACTGAAATTACTGTTTTCAAAACATGTATCTTTTATCTATACATCATAACTTGTATATTTTCCAATGAATTTGGGATGTTGATCCTTTTTTAGAATTTTTTAGGGAATCTATTTCATTATTTGTTAAAATGAATGTCGGATCAATATGGTTTTCGATTTACTATTAAACCAGAATCATATTGCTCTAACTGTGTTGCAGTGTTCTCAGTGGATTCATATCCTCCTACAAGGGGAAAGGGTCCAATGGGATCCGCACACTGAGTCCTTAGCTTTTGTTTTGTTGTAGGCTTCTAGGAGTAAGCCTAAGTCTAGGGGGGGTGGATGTAGTGCTTGCCCCTAAGTCGCATTTCTGTCATCCTTGCCAAACTCTTTTAGGCCAATTTATGTTTGATGATTAGTATTATTATTTTAGAGATTATTAGATGTTGTTTTACACTCAGTTTATTATATGATGAGATTACTTGGTACTCTATATTTCATGCATGTATGATGATTATTCAAATGTTTTCAATTATCGATGATGATTAGTTAGATGGTTTATTATTCCATGTGTTTCTTATGGATGTATGGATGTATCATGTATAGTGAATAGTTTCATATATTTTTACTGTACTTTGTATCATAGATTCGTGGAAGTTGATGCATTTCTATTTTTACATATGTATATTCTTTTAAGCCTTTCATACCCTGTGACTTGTACAGTGGATGATTGAGCATTCCGAATTAATTTGCCAAGAGGCATTCGGAACAAATGTATATTATGGACATGGGACTTTCTGATTATTCTTTCATATGTATGTGATAGTTGTTAGACTTAGAATTAATTAAATTTAAACGTGGCTCAACGTCTTGGGATCCTTAAGAGATGTAACTTGCGATGTATGTTTATCGATGAATCATGTTATTGCTTCCGCTACTATGTGTTTGAGGTGTATGTTATACTTTCTTACTTTTAAAAAAAAAAATTGTTTAGCAAACTTAGTGAAACTTTAGGTTAATTCTTTTGGATCCCTTGGCGAGGCGTTACAAAAAGCTCATGGAGGGCTCAGATTGCATGAGAGGAGAGCACATGGATTGTGCTTCCTTACAGCCAATCAGGAAGTGACACATGTCATAGGGTGAGAGGATGTAGGGAAGGGGAAGGATGAGTCAACAAAGGAGGCTCAAGGGATAAAATCTTTATAAAGACCCTCATAATGGCTTGTAAGAGCAATAAAAGGACTTGGAAGAGTCACTTATGACCTAGTGGGCTTCATAAAGTTTTATGGTTGAGATATTTTGAGGGAGATGAGAGCAATTTCGACTTGGGCTTGATTAGGAGGGTTTTAAGCTTGCTTAGGATTGTACAAATGATTAGAGGATGGATTAGGATGGTTTAGGATTAGCTTAGGGATAGGCAAGTGGATGGCATTTAATGAGGGTGGGTGAAGGAGGAGATATTTGTTAACTTTGGCTTGGGTTAGTAAGTCTTAACCCATGTTTAGAGAATGTGACAAGGTTAGGAGGGGATTAGCATTAGGTTTAAAGACATCTTCTAGAATAGTCTAGACTTTGGATGAGGATAAAGAATTTCTAGAATAGTCTAGAATTTCCTAGGATGAGGATGAAGACTTTCTAGAAGAGTCTAGAACTTCTTAGGATGAGGATAAATTAGATTTTTAGGAAATAAATAAAGTTTTATTTATTTCAAGGGTTTGGGTTGAGGAGATATTTATTAAAACTTTTTTAATAAACATGAGGATTAATATTTAATCTTAATTAAATATTTTGAGTTGGGATTAGGGGTAGAAAATGATGGGATTAGCCTTTAATCAAAATTAAAGAAAGATTAGAAGATTTTGGAAGATGTTAGTGGTCTTAAGGAAATTGGCCAAGTTTTGGGCAAAAAATAAATTTTTTATTTATTTTGGGTTTTTTGGTCAATTTATTAATTAAATAATTAATAAATAAGGAAATAATGTTTAAATAAGATTTATCCATTTTTGGGAGGGATTCCTTAATTAAATATTTTTAATTAAGATAAAGGGATTTAATGGCATAAAAATAAATAAATTAATAAATGATGATGTCATCAGAACTTTTTTAGAAAATAAAAATGCTTTATTTTCTAAAGGTTTTTAGGTGTCTACATTTTGCCACTCTTTGATGTGATGCCGCAAGTGGCATGGCATCAAAGATAAGAAAATAAGATGCCCAAGGCTAGAGTAGAAGAGGAGAGAATGGACTGCAAGATGCCCCCTCAAGAAGGCGGCGAGGAGAGAAAGCGAGGCTCAATGACTTCTTGAAAAATACAAGAATCTGAGATGAGCAAGAAGACTCATATTGGCTTAAGAGAAGAGGTTTAGTTAGCTCAAACTCTCACTACGGGAGAATGATAAAGGGAGAATCAGAGGCACAAGAGGAAGCAAGCTTAAGATCTCAGGGATTGCAGAGGATAAAGGAGCAGAGCACTATAAAACGAATCCAGGATGAGGAGATGGATGAGGGGATTAAAAATTTGATGCAAAAGGATTTCAAAGAGTCAGATTGGCGGAAGATGGGTTTCGGAGATCCCTAGGACTAGGATTGTGGATCTCTAAAGATGAGGCTTGGTGGATTGATTTGGATTGGTGGATCCCTAAGACTAGGATTGTGGATCCCTAAAGCTAAAGGTGAGGAGTGATTCAAAGAGATACTGATGCATAAGCTGGGGTAGGAGAGATGGATGCTGGATATGGATGGGGGATAATGGAGATGAAGGAAAACCATTGAAGCTTTTTGAGCGGGGGGATACTTCAAAGAGAAGTACCACCATGCAGTTGAGCACTAGATTTGCTATAGGACTATTGGTTAATTGCCAAGGTTACCAAGAACATCAAGGCCTTTTCACCAACTGTCCAGAGGACTGACGAACTGACTCAAAACAAACACACAAGGATTTCCCTAGTATCACACATGAATCCTAGAGGAAGCAGTGTGGAAACGACACTGGGTAACCCACAAGCAGAAAAGAAAACAAGCAAAAGACATGATCAAGACCTTACGCTCTGATTGCCCCATTCGCAGGATACCATGATATGGAAGATCATGGCAGCCTTGAGGAGGGAACAAGGAGATTGCTTGGAAAAGATATTTCAAGACCCAACAGGGAAGAGTCCAAATAAAAAGAAAGTGAAAATCCAAAAGAGAACTATTTGCCAACGAGATGGGTAGGACGAGGTACTAACAGACCAAGATCAGACATGAGGAAAGCTATATCCTACAAGGATCTATCGGAGAGTACCTAAGCTGATGGATCTAGATGAGTGATGCGTCTGGCAAGCTGAACTAAGAAAGATAACACTTTGGTGATAGAAAATCTAGCTAAAAGATGCATTGGAATAGCTAACCAAGGGTTATGCGATGTGTGCAAGATGCTAATCAAGGAGGAACTGACACAAAAGCTGGATAGATACAATGGTATTAAGCTAAAGAGGATGTACAAGCTGGCGGACCAAGATATTTACAAGCTGAAGCTAACCAAGATAGTTACAAGCAGGAAAGGGCTCAGGATGATAGGATAGCGGGATGGTTCGATGTTGGTGCAAGATGTGAAAGCTAAGGGTGGGGTGATAGTGAAAGATATGGATTTGGCAGGATGCATCCAATGATGATGAGAGATTTTGTGACCAAGGATAGCTAGAGGAGCAGGATGAGATGGCTGGATAGGATGGTAGATAGCTAGGATTATGATGGATATAAATAGATGACATTGGGTTTGCATGAGGATAGCCTAGAGCTAGATACCAATGACAAGGGAGGATGGACAAGACAAGATCTCCAAGGAATATAGTGCCCTCCAATCAGAAGATAACATGCGGAAGGAGGTCTTATGATGGATGTGATAGGATTGAAGCTAGGATAGAAAAAGTTGAAGGGGCTAGGGAGATGGATGATAGCTGGGATGGTTGGTTGAAGCTACAGGAGATAAGTGGATTGTGTGAGATGGAAGATGGAGGGTGGAGGATAGGTGGATAGATTGGAAGATGGAGTTGGATGTCAAGAGATGACCAAAAGCATGAGGGTGATAGGCTAAGCTGGGGATGGCAAGATTACGCATGACACTTGTTTGCCAAGTTTTCATCATGGTACTTGTCCAAGGCGCTTGAATTGCCAAATTTTCACCAGTGGATGCTTTATTTTTCTTTTCTTTTTTGACTTTTTGACTTTGGACTTAGCTGGAATGATTTTGGCTTTCTTCAGCTATTTTTGGCTCATAGATGTTGGTAGGATGGATGAAAAAGGATTGGATTGAACAAGTGGAATGGTGGGTGGGAGTTTGATAGATAATGGATGCGAAGACATAAGGCTTGTGGGTAAATGGATGAGGAAAATGGAAAGATCATCATTGGAACACACCTTGAGAGGTGATAAAGTAGTGGGAAAGATGGTTTTGAGCGAGGTTGAGGATAAAATGGAGGAAGAGAAAGATAAGGACTAAAAGTAGAGTTGGAAGATGGAGGATGGGAAATTTAGGATAAGAAGCATATGGATTAAAAGTGGATTGGGGGGATGAAGGATGCTTATATGGGGATTTGGATGAAGGATGGATGGATGAGGCTTTTTGAGTAGCATGAATGGATGCCAATTGAGATTTCTCTTTGAGATGCATTTCCTTTATGAGCATCTTGGGTATCCACATGATTTTTGACTTTTTTAGCTTGGGCTTTTGTGGCCTCTTGACTTTTTCTTTGATTGGGATTAAATGTTTCTTATTTTGAACATGTATTTTAGAAGGGACATGTTGAGACTTGGATTTTTGTGGATTTTTGGATTTATGCTTTTGTATTTTGGCATCCAATATGCTTCTATTAGCCATGGGATGGGAACAAGAGCATGGAGGAGATGGAGGGATAATTGATGGAGTGATAGGGTTTAAAGGTCGGAAGGGATTCAAGGGTGAGTGCGTTTGATGATCTAGCTGGTGGATTTGAGGGGATGGAAGGATAGATTGGAACATAGGATATGGATGGATATAATTGCCCAAAATGGATGGAGGGAAGGAAGGATATGGGCCCAAAATAGATGGAAACGGGGAAGGTGGAGGTCCCAAAATAGATGGAGGGGATAAAGGATTCATATTAGGTATGTAAGGACCCAAAATGGATGGAAAGGGTGTGGAATTTAGATAAGGGATATATGGACCCAAAATGGAGGGTTGGAGATAAGGAGTAGGATGAGGGCCCAAAATAGATGCGGAATAAGATGGATGGGAACTTTGGGGTGGAGATGGAAGGACTTGGGACCATGCAGGAATAGCTGGTATACCAACATCTAGAAATACATTTTCATTTCTTTTTTCAATATGATGTTCATTATTTGGAACACAAGATGTGAGTCCATTACTAGCTGAAGGAGTTGGAGCTTCAGATATGATAATTAGTTCTTCTTCGATGGATCTATCATCATGGATTATGGGAGATGTATGATCATGAAGCAGAGGAGATGGGAGGATAGGATCTTGAGTTGGGTGGGATGAGGGAAAGGGATCTTGAGATGGAGTAAGTAAGATGGTAGGATTTAGATATGGAGGGGATGGTAAAAGTGGATCATGTAGGGGAATAAGTGGGATGGCGGGATCTTCTATTTTGTCGGAGGATATTTCAACATGCTTTTGGACAAGATCTTGATAGGAATGGATGGGAGTGGATGCATGAGGTTCATTATATGGGATTTGGATAATGCTTGGAGGAGGAGATGTGGATGGGATTTGGAGTGATTCAATGGGTGGTGGGAATTTGATGCTTGCAGGAAGTGGAAGGATTTTAAGCAATTTGATGGATGGTATGGGGATGATAGCTATGGGAGATGGGGGTGATATTATAGATGGGGAAGCTTCATCACTGACTACTTCACATGGTTGGATTAGATGACATGGCTTATCGACTGTTGGAGGTGGCTTTTCTTGTATTTCCTCTAGGAGATTCCTTGGAGACTCGTGTGTCAGAGGTGGAGGTGGTAGATTGATAGGAATAGCTGGTGTGATGAAGGTGGAAGATTGGAAGCTTGGTTGATTGGGTGATGGAGGAGAAGCTGGGATATCAGATGGCATGACTAGATAGTTTGGAATAACTGTTGGATTTTGGGGGATGGTTGGTGGAAGGCCTCTAAGGCTCTCAAGATACCCGTCATAGTCAACAAGATTTTCATCATCACTGGAATAGGATGTAGCGGGAGAAAGGAAAATACGACCAAACACATCATGATAGGTTTGGGATTTCATGTTTTGATGATGAGTTGGAAGGGGATGGGGTCTTGCATATGGATGAACACGGAAGCTCATGGTTGGATTTGGATTAAGCCTAGATTTTGGATTGGCTGATGAAAGATTTTCTAGGGAGAGTCAAAGCTACATGACAAACCTAAGGAGGATTGGCTAGAGATTTTTGGCTTTCCTGTGGATGGAAGACTTCAAGGGCATGCTGTCAAAAAGTGATTTTTGCTTTCCTATGCGTTGGATTGGTGGAGATTGTGTCAACTTAAGGATAGACTAATGATCCTATGGGCATGACATGAGATTGACCACTTGTGGATCCCAACCTTTTGCTTAAGGTGATGAGGGATAACAAGTGACAAAGCTAGATTACTCTAGACAAAGCTTTGTCAAACGGGTAACCTTGGTGAGGCTGATGGATTGGTTGGATTGATTGGATAGAAAATTCTAGCAAAATGACAACAACTCTCTAAAGGCTTGGGTGTGATTTTGGATTGGGTTGCTAGCTGGCTGGGGGGGATAATTTGGAGAGACTTTGGATTTGGGATTGTTCTAAAGCAAGGAACTAGATAGATTCGGTTGCAGCAAGGGAGCTTGGATGATTTTCTAATGAGGCAGTGACTACGCTAAGTATGCCTTGAGCTGGGAGATTTCTACTTTTTTGGGATTTTGACCAAAGTTGGCAAACATTCATTCAAAAGCTATGAACAAACAAGTAGACAAAATTTTGGAGCAAGAACATCAAACACACCAACATCCTAGGAAGCTTTCTACAAGGATGAAATTTGTTATAGCTAGGGAGTCCTTGATATACGCAAGGTACATGAGGCCCAAATCTGTAGATGAAACCAAAAAGATGTCACACAGCCGAGAGGAGCGGTAACCCACTTCTCCTCTTTCACTTCTCAAGGGTATAAAGTTCCTTGAGGCTTAGCCCGAGTGACAAAATCTTGATTCCAAGAGAGGTGTCTTTGGATTCACCTCCCAATTTTATACTCCGCCAGAACGCTGGAGTTGAGGTCGTCCCAAGGGGTGATGAAATCCCCAAGCAGGCCTCCTAAAAAGTGTAAAACAAGACCACATACATGATCTTGGGCTTTAAAAGACACATGTTTATTCCAATTGATGATTTAGATTTTGTAAGCTATGATTGAAGACACTTGTGATTATGGCATACAATGTTCATTCCAATTTGACAGCATCGTTAGCATAATAAAAATCGAGAGATCGTCAACATAAGAAATGCGAGTGTCATTGAAATTGCGTCCAAACCATGCAATGTTCATTGATTGTTAGGCATTCAAGATTGAGTGTGAGTTTTTTTTAAGCCCAAAACAAAGATGTGTGAAACTTGATTGCCAAGCGTGCGCCCGGAGGCCCTCCACGTGAAGATTTGTCCATTTTTTATGCCCAAATGAAGTGTAAGTGAGATTAATGCGCATTCAAAGAATTTTCAAACTTAGAAAAACCACTAAAGACCCAAGTGAGTGGAGTTTGATCTTTGTGGAGCACTTAACACCCTCTTAGGTAGACCCATCCCCATAGATGGTGCTAAGATTGCAACTAATGGTTAAATTGATGGGTGATTAAAGAGGGTGAGTCCAACTACAAACTTACTCAAAGCGTATTTATTAGTTTTTATAACTTAGAAGATTTCAAAAATGTGGATTCTTTTTATGCCCCAAAAGATGATTATTTGATCTATGGAATTCAAGATTGGATTTGTTGTTTTAATCATGCATTCATAAAAAAAAAAAAATTGATTTTAATCCATGGCACTCAAGAGTGATTTTAGCAACATGCATTCAAAGACAAGTGATTAAACATTCAAGTTTTTTCCTTTAAGCATTCAAGATTGAAATTTTGTGTGTTGTTTTAAGAACTTTGAAGTGCTTTGTTTTAACCTTAGATCATTCGAGATTGTTTTGGACTCAAAAGTGAAAATGACTCTTTGGACTTTGGTTTTCATTCAGGATTTTGTGTTCTAGTTTGCATATTTTAAGCCCAAAAATGATATTCCTAGATTGTTTTGATGCATGAAAAATCTAAGAAACATTCAAGATTTTGCAACAAGACATTTGTTTGGAACAAATAACAAAGCTTTTAGGACAATTTTTGGCAACCATTTAGGACTCTTAGTTTTCATGAGATTTTTAAAAGAACTTTAAATATTTGCAAATGAGGTTCATTTTATCCTTGATTGATGCTTTGAGTTTGATTTAGATTTTAGTGTGCACTTAGTGTTGATTTTGAACCTTTTGAAATGGAAACTTGAAGTTCTTTTTAAATTCCCAAAAATGAAGTGTTCCTAACTTTGCATGAATGCATCTAAAACCTTGATGTTGCAAGGATGCAAATGATTGGATTGGTTTAGTTTCACTTGTTAAAATTTTTTTTCTTTCTTGCAAATTTTTTAATTTTTAATGGATTTAAGTATGATTTGGGGGTTCATTTTAAGCACTAAAAAGAAGTGTGTATGATTTTTCTTCCTTAAAAAAAAAAGGCCAAGATCTCCCACAAGAAGAAGAAGAGGAAGTAGATGGAATAAGAAGAATATAGACAAGAAGAGGAAGAAGAATTCCAAGTTCTTTGTCCACCTATAAGCTTGAAAAATCTGCAAACACTATGAGATAGATTATGAGTTCCTTTGTCTTTTTCATGCTCATGTGGACCTACAAAACCAATTTATACAATCCTACCAATCACAAAAACAAGCAAAATTAGCCAAAATTAGCAAATGACATACAAAACTTGACTAAAAAAGCTAATGAAGATGACCCATGCGGGGTCCCACCGGGCGTGCCAAAATCTATATGAGAAATTTTAGTATGCTAATAGAAACCAAATTTAAATAAAGCTTCTACAAACTAAACAAAATTCATAAACTTCAAGATAGACTAAGATAAGCTCTCAATTGAGAATATGAGCCATTAATGGGCTCTCTCAATGAGAAGCTCTCTTGTTGAGTGGCTTTGTCTAAATAGATAGGATGTATGCTCAAGCTTATGCTTCAAAAAGGGCTTCAAATGGAGTTGGAATTTGGGTGTGAGTGTATGGTTTTGATGTAAAATGACTTCTTAAAATGGCATTATGACTTTACTTCATGGATTGTGTTATTTTGCAAAGGGGAAGGATCCAATTTATAGGCAAGAAGCTTGAGGGATTGAGGGCTAAGATGAAAAGATGGGAAAAAGCTCATGGAGGGCTCAGATTGCATGAGAGGAGAGTACATGGATTGTACTTCCTTATAGCCAATCAGGAAGTGGCACATGTCACAGGGTGAGAGGATGGAGGAAAGGGGAAGGATGAATCAACAAAGGAGACTCAAAGGATAAAATCTTCATAAAGACCCTCATAATGGCTTGTAAGAGCAATAAAAGGGCTTGGAAGAGTCATTTGTGGCCTAGTGGGCTTCATAAAGTTTTATGGTTGAGATATTTTGAGGGAGATGAGAGCAATTTCAACTTGGACTTGATTAGGAGGGTTTTAAGCTTGCTTAGGATTGTGCAAGTGATTAGAGGATGGATTAGGATGGTTTAGGATTAGCTTAGGGATAGGCAAGTGGATGGCATTTAATGAGGGTGGGTGAAGGAGGAGATATTTGTTAACTTTGGCTTGGGTTAGTAAGTCTTAACCCATGTTTAGAGAATGTGACAAGGTTAGGAGGGGATTAGCATTAAGTTTAAAGACATCTTCTAGAACAGTCTAGACTTTGGATGAGGATAAAGACTTTCTAGAATAGTCTAGAATTTCCTAGGATGAGGATGAAGACTTTCTAGAAGAGTCTAGAACTTCTTAGGATGAGGATAAATTAGATTTTTAGAAAATAAATAAAGTTTTATTTATTTCAAGGGTTTGGGTTGAGGAGATATTTATTAAAACCTTTTTAATAAACATGAGGATTAATATTTAATCTTAATTAAATATTATTGAGTTGGGATTAGGGGTAGGAAATGATGGGATTAGCCTTTAATCAAAATTAAAGAAGGATTAGAAGATTTTGGAAGAGGTTAGTGGTCTTAAGGAAATTGGCCAAGTTTTGGGCAAAAAATAAATTTTTTATTTATTTTGGTTTTTTGGTCAATTTATTAATTAAATAATTAATAAATAAGCAAATAATGTTTAAATAAGATTTAAACATTTTTGGGAGGGATTCCTTAATTAAATATTTTTAATTAAGATAAAAGGATTTAGTGACATAAAAATAAATTAATTAATTAATAAATGATGATCTCATCAGGACTTTTTTAGAAAATAAAAATGCTTTATTTTCTAAAGGTTTTTAGGTGTCTACAACACCCCTATCCAAAGCTACGTAAAGAAGACTAAGTAGTGCCCTACATCAATTGAGTTGAATGTTGTATCTTACAACTTGAAGCAATGAATATTACTTTAGGAGCTGCCTATAGTAATGAAGGAGTTGAATTAGGAGATATACAGTTACATGAAAGGTGATAGAGGGAGAATCTGGAATTGATTATATCTACATACATAGATGTCAAGCCTTTGGAATTTTTTTCAAAGAGGGAGATACAAGACTGAAGAAATACATATACATAGTAAGAGGGAGAAAGTACTAGGGGAGATATAAGAAAGAACAGAGAGAGACAGATACCTAAATATCAAAAAGAGGGAGATATAAGTCAAGGGGGGAAGATACTAGTAAACAATAAAGGAAGATATGTTTGTTGAAGTTTCAAGAAGGAAGAAGAACAATAAAAGATGGCTAAATTCATTGAATCTATTGAATCTAATTGTAACCCGAAGATCTATGGTTATGGTTAAGTAGAAAAAGATCTTAGATACCTATTTAAGGAGGCATATGAGATGTTTTATGTTGGTTGTTCGACTAGAATTTACAAAGACAAGTGGAGAATAGACTTGTAAAGAAGAAGTGTGAAGTTTGTGATGTGAGAGATTGCTTGAAGAGTTTCCAAGTAGATATGAGTTATTGAGAGAGATGGATGTTAGAATATTTAGAATAACTAAGAGGAGGGGTGAATTATTTATCCAAGGTCTAGATGTACTAATTGAACAAAAAAAAACTTAAATAATTTTAGATCTTATCCTTTCATTTCTTGGTCTCTACTACAAATTGTTAGCAACATCAACTAGTTGTCCACTGTTTTAAAATAGCACACTTGTAGAATGTAAAATTTAATTAGGAAAACATCATAATAACATCCACACAAGTTTAACACTAGGATTTAACATGAAAATCATATTTGGGAAAAAACCACTAGCAACATGTCACTAATTTTCACTCTTTTAAAATGAGCCCAATTAGGAGCCAACCCTATTAAAGGTTACATTACACATTGTTAAATGTGACCTTGTTAAAGGATTTAACCACCATGCGA
Source organism: Cupressus sempervirens (assembly GCA_028749045.1). Lineage (NCBI taxonomy): Eukaryota > Viridiplantae > Streptophyta > Pinopsida > Cupressales > Cupressaceae > Cupressus > Cupressus sempervirens. The sequence continues at coordinate 739,306,232 of CM053793.1, forward strand.
GAAGTGGCCTTGTTAGAGGAATTTAGAACATTCCATTAGAATGTCACCTGATTAAAGGATTTCAAATATTGTTCACAATGGTTAGAAAGTAACAACAAGTTTGATCTGTTAAGTACAACTCACATTGCATGTAAAGATCTATGTTTAGCTCCCATGCATTGACTCACTATTTGGCCTCCATTGTCATCTCAATCTCTAATTTTCTTGGAAACCCTTCAATAAATCACCCTCCACTTCTTATCAACTCAATTAAGCCTTCTTCTTAGATTCTCCAATCAACAACATTAGTAAAAACTCCAACTCTCTAGAACTTTTTCACATGCACACAACCTCTCTGCATTGTGTTCTATGCACTCTCTATACAAAAAGTTTTCCTATGTACCTCTTTAAATATGTAGTTTTGATCTTTTTTTTCTTGATCAACACCATAGATCTTAGGGTTCAAGATTCAATCCATCAAATTCATTGTATTTGTTTACCATTTTTTATCTCTTCTTTTCTAGAAACTTCTCCTTGAATTCATCTCTTAGGTCATATACCTAATTCTCTCCTAATATTAAATGATACAACTCATTGATCCTTATCTTCAACACACTTTTCATATCCCAAAAAATAAACCTAGTCAGCTAGAAATTACAATTCTTCACAAATAGTTAAAATGTTGTTCCTCGGCCTACACTAAGTTCTAGCACTCGGTCATCACTAAGTTACTCATTCGCTATATAATTCATTCTCAGCATCAACTCTATCACTCAGTCGATATTGATGCTCAGTCAACACTAAATTTTCTTGGCACTTACTATGGCTCGATTGACACTAGCATTACTTGGCACGTTCAATAAATTTTTTTAGTCTTCTACTCTATTACTTGATCAAGATTATATAGTTAATCTATATTTTTTCACATGTTCAAATCTTGTACATTATTTTCTTCTCCACTTGCAATATGATTTAAATAATCACTTTATCTTGTCAAATTCCAACAAATCAAATGTCCATGTGTAGTTTTCTATTAATAACTCAACCTATCATCTAGATGTTTTTGTTATGAAAAAATTCTCAAATCCTCTTCATCAATCAAAATAGATATGATATTTAGATCAGTTAGCAAATTGTCCCACCAAATAGATTTGAGATCAATGACAACATAAGAATTGTCCAATTGTAGTTTCTAATAATCTCCCTCCTTGGCATTTATGGAAACACCTCTTAAAATATTTTAGGAATACTTCAGGTCACCATACAATCCAAAACTTGAACAATTTTGAGTAACATTCTCAATGTATTAGATCTTCATTAATATCCTTAGTTTTATTTTGATTCATATCTTTGATCTAGCAACATCTCAAGTAAATCTTATGAACTCCTTCTAAGTAATCACTCTTTCTTACTTAGCATGTCTTTGCCATATTTCACTTTCTCCTTCTATTAGGTTTTTCAGATATTCTCTCCCTCTAGATATATATTTCTCTGTATATTTTAGACAATCTCTCCCTCTTTGACAACAATGCCAAAGACACTATCTCTTTCTCATACATCCTGATCATGTAGATACTTTCATGTTAGTTCTGAATTCTTCATTTGTCATCTTCATATGAATAATTTTTTATTTTGTCCTTCTTCTTCACTAGTACCTTAGGAAACTCCTAAAGTAGAACTATCTGCATCAATGTGTAAGATAGTTTGTCTAGTACATTTAATGCAAAGCTTCATTGTAGCTTAAGTAGCTTGGTCTAGGGGAATCACCCCCAGTTTACCTCTAAGATATTTGTGACCATCCCTAGGTAAATCTTTAGCAAATATATCAACTATTTGTTCTTTTGTGTTCACATATTCCAATTTTTCTTCTTTTTTCTTTAACTAGCTCTCTCAAGTAATGATACTTGATAGCAATGTTTTTTGTCTTTGTGTGCATGATAGGGTTATTTGATATGTTAATAGAACTTGTGTTATCACAATAGATAACCACTAGATCAGTAATCTCTTCCTTAATACCTTTCAACAATTGCTTTATCCAAATGATATTTGAACAATTCACTATTGGGTAAGTGCAAGAAGTTGGGTCTCACTTTTGGGCAAAAAGTGGAAGCATTTTTCTTACTTTTGAAATTTCTTGTTAATTAATGTCAAAATTTGAAGCATTTAGAGATTAATTTTTTTTAAAAATTAAAAATAAAAATTTTAGTGTTTGAAATCCAATTTTTGAATATGTAAGTTATTTGTGTACCCATATGATAGATTTTGTTTTTGTGTACAACTTTTTCAAAATGCCTATTTCAGGACCATACCGCACTCGTGTACAGACACCATAATTTGACACAAATAAATGATTTTTTGCAAATTCTTTTAAAGAGAGTTACCTAATACACCTAAGATTGATGATAATATTTTTCCTTAATTTTTTATTGAATAATTTTATTATTATTAATTATTAATTGGCTATTAAGGTAAATTTTAAAACCTCTTGTGTACGAACACCATAATTTGATCAAATTTTCACTTTTTTCAAAAATTCTTTTTTTAAACCTCAAAAGAATAGTATGTAGATTGATGACATATAAATTAATTTAAGAAAAATTATAAAATAAAAAAGTTATTAAAGTTTTAGTGAACTTCACTATTTTACATTTAGGTACCACCTTTCATTAAAAAATAATCCAAAAATAGTAAATAAAATTATAGCACTATAAAATTTATATTTTTGAAATTAGGACAATGAGATCTCTAATGAGTTTTTTTGAAAAATTGATCAAGAAGACCCTCTAAAAATTATGGCAAGGCATGAATTTTTCAGTTCAATGTCTTAGCCAAATCTTGAGAGGTCAAGGCATAGGCTTGGTCTCACCAAGCCTATCTTGAACCAAAATCCAAGGTAGGAGAAAAAACTTTCGCCCCATGTTGTAAGAAATAGACACTCATTATTTGAAATTCAAAAAATGGGTACCTGTTTTGAAAAATTCAAATCGGCATATCAAACCACCCCCAAAAAAAAAACAAAATTTTGAATTTTTAGAAATGGGTACCCATTTTTTACTTTTCAAAAATGGGTGCCTGTTTCTAAAAAATACAAATTTTTTATGTTTTCAAAAATGGGTACCCATTTTTTGAAAATATAAAACAGGTACCTGGTTTTAAAAAAATTGGTGCCCATTTTTAAAATTTTGGATCAGGTGCTTGAGCCTAAAATGGGTACCCATTTCTAAAAGAGCACGATCTTAATCAGTAGGCTTCCCCAGAATTGAGACCCAATTCCTTGCTTCTACCCTGTTGTTGACACGTACTCGACTTTAGTTGTTGATTGGAAAATGTAGTTCTACTTCTTGCTTGTCCATGAAATCAATCTCTTTCCTAGAAAGAATGCACCACCGCTTGTGCTTTTTCTATCATCAACATTTCCTACCCAATCAGAGTCAGTGAATACCTTTAGTTCAAACTTGTCATTCTTCTTGTAATAAAATCCATAGTCTTTTGTGCCTTTCAGATCTCTCAATATCCTTTTCACTGTCATCATATGATTTTCCTTAGGACTTGCTAAAAATCTGGCAAATATCCCAACAACTAATGCAATATTAGGTCTACTATAAATAACATATTGTAATTTACCAATCATTGATTTGTATTGTGTTGGGTTCACATTAGCAAAATCATCATTCATGATAGTTTGTGTCTAGTAACCATAGATATACACACTGGTTTTGAATCTTCCATCCCAAAAGTTTCTAGTATCTCCTTGATAAATTTGGACTAATTAATGAAGATACCTTGCTTCATTTGATACACTTGTAAATCAACCAAAAAATTGATCTCATTGACATTTCAAATAACTTCTTCATTTCATCAGTAAATGATTTGCATAATGTTTCTTTTCCTCCAAATATGATATCATCAAAAAAAAAAATCAAATAACAATACCTCATTTTTCTTTCCAATATTCAAATATATATATATATATATATATATATATATATATATATATATATATATATATATATATATATATATATATATATATATATATATATATATATATATATATATATATATATATATATATATATATATATATATATATATATATATATATATATATATATATATAAATCATTTGTCAAACCAATCTTCAACCAAATAATTATGCAGCCTTTCATACCATGCTCTAGGGGCTTGTTTCAATCCATATAAATCTTTGACATACCATACTCTTCTTGTTGGGATCCACAAATCCTTCAGGATGATCTACATATACTTCTTCTTCAAGTATCCCATTTAAAAATGAAGATTTGACATCCATTTGATATACCTAAATCCTTTATATGCAAAATATGCAAGTAGTGTTCTAACTCCTAATCTAGCTATGGAGGAAAATGTTTCCCGATAGTCAACACCTTCCTCTTGTGCATATCCTTTGCATACCAATCTAGCCTTATTCCTTGTGATTTCACCTTTTTCATTCAGTGTGTTCCTAAATACCCACTTGGTTCCAATAACATTTTTATCTTTAGGTTTGAGTATTAGGGACCATGTTTATTTCTTTTCAATCTGTTTAATTTCTTCATTCATATCTTGTATTTGGTCTTCATTCTCCAAAGCATATTTCACTGATTTGGACTCAAACTCACAAAGTAAGCATGTATCACTTATGAGTCTTTTCCTTAACATAACACTAGACTATTTATCTCCATTGATTTTTTAAGGTGCAGGATGTCTTCTTACATATTTTTCTAACACGAGCTCTTTTCTTCTTTGTTCTCCAAGAGGTTCATCTAGAAAAATAATTACAAGCTCATTATATCTCCCTTGTTCAGGTTCTGGTTTAGGTTCTACACGCTCAACATTGCCTTCCTATTGTTCAGCTTCCTCTTTCTGTACCTTGGCATCATTTATTTGTTGTTTGACACCCACAATCTATTGTTCGGCAACTAGTTGTTGCAACTCGGCATTCCCAGTCTATTGAGGATATGCAACTTTGATTTCTTGTTCAAGTGGAGTGCTTGGAGAACTATCATTCACATATATGAATTGATTGTAGTCTTTAGTTTCTATCTTACATTCAACTTTATTTTTCTTTGTATATTCATCAACTTTCACATTTGCACTTTCTACAACTTTGTTAGTGTTAGAGTTCAAACACTTATAAGCTTTTCTCTTTGTGGAATATCCTAGGAATATACCTTCATCACTTTTAGCATCAAGTTTTCCATTTCTATTTTCTTTAATTATGTAACATTTTCTTTCAAAAACTTAGGTACATATCCATATCACAATTCAAAAAGTGTAGCATTTGTACCTTTCTTGACTTGCACTCTATACATAGTATAAATAGTTGTACTTAAATCTTTTCTCTAACATTTCTATGACACATTCTTCTCCATCATCAATGATCTAGCACAATCCATTATTGATATTTTCCTTCTTTTAGCTATTCCATTCTAAGGAGGGGTCCTAGGTGCAAACATTTGTCATTTGATTCCTCTATCATTGCAGAATATGTTGAACTCATTGGAAATGAATTCACAGCCTCTATTGGATCTTAAACACTTCAGACTCTTGCCTTTCTCCTTTTCAACTCTAGCTAAATACCACTTAAATAGTTGAAAAGCATCATATCTTTCTTTAATAAACATCACAGTCATCATTCTAGAATAGTCATAGACAAATAGAATGAAATATTTGTCTGCACATAAAATCAATAGGTCCACATAATTTAGTATGAACCAATTCCAAAATATCATCAGATTAATACGTTTTTCTCTTGAAACTAGACTTTGTCATTTTCTGCAATTGACATTGTTTACACATAGCATTATTAGGTTTCTTTAGTTTTGGAAAACCTCTTATTCTTTTCATTTTACTAAAGCTAACCAAATTGTCAAAGTTTATATGACATAACCTCTTGTTTCATAACCAAAAATCTTCATGTTGTGTGAATAGACATGTCTCATTAGATAAATCTAGATAGAACAAGTTGCATGTTGTTTGATCACCACTTCCAATCAATTTACCATCAACATCAAATATTTTGGCTTTCCTATGATGGATTTCAACTCTGTATCCTAATTTGTTTAACTTTGAAACACTAAAAAAATTATAGTTAAGCCCTTCAACCCAATAAACATTGTCACATTTGATCTTATTAGTTAGTTGAATTGACCCTTTACCCTTCACAAGACATGAAAAATCATTACCAAATTTAACACAACCACGCTTGTATGGTCCAATGTCCTCAAATTTATTTCTATCACTATTCATGTGATTAGAGCAACTACTATTAATTATCCATCTATCACTTTTATTCATGTAAGATATTAAAGTAATTTTCTCATCTTCATTAGAATCTTCTTTTATAGCACTATAGACTACCTCTTCATCATTACTTTCAAATTTAGCATCAGTTTCTTCTTAAACAATATAAAAATATTTCTTACCTTTGTCCTTTTAGTCCTTGTTCTTCTTGAAGTCTTAGGAATGTCTTCTTCCTTTGTACTTTCTCTCCTTCTTTTCATCCTTGTCTTCTTTGTCAAGACACCTTGCAGTAATATGACCAACCTTGTTGCATGAAAAACATATTATCAAAAGTTTACCTTTGTATTTGCCTTTGCCTCTTCCAAATCTCCTTGCTATAAGTGCCTCAAGTTCATCAAGTTCATCTTTAGAAGCATCACTATCACTTTTCACATATTTTCCTTTTCATTTCTTACTAAGAACTAGTTGTGATTTAAAATCAGTTTCAATAGTAGTAGGAGTGTAATTATCAAAATTAGATATCTCAAAAGTAGTAAGCCTACCAGTTACATCTTCCAGGGTCAAGGCATTACCTAGAGTACATCTCAATCCTTGTATTGCACAAACCCTAATAGCATATATAGGAAGTAGAGTTCTCAATACCTTGTTGATTATTGTGTCATCCTCAATCTTTCCTTTAGCTCCTCTAATAGCATTGACAACTTCTTTGATTCTTGTGTAGTATTGTGTTATGTTCTTACCTTCTATCACTCTCATTTCATCAAACTTACCTCTCAAAATTTCTAATTTGTCTCTTAAGACATTATCATTTCCTCCATAGATGGTCTTAAGCTTATCCCCATTTCCTTTCAATTCTTGCACTCCTTTAGGTCATCAGACTCATCATAGCTTAGGGTTGAAGCAATCTCCAACATTGATAGGTTATGTTCTTGCTTCTCTTTTAGTTGTGGAGAAGTCAAAGGGAATTTTTTTATGTCCACATATGCACGGTCCAAAAAATCTGATGCAACATCACCAATACTAGCTATATGTAGTCTCATCAACTTCTGTCATGTAGGAAAAATTTCCTTGTTCAACTTTGGTACCTCTCTTTTGTATGCCATGATCTTTAGCTTCAAGTAGCTTCAAACTTCTCTCTACAAGCACCAATTCTCTAATACCAATTTTTAGAATATTTAGAATAACTAAGAGGGGGGCAAATCAGTTATCCAAGGTCTAGATGTACCAATTGAACAAACAAACGCTTAAACAATTTTAGATCTTATCATTTCATTGCTCGGTCTCTACTACAAACTATTAGAAACATCAAATAGTTGTCCAATATTCTAAAATGAGAGACTTGCAAAATGTAAACTTTAATCAGTAAAACATCATAATAACATCACACAAGTTTGACACTAGGATTTAACATGAAAACCCAATTTGAGAAAAATCACCGACAACATGACACTAATTTTCACTCTTATGAAGTGATCCCTATTATGAGCTAACCATGTTAAAGGTTGTAATACACAATGTCAAATGTGACCTTGTAAAGGATTTAATCACCCTGTTAGGAGTGGCTTTATTAGAGGACTTTAGAACATTTCGTTAAAATGTCACATGGTTAAAGGATTTACATAGACTATTAAGTGCTTATGATTGTTAGCTCAACCTTGATTAAAGGATTTCAAATACTACTCACAATGGTTAGAAAGTAATAGCGAGTTTGATCTATTAAGTACAACTCACTTTGCATGTACAAATCTTTGTTTAGCTCCCATGTACTAACTCACTATTTGGCCTCCATTGTCATCTCAAACTCTGATTTTCTTGGCAATCCTTCAAGCAATCACCCTTCACTTCTTCTCAGCTCAATTAAGCATTTTGCTTAGATTCGCCAATCAACAACATCAGTAACAACTCCAACTCTCTGGAACTTCTTGACATGCACATAGCCTCTTTGTACTTTATGTTCTACACACTCTATATACATAAGGTTTTACTTCATGCCTCCTTAAATAGGTAGTTCTAATCTTCTTTTTCTTAATCAACACCATAGATCTTAGGGTTCTCGATTCGATCCATCAAATTCATTGTATATGTTTTCCATTCTATTTATCTCTCTGTTTCTAGAAAGTTCTCCTTGAATTCATCTCTCATGTCATTTGCCTAATCCTCTCCTTATATTAAATGATCCAACTCATCAATTCTTATCTTCAACACACTTTCCATATCCCAAGAAATCAACTTAGTCAGCTAGAAACTATGATTCCTTACAAACAATTAAAATGGTGGTCCTTGGTCAACATTGAGTTCTAATACTTTGTCATCATTGAGTTACTTGATCACTATAGAACTTCTTTCTCAGCATCAACATTGTCACTCGGTTGATACTGATTCTCAATCAACATTGAATTTTCTGGAAACTTACTATGGCTTAGTTGACACTAGCATCACTCAACATGTTCAACAAAATTCTTCAGTCTTCTACTCTATTACTCAGTCAAGCTTATACATTTGATTTATATGTGTTCACACATTCAAGTCTTGTACATTTTTGTCTTCTCTAATTGCAACATGATTTAAACAATCACTTTATCTTGTCAAAGTCCAACAAAGCAAATATCCATGTGTAGTTTCCTCTTCATAACTCAAACTATCCTGTAGATGCTTTTGTTATGAACAACTTCTCAAATCATCTCCATCAATCAAAATAGATATGACATTTAGATCAATTAGCAAACTATCTCACCAAATAGATTTGACATGAACGACAACATAACAATTATTCCAATTATAGTTTTCCAAAATGGAGTCCAATCAATGAACCATAATTGAGCTAAATGAAGGTCTGAATTTGCAAAGTGAGTTGTATGTTATCATATCAAACCTAGTTGTTACTTCCTAATCATTATGGTAGAAGTAAATTCCTTTTGATTAAGGTTGACCTAACAGTCATTTGTAAATTCTCTAGTAAGGTAACATTCTAAGGAAATGTTCTAAAGTCCTCTAACAAGGCTACTCCTCATAGGGTGATTAAATCTTTTAATGGGGTCACACCTAACAGTGTGTTTTGTAACCTTTAATAGGGTTGGCTCCTAACAGAGCTCAATTTAGAAGAGTGAAAAGAGGTAGCATGTTACTTGGTGATTATCCCAAATTAGGTTTCAATGTAAAATAGTGGTATCAAGCATTTGTGTGGATTTTTTTATTTGTTTATACTATTACTATTTTAAGTTTTACGTTATTGTTAACTGTGATATTATTCTTCTAGTCGGCACATATTGAACAAAGAGCTAAAATGGAATGAATAAGTTTAATGGAGATGGATAATTTATTTGATATGTTGTTCATGAGTTTGATTAAGTTTTTTGGAGTTGTTAAAAGTTGATTTTATACATCTAAACCTCGTGATAATTGATTCACCTCCCATGCCCCCCCCCCCATTGGAATTCTTTAGAATAACTAAGATGGGGGTGAATCGGATGTACAAAGAATATTTTTCACAACTTAGTGAACCCATATCTGTAAAACATATTCATTCATGCATCCATTAGATCATACAATCACTTAAAATTTGTAGGTTACTGTTAAATCAAATTTGCAAAAATGTAAGCATGAAACACAATAGATTCAATAACACATTTGACACAATGATTTTATGCGGAAACCCAATTTGGGAAAAACCACCAGTAACATGGTACTCATTCTCACTCTTCTAAAGTGATGCCCAATGAAAGACCAACCCTGTTAAAGGTTAAAATACACACTATTAAATGTGACCTAGTTAGAGGATTTCAATCACCTTGTTAGGAGTGAGCCTTGTTAGAGGACTTTAGATCATTCACTTGGAATTTCACCTAGTTAAAGGATTTACAAATGACTGTTAGGTCAACCTTAATCCAAAGGATTTACCCTAGACTAGTACAATGATTAGAAAGTAATAGTAAGGTTTGATCTGATAACAAATTGCAACTCACTTGCATATTATAGATCTATGTTTCAGTCCTCCATTCTACTTGGCTTTCACACACTTGAACTGTGATAGCTTGTTCACCCTTCAAGCATTCATATTATTAAGCCGTCTTGCTTTGCTTATCAATAGCAATCCCTTTTGTTCAATCATTGAATGAAGAAATACCTTAGATCTCTTGTGTAACTTAGGTTCTTGAACATTGACTAACCTTGCTTTTGACTATCCATCACTATAAATAGAAAATTAAGATCTTTTGTCATTCATCCTCTATTGTCCATTTTAGGGTTAGGTAGGATTAGGTGGGATTCAATTAATCTACCTGCCTATTCATTTTAGTCCCTTCTAGAAACTTTTCCTTCAATCCTCTTTGAATTCACCTCAAAATGGTTTACCATGAATTATGTGTCATCAACTCATCATAGTTATCTTCCACACACTTCACAAAATTCAAAAAACAAAATAGTCGGCTTAGATTCAAATCCATGATTTAACATGAATACTAGCACTCAGCATCAATATGTTGTCACTTAGCTTCCATATTTTTCTTCCATTTGTCTTCAACTAGATCACTTGGAAAACATTAAAGTTTAATGGTGCTCGGCATTAACTAAACTTTACTCGACTTACATTGTATCATGCAGCATACACTAAACTTAGACTTTTCTTGGCTCCTACTGATTTTCTACTTGGCTTGCACTAACTTTTCTCGGCACATACTGTCCAATCGGTCAAGCTTGGAAGACTCAATTCTTCTTACTTGTTCTTCTAGACTTTATCAATATTTTCAAACTTTGCAACCTTAAGTAGATAATTAAGATAGTATATCATCATTTTCTTAACTGATCTTTGTATTCTTTTTTCATTACCATAACTCAACCTTTTCTCTAAGTACTTTTATTATCTCATTTGATCAAATCATCCTCATCAATCAAACATATGATAATACTCTAATCAACTAAGCAATTGCCTTACCAACAAGTAGCAGATTTGATATCAGTGACAAAGAAATTATTGAAACGCATTCTCATACTTGTATCAATCTATTTTCAACACCTCTCAGTTACTTTGAATATCCTAACAAAAATTACAGTGTCATATCCATATGTCTCATCTCTCCAATAAAGTCATTTATATAGACCTCATTACTTAGTGTTGGTGTTGTAGTACTAGATGGCTCCTCAGAAGATTATCTTAGTTGACTATGTCTAGTCATAATATATTTGCCCACTATGTCAGAAGTAATGTTTCTAGTTGCAACTATAATGTGTCCTATCTTGTCAATTGCTTCCCCTATGAGAAAAAATAACATCTTTGTCAATAGTAACAACCATCATTGGTGTCACTATTAGAGTCCTCTGATCCACCAACTATCAATGACTAGGTGGAACTTGATCAATCCTATGCTCCTAATCATGATTAGCTACATAGTCATGTCCTTGACTAAAATGTGTTAGAAAATCCAATAGTTGACATTGAGCCCCATACAAAACTCAACATACAACTATTGGGAAAAATATAATGATATTTGGTCGTTATTGAGACAACAAACATGTGCTGGATGAAATCAAGGGTATATCATACATGCAATTCATGGATTAACACATTGTGTAACTTTATATGCCCTCACTATGGTCTTCCTTTAACAATATGAGAAGACCTCTTATTGGATGATATCCTTAAAGACCAAGTTTTGAATCCTCTCTACACACAGATCATTCGACACCTTTACTCTGAGCTCTACAAAAGTCCTACTAATAGTTTGTGGCATAAATGAGAATTGTGATTTTGAATGCATTGTAATGTCATCAAGACTCCTCAAAATATGACTATAAATATCTCTATACAATCCATGCTCATATCTAGAGATGGACTCTCTGAGTCGATCCATCTTAGATATGGTAAACTGAAGTATGTTCACTAAATATTGAATGTGAAGGTGAACATGGGATACAACAACATGTGGTCCTTGACCCTAATCTAGACCCTGACATTGATTTGGATTCTATCCTTGACCCTGATCTAGACTGGCCTTGATATATTCTTGATCCTCAATCTTAAGGTGCCTCATCCTCATGCATATCTTGGGGTACATGATCTCTATCATGTGTGACCATCTAGGAGCAACATGTGAACTAAATGTTAAAAATTAAGTACACGGGTATAAATTACAACTGCATGTACAATGAACACTAATATTAAAATATAAAATATGTAACATTTGTGTCATATGTATCATAGAAAACTTTAAGGGGTTGTAGGTGTCATATGTGTCCTAGGGGTCGAAAGGGATCTTAATGGTACCTAAGTGCTACAACGAGGACCCCTATATGAATTTATGAAACCTACTTGATAAAATAAATTAAATACATGCATAGATAAAAATAAATTAAATGTACATCTAAAAATATAAGTAGAGAGAGAGTGAGGAGAGAGATCTATAGAAAATATTTATAAACATAACACTAGAAAATTATGGAAAATAATTTAATTTCACATCCACTATCAAAAATATTTAAACAACCATAAATTAAATGCATTTTAAAATATCTAACTAGAGGTATATTTATAATTCCTATGATGTTACATATTAAATGCACCTTATAAGATAGAGAGTGAGTAGGGAAAAGGGGAAATGTGTGTGTGTGTGTGTGTGTGAGAGAGAGAGAGAGAGAGATGAGAGAGACTTCTTGGGGAGAGAGAAGAGAGAGAAAGTAAGGAGAGAGAGTGGAGACAAATAGTGAGGAGAGAGAGAGAGAGGCAGAGAGGATTTTGTTTTTTGGATCTAGGGTTTTTATTTTTTATTTCATGTCCACCTAGGGCTTTTGTTTTTTTGTTTTTTCTCCACCTAGGGTTTTTATTTTGTACACCTAATGATTTTTCTGAGTATGGTCTTCTAATAACTAATTATATATTAAAAAATACAAAAAAGGAAGAATATTGTGTTCTTTGTATGGGAGATGATCAAATGAGATCAAAATTATTGTAGGGTGCTAATGTAAGATGTGGGCATCACCATATTCTATATAATGCCTGGCTCCACAAGTTTCACTAACTAGAAATAGCAAAAATAAGAGGTAGACACTAGAGTCTTAAAAAAATCCAATAGGGGGTCTTTGAGCGAAGATCCCCCCTTTATGCAAAGCCCCTACGTAGGGGTGAAGACACTTGGAGGGTTTTCTTGAATACCCCCTCTTAGGGGTCTTCAATAAAATAGCCCCTCATTCGCGCAAAGACCCTACACAGGGGTCTTTGAGCGAAGGTAGGGTCTTTACTCAAAGATCTCTAGGAGGGGCTATTTGAGAAAAGCCTCCAAGTGCCTCCAAGGAGAAACCCCTCTTGACTTGAGACCCCTAAAATGGAAAAAAATTCAACTAGCTAAATTTTCTTCATGACAAAAATGGGAATCACTTTTGTGGGTTCACCTATAAATAGGAGCATTGTTAAGACACCATTTGAGATTGTTATAGCTATGAGTCCTAAATGAATTATAGAATTGAGGGATCTTAGTCATGAGGAAAAAAAGAATGTTGAAGTAGAAGGATATGCAGATCTTATGAAGTTGTTGCATGAGGAGGTTAAACATCATTTGGAGCATAGTAATCAGTGGTATAAGGCGGAAGTCGATAGGACTAGGAGACATTAGGATTTTTATTATGATATGAGGTTTTGGTTTATTTGAAGAAAGGGAGATTTTCAATTAGAACTTATAGCATGTTGAGGATGAGGAATCTCAACCCTTGTAGGATCTTGAAAAATTTTAGTTTTGAGAATGCTTTTGAAGTTTAATCACCCGAGGATATGGATATATCATGAGGCTAATATGAGTTTAGAGGATGGGCTCAAATATGCAACAAAAATATCCTAAGAAGTAGATGGATAAGATAAACATAACCTTGGATAGCAGAGTTGGAAGGATTACAAGAGGTAAGGAGTATTTGGTAAAGTGGAAGGACATACCAGTTAAAGATTCTTCATGAATTTCTCAAGATGAGTTGGACCAATTTGATTCTTCTAGATTCTAAACTAAGAGATTTACTCTTTTAATAAACCTATATTTTTATGCAACACCTTGGGTTTAGAGAAATCTTGCATCAACATTTTTTTCCAATTCGTTCAATTTGTGACCAATTTGTACAACCCATGTGTTTGATTCAATGATCATTCATTTGTTTAAGTTAGCATATGTGATGATCATACTATGATGAGGACCTATTCTTTATCATATTCCTAGGTTCGTAGCTCATTTGGATCATTATTTCTTGAGTTATAATATTTTCTCACTTGGGTAGTGTGTTCTTGCTAGTTCTTTGACTTATCCATGGGATTTGATCTTGTGATAGAAATATATGATCAAAAAGCATTGGTGGCACATATCTCTATGTTCTTAGATTATGGGTGGACTTAAAACTCATACCACAAGTTCTCAAACAATTTATGTACTTTTTTCCTTATGTTTTAGGACCATATCTATTTGTCGTAATATGTTTCTTGTTTGTGGGGAATGTTCTTGATTCCATAATAGACTTGTATGTTATGAGGCCTTTATAAGTAATGTAAGCGATCTATAGAAGTAGTTAGCCATCAAGAGGTACTTAGATCTCAATCTTTGAAACCTTCTAAAGAAATCATGTACGTTGCATCCTAGCATGTATGAAGACATGTTGCCAAGTGATTGTAAACTAATTTTCTAATGGATTTTAGTTGATACCACATTGTTCTTTGCAATTTCTTTTTGTTTTCATTATGTTTAGTCTTGTTGCTTGCTTGGACAAATCTCCTTGAGGTTCCTCCATCTCTGACTGCACCAATCACTACCCATGAAACATAGGTCAATGAGTTTGATTTAACAACTACACAAGTGAATCTTGGTAGCAATACCATAATTTGAATTTTTGTGAAAAATATCTCATACTTATCAATTGATGAGCTTAAGAAGCTTTTAAATAAATGGTCCATGTTAGCCATATTTTCCCTCCTCCAAAATTTGAGTTTGCTTGTCAAACATGTCCAATGGTCATATACTAAAATATTCAAATGATCAAATGTTATAATGATATATTTGAAAACTTTGGCTTATCCGTTATATCCTAAGTCTCAGAATTTTTATGCTTTATCCCTTTAGAGATTCAAGTCATGATCATGTAACTACCCTTCATTTCCCAATCGCTGCAGTCTATGGCTTAACCATCAAAAAAGGCGTGAATGTGTGACACTATCTTTTCAGTGGTCAATGCGGCTTCATGGTTTAAAAGGCTTACATCCAGTTATGAGTGGTGACATAGAAATCTCTTTTTATCACTAGGTCATAGGGTTATGATCTTGTCCCAAGGTTTGAGTTGTGATATCATGACCCTTCTTCATTCGTAGGATCACAGGGAGTTTAGTGTTAAACATGGTCAAGATGGTGAAGCCATGAATCACATTGTGCACATGGTCATTGGGGTCAGTGATGGGATAAAGAATCAAGTTGTGAATCTACAATAACATGAGATGAGGATGACCTTGGTGATGTGGTCGTTCTTGATTAGCTAAAAAGCTAAACTATGTAGGAGGGGTCCTAGCTATATTTTTTACTATTAGATTTGAAGAAATCAACACATATCGCTATGTCATTATGGAAAATTGTACACTCAATTTATATAGCAAGATAATGACAACACAACACGTGTCTCAACAGGCCTAAATGAAGAGAAAGCAATGGTAAATAAGTCCATTTTCACACGGTCATAGACATTTCATGTTAAGTCAAGGATCATGTCACGATGACGTGAATGGTATGTTCATAGTTAGGTTCCCATGGTTTGTAGAGTCCTTGACATTTGTTGTTAGTCAAGAAAAGCCATGGCAATGATGCAAAGGCTTAAAATCATGTAGTCACTGAGTCACAATAGTCAGTGGAAAAGATAAGTTGTAAAGAAGTGATAGATAGTTGGTCACGGTTTTGCAAGTAATAAGTGCTAATGAAGAAAGGTGGTGGCAAAGCTGCAATCACGGGCAGTCAAACATGAGACATAGGTTGAATGTTGGCAAGGTGGCAGATTGATAAAGTATGATTGGTCCATGTAGAGAGGCCTGAGGGTTGACTCTAGTTGACCAATGATATGGTTGATTTGGTGTGTTAACAACAAGGAAGCAACTTATTAATAGCAGATCTAATCTTTCGATCTCCTTTAACCACTTTCATCATTCCTAATGCTTGATAAATGTAAAGGAACACTTCATCATCACCCAGTGATCTATCTAATTAGTCAAAACATAAATGGTCATCATTGTTGTCTTCTAAGGGTTTTTTTTGGTGAAGAAGTGATTTTTGTTGTGCCTATATGTGTGCCATGATCATATCTTTCCCAGATTTGTAGTGATCATTCTCTACAATCTTGAATGTAGTTGTTGACTTTTTCCTTAGGGTAGAAGCTATCTGAGTTATGCTTGCACTATAAAAGAAAATTTTGTAACCCTTCTTAGGATCAATATTTTCTCTAATTCTATAGTATTGTATGTTTTTGCTCTGCTACTAAAATTTCCTTTTGCCTCTAAGTCAATACATTCTTCTATTGTATCTCCTTCTTCCATTGATATATTGTGCAATACCTTCTTGTGCTTGTGTTAATGTACTGTCTTCATTTCCCAATTGTATGATTGTATCTACTTGGCTTTTGAATGATATAAAGTGAAGTCTCTTCCTTATATCATTCTATTGGTTCTAATTTGCATATGATTGTTGGAATAAGCAAGGGTTGAGTTTGTATACTTTGGGGTTGGATTGGTGAATTGTACATTCTTGGGCAAAGCTAAGGTTGAACATACTATTTGGTGTACACCTCCTCTTAAATTAGATTAGTTAGTTTTCTTTCATGCATTCCTTCTCCCTTTTCCTCTCAAAGAAATAGTTAGGTGCATCCTAATAGTAAGGAAATCGGCCTTCTCTAGAGACTCAATCTCAAGTCGCAAAGTCCCACACTTTTGAGATTGTTTCCATGTTACACAAGGTTTCCTTTAAGTAAGACTTTAGGCAAGGGTGCAAGCTTTTGTGTCAACATTTTTTGGCATGCCCGGTGGTAGAAACACTTGAAGCTTTATAAGTTCACTAGTGTCAAAGAAGAAAAGTTTCAATACTTGAGTGTTGCTCTCAGTATTTTCAGGCCTTCAAGAGGTTCATTTCCAAGTACTCAATGACTCAATCCTACAATACATCTAGTTTCTAGACCAATTTGTTGTGATTCATGCCCAAGGCTCATACAAGGGCATCTTCTAGAGGTAATTTTCAATACACTGAGCTTTCATTTTCAAATCCTAGAAAAAAGAGAAATAGACTATCTCTATCACCAGTTAGGAGTGCAATAGTAATAGATACACCTACAAGATCTCTTTCCACTCCACCTATTGATAGATCACTACCTAGGTTTCCATCATTTCATATTAAAAGGTCATTTTTCCATATGGAATAGCCTAGAGCACATGCATTTTCCACCTTTAATGGTGGGAGTCCTCTCCTTTTAGCTCAAGGGCATGATATTCTAGTGTCAACTCTCAAAAGCATTCCTAATTTCACTAGTGAAACTTCCATCTCTCCTATAGAACATATTCAAGAGATTTCAAATGTTTGTAATATACATGGTATTTCAAAGGATGATGTTGATTTTAGGCTTCTAGCTTCATCCTTAAAAGGAAAAGCATTGCAATAGTATAGAGGTTTTCCTCATAACTCTATCACTAATTGGGATGGATTATGAGTAGGTCTTTGTAAGCATTTTGAGGACAAAAGTGATCACCTATCACTTTTAGACTAGCTAACAACTATCAAGAGAGCACCCCATGAATATATGACAGATCTTAATTATAGATTTTAGAAGACATGGGATAGAATACCCACTGCAGTAAAGCCTTCTCTTGGTAACGCATTCTTGTATTACCTCAAAGCCTTTAACAATGTTATTGCTACTACTTTGCAATCTATGGGAGGAGACACCTTACCAAATGCTTATGAGATAGCCATAAGGGTATAAAATATCTTGATTCAAGGAGGGAAGTTAGCTCCAAGGCCTCTAATGCCTTTCTTTCTTAACATGCCCAATCATCAACCTGCAATAGCCCATATTCCTACTTCCTCTGCAAGTCAGTCCCTTGTTGTGATCTCAATAGTTTCCACATCTTCTAATGGAGTTGATAAGATTGAGGTCATAATGCAAACATTAATGTAGAATATGGACAAGAAGTTGCAAGATCAAGAAAAGAAGTTGTAGAATATGGACAAGAAGTTGCAGGATCAAGAAAAGAAGATGGAGGACAACAGTGTAGTGATGCAAAAAATGAGTAATGAGTTGGTGACTATGAAGAGGCAAAAAGCTCAAAATAATATGCCTCCCCAACCTTAGTACCAAGGTCCCATACATAATGGAACCCCAAACTAGAGTCATGTTCTCTACAATTAGAATAGACCTATCGACAACACCCATACTATGAAGACCAACCTGAATAGGGCTATAGTCCCTCAAAATAATCTTGCTCAAGATCAAGAATTTTGCCCTTCTTGTAACTAATCCTATGGATATTGTTCGTGTCAAAGGGCAGAGTCTTATTTGTCACTAACTACACAAGAACAAGTAGTAGAGCAGCAACACAATGCTAATCAACTTGTTGATGCTTCTCATCTAGCATGGTAGGGTGATTGTTCTTTCATGAACCATCATTCAAAAGAATGTTGTCATGATAATCATGATGCTATAACTCACACTACCAAAAGTAAAAGAAGAGTTGTTGAAGATGCTACATCCCCACACCTAATCAAGCTTCCATTTCAGATGTGGCTCCTCATGTGCTAGTGATGAATTCACAATCCAACGTTACTCCTTAGCAGAAACAAGATATGAGCAACAAGAAGTTTACTAAATCTCGGGCTTCTCAAATTCAGCCACTTGTCCATACAGTTCCTAAAGCTTTAGTCAAAGCAGTCAATGCTCCTCCTTTCAATTTGGTAGATCAAATGAAAAAGACTAATGTCAATATATCTATATGGGATGTTGTTGCTACTATACCATCACAGAAGAAGCTACTGCAATAGGAGCTAGAGGGCATAAAAGTGAAAGATCGGCCACCTAAAGAGGAGAATGCAACAAGCTTGATGCAGCCAATGAAAGAAGGGGAAACAAGTAAGAAAATTAGGCCTCCTCCTTTCTATGTCTCTTTGATGATAGAAGATAAACTAGTCCATAATTGTATGATAGATTAAGGGGCCAGTAGCTCCATAATGGTTGGATGTGTAGCTGACCTCATGGGTATCATTTATGGTCCAATGGTTAGAGATGTGCTCCAACTATATGACAGCTCTGTCAAGACCGTTGAAGTCTTAAAAAAATGTAGAGATGGCATTGCATGCCTTCCCTGGCTGTATTATAACACAAGATATATTAGTAGCTGAGGTCAAACCACATTTTTCCATCTGTCTTTCCACAGACTTTTCTGCACAAATAGGTGGCTATATTTCATCTGACTAGTCTTATATGTTTTTAAGAACAAGGTATGGAACAAAAGCTTCCATAAGAGTAGAGCCTCTGCCCTCAATCACATAGAAACCTACACCCCTAGTCTCATAAACATGAATTGCAATATTTTTGAAGGAGAGGATGGAGACATAGAAAATGAGCCTACCACTTCTTTAACAGAAGTGCTTGACTTTCTTTTGGATGAGTGGGCCACTACTTATCAATTTGATCTAGTACAAGAAGTTCTAGAGACAGGCCTTCACACATATTGCATATCAGAGAAGGATGCTCCTATTCCTAACCTCATAAAAGGGAAAGAACATATTGATGGATTTTGGAGCACATTCTTTGATGGCTCAAGAAATTAAAATGGCTTAGGAGCTGGTGTCATGATCATTTCCCCTAAATTGGAGAGATACTATTTCTCTTATAGGCTCCAATTCAGTTGCAC
Organism: Cupressus sempervirens; assembly: GCA_028749045.1. NCBI lineage: Eukaryota > Viridiplantae > Streptophyta > Pinopsida > Cupressales > Cupressaceae > Cupressus > Cupressus sempervirens. Next base: position 739,326,366 of record CM053793.1, read on the forward strand.
TAATAATGTAGCAGATTATAAAGCTTTGATCTAAGGTCTCCAACTTGCACAAAGAAGAGGAATCAAGTCTTTGAAGGTATATGGGGATAGTGAGTTGGTTGTTAATAAAGTAAGAAGCCATAACATTACAAAGAACAACCTTCTTAAATCATACAAGCATAGAGTTTGGGATTTTCTTGAGGGCTTCCAAGTGCTCAACATCTAGAGTGTCCCTAGGAGAGAAAATAAACATGTTAATAGGATTGCAACAATTGGTTCTTGTTATGATATACTAGAGCATATTGCTGATGAAAAGAAGCAACAGATCAGAATTTTTGTAAGGCCTACTATTCCTAATAATTTCACAAATTTGCAAGTTTTTGACTTTGATGTACAAATCATCAATTTCTTACAAAATGAAGCAAAGTTCTCTTCTAAGAATCACTCTAATCTCCAAAGTCCGTATGGGGACCAGATTTTTAACCTGAACTCCAACAAATTTCCTAAAAGTTTAGTCACCTTGGAGGGCATTTTCAACTCTGATGATCAAGCAAAGGGAAATGGTTCAAATCTAATTGCAAGTAAGGATGATCACACACTTGTTATTGTTGCTAATGGAAGGACTCTCAACTTGGGAAAGGTATGCACTAATATTGAACAGGAGGTCTTTATTAAATTATGTCAAGAATTCAATGATGTTATTGCTTGGACATATGAAGACTTAAAGGGTTTTGACCCAAAATTATCTCAGCACACCATAGATTTAGATGACAATTCTAAGTTTGTTAGGCAGAAGTAGAGGCTAGTTAACCCTAAGATTGAACCACTAATGAGAAAAGAATTGTCAAGGCTCAGAGGCCAACATTATCTTCCCTATCAAGCACTCCTCATGGGTGGCTAACCTTGTTCCTGTTAGGAAGAAAATTGGAGAGATTAGACTATGTGGAGACTTTAGAGACCTTAATAGGGCTTCTCTTAAAGATCGACACCCCCTTCCCTCCATGGAACAAGTCTTATCCAAGGTTAGTGGTTTAGAAAGGTTTTCTTTCTTAGATGGTTTTTTAGGCTATAATCAAGTGTTAGTTCAAGAGTCTGATAGATATAAGACTTGTTTCACTACTAAGTGGGGCACCTATGCCTATTATACGATGCCTATTGGACTAACCAATGCAGGTGCCACATTTTAGAGGGAAATGGAGATGGTTGTCAAGGGTATGTTGGAAAAAGTTATACTAGTATATCTGGATGATATAACTATCTTTTCAAAGATAGTAGATCATTTTGATCATCTAAGATAGGTATTTGGAAGATGCAGGGAGTCTGGTGTGTCCCTAAACCGTAAGAAATGTGTATTTGCTACTAACCAAGGAAAGCTCTTAGGGCATATTGTGTTAAGAAATGGGTTAAATATAGATCCAGAGAGGGTAGAAGCAATTCTTGCTCTCCCGCTTCCCACTCATAAAAAAGGATTACAGAGTTTCCTTGGTAGGATCAACTTCGTAAGGAGATTCATCCCTGATCTTGCTTCTATGATAAAGCCTCTCATAGCTATGTTAAAGAAGAACCTGGTTTTCACTTGGACCAAAGAGGGGAAGGCTAGTTTTGAAGAAATCAAGCAGTCAATTGCATCAGCCCCTACTCTTGTCAATCTCAAATTTGATAGAGATTTCATCCTCTACCCCCTTGGAGGAAAGTCAAGCATTTTAGTGGTTCTTACATAGTTAAATGATGAAAATCTAGAGCAACCCATTGCTTTCTTTAGTGAAGGGCTTAATGATTATGAGGAAAGATACATTTATGGAGAGAAATAGGTCCTTTCTGTTGTAAGGGCTCTCAAGAAATTTAGACACCTCTTGTCTCACAACAAAGTTGAACTTTTAGTTCCACATGCAAGTGTAAAGGATTTCCTCTTAAACAAGGATATCAATAAGAAGAGGATTAGGTGGATTACCATAATCATGGAATATGATATTGATATTAAGATCACCAAGTTGGACAGAGGGAAGGGACTATGTGAGGAGATGGCTTCATCTTTCGAAACACATGAAGAAGTTGCCCTCTTAATCCAAAATGAGCAACCAATAGAGAATAAAGATCAAATTGATTGGTTGCAGGACATGACTACCTTCTTGGTAGAAGAAAGATGCCCCCAAGGCCTAGACAGAGCCAAGAGAAGATAGTTCAAATTGTAGGCTATTCCCTATTCTTGGTGGATGGAGTATTATTCAGAAAGGATTCTAATGGATTCCTGCTAAAATGTATACAGATAGATCAGGTCAACAAGTTGTTGAAGGAATTTCATGATGGCCTTGTTGGTGATCATTTCTCAGCCAGAATCACTATGATAAAGGTAATGAGAGATGGCTATTATTGGCCCACCCTATTTAATGAATACCATAAGTGGGTAAGGAAGTGTGAGAAATATGCTTTCTTCTTAGGAAAGCAAAGATTGGTTGCCCTTCCCCTCCATCACATTCAAGTTGACAAACCCTTTACCCAATGGGGTTTGGATTTCATTGGTCCAATAAATCCATCCTCCAGTGTTGGTCATAAATGGATCTTGGAAGCCACAGACTATTTCACAAGATGGATTGAGGCAGTGGCTTTGAAGGATGCAATAGAAGCCTTAGTAGTTGAATTCCTTAATGAAATTGTGACAAGATTTGGTGTTCCCTCAACTATCATATCTGATAATGCCAAATATTTTGTTGGAACTCGTATATGTTCTTGGGCTCTAGAACATAGGATATATTTGAGCACTTCCTCAAATTATTATCCCCAAGGCAATGGCTTGGTTAAATCCTCTAACAAAAATCTCATCAGGATCATGAGGAGGACAATTGAAGACAATCAAAGGAGTTGGCATGCCAAGTTGAAGACAGCCCTTTGGGCTGACAGAATTACACCAAAGAGAGAAGTTGGGAATTCACCTTTTATTTTATTTTATGAAAGGGAAGCCAGGCTTCCTATTTCACTAGAATTCCCCTACTTTGAGCTAGCTCATCAATTGGAGCTAGAAGAAAATGATCCCATGACAATCAGGTTAGCAGAACTAATTGAATTAGAAGAAAAAAGGCAGCAAGCTATGTAAACTCTTGAGGCACATCAACAACAAGTCAAAGGGAGCTTTGACAAGAAGGCCAAGGCTAGAATATTTAGAGAAGGAGACCTTATCCTCAAGTGGGATGCAAATAGAGTCAAGTCAGGAAGACACTCCAAGTTTGATGCTATCTAGAGTGGACCTTATGTTATCACCAGTTGCAAATAGGCCAATTCTTTCCAGCTATCTAGGCCCAATGGTGATGTTTTACCCATCCCAATTAATGGGATTTATCTCAAACCTTGCTTCTAGAGAGGGTTAAGGTTTTCTGTATATATTAAGTTAGTTTCTTATTTTCAATAAGTGCATGAGCACATGTTGTTTCTTTTGGAAATAGTAGGTTTTGAGTTTGTAGTTCAAAGGAGGCAGAGTTCTTTTGTTTCACAATTGCAGAGGTCGCAGTTCTTCTATATTTATGGTATTTTGCAGAGCAGTTTTTAATTTTTTTGTGACTTTACAAGCCAATGGATGCCTAAAGGTCACTGATCATATACATAGTAGGCTAGTATCCCCTCTGAGTTGCCAAAATTGTTAGCCATATTTTCCCTCCCACCAAAATTTGAGTTTTCATGTCAAACATGTCCAAAGGTCATATATTCAAATATTCAAATGATCAAATGTTATAATGATATATTTTAAAACTTTTTCTTATCCCTTATATCCTAAGTCTCTGGATTTTTATGCTTTACCCCTTTAGAGACTCAAGTCATGATCGTGTGACTACCCTTACATCATCCAATCACTGTAGTCTATGGCTTAATAGTCTAAATAGGTGTGAATGCGTAACATAGTCTTTTCAGCGATTAGCACAGCTTCACTATTTAAAAGGCTAACATCCACTTATGAGTGGCGACGTAGTGATCTCTCTTTATCACTCAGTCGTAGGGTTATGATCTTGACCCAAGGTTTGAGTTGCAATATCGCAACCCATCTTCATTCACAAGATCATAGGGAGTTTAGTGTTAACCATGGTCAGGATGGTGAAGCCATGAATCACCTTGTGTGCATGGTCATTGGGGTTAGTGATGGGTTAAAGAATCAAGTTGTGAAGCAACGATAACATGAGATGAGGATGACCTTGGTGATGTGGCAGTTCCTGATTGGCCAAAAAGACAAACTACGCAGGAGGGGTCCCAGTTGTATTTTTTACCATTGGATCTAAAGAAATCAATGCATATCGCTATGTCATTATGGAAAATTGTATGCTCAATTTATATAGCGAGATAATGAAAACACAACATGTGTCTCAGCAGGCTTGGATGAAGAGAAAGCAACAGCGATTAAGTCCATTTTCACGTGGTCATGAGCATTTCATGTTAAGTCAAGGATCATGTCGTGAAAATGCAAATGGTATGTTGACAGTTAGGTCCCCATGGTTCGCAGGGTCGCTAACATTTGGTGTTACCCAAGGAAAGCCACACCGACAATGCGAAGGCTTAAAATCATGTAGTCATCGAGTTGCAACAGTTAGTGGAAAATGTTGAAGATAAGTTGTGAAGTAGCAATAGATAGTTGGTTGTAGTTTTGTATGTAATAAGTGCTAATGAAAAAAGGTGGTGGCAAAGCTGCAATCACGGGCGGTCAAACATGAAACATAGGTTGATATCTAGTAGGGTGGCAGATTGATAAAGTATGATTGGTCCACATGGCAAGGCCTAAGGGTTGACTCCAGTTGATCGATGATATGGCTGATTTGGTGTGCTAACAACAAGGAAGCAACTCTTTGATGGCAGATATGATCTTTCAATCTCATTCAACCACTTTCATTGTTCCCCATGCTTGATAAATGTAAGGGAACACTCCATCGCTACCTAGTGATCCATCTAATTAGTCAAAACATTAATGGTCATCATTGCTATCTTCTCAGGGTTTTGTTTGGTGAAGAAGTGATTTTTCCTGCGTTTGGATGTGTGCCATGATCAAATCTTTCTTAGATTTGCAGTGATTGTTCTCTACAATCTTGAATGCAGTTGTTGAGTTTTGCCTTAGGGTAGAAGCTATCTAAGTTATGCTTGCACTATAAAAGTAGATTTTGTAACCCTTCTTAGGGTTGATCTTTTCTCTAATTTTATAGTATTGTATGTTTATGCTCTACTACTGTAATTTCCTTTTGCCTCTAAGTTAATATATTCCTCTATTGTATCTCCTTCGTCCATTAGTATACTGTGAAATACCTTCTTGTCTTTGTGTTAATGTATTGTCTTCATTTCTCGACTATATGATTGTATCTACTTGGCTTTTGAATGATATAAAGTGAACTCTCTTCCTTATGGCATTCTATTGGTTATGATCTACATATGTTTGTTGGAATAAGCAAGGATTGAATTTGTATACTTTGGGGTTGTATTGGTGAATTGTGCCTTCTTGGGCAAAGATAAAGTTGAACATACTATTTGGTGTATCACCTCCTCTTAGATTAGATTAGGAAGTTTTGTTTCATGCATTCCTTCTCCTTTTTCCTCTCAAAGAAATAGTTAGGTGCATTTTGATAGTAAGGATACCGACCTTCTCCAGAGACTCAATCTCAAGTCACAAAGTCCCACACTTTAGAGATTGTTTCCATGTTACACGAGGCTGGCTTTAGGTAAGACTTTAGGAAAGGGTGCAAGCTTTTGTATCAACAGTTCATAAGGCACAACACTCACTAAAGTTTTGAAAATGATGTTGAAAGAAAAGTGGAATTAATCGTGGAGGAAAATTTGAAGTTAAGCAAACTTGAGCTAGAGTAGTACTGGGATGGGTAACATCTTCACCTTTGTGAGCATCACCTAGATGTAATGAATGTTTAGTGTTCCATTTAGTCTCAAGAGAGATGGGTTCCTATGAGCCACCAATCATGAAACATGGGTCAATGATTTTGATTAAAAAATTGCATAGTTGAATCCTAATAGAAATATCGCAATTTGATTTGATGTAGAAAATATCTCCTACTGTCACACATTTTTTTCAAAAAGAGAGAAACTTGCTAAAAATAGTAAGTTCTAAATTATCCCAAAAAAGTAAATCACGATCACGTGATAGTTTGGGAATTAATACTAATTTAATATTTGTTTATTGTTTTAAATTCAAATTTCTCACAACAAACAGTTTTTAATTACTATCTTCTTCTTTTGAGAGCATCTTATCGGTTTTGCAAAGTTACTTGTAGTGGATTAATTTTAGCAAAGTTATGTTGACAAATATGGGCATATTTGTGCATTTATTGGTTTTATGGAAGATTCAATAAAATTATTATGTCCATTTCAAGTAGTGGTTTTTGGTGCCCCATTTGAGTTTCATCATATATGTTTGGTTTTGGTTCAAAGTTGGATCATTCTTGTTGCAAATTTTGTCCATTCCTTTTCTTTTCTTCATAGGTTGCCAGTCTTGTGGAGAAGGAGTCCAAAGAACAAGAGTTTGTAGGTTTCCAGAGAGGCTAAGGGTGGGAATTTGCAAAGGCTCTTCCATGTGCATGCTCATACACAGTTTTCCAGTGTGCTAATCAGTACATATTTGTGGTGATTTGGGTGTGTTTGCAGGTGTGATTTGGGTGTGTTTGGTGTTTTCTATTGGGTTTGGTGTTTCAGTTCATATTTCTACTATAGGAAAATTGTATTGTTTTTATTTAAATTTTCAATAAATGTATTGGGTTGTTAGTGGCCTTTGGTGTGAGTTTCCTATGTGTTTTCATCAATTTTTATTTTATTTGATGCATATTTGAGTGTTGTTTTGGAGGCAATTTCTTATCTACTTTTGTGTAGATCTGGATGTGTCCATTTCTAAGCTATTATGCTACTAATTTTTTGGCAGAATCTCTTGATGATTTTTGAAAATAAAGTTTGGAGTGTTTGTGGTTCATTTGTTTCAGCTTTCAATATGCTTGATTCCATCATTTGGAATTGTTGCACCAATTTCCATAGTAAAAATCTATAATCTATTGAAATCTTTTGCAAGGGACATTATAGTAGTATCAGAGCTATTATCTTACTAGCCTAAGGGTTTGATCATGGGAAAATGGTTAAAATATAAAAATTGGTTCGAGAGCTTGCAACGATTAGAAATATTTGCATCAATCAAGATGAATGACTTGTGAAGGATATCCCCTATATGAATTTTATGATTTTAATGTAGAAAGGGATGGATGTCAAAGTTTATAAAAATAATTTATCTTTGGATGATTCCCATTTTTTATGGATTAGAGAATATCTCAATCAGAGAATGGTTGTTTGAGATGAAAGACTATTGTTATTTTAGCTTCATGTAAGAGCAAGTTTTCATTTAATATGTGATCTTGCATCTTCAAGGATTTGTTCACAATTGGTGGTACCAACGTATGGACACCCATGGTCACATGCAGGTGAATTCATTTAATCATTTTTTTTCAAAAATTGATTGATAGATTTTAACCAAAAGTTGAATATGATCAATGGTTAGTAGAAGATAACAAAGAAATATGATGAAATAATTACTTTGAAGCATACCAAATGTGAGACCAATCTCAAGGATGATTCTATTGACATGTATGCAAGGGTAAAGGGAGAGTTTGTGCATGAAGAATCATATGAGATGATAGCTTGAAGTGCTCATTTAGATTCATCAAACAATAATATCTACCTTAATGTTTCTAGTGGAGAAAATAACAATGTCAAGCTCTTGGATACACTTCCATATGATAGAAACAAGGCAGATCAAGGTAATGATATTTCTAGATTAGTTTTGATAATATCATATAATTTCCTTGTTCAATGTTTAGGTGCCTTTAAGTATTGCTTCAAAACCAAGCCTATTAAAAGGTTTCATGATTGAGATTTCAGTCTTAAGAAAATGGAGAATGACTCTCTACAAATGGATATCACACTTGAGAGGCAGGCTGAATACTCACACTTTGACTACAATAATCAACCTTCTTTCACATGGGATCCAAGTGTGTCAACATCTAAGCCTAATGAGGACCTAGTTTGCAATGAATTCCCCTTTCATTCTGATGTTATCTCTAAATTACTTTAGGAGACATGCATAGAGGATAACATTGAAGAAGCCAAGTCCAAAAGGTATGGAGATTATATTCAATACAAATCTGATTTGCTATTTCTTATTGATGATTTCAAGCAAGTCTATGAAAACCTTGATTTTGAGAAGAAATATAGAATCCAATTATGAGCTAAGACATCGTAGCGTAGCTGATTTGGATCCTCTATCTATTACTACACATTTTAATTAAGTTGGAAAAGAAGAAGTTTATGAAAGTTGGGTTAACAATGATGATGATGGGATTTAGAGCATAGGTTCAATTTCTTGCTATGAGAGGTTGTCTCAATTTTGGGGTATAGGTTCAATCATCAAAGTTAGTATTACTGCGTACTTACCAATCAGCTTACACATAACTCCAAATCCCAAGTTGCAAATGAGTTCAATGGTATCTTCAACCCAGCAATTCAACAATGTTTGGCTAAGGTAGGATTGTATTGGTAAATTAGTTATAGGAAATGCTTTTGGTACTACCTCCGCAATCTTGCCTCTTATGATTTCGATCAGATTCCAAATTGTTTATATATTATCATGAGCATATTGGTGTTGAGGATGAGCGGGATTTCTGCCAATCGGTTGTAAGCATGTTTCTAAGGGTAGTGCATTCGTTCATTGTTTATACTTAAACGAGATATGATTATTGTAATTATATCATTGAGATGACCTGCATGATTACAGATGATAGTTTGGTACTTATTGTGGTTTGGACATGTCGGTATATTGAGAGCCTTTTTATTGACACTTGGAGATTAAGTATTGATGGTTTGGTTTTGATTGATGATAGCATACAAAATTCTTGGTTGTAAAATTTTAGAGGTATGAGAGTGATTTTTGTTTCTTTACGTTTGTGATGGTGATGCTAAAGATTGTATCTTATGGTCGAAATTATGGGAGTATCGTTGTAACATCTCTAAGTGTAGGCCCTTTGGTATGTATATATTCTATGTTGTTTGAAATACTCTACTTTTAGAACCGATGACACATGGAGGAGATTATTGAAAGTTTCCATGATGAAGACAATGCTTGCATGTATTGTTTAGAGAGTGTGGCACTTGGTATACATGATATAAGTTTAGAAACATCTTATGGACCCATACATGTTGATGTAAATCCATCCATAAAAGGAAGATATGATTGTGAATGAGGAAGACATTCCACTAGAAAATGAGGTGAGTTATTTATGATAGCATCCCCTTATCTTCATTTTATCATGTTATGTTAGTGAAGAGGATCAGTCTCAAGGCTTATACTTTTCATGTAAACTTCATGTTGGACCAAAAATTAATAATGAAGGGGAAAGAGTTTGAGGTAATTGAAGGTAACACAACAAAAGGTATGGTATCGATCCTAGTTTTCTGGTTTGGGTCAGTAAGTCTTTACTTTTGCAAAATCAAACAAATGAAGCCCTTACACATTAGAAAGAAAGTGCAATGGATTCTCCTGCCTTTGGGATCACATTGGGGGTCAAATATGAAGACATTATGGAATTTCCAAGGCACAACATTATTGAGTTGGCATGCCATAGAAAAAGAGAGAAAAAGAAGATTGAAAGGATGTGGCACATGAGAGATGAACATTTCATGGTGGCTAATCAAGTTTGAGGTATGTTTCAAAATTCTTTGAGTCCATATATAACTTTGCTTCATGAAGTTGTAGTATCATATATTTTGGAGAGTAGTTTGAAAGTTCACAACATATAGTTGGATGGAATGATGGAACACATACACGTTGGATTAGTTGCAGTTTCATGCCTTCATATGTATAGATGGATATGAGTGATGCCTATTTGGGTTGATCTTCAATCAGTCATGGGGAACTTGAAGAATTTTCTAGTAATGAGTCTCATCATATTGATAAGTCTTTGATAAATCTTGTGACTGCCCCACTCCTAGGACTTATGGCACACATCATGGATGTATATTCTTTTAATTGGCATATGTTTGGAGGAACAAATTTTCAGCTAAGCTATGATCCAAGGTTTGATGATATTACTATTTTATTTATTTTGCACCTCTAATGTTTGTGTCACAGCTAGACTTGAAATAGGGAATGAAGATGAGCGTGGTGACATGGTTGGCTCGGCCCCAATTTGTGGAATTTCACTTAATGCCTTGATAGAAGATGGTTTTCCTAACTCATGGATCATGAGTTTTCTACAAGATTCTTGTAGGACAATAGCACCTCAGGAGCTTAGAGAGGAGTTTTGACTATCTTCTAATAGGAGAGTGGCAAAGGAATGATACTCTAATGTTCCATAGCATTAGTGATACTATTTTTTTCCATGTAGGAGTTGACAAGAGGACTTGTGTTTTTTGATGCCTACATTTTAGCAAATCTATGAATGTTAGGTGTGGTGGTTTGGACTTCAAGTGATGGCATCACATGCATACCTTTTCATTGGTATTTTGATGAGTCGTTCCACGATTCATGGGGTATTTATAACTGTATCAAAGTGGAACAACAAAATTCTGGAGGCTTAAGTTGGTGTTTTATAGATCACAATTTTCATCCTTTGATAATAGGCATAGCTTTGTGTAAGGATTTGGATTGTTCCTCGATGAATTATTATAGTGGTATTAGATGCATACAGATTTGTAATTGCTTGAGGACAAGTAAATTTGAGGGAGGACTTGCAATGTCCTTTTTAACAAAAACACAAACTTTCTAAAAATAGTAAGTTCTCATTATCCTAAAATAGTAAATCAAGATCACATGACAGTTTGAGAATTAATATTAATTTAATATTACTTTATTTTTTTAAATTCAAATTTCTTACAATAAACAATGTTAAATTAGTAACTTCTTTTGAGAGCATCCTATCAGTTTTGTCAAGTTGACCTGTAGTGGATTAATTTTAGAAAAGTTTCCTTACAAATATGGACATAATTGTGCATGTAGTAGCTCTATAGAAGATTCCATAAAATGATTATGCCCATTTCAAGCAAATTTCCTCCTTTTCAACTAGTGGATTTTGGTGACCCATTTCAGTTTCATTATATATGTTTGGGTTTGGTTCCAAGTTGGATCATTCTTGTTGCAAATTTTGGTCATTGCTTTGTTTTTCTTCAGAAGTTGCTAATCTTGTGGAAAAGGAACCAAAGAATGAGAGTTTATAGGTTTTCGAAGAGGTTAAGGGTGGGAATCTGAGGTTCTTTCATGTGCATGCTCATAGAAAGTTTGTCATTATGCTAAATGATACAAATTTGTGGTGATTTATTTTTCCAATAGATGTATTAGATCGCTGGTGATCTTTGGTGTGAGTTTTCTACATGTTTTCCATAATTTTGTCGTATTTGATGCATGCTAGAGCATTGTTTTGGAGGCCATTTGTTATCTATTTTTGGGTAGATCTGAAAGAATCCATTTGTTGGCTATTATGTTGCCAAAATTTATGTAGAATCTATCTATAGTTTCTACAAATAAAGCTTGGAGAATCTATGGTTCATTTGTTTCAATTTTCAATATACCCAATTACACCGTTTACAAGTTATTGCAATGATTTCCACAATAAAAATCTATACTCTGTTGAAATCTTTTACACGGAGCATTATACCTACTTATTAATTAACGAGCTTAAGGAGCTTTCTAATGAATAGTTCGTAAGGCACATCATTTGTTGAAGGTTTTGAAAATTGGGTTGCAAGCAAAGTGAGCTTAATCATGGAGGAAACTATGTAGTTAAGCATGCTTGGGCTAGATAAGTTTTGAGATAGATGACCTCTAAGGATATCTTGATGCTTCACATATGCAAGCATGTGAAGCATCACCTAAAGCAATGAGTGCTATAAGTGTTCCATTCATTCTCATGAGAGATGGGTTCTTGTGAAACTACTTATGAAACATGGGTCAGTGAGTTTGCCTCATTGATGACAATATCATAAATTGACTTGATGAGGAAAGTACGTCCTACTTATCAATTGATGAGCTTGAGTGGCTTTCTAATGAATGGTTCACGAGGCACAACACTTTTTGAAGGTTTTGCAAATGGTTACAAGCGAAGTGGGCTTAGTCATGGAGGAAACTCAATAGTTAAGCACACTTGAACCACAATAGCACTAGGATGAAGAACTACCGGATGAATCCTAGTACTTCACTTTTGTTACGTAGATATATATTGATGAATCCTTGTATTTACATATATTGATGAATTGTCTAAAAATAACTATACAAATGACTTGCTCTAGAAAATGTCTCCTACATATAAAAAATTAAACATATAACTTTATGCAAAATAAAAAACATAAAATACCGAAAGATGACATGGATAAAATTCACAATTCCAACGTGGAACAGCAAATTGTTGGAAATATTGAACAGACAAATTAACGGTATTTGACACAGACCTGTAAATTTTACAGAGTTCTTACATTTGCCTTCCACGCAGAGGCAAAATACACGAAATTTCACGCACAGACAAAAGACAGCAAATCATAATACGCCATGCTCGCGTCATGGCAGATACGGCTTCTGAACACAGACATGACTGCAAAATACACCCTTTTATAAAATTTACAAGTAGAGAAATTACAAAAACGCTTGACAAACTTCTGAAACAAATTTATAAAAGACTTTTGTACAGGTTATGGAGAGATTTGCAAGGGAATAAACATCTTCAGGCAGAATCTTTAAATTTACAAAAGACTTATTTACATGTTATAGAGATTTGCAAAGGGAATTCACATCTTCAGGCAGAATCTTTGAATTTACAAAAGACTTATTTAGAAGTCATCGAGAGATTTGCAAATGGAAAACACATCTTCAGGCAGAATTTTTGAATTTACAAAAGCCTTATCTACAGGTTATAGAGAGATATGCAAAGGGAATACACATCTTCAGACAGTATCTTTGAATTTACAAAAGCCTTATCGACAGGTTATAGAGAGATATGCAAAGGGAATACACATCTTCAGGCAGAATCCTGGTCAGAAATCGCCAAGCGCGAAGCAATGGCAGAATGGTACATGAGATCGTGCCAAGTCTCCGTTTCCCGCAGCTCTCGTCGCAAAGCACGCGCTTTCTCTTCCGTAAACACGATTCTCCTCCGCTCTCTGCCATCGCTCTCCACTACACCAGCAGCATCGCTCTGCAAATCTTCGCCTTTAGCAAATTTAAGGATCGGAGTCCACCACGGCTTTTTGCGGAGCAGATTGCATTCTCCTTTCCCCAAACCCTCCCTTCCTTTACCCGCCGCTTCCGTACGATCGCTAGGGTTTTTTATTTCCATCGGCGCGCCAGAGGCAGAGCCAACGGCCACAATTTGCAGCGATCTCTTGCCCTGAGATTTTACAGATCCACCTCCAGGGGAAAATCCTGCTCCCAAATTAAATCTGCCTGATTTCAATGAAAGTTCCATCGGAATCCAATGGCGGAAAACTTCAAGCGATTTCAAATATAGAAATGAAAGCTAAAGATCGATTTTGGATAGAGATTCCTGAAGATCGATTTCAAAAAGAGATGTGCAGACTGAAAGATCGTTGGCCTCTTTGGGCAAAATCAAAATACTGACATGACAGGGTTTGATCCAGATTCCAGAGGGCAAGAATCCTTAACTAGGTTAAATATTTTGATGACAATTCCACGTCCTTGCTCTTATCCGTTTTCTTGCTAATTTGCAGTCAGCAAAAGATCAATCCATCCATTGGCAGACTGGTTGGATAATTACTTATCTCCTACTTATCAATCGATTCAACTATTTCTTCAATCACGAGCTTTGCCGTCTGTGATCCGTCGCGGGCGCTTATCAAGCTAATATTTTCTTAATTTCTCCGCGTGAAAATTCAAGCACGCCGAACTTTAAAAATATTATCTATTAAAATAATTGATATTTATGTTTCCATGATCTATTAAAAGAATTGATATCAAATACTTTTCAAAGCTTCAGTTTTATTTTACACGCATGCTTTGAATAATTTAGTTCCGTGTACCCAAACTTCAACTTCTTTTTAAAATATTTTTAATGATGAAAAGCACCCAAATACTTTTATATTTGATAAGGCTTGAAATCCAGTAAAGATCACTCGATTTTGACATAAGATAAGGTGTACCAGCCGAATCTTTTGGAAAATAATTAAAGTTTATCCATGCAACTATTATAAAATATTGTAATGTTTGTATTTGACCGTTTCTCCTTGACGTAGCTGCCACTTGATATCACTCATAGTAAAAACAAAAAAGTTAGATTCTAGATGAAGGGATTGGTTTTCATTTTCAAATTTGAAACTTAAAAGAGTAAAATAAAATTAGTGTATTTATATTTTAAATTTTTATTTTAATAAAATGGTTCATCAAAAAATTCATGATTGTAATAAAGAGTTTGAATTTAAATGGGTTCAATAAATCTTTTGTATTATTTTAAGGAAAAATAAAAAATGTAATGTGTAAGAGGAAAATCTAATTTTTTAAATAATTTTAATAATATTGGTTTTAGGCTATTGTTTCATACAAGAAAAATATTTGTTGAGATTTTTTTTGACATTTTTTAATTAAAGAGAAGAAAAATATTCACAAGTTGATAACATTGCTTAGCAATTCAGAGTTTGAAAATTTTAACCATGTATAGTAAACTATGAGATAGAAATAAATCCACTAATAGATGATGTTTTTGATTAAAAAATCGACAAGAAGGTGTTGGGTCATGGTACAATCAAAGGGCAAGCCCAAAGGGGTGCCACTAGTCACCATTAAAAGCACATTAATAACATGTTAACAATAAACAATCAATAAGTAGTGACCAAAGACTGGATAAAACAATAAATCAACATACAAACAATCCATAAACAAATTATATCTCTTAAGGGTTCCATGGCGTTGAATATCATATATAAGTTTTATTAATACTAAATTTGATACATAACAAAATCCACATCATAGAATAACCACAAGTACTAATCCAATTAAATAATATGTAATTACATAAGATGTCACTTGGCATAACTAGAATGCATAATCATTTGTTATACAAGTCGTAGAGTACGAAAAGTTCAAAAAATATACATCATAAATAAAATATATTGTCTCATAAGATCTTTGATAATCAATTACAGTACAACAAAATATAACCATCCATCATAAACACAAGATCAAAATGAAAGGGAAAACTGCACAGGTACATTCAGCTATCGGATCTCAATGGTATAAGAAACAATACCACCTGACCTCATGGGACCTAAATGGCCCACTCCCACCATGTTGAGGAGATAATCTCAAGTCCCATACAGATTTCAATTCCAATAAGTCATAACCAACATCTAGGTCAAGGAAGCACTTGATAGCAATCTATCTCAAAGGTACCAAGACACAAGTAACATCTAAACCTAGAGGCAACAAAGACACGTAGGAAATCTACTATGTGAGTGTGCAAGTATCATAGCATGAGTCAACTCTAAGGTTACCTTGGCAGCCTCTCTGGACTCCGACCCCCTCGTGAATCTATGCAACATCAGTATCCTTTCATGCAGATAATGCATACAAAACGAGGCAAGGTCACAACCAAGCATCCTCTTTACTCTCATCCTAGCCTATACTAGCACTCGAAGCATGGGTGAGGAAAAGCATTGACTCTTATCAATTTATTTTTAAACTCATTTAATGAAATGTTATCACTTATTAAAAAAACTTACAATGGGTTACCTAGGCAGCCTCTTTAGGGCTTTGGCCTTCATTGCAAACCACTTTCCAACATATACATAGATTACCTACCCTAAGCTCATGAAAAGTACAACTCAAAAAATCACAATTTTCACCTCAATCTTATATGAGTAATTGGAAAGTTCTTAAAAATAAATCACAATATTCACTCAGTCCTATGCAAGCAACCAGAAAGCACCTATAGATAAATCACAATATTCACCTCAATCTTGTACAAGCAACTAGAAAGCACCAAAAGATAACCGACCAAAACTTAAGGGTTACAACAAGAAAATCACAATAATCACCTCGGTTCTATACAAGCAATTGGAAAGCATCAAAAGATAACTTATGAAAACTCAAAGGTTACACCAGAAAAATCACACCATTCACCTCAGTTTATACAAGCAATTGGAAAGTACTAATAAGCAACTAATCAAAACTCATCATAGAAATACGTGAATGCATCACAATGGTCGGATATAAAAGACCATGACCAAAATATACATAACATCACCATAGAAAAAAATCTCCCAAGACTTTGGTAAACATCCTGACTAGTCAACGTATTAAGACAAACCCGAAACCAACACCAGTAAACCATCCATCACATCAAGTATATAACAAATATAGTTTTCATAATTCATTTGGTTTTGAAAATATAAAAGTTCAATTTTCACAATTGGGTTTCAAGTTTTCATTATTCAAAAGTAATCATAGTTGATAAAAGGTTTCATATGTTATATTGATCAATTACAAGTCTCAAGTTTGTACCCAAAATTAACTATACTTTTCAAATAGATGCATGTTTAATTTTAGTTAAATGATAACCTTTATGGGATGAATATATTCATTAAAACACATACCACTAAAAGTCCATTTACTAAGATTTTACATAAGTTTCTCCCTCTATAAATAAATGATCTTTTATTAAATCAATAATAGATTTAAAAATAAACAAATCAAATATAGCATTGTTGGTTTGAAACTCAATTTCCCAAAAAATATTCCAATTTGAATACAACTATTCTAAACTTTAATTTTAACTATTTTAATTATATATAAAATATAAGTCTTAAATTAAATAATTTATTAATATATATATTAAAATTACAACAAATACATATTTAAAAAAAAACTAATTTAAACACTTTAATAAAATTAATATAATTTTTTAAAAATTAAAAAACTTACCTAACCCTCTTCACTCGGGTTGCAACATGCAGTCGCGGGCTATCTTTGGCAGTCGCAGTTTGTCTTAGGCAACCGTGGTTTGTTGTAGCAACCGCTAGCTGCCATATTTAAGAAAGGAGGAAGGGGAGGTGGGGGTGGTGGCCCGCCCCCCACTATATATATAACCCAATTCAAATTCAAAGCCCCCTACATAAATTTTCTTTTTTTATTATAATATAATTATCATGGTAATTATAATAACATATATATTTTTGATAAAATCTCACCATAGATCTGATATAGCAACTAGAATTAAATAGATGAAATTGATAAAACAAAATTGGTTTTCTTTTCTAAATCCCCACCCCAATTTCAATCAATCCAATTACGAATCACCGAATTTCTCAAACAAGGGGTTCCAATTTAATTTCGTCCATAGACATTTTCAGATAACAATAAATTTTAACGCAAGGATTTCAACTTGAATAAATTCTGAAAACACATTCATACAAACACAAAGAAGACAGAGAGATTTTGTAGGGAAATTATTGTGCAAAATTCAACAAGATCCTACTTGGATCTGATGCTAACCAATCGAATGCTCGAAACTCGCAAGAAATTTTCGTCTTTTCAAAAACCTTTTTTCTCGAGATTTGCTCCTCCAAACCTATGTGTGGAGAAATGAGTTATAATTTCTTAATAAAGAGCTTTCTCCTTTAGGGTTTTGATTTTGCAAACATGCAAACCCCTTTTCTTTATTATTTTACTTTCATGCAACATTTTGGATTTTTAATTAAAATAAACTTTATTTATTTATTCTCTCTCTTATTAAATTATAAGATGTCTTTAATAATATATTTATTAATTTAACTAATGATAATATTTTGAGTTTATTATTAAAATGAAACTCCTAAAAAAATTATTATTAAATTAAATTAATATAACTATGCCAAATTAGAACTTTAATTAAATCTTTTTTATTTAATTAATTAAATAAAATAAAATATTGATTTTTCTTTATAAAATTTTCTATAAATTAAATCATTTAATACTCTTTTAATTTTGATTTAATTATAACTAAAAATCACAACAGACCCATAAATCCAAATAAGAAAACTCATCATAAAGACAAAGTACTAAATCAAACTCAGGGGTCAAAATCTTGAATTCATGTCACTTGACGAATTCAAAAGGGTAAATAACTTAGATATTTGTCCTACTTTCTAGGACAATTGGCTTAGGGTTAGGATTTGGACTCGTGAACTATCTCCCCTCTTTACCATTGAGATACTGCTATAGGGTACACTCATCCTGGTAATTTAGGGAAGTCATTGCTCGATACCTACAATCTGCATAAAATCTGAGCATGTACATATACATAAAAATCTAAATTAAACAATCAGTGGTGAGGAGTGGTGCATCATGTAGATCCCAACTAGTAAGTGACTACGACTCCCTCCCTCAACCATATCAGAAATGTCAAGCATAAAGTAAAACATACAAGTACACCATAAATATGCAAGTATGGGGTAAGTAACCATAGAAAATTTCATATAAAGCATGTATCTAGTTATCATCGTGAAATAACTGAAATCACTATATGAACATACAAAACATCATCGGAAGAATAATCATGAACACATGAAATAATTGAGTATTATTTAGCTCATCAAATATATAAACTAAGTATGAAATAACATCCAATCAAATTCGATAACCAAGTACTGCTAATCATAAAACATAACCATAAAACTAGCCTAAAAGAATTCAGCAATAAAACATGAAGAGTAAACTAGGGGTAGACACTACACCCATTGACACAAAGAGGACCAACAAAAGAAATCTTCACCTATTATAAAAAGGAAATCATGGAGAGCATTGAAACCTCGGGTACCAAATCAAGGAGGGCACCATTTCTTCCAAACAAGAATTCTAATGACAACGTCACTCAAGCAACCAGACTAAGTCACTGTTAATTCCCAACTAAAACTATTACAACCTCTAGTATCAGCCAAGCACAAACTTAGGGAATAAGCTTAATAGAAGGCACATTCTACCAAGAGAAAAAGACACCTCGCAAGATTGGGCATGTACACTCCCAAAGATGCAGCCAAGGAGAGAGCCAAATAGGTGAGATTGCAATAGATAGCAGACAACTAGGGTGACTTCCAGAGCCATGAGACTAGGGAAGATCCCTCAACAAAATCAAGCATGCAGAGTTAACTATGACCCTCAAGACCACATACAACCATCTCCTAGAAGTAAAAGAGGGGAGAGCCTTCACATTATTTGAGAAAATCTTACCCATCTCCCTAAAGCCACCAATGTTGTGGTTCAAAGTAAGAACCATCAAGGTTGAGCACAATGCAACGACCCTTTGCTAACAAAGCCAACCGACAAAGAAGCCAGCACAACCCAACCCTTGCTCTGAAGCCTACACGCACAAAAATTTCCCTACAATGCACAATCTAGGGGGAGGCCACAAACACATTAGGCCCAACAAGACCATAACCCAAACAAAAAATCCTCCAGGCTCATCATCTTCCCTTTCGATGTCCTTCATTGCAACTTCTAGATTTGAAAAAACCAGAGCCACGTTCTTATTTTCTCATCATTGGTTAATTTTATACAATATATGGTACTAATAGATGATTTTTCAAAGTGCATTTTCTATATTTATTTTAGTTTAGTGATTGGAAGAAGACAATTCTGCACATTGTGCAAACCTCGTGTTCATAACTAGCTATAAAAAAACTATTGTTTTATAACATTGAAAGCACATTTCATGTAAATTCTACCTAAATTTTAAAATGTAAGAACACAAAATTCAACTAAACTTGGGTAAATTTCTCCAAAATATGCAATATTTTCAAAAAAATCAAAAAATTGAAAACTTTAGTGATATTCTAGATGCATTTTATGATATATGAAAGTGAATCTTGGCCAAATTTCACAACATTGACGGTAAATGTCAAACATATTCTGTAATGGGCACCCCTAGATGTCCCAAAAAACTAAACCAATTTGTTGAAAGGAATTTTGTCAAACAGTTTGCATGCAACCTCTTATTTCTCCATTTAATGTTTTAAACCCCTTATAACTCCGAAAATCAAACGTTTATTTGTTTGTTGTGTTTTGCGCATGGAATTGGTATCATATAACATAAACAAGAAAAAAACTACAATAATATGCAAAGTGGAAATGAACTGTTGCTAATAAAATGTTATTTTCAGAATTCATAAAACCAAATACATGGCAAATTTAACAACTCACTAATTACTTTAGCAGTATTGACATAATACTCCAGCCCATGCTTTCGAACTTGCTGCTACAATACTTTGTCCTTCAATCAGTCCACTACCTTCGTAATACCATTCCCTCAAAGCGGCATAAGCGTTGGACAAGTAGTGAAGAAGATATGAGCAAAATACCAAATCTGCCTGTAGCCGGAAATGCAACTAAACTGCCTGATAATGAAGTCAATAACAAAGAATTCCAAAGGCCAAACCCCAAGGGAATGATGTCTAGAATGTTACAAGAGAGGATAGATGTCCTCAAATGCCAAGAATGGAGCTGCAACTCACACACCAATTTCTTCTCATATTCAACCTGCCTAATGAAGCCACAAATGCTTCCTTTTATTCTATTTCCAAGGGTCCGCTCAACTCATATGGGCAATGTGGGATAAAAGATGTGTAATATATAAAACATATATTAAAATACCCCTTATGTCTCCCTTGGGTACACATCACCATAAAATAAATATTAAAGTAACACTTTAATATTTTACAATTAAATTAGACGTTACTTTAATAAAACTTCAAGCATTAAAATGTTTTAGCAATCGGACTCCGAATAATGCGAGTGATAGCTCATCGAAAAGCTCTCACCGAGGAGTATCGAATCCAATCACCAAAATTGACCTGGATTGTGTCCTGCAGACTTACTAAAAATAGTAAGTATGCCTAAAACTGAGTAAATCAACTTTGTTTTGGCCCAAACTAGAAATGACTAGGCCAAAACACTCCAGGATCCCATTAAACCCTTCGTTAGCCCTCGAGACCATGTAGAACAAGGCTAACACACACACACTTGGTCAACTGCTAAAATGGGGACATTACAGTCTGCCCCCCTTGAAATTGCTTGTCCTCAAGCAATCTCAGTCCAGCCTGCTGAATAACCTGCTCACTCTCCCATGTAGAATCTTCCTCCGACGGGTCTTTCCATCTGACCAAATACTCCTTCACTATCCTGTTTCTTAGCTTCCTCTCTCTGGTGTCCAGAATAGCCTCGGGTACTAACACAAGCTTCCCCTCCTCATCCAAAGGGGGTAAATCTGCAAAAGGCACTACACTCTGACCAATGGCTTTCTTAAGCCTAAACACATGAAACACATTGTGCACTGGATTGCCCTCTGGAAGCTCAAGCTCATAGGCGACTTTGCCCACTTTGCGAATCACCCTGTAGGGACCATAAAATCTAGGTTTCAACTTTTCAGCTCCGCTCTTCTAGAGCGATGACTGTCTATATGGTTGTAGCCTCAAGTAAACCATATCCCCTACCTCAAAGCTACGCTCTATTCGGTGCTGATCAACATACAATTTCTGTTGATTCTGGGCCTGTTGTATATTCTCTTTGAGCACTTTCAAGATGTCCTGACTATCCTGCAATAAGTTTTTGGCTTTGGGCACTCTATTGTCCCCCAAAACTAAATCCATGAAGCTAGGTGCTTCATAACCATAGAGTTCCATAAAAGGAGTCATCTTGATGGACATATGATAAGTGGTGTTATAACAACACTCTCCCATATGTAACCATCTGATCCAAGCCTTTTGTTGTGTAGTTACATAGTTTCTCAAATATCCTTCCACCCATTTATTCACAATCTCTGTTAGCCCATCTGTTTGCAGATGATAACTAGTGCTAGGTGTAAGATCTGTACCACACAACCTAAACAACTCTTGCCAAAAAACACTCATAAACTTACTATCCCGGTCGCTGACAATGAATCTGGGCAGCCCATGTAACCTGAATATCTCTCTAAAGAAAAGATCTGCCACCTGTGTTGCTGTGTAAGTGGACAGAATAGCAAAGAAGTGAGCAAACTTCGTCAAGCGATCCACCATTACATAGATGCAATCCCTTCCCTGCACTCGTGGTAAACCAGTGACGAAGTCCATCGAAATACTTTCCCATTTCCTATCAGGAATGGGCAAGGGCTGTAATAAACCTGCAGGAAATGTGTACTCTCCCTTATTCTGTTGACAAACCACACACTCCCTAACATACCTCTAAACATCATCCTTGAGCCCTTTCCATGAAAACCGCTCTCAGATCTGCCTGTAGGTCTTGAAGACCCCCGGATGTCCAGCTGTGGGTGCATCATGAAATGCCTTCAGTATCGCCTCTCTCAAACGTGATGATGGAATCAAATAAACCCTGTCCTGAACTCTGATCAATCCATCTATCACCTCATAGCGATCATCCTGTATGGTACCTGAAATCAATCTAGAAGCCCAAGCATCTCCGACATACTCTGCTATAATTCGATCTCTCTAATCTCCTGAAATCTCTGCCAGAGCACATAAGTGAGGTCTCCGAGATAAGGCATCAACCACCACATTTTTCTTACCTTTGACAAACTCTATGTCAAAGTCATAAGCCTGCAATTTAGTCACCCATTTTTGTTGCCGGTCATTAAGATCACGCTGGCTCATGAAGTATTTAATACTGTTGTGATCAGTCTTGATCACAAAACGTGCACCTACCAAATATGATCAAAATTTGGCCAATGCATGCATTATGGCCAACATCTCCCGGTCATAGATAGAATAACTTTTCTCAACTCCCCGGAGCTTCCTACTCTCGAATGCAATGGGATGCTTCTCCTGCATCAATATTGCTCCAATCCCATCACCTAATGCATCACAATGAAGCTCAAAAGGCTTCATGAAATCCAATAGAGCTAGAACTGGACATGAAGACATTACCTACTTGAAATGCTCAAAACACCTTTGTGCTGCCCTTGTCCACACGAAGGCTCCTTTCCTGGTAAGATCTGTCAAGGGTGTAGCAATCTGTGAGAATCCCTTAACAAACCTCCTATAAAAACCACATAAACCAAAGAATCCCTTAAGCTGTGTAAGGTTTGTGGGAGTAGGCCACTCTACAATAGCTCTAATCTTTTCGAGATCAACTCGAACGCCATCTGCACTAATGATATGCCCAAGGTAAAGGAGCTCAGTCATGCCAAACTCACATTTAGATTCATTGGCATACAATGACTCTCTCTCCAGAATAGATAACAACTCCTCCAGATGATGTAAGTGCTCCTCCCAGGTCTTACTGAAGACCAAGATGTCATCAAAGAAGATCAAGACAAATCTCCTCATCTGCTTCCTAAATACCTGGTTCATACAACTTTGAAATGTAGCAGGTGCATTGGTTAGACCAAATGGCATAACCATGAACTCAAAGTGGCCATAGTGACATCGGAAGGCTGTTTTCTCAATGTCCTTTGCTCTCATCCTGATCTGATGGTATCAGGATCGCAAATCAATTTTGGTGAAGAAGCATGCCCCATGCAACTCATCAATCAGCTCATAAATCCTAGGAATGGGATACCTATTTTTAATTTTTTTCTTATTTAGTGCCCTGTAATCGATGCACATGTGCATCGTCCCATCCTTCTTCTTTACCAATACTACTACTAAAGCAAAGGGGCTCTTACTGGGCCTGATATGCCCCATCTCCAACAAATCCTTAATTGTCTTCTCTATCTCATCCTTGTGTTTCTTAGGATGACGATAGGGAGTAATCATAACTGGTTTGGCTCCCTCCTCAAGCTCAATAACATGGTCCATCCCTCTGTCAGGAGGAACCCCATTAGGAATATCGCTAAATACTTTAGTGTGTCTATCAAGTATCTTCTGGATATCTGGTGGATGACTCTTTTCTTATGGCTCTAGTGAAGTTGGCATAATGTAGCATTCTACCGCCCACTCTATGTCATCATGACAAAAAAGTCTCTGCATTCTCCTCAAGGACACTACTCTGCAACCTCCATTTGAAAGTCCTCTAAGTACCACAGTTCTGCCCTCATGCTGGAATCTCATCTCCAATTTTGCTAGATTGAGTGTGAACTCAACTAGTGAAGCCATCCATGTCATGTCGAGGATGACATCATAATCTCCCATGTCCACAACATAGAACTCATCCTCCAACTCGTAGCCATCTCCAAACTTGATGCAAAGATTAGATATCTTCCGAGTGCATAATAACTTATCATCGTTAGCCACCATGACTCTAAACCCATCATGCTCCTCTGTCTGTAACCCTCTCCTGGCTACAAACTGTGCATCTATGAAGTTATGTGTAGCCCCAGTGTCAATAAGAGATATCACTTTCTGCCCCTGGATAGTACCCCTGACCTTAAATGTGATTGCCTTTTGGGCCCCTGTCAAGCATGCCAATGATCTATCATCCTTAGGAATGTTGCTCTCCTCTATAGTGTTACCCTCATCTGAATCGGAGTGCTGATCCTCCCCTTCTAACTCTGACTCTTCTCCTGAAAAATACTCCATTTGATTTTCCTTAGCCTTGAGAGAACATTTATGAGATAAGTCCCAAGGCTCTCTACAATGGAAGCACAGCTTCTTCTTTTGAAGTTCATTCAAGGTTTCATTGTCTAGTTCTTTTGATCCTTCTTTGAGTTTGCTATACTCTTTCTGAAATGGTTTTTGTCTTTGTCCTTGCAGTAGGAAGAATCTGTTGAATGGGTTTTTCCTTTGTATACCGAAGGGGCTAAATCTCGTGCCTTTTTAGTTGCTTCAGCTAAGGTGAGTGGATCATGTCCCTTCACCCAACCTCGTAATGGATCAGCAAGACCATCACAAAATAGCACCACCAATCTCCTAGGAGAGATATCAGTAACAAGTATAGACAAGCGTTGAAACTCGACAATGTAAGCATCCACAGAACCTGACTGTTTTAACTGTTCTAGCTCCTTGAAATGTAACTCAGGATCCTTAGTGTCAAATCTCCCAATCAATGTTTCGGTGAATTCCTCATAGGATGTAATCTGATTATGCCCCAAAGTCACCATGCCATGATGCCACCATTCATGTGCAACGCCATCCAAGTGCATAGCCGCATACTTGATAGCCTCCTCCTCAGGCATAGGATTTAGCTACAAGTATGTATCTACCCTCTGCACCCAAGCTCATGCAGTCATCTTCCCTGAAGCATCATAATAAGGTAAAGAAAGTTTTCCAACTTTCTTCCTCAGCTCAAAGTTTTGATTCCTCCCTCTTGCTTTAGGCATGTGTCTCATCCTCAAGTCCATATAATCTCTAAGAGAAATATCCGCCTGAAAATCCAATCCACTAGCCTCCCAGTCCCTCCTGAACTGATCTTGTAACTCGATAATCTGTGGTTCGTTTACTGGTTGAACCGGATCTCTGGGTGGGAAAGTGGGTGGAAGAGGTCTCGAGCTTGCAGTCCGCGCTGGGGATGCAACGTGTCTAAAGTTATCAGCCTCATTCCCATTGTTGTCGTGTCCATAATTACCATTAATGTTATTCTCAAGACCATTGTTGTTGCCTTGGCCTCCATGGTTATTGTTTCCCCCTGTTGTTATTGTTTCCCTCATTGTTATTGTTTCTGTTGTTGGCATCACCTGGATTAATATTGACACCCATCTATCTAGCCATGAGCTGCAACATCATGTCCATTCGCCTATTCTGCTCCTACTGCATACGCTGCCCCTGCTCTAATGTATCTAGTAACTATCTAAACAGTACCTCCCCCTTATTTGGACTAGCATTACTACCTCCGCCTAATCCTGTATTCCTGTCATCTCGATCACCCATATTATTGTCCTGATCAAAGAATATCTCCTCTGTGTCTGTATGGTTGGATTCAATGTCCACCTGCACGGATGTACTAGACTGTTTGCTTTGCAAGTCTGAAATCCTATTTTGTCTTGCTCTAGTATCGCAAAAATTATAAAACCCTTGTCGCATGCTCAAACATAAATGCTTAGCCTGTGTTTTTAATTTATTTATGATTTTAGTGTTTTAACATTTCGTCAAACACTTTTTTCCTCTATCCGGCTATTCCAAATTCCCTATAAGACCTCCACAGGATGGTAGGACTTATAGCTCTAATACCACGGTAATGGGCACCCCCTGGATGTCCCAAAAAACTAAACCAATTTGCTAAAAGGAATTTTGTCAAACAGTTTGCATGCAACCTCTTATTTCTCCGTTTAATGTTTTAAACCCCTTATAAATCCAAAAATCAAACGTTTATTTGTTTGTTGTGTTTTGTGCATGGAATTGGTATCATATAACATAAACAAGAAAGAAACTACAATAATATGCAAAGTGGAAATGAACTGTTGCTAATAAAATGTTATTTTCAGAATTCATAAAACCAAATACATGGCAGATTTAACAACTCACTAATTACTTCAGCAGTATTGACATAATACTCCAGCCCATGCTTTCGAACTTGCTGCTACAATACTTTGTCCTTCAATCAGTCCACTACCTTCGTAATACCATTCCCTCAAAGCGGCATAAGCGTCGGACAAGTAGTGAAGAAGATATGAGCAAAATATCATATCTGCCTGTAGCCGGAAATGCAACTAAACTGTCTGATAATGAAGTCAATAACAAAGAATTCCAAAGGCTAAACCCCAAGGGAATGACATCTAGAATGTTACAAGAGAGGATAGACGTCCTCAAATGCCAAGAACGGAGCTGCAACTCACACACCAATTTCTTCTCATATTCAACCTGCCTAATGAAGCCACAAATGCTTCCTTTTATTCTATTTCCAAGGGTCCGCTCAACTCATATGGGCAATGTGGGATAAAAGATGTGTAATATATAAAACATATATTAAAATACCCCTTATGTCTCCCTTGGGTACACATCACCATAAAATAAATATTAAAGTAACACTTTAATATTTTACAATTAAATTAGACGTTACTTTAATAAAACTTCAGGCATTAAAATGTATTAGCAATCGGACTCTGAATAATGCGAGTGATAGCTCATCAGAAAGCTCTCACTGAGGAGTATCGAATCCAATCACCAAAATTGACCTGCACTATGTCCTGCCGACTTACTAAAAATAGTAAGTATGCCTAAAACTGAGTAAATCAACTTCGTTTTGGCCCAAACTGGAAATGACTAGGCCAAAACACTCCAGGATCCCATTAAACCCTTCGTTAGCCCTCGGGACCATGTAGAACAAGGCTAATGCACACACACTTGGTCAACTACTAAAATGGGAACATTGCATATTCTCAACATAAAAAATAAGATTTAATTGTATGATATAACAAATGAAATATATTTAAACTGTTACTAAACAAGAACACAAATTCTTAGGACACATATCTCATTGAAAGAAAACTTCAACCAAAGTTCAATAACATTTGATAACATTGAAGGAAAAGTCCACCTAAATTTTAAAATGTTGAAAGTAAAATCCAAGTAATTTCACATCACTAAATACAAAATTAGTCACAAGTCACATTATCAAATTAATACTTACTCACATATCACAACATTGCAAGCACAACTTTGTTGAGGCATATAAAGCCTACATTGCTCTTAAGTTGGTTATTTTGAATGGCTCTAGGAAGGTTTGGCTCAAATATGACTCTAAATATTATAAATTGCATAAAAGTTATTCAACTCCGAAATTGGACTATTAAGAGTCAGATCTCATATAGCATAAATATTATTAATAACTTTGAAGAATATCATATAACATAGGTTTTACAAGAAGGTAACAAGGTTGTTGATAGGTTTGCTAACATTCGTGTTTGGTAGAATAATGACATATGTTGGGGGAATAATTACTCCATCCTTATCGATATCTTGAGTTGTTATTAGATGAATAGTGAAAAAGTATTTAAGTGATGAGATTTATAGGAAATGATGTCTTCACCCTTTTAACTAAAGTGAGAGAATGTATCTTCTCCCAGAATGATGTGTAATGGAAGTCTATTTAGACAAAGATATTAGCACTTTTTATTGGGATAATTTTATTTTTAGAATAGTTTTTACCTCTTACTAGAAATGACAAGAAAACCCTCTAGTTTGGAGTGAATTATCTATGGGGTTGTCATTAGTGGGTTACTAACACCTTTGCTTAGGGCTGAAGTAAGGGTGTTTAAAATATTTAGAAGGTCAAAATTGTTATCATTGAGGACTTCGTTGCTCAATCTTTGGTATGCAGATGGAAGGTAAGAAATTTTTTAGAGACTGGAAATTATCTAATGGGTCTATTAATATTTCCTTCAAAAAAGGTGAGGAGGACAAGGTGAAGAGATCAATGATGATAGAGTTACCATCAAACCACTCTAGGTGGATGTGGTAGAGGTAATGATATGGTATTTCACTTTTGATAGTCACTTAACCATAATTTTCAACTACCATTTTATGATTTTGAATGATTTGTGTCATGATAAATATATTTCCTTAGTTTTTTTATCTTTTCTCCACTTCATGCCATGGCCTAAAGATCCCTTGCAAAAAAACCTTTTGTGTCAATCCCAATAGGGTCTTATCCTTCTCATAATGGAACATGTAAACGAAATTTATATTAAAAAGAACCCCTTTCCTAAAGAGGGTGTCCATTTTTCACATAATGTACAAAATTTTAGTAAACCTAGAGGATGCTCCTTCAAATGAGGATGCATGTTTCTATGTGGACAAAATAAAACACCCTAAATAGCAAAAAAATGGCCCTAGAATGGTCTCATGGTTTCAAAACATATGATGTTGATTCTAATTATGCTCCCTGTGATAGGTATGTGATAAATCCTTACACCCATAGATCTAATATTAATGAAAAAAGTGATAAGAGTGTGAGGTTAATGGTTGACATTAATGTAAACATTTTTTTATCAACCTCTAGCATATTTGTATATGTATTACGATAGTTTGGTGTATCAATTCATCACATATTGATAATATTTCACCAATAGATTATGTACTCGTCATTTTTATTACCATTAGTTGTGCATTAATTATTTTACTCTTTCATGCCTTAGTGATGTCTTGCAACATCTTGGTGGATTGTGTTTTTTATTTGATCCTTTGTGTAGCATGTAGTTCAGTTTCGATCCTAGAAACTCTTCATAATGTGTTCATCATAATTGTTGGGACCAAATTTTGTTGTAGCATGTTGGATTGATTGAGAATCATTGTGTTTTGCAAGGTGTGACATATTCTAATTTTTTTTTCTAGCTAATAGATTTGAGGCGTGCATCTATTATAAATAAAGTATTATCTCAAGAGGGATATATGCAAGTATATGTATTTGTGATTGTACCCATGTGATTTTCTTTTCTTATGTGTGAGCTATATGTGATGCAAGTGCAAACTTACTCAGATAGGTGATTCAAGGAGGTGCAAATAGTAGCACAGTGTAATTATAGAGACTTGACAACTATATTATGTGGTGGTTTCTACTTCATATATCATATGTTGGCTATAAGCCTTTCAACAGTGATCCTTATTATGTTTTAGGGGTATCATCACCCTGGAAATGAAGCCAACTAGAAGTACATTTCTTTGTTGCAATGAGAATTTTAGGTAATGATAATTTCAGACAATTAGGCTTGCTATATAAAATCACCTTAATCCATATCACCCTAAAAGGTAATTTTCATTTCATGAGAATTAGACTTTCTATGTTTTTTTTCCCAAGTTGAGTTTTTCAAATAAATTATGTTGATATTGTGTCAATTTTGCTCTAATTTTGTGTTTATCTTTCTTTTGGTCATTCATTGTGCTTTGATTAAAAGATCTTAATTATTGGTTGATGGTTGTTAAGTCTTAATTTATAGTTGATTTTTTTAATAAGTGAGTAGGAATAATTGATTCACCCCCCTCTCTGTTATTTGACACATCTAATAATTGGTATCAGAGCTTTGTTCCTTGGTGTGGGGCTCAACCACTTGAGGTAGATCTAATGGTGCACAAATTGAATATCCCTAGGTTTTATTGGTCAAAATATAGTTCATGGAATATCAAATGAGAGGTTATATGGTATGTGTTGGTATCTATAAGACTTGGAAACATGTGTCCCCTCATAATGGCTTATAAACAGTAGATGAAATCAAAGCATATGAGGAGAATGAGAAAGAAATGTTTACAATTACTAGTGCTTTTAAATTAATTTCTTTAAAAACTTATTATGAAGTTTCGGGAGATTTTGAAAGAAATATAAGAAAGAATGATAAGGTGAGACTTTCTAAGAAGTTAACCAGAAAGAGACATAATGAAAACTTATAATGGAACATGGTAAAGGCATTAAGAGTTATTTTCAAAGAGTTGATAGTGCAGTGACTGAAATCAAGAATCAAGATGATAACATAATTGATGAAGACTTAATGCAAAAGATAATGATGACAATACCTAATAATTATAGTGAAAAAGTTTCAACTATTGAAGAAGTTTATGGTCCAAATAATTTTACTAAGAAATAACTATTTTACATCTTGATAGCATTTGGATTCAGAAAGTTTGGAAATGACAAGAGCATATCCAAAACAAATTTAAAACAAACCAATATTGAGGAATAACTTGACCATGATGATGAAGAAGATATTGAATCTAACTTCACAAGGATATTGAAGAAAGGTATTGTAAAATAGAAAGGTATGTTACCCTAGAAAATAGTTTAGGTGGGATAAATTTTGTCATTTGGGTAGGTGCACCAAGTTGCAAGTAAAAAAACTAGTCACGTGAAAAAAACTCAAAATTTTTCATAAACCATACGAGTTATTTGAATTTCAAAACATTTTTAGCTTGGTAAAACTGAGCCTCATACAAGGAATAAAAAAATAAAAAGATATCCTCATAATTCGCATGGGTTATGGAGAAGAAGAATTTTTTTAAAACATGATTTGAAAGCCTATTTTCTCATAACCTATATGGTTTTTTAGCACTAAAACATATTGCTTTAGTTCTACATAACCTGCACAAGTTATGAGTAAGTAGGAAACAAAAAGTAGGGTGTGAGAGAGAGACAAAGGAAGGGAGGGAAACCTATATGGAGAGAGAATGAGATAGGGGGACAAGAGATTTAGATAGAGGAGGGAGAAATGGAGAAAGAAAGAGAGGGAGAAGGGGAGAAGGGGGAAAAGAGAGTGTAAGTAAGAGAAAGAAAAGGGTCCATAACATGAGAGGGAGAGAGGGAAAGAAAAGAATATAGGAAGTGAGAGATAGAGAGATAAGTGTCCATAGGAAAAGAAAGGGGGGGGGGGAGAGAGAGAGAATGGGATAGGGAGAGGGAGAAATAATGGTATTAGGAGAGAGATGGAGGGAATTTAATAGGGAGAGACAGAGGGGGGGGGGGAAGAGAAGTGGTAGAGTGAGAGAGGGGAGGGAACAAGAGAGGATGAAAGAGAAGTGGTAGTGAGAGAGAGGAAGAAAGAGAAGTGGTAGAGAGAGAGGAGGAGGAGGAGGAGAGAGAGAGTAGGGGGAAGAGAAGTGGTAGAGCAAGAGGGGGGAAGAACAAGAGAGGAGGAAAGAGAAGTGGTAGTGAAAGAGAGGAAGAAAGAGAAGTGGTAGAGAGAGAGGAGGAGGGGGGGGGGGGGGGAGAGAGAGAGAGAGAGAGAGAGAGAGAGAGAGAGAGAGAGAGAGAGAGAGAGAGAGAGAGTTATAAGGGTGTAGAAAGAATGGGGAGCGAGAGAGACTTGGGGAAGGCAGAGAATGAGATAGGGAAAGAGAGTACAAGAAGAGGGTGAGAGATCTGTGGTAGAGAGAGCATGAGAAGGAGAAGAGTGTGAGATTCATGAGATAAAAAGAGAAGAGGGAAGGGGAAAGAGATGAGAAAGAGCTTAGGGAAAATAATTAGGGCTCATAATAGATAGAGACATTGGTGAAGGAAGAAATATGAGAGAGAGAGAGATGAGAAGGGTCATACATGTATACCAACATATATACATATATGTATATAGCACTATATATGCATATATACATACACATAAATCTATATATATTTTTAGTCTATGCTCATTTTAGAAGCATGTGCTTTTGTGTCTTCGTAACCCATACAAGTTATGAAGAATTTGACAATGTGTTTTTGTTTTTTTTTAACTTGAGTGAGCTATGCATAATTTGAAAATTTACATTTTGATTTTCAAAACTCAAACATCTTAATTTTCACATCAAAGCATCTATAGGTTTTGACTTGGTGAGAGGGTTGGAAAATGGCCAACTTGCAAGTCCATTCTCCCTCCATTTTGTCTGGTTGTACATTTTTCCATCTTCCAACATAATTTATCATCTTCATCATCATCAAGATTACAAATGATCCAATTGGTATATCTAAAATTACACCATAATCTTGCATGTCTTCTCATTTTTTGACCATATAAATTTTTCTATTTTTGGACAATCTTAGCATATTAAACAATAATTTTCTTTACTAATGTCTTGACAATCCTCACAAACATATATCTACCATTTTTCAATAACTTTTTATATACCCAATTAAATTCAAAAAAAATTGCATATTACTATTACACACTAGATTATATATACTTTCTAAAAGAGAAGTTTGCATTTTTTATTTTAATGAAATTTAGGCCCAGTGTACAAACTAGTACCACATTTTAAAGATGCCTACAAAAAATATATAAATAAAAATACTCAAATAAAAATTATATATCAATTAACAACTTCTATACGTCACTCATACCTACCATCCTACCAAAAGGTTTCTCAAAATATTAAATCAAACTATATATTTTGTGAAGCACATGGAATAGATATGTTTTATTTTCCTTAAAAAATTAGGAATTTTTTTTTTATGTTTTAGGTTGGAACCTCTTAATTCCATTCATTTTAAAATATATATTAGTAGTTTAGAAACTAGATTCTAAGTAAGTAATAACAATCTTACTCTTTGCACAACTTCTAGTTTTGAGTACATGACCCTCAAATTTTGGTTTGAAGTTCAAGTTAATTGATTTTAGAAAAAAAAAAGTAGAAAGTTCTTATACATTCCTTTTTGTACACCATCTTGGTGTACTTACCCATTTGACTACTAGACATCTTGAGAGAGATCCTAGGCATAAATTCAAAAGATTCAATAAAAAGGCTTACTATGTGAATGAAGATGGTTGTATATCATATGATGAATAAGAAGGTGAGGACTATTTATTTTATGTTGAAGAAAAGGAAGAAGATAAAAAATCTGAAATTAGTATCTCTCACATTTGTTCTAAAATTGATGACATTAAAAATACTTTATATGTTAAAAGGAAAAATAATGAATGGTTGATGTACAATGGTTGTTCTCATCATATGATTGGAGATAACAGAAAAAAAATTTACTTGATAAATATGATGGTGGTGGCCCTATTATATTTGGTGATGAATAGCACAAGTTTGGATGGTAATAAGGGCACCTTTGACTACCCTTGCACAAAGTTACACATAAAAGCCACCAAATAGGAGAAACTACAAGATATTATAGAGGAATCAATGCAGCAATGACATATATCTTCATTAAACACGCGATGCATAATTCCTACCTAGTTGCAGCCATATAAATCCAAATTACAATTAGCAAGCTTAAGAACTCAAGCTTACAAAGTCAATCTTCTATTTGTTCCTTCTATATAATTCCATTATGTCTTTCTTAATCCTAGATCTCTACTTTTATAGCTAGCAAGACCACAACTCAACTGTTAGAAAAATTATAGGTCTTTCCCCAAAGGAGAATTCAAAAACCTCACAAATAAGAAAATTAACTTCTACATGAACAAATATAGGTCCACATGTATTCCAAGAAGAGATTCCCAAGTGCATGGAATGACAAGATGTTACATGAAACCTCATCAAAGCCAAACCTACATGTTACCGAATTGTTAGGAAATCAACATACCTTGAACAAAGAGGGATAACTTCCACAAATGATGGAATTAAGTTATGTGCTCTTAGACCAATGGTCCTTGATAGGTCCAAATTAAGGAGCTAAATGCATAGAAAGGGAAACCATAAATAACAATGACCATTCTCCAAACATCGAACAAAAATAAAATGAAGGAAATATTTTTGGTTGATGCAAGATTGCCAAAGTTCCCAAGATGCTCCTGCATCATACAATAGGAGTAACAAAGAACTGATGTCCACATCAGGAAGCCCTGATGCTTTGAGAAGTGTTATAAAGATCCAACTCAGCCTCTATGATCCAAGAACTATCTTCAACAATTTTTCTGCTACTAAATCAAATAAGCTTTGTAATCTTTTTCTCTAGTGCTCTTATTAATTATGGTATCTAAAATGGTTTCAATCCCTTCTATCTTCTTCTTAGGATAATTGAGTTTATAAACTCTCTCTTCTCTCACTCATGATACTCAAAGATGTTTGAAATATTAAACATAGGTGACATATCTATATCCTCGGGCAATTCCACTTCAAAAGAATTATCATTTTCATGTTTCTTCAAGATCTTACAAGGACCATATTTCTTCATCTTCATCTTATAGTATGTGCCAACTGGAAATTTGTCCTTTTTCAAGTGTACCATTACCTCATATCCTACTTTAAAATTCTCATGTCTTCTCTTTTATCTTCTCTATCGTATATCCTTGAGCATTGTCATGTAGATTACATTTAACTTCTTCATGCAAATTCTTCATAAAATCCACAATTTCTCAGCTTTAGCACTATTATTTATCCTGACATCCAATTTCTTTATTTTAGTAGTTTCTCTAGGAATCATGCCATTTACAATCTCAAAAGGACTCTTCTTAGTACTATATTCACATAACTGTGATATGCAAACTCAACTTGTAAAAAAAATCAAATCCCCATTATAAGGTCTATCTCCAATCAAACATCTCCACAGGTTACCCAAACTTATGTCCATAACTTCAATTTGTTCATCAGTCTATGGATGAAATGTAGAGCTAAACTTAAGATCAATATTCAATTTTCTCCAAAAATAACTAGTAAACTTAGCATTTATGTCTGAATCAATAGTCTTAGGCAATCCATGAAGTCCCGCGAAGTCTCATAATCTCTCTAAAAAATAAATCTTCTATGTGCACTACATCTAATGTCTTCTGACAAGATATGAAATATGATATTTTAAAAAATATGTCAACCACTACAAAGATAGAATCATTACATCTCTAAGTTCTAGGTAATCCCAAAACAAAATCCATGCTGATATCTTCCAAAGGTCTATAAGGAATAGGAAAAGGTGTGTACAAATGAACATTCTAACTACTTCCTTTAGCAACTTGACATATTCTACAACTCCTCACCATCTTCTAAACATGATTATATATTTGGAGCCAAAAGTACCTTTATGAAATCAACTTTACTATCTTATTAATCCCAAAATGTCCAACAAGTCCACCATTATGTTTCTCTTTAATGATGTTCTCCCTCATAGATCCTCTAGGTATGCATAATTGAACTCCCTTAACAGCATGTTTTCCCGAATGAAATAATCAACCCACTTGTCTCGTCCATTAGTCACAAATTTCTTACAATTTTCCAAGGTTCTACATGTAGTTCGCACCCATAGCTTGTTTTTCCATTATATTTACCAAACTATTTTTATGCCTATTTCATGCATGTGTTAGTTTCAAGGGTATTGGATATATAATAATGAAATTATTTCATGACTTGGATAACATGTATATTAATAAAGAATAACTTAGTTGATTATATTTCATGTATTGATTGATAATTATGATACTAGCACATTAATGATACTTTAATGGTTTTTAGTTAGTAAATGTGATTGATTTCATGATGATATCAAATGATGAGTATTTTATATTCACAATGACAAGTTTTCCATATTTGAATATGTGATGATTTGTACTCAAGACTTATTATAGTACTTATCCCATACTTGTATGTGTATGGTGTGTGTGTTTGTTTTACTTTTCTATTTGACATGCCTGATGTGGTTAAGAGAGGGAGTCGTAATCACCTACTAGTCAAGATCTACACGATGTACCACTCATTGTCATTGCTTATTTAGTTTAGATATATATGCATATGTACATGCAAGTTTGTAGGTACTAGACATAGACTTCCCTGAATTGTCAAGATGAGTGTACCCTATAGCAATAACTTAATGGTAAGAATGGGGAGATAATGTTTAGGTCCAATCCCAACCATAGCCTAATTACTTATCCTAAGGAGGACATGTATCTGACTTTCCACCCTTTTTAAACTCGTGAGTTTATTTTGCATGTATTGTTTGATTTTGAGTTTTTGTCTATTTTGGTAATGTTGCTTTCATGTGGATTTGGCTATGCTATTTTTTTGGTAAAAGGTTTAATTATGATATTTAGAATTATTAAATATTATTTAAATAAAAGGAAGAATTATAATATCATAATATTTAATTAATTAAAAAATTAAATTAATTAAATATTTGTTTTTTATTTAAAAGATTTGATTTAAAAAATCTAATGTGAAATTTGGAAAAAAAAGACAAATAAAATATTAAAGATAAATATTGATTTATCATGAA
The DNA here is from genome assembly GCA_028749045.1 of Cupressus sempervirens. Taxonomy (NCBI): domain Eukaryota; kingdom Viridiplantae; phylum Streptophyta; class Pinopsida; order Cupressales; family Cupressaceae; genus Cupressus; species Cupressus sempervirens. The sequence continues at coordinate 739,362,793 of CM053793.1, forward strand.
TATTTAATCTATGGTAATAAAACTAGAGTTGCACATAATTAGTGGGCTTTAATTATTATTAATTATTAAACTAATTAAATGCAATTGAATTGCACATTAATTAATAAAATTAAAATAAGATTTTAAAGTGAGAAATAAGATATTTAATTTAAAAGAAATGATGTTTATTTATTTTATTATAAAAAGATAAATCTATTTTGTGAAAAGAAAGTAAATAAATAAAGAATATTTATTTATTTGATATTAAAAGAAAGGAAAAGAATAAAAGAAAGAAATTATGTATTTCTTTTCTTTTTTTTAAAGTGATTTTATTTATTTTTGAAAAATATAAGAAAACAAATAAAAACTATTATTTTATTTTAGTTGAGTTTAGAAATTTTAGTTTTATTAGTTTTATTTTATTGAATTTTTATTTATTAAGAGGTCATTCTAGTCCTTTTGAAAAAGAATATTTTTGGAGAAAAATAAGATAATTTAAAACACATATTTTAGAATATAGTTACAAGTTATGCATTCAAATTTTGAAATAAAAGATTTTTTTCAAAGTTTGGGAGTAAAGTCTACATTTGGGTTTTCTTATTCTTCTTAACAAATCAACTTAGTGTTTGAAGGTAGGGGTTTTAAAATCTCTTCAAGATTTTTTTTGGAAAGATTGTCTTCTTTGTGTTCTCCTGATTATGAATAAATGTGTTTGCATTTACTTGTGTGTTAGTTTGAGGGTTTGAAACATGTGATTTTGCTATAAAATATATTTACTATATATTTTGTCAAAAATGTAAAGATACATTTAGACACTGGTTTGAATTTTATTTAGCATATATGAAAATCATATATCATTTTTTTGTACAGACATGATCAAATATTGATTGTCATGCTAAAACTAGGCCTATTCAAGCTTGATTCTTCAACTAGAGACATACGAACAATCACTTATAACTTTTGTAAAATATATAGTTATGAAAATATATTCTTTGTGATATTAAATAATTATATTAAGAATACCTTTATTTATTTTCATTAAGATCCAACAATTCAAACAAAAGATATGTTTTTTCTTCTAAATTGGCAACTTTCAAATTTGAATAGGGCTCCTAGGAAGATTCATATTTTACACCATTCAAATGAACTTTTCTTTAGGACTAGTAAGAGTGTAAAATTAAATTGTGTTTCCATTGATATAGGTTGCAGATGCATACCATTCCATATGAGATTATAACATTTAAATTACCAGCTGATTTACATAGAGAAAATGCATAAAAACTCAATGTTATGAACTTTTAAAATGTTTTATCTTTATTGCTATTTTTATTGATTTAAAAATAATAATAATTAATTTTAAACTTATTAAATAATTAACATATTGAATTTATCTATACTTATATATTATATAATCAAATAAAACTTTGAAAACAATCTAATCCAAATCATTTGATGGAACTTTGTATTATTTGGGGTTCTGTGGTATTTTTTTGTGATGGGTTTTGGAAATTTTAATGTGATATTTTATATTGTGATGAATTTTATGTGAAGTATTTAGCTTGCCAAACTAGGATGTGCACCAAAGGCATGTCTTTTAAGATTTCTTTTATGATGTTTGTTTGACTAGATGTTAGGATGCACTTTATGATTCAAAATTAAGGCTTATGTTTATGAGATTTTTTATTGGTGAGCATATATGATGACTTGGGTTTTGAGAACCAACTTATTTTTGGGTTGCCTACTAAGGAACCAAATTTAAACATTATGAATGTTTTGATATAGGACACAATTATGGTTTATGTGAGTTTTAGGAAGGCAGTCTAGGTCCATGTCTATGGGAGTAGCTTGCAATGGGGGTTGGGGCCCAAAGTGGTTGCAAGGGTAACTCATTACAAGTTGTGTAACAAGTGATAACATAGTAATTAAAATACTTTCCTTCGCTATGCCTTGAGATAAATCAAAAAGATAAGTTAGATATATTTTCTCGTCCATGCCTTGAGTGCTTGTATAGACTAAGGATGAGAAGAAGATGATACCTTGATAGGTATGACTAGTTTCCTCATCTTCACAAGAGGGTATTCTGGTTCTGCATAGAGTCACTAGGGGGTTAGGGTCCTGAGATACTACCTGGGTAACCTTAGAGTTGGCTCATGTGGTGACACTCCATAGTATGTAGCCTGAGTCTCCTTCATAGTTTTTTTTTGTATTTTCCTCTAGTGGTGTAGTTATTGTTGGATGTATTTATTATTGGTGTTTACTTTCATTGATGGCGATTGGATTTATTTTACTTTCATTGATGGTGATTGGTGATTCATGGTGATCACACTTTTGTCTTGTGTCTTTTGACTTGACATGGATATATTTTTTGGAGTTCATCTCGTGATTTTGGTACTCGATATATACTTGGCATATGTATGTTGACTTGGTATGTGGTGTTGGTTTTGGATGAGTGTTCTTTCATCTTTGGTTATATTTTCTTCTTGAGTAGTTTGTGTTACCCTTGAGGTAGATTTGGCTATTATGATTCATTTCCTAAAAAAAATTTATGGTTTGATTTTTCGTATGTGAATAGTTCATTATCTTCCCTACATGGTGGGTGTGGAAGCCTGAGTAGGTAACCACACGGTTAGGAGGTAGTGACTTCTTACCATTTGGGTCCCCCTCAGATTTATCGATGTCAAAATGTTGATGATGTAGTTGTACCTTTATCCATCTTATCCCTATCTTGGAGACTTCGATTCAGTTGATGTATTTACATGTTATCATGTATCTTGTATTTTGATGTACTTGTATCTCTTCTCCCATACCCTACAACATGTGTAGTGGATGCTATCCATTAGATGTATTTCAATGTATTAGTTGTATTCATATATTTTCTTATGAGATTAATATGTTACATTTTTATGATAATGGACATTGTGCTTAAGACTTAAACAATTAATAAAAAAATCTTAAACATGACTCAACGTGAAGGAACCCTTGAGGAATGAAATATACACTGTAATTGCATGTGTAACTATTATGTTTGGGTATATTGCTTTCGCATTGTTACTTTGATGTTGTATAAACTTCAGAAGAAGAAAAAATTCAGTAAACTTTGTAATATATTAGGTTTATTTCTTTTGGGTTCTCGAGCGAGGTTTTATATCTGGTATCAAAGCCCGAGTTTCAACATTGAGAACTCTAGGCATATGGTGTGCCATCAGTTAGCAAGTAGTTAAACTTGCAACATGATTTAAACAATAAATATTTATCAACATAAAACTTGAACCTAAACATTTTAAATAAAAAATAGTAGTGTAACTTTTGAACATGAAACTTGCAAACTCATAACATTTATGTTCTTGACTTTTGATTTATGTCTATGCATTATAAGTTTTATATTTTTCAATGGATTGAGAGATGTTGATCTTTTGTTTGAATTTTTTTATGAGGTATATTTATGTATTTATTAAAAAGATGAATGTTGGATCAATATGGTTTTCAGTTTATTATTAAATCAAACTCATATTGCTCTAAGTGACTGAAAGTGCATGCATAGTTAACTTATTTATATTAGTTTCTTAAATGATCCTTTTGTTTGACATGGTAGATAGTACTCGTTGACTTTTTGTTACCTTAGTCATTGTAGTAGGCTTTGAGGAGTAAGCCTAATTTTAGGGAGGGTGGATGTAGTGCCCACCCATAGTTTGTTTTTCCATTATATTTACCAAACTCTTTTTATGCCTATTTCATGCATGTGTTAGTTTCAAGGGTATTGGATTTATAATATGAAATTATTTCATGACTAACATGTATGTCAATAAAAAATTACTTAGTTGATTATATTTCACATGTTGATTGATGATTATGATTACTAGCGCATTAATGATGCTTTAATGGTTGTTAGTTAGTAAATGTGGTTGATTTCATGATGATAACAAATGATGAGTATTTTATATTCATAATGATGAGTTTTCCATATTTGAATATGTGATGATTTGTACTCAAGACTTATTATAGTACTTACCCCATAGTGGCATGTGTATGTTGTGCGTGTTTGTTTTACTTTTCTATTTGATGTACCTGATGTAGTTAAGGGAGAGACTTGTAGTCACCTACTAGTCAGGATCTACATGATGTACCACTCCCTGTCATTGCCTATATATATATATATATATATATATATATATATATATATATATATATATATATATATATATATATATATATATATATATATATATATATATATGCACATGTACATGCTCCTCTTTTATACAGGTTTGTAGGTACCAAGCATCAACTTCATTGATTTATTAGGATGAGCATGCCTTATCACAATAACTCAATGGCAAGAATAGGGAGATAATGTTTAGGTCCAATCTCAGTCATAGCCTAATTACTTATCCTGAGAAGGAGGACATGCGTTTGACTTTCCACCATTTTTAAACCTATGAGTTTATCTTTGAGTGTGTTGTTTGATTTTGAGTTTTGGTAATGTTTCTTTTATGTGGGTTTGGCTATGTTATTTTTTTGATAAAAGGTTTAATTGTGATATTTAGATCAATCACATAGTATTAGAATTATTAAATATTATTTGAATAAAAGGGAAAATTATAATATCATAATATTGAATTAATTATGAAATTAAATTAATTAAATATTTTTTTTATTTAAAAGACTTTATTTTAAAAGTATAAATGTGAAAGTTGGAAAAATGATAAATTAAAATATTAAAGACTAAATATTGATTTATCGTGAATATTAAATATATGATAATAAAATTAGAGTTGCACATAATTAGTGAGCTTTAATTATTTTTAATTATTAAACTAATTAAATGTAATTTAATTGCAAATTAATTAATTTTTAAAAATAAGAAATTAAAGTGAGAAATAAGATACTTAATTTAAAAGAAATGATATTTATTTATTTTATTATAAAAAGATGAATTTATTTTGTGAAAAGAAAGTAAATAAATAAAGAATATTTATTTATTTAATATTAAAAGAAAGGAAAAGAATAAAGAAATAAATTATGTATTTCTTTTCTTTAAAAAAAAAAGTGATTTTATTTATTTTTGAAAAATATAAGAAAACAAAGAAAAACTATTATTTTATTTTAGTTGAGTTACCTTTTTTTGTAAGTTTACTCATTTAAGAGAACTTAGTTTTAATAGTTTTATTTTATTTATTTATTATTTATTAAGAGGTCATTCTGGTCTTTTTGAAAAGAGAAAAAGATTTTTGGAGAAAAAATAGATAATTTAGAACAAAGATTTTAGAAGACAGTTTTAGGTTATGCATTCATATTTTGAAGTAAAAGATTTTTAAAGATTTTTTTCAAAGCTTGGGAGTAAGTCTACAATTGGGTTTTCTTCTTCTTCTTCTTAACAAATCAACTTGGTGTTTAAAGGTAGGGGTATTTAAATCTATTTTCAATTTCTATTGGAAAGATATTCTTCTCTGTGTTTGTTTTACTGATTATGAATAAATGTGTTTACAGTTACTTGTGTGTTAGTTTGAGGGTTTGAAACATGTGATTTTGCTATAATTTTTATTTACTATATTTTATCAAAAATATAAAGATACTTTTACACACCCATTTGGATTTTATTTAACATATATGAAAATCATATATGATTGTTTTGCATAGACATAATCAAATATTGATTGTCATGCTAAAGCTAAGCCTATTCGAACTTGATTCTTCAACTAGAGACATACGAACAATCACTTATAAATTTTGTAAAATATATAGTTATGAAATTTATTTTTTTTTATTGTAAAAAAGTCTATTATGAATACCTTTATTGATTTTCATTAAGAACCAACAATTCAAACAAAATATATGCTCTTTCTTCTAAACTGGTAACCTTCAAATCTGAATATTGATGCTAGGAAGATTCATATTTTACACCATTCAAATCAACTTTTCTTTAGTATTGGTAATAATGAAAAGCGTGTAAAATTAAATTAACTTTCCATTGATAAGGTTGCGGATGTGTATCATTCCATATGAGATTATAACATCTAAATTACTAGTTGATTTACATAGAGAAAAATGCATAAAAACTCAATGTTATGAACTTTGAAAATGTTTTATCTTTATTGTTAAATATTATTAATTTAAAAATAATAATAATTAATTTTAAACTTAAATTTAACAATTAACATATTGAATTTATTTGTACTTATATATTATATAATCAAATAAAACTTTTGAAAACAATTTAATCCAAATCATTCGATGGAACTTTTTATTAATTGATGTGTGTTTATTTGAGGTTCTATGGTATTTTTTTCATGATGGGTTTTGGAAATTTTAATGTGATTTTTTATTTTGTGATGAATTTTATGTTAAATATTTAGCTTGCCAAACTAGGATGTGCACTAGAGATGTGTCTTTTAAGATTTCTTTTATGATGTTTATTTGACTAGATGTCAAGATGTACTTTATGATTCAAAATTGAGGCTTATGTTTATGAGATTTTTGATTGGTGAGCATATATGATGACTTGGGTTTTGAGAACCAACATATTTTTGGGATGCCTATTAAGAAACCAAATATGATCATTATGAGTGTTGTGATATAGGACACAACTGTTCTTTTTTATGTGAGTTTTAGGAAGGTGGTCTAGGTCCATGTCTATGGGAATGGCTTGTAATGGGGGTTGGGGCCCAAAGTGGCTGCCAAGATAACTCATTATAAGTTGTGTAACAAGTGATAACATAGTAATTAAAATACTTTCATTCCCCGTGCCTTGAGATAAATTAAAAAGATAAGTTAGATATATTTGCTTGTCCATGCCTTGAGTGCTTGTATAGACTAAGGATGAGAATGAGATGATACCTTGATAGGTATGACTAGTCTCCTTGTCTTCACAAGAGGGTATTCTGGTTCTATATAGAGTCACTAAGGGACTGAGGTCCTGAGAGATTGTCAGGGTAACCTTAGAGTCAGCTCATGTAATGACACTCCATAGTATGTAGCTTGAGTCTCCTTCATGGTTTTTTTTTTTTTTTGGTATTTGCCTCTAGTGGTGCAGTTATTGTTGGTATTTACTTTCATTGATGGTGATTGGATTTATTTTACTTTCATTGATGGTGATTGGTGATTCATGGTGATCGTACTTTTGACTTGTCTCATTTGACTTGAGGTGGATATCTTTTGTGGAGTTTATCTCATGATTTTGGTACTCAATATATACTTGGTATATGTATGCGGTGTTGGTTTTGGATGAGTGTTCTTTCATCTTTGGTTATCTTTTCTTCTTGAGTAGTTTGTGTTACTCTTGAGGTAGATTTGACTATTAGGATTCCTTGCCTAGGAATTTTTTATGGTTTGATTTTTTGTATGTGGATCGTTCATTATCTTCCCTACACAGTGGAAGTAGAAGACCACATGGTCAAGAGGTAGTGACTTCTTACCATTTGGGCCCCCCTCAGATTTACAAATGTTGAAATGTTGATGATGTAGTTGTACCTTTATCCTTTTTATCCCTATCTTGGAGACTTCTATTTAGTTGATGTATTTATACGTTATCATGTCTCTTGTATTTTGATGTACTTGTATCTCTTCTCGCACTACAACATGTGCAACGAATGCTATCTATTAGATGTATTTCATTATATCAGTTCTATTCATATTTTTTTTATGAGATTAATATGTTATATTTTTATTATAATGGACATTGTGCTTAAGACTTAAACAATTAATAAAAAAATCTTAAATGTGACTGAACGTGAAGGAACCCTTGAGGCATGAAATCTATATTGTAATTGCATGTGTAACTATTGTGTTTGGGTATATTGCTTCCACATTGTTACTTTGATGTTGTTGTAATAACCCTCCTCAAATCTGCCCTCAAAAAAAATGCTGATGAAAGCTCAAGGAATTTCATCAAACAATTCACATGCAAGGGACATATGACTGATATAGTATTTCAGCTAGCTTCAAATGACTTTTCCTTCAATTTGCATCAATGAGAATCTTGTGCTAGAAGACTACAATGGACTACACAATGACCTAACATGAGTGTGCAACTTATTTTGACAATATTCAATGCATACATATGATCTAAGCATGAGAAATGAACACCTACAGCCAACTGGCATTTCTACAAATAGTTGGTATGCAAACTAACTAGCTAATAAATAATAATATTGAATTGCTCAAATGACACCAACAACTATTATCTCCTTAATTGCAATGAAATTTCCAATGCTCATGAAATATGGCCAAGACTTTTTTGGCATTTACATGGATTACAAAAAAAGATAATGCTGGTATAATGTACACCTACAGCTGAAACTTATCACACCCTAAAAGAAAGCAATACTAACAAAGGAACTTGGTTGTAGATGGCTGTAATAATTTTCTTCAATGTTGCCCCTTCTGCTTTGCTTTTTTATGATCTGCTTTTTTCACCTGCTTTTTTGATTCTACTTTTTTAGCCTTGCTTTTTTGAACTAATTTTTCAGCCTACTTTTTCGGTTCTTCTTTTTCAGCCTGCTTTTTTTTATTTTGCTTTTTCGGCCTACTTTTTCGATTTTTCTTTTTGGACTTCTTTTTTTAGCCTTCTTTTTCGGTTCTGCTCTTCAGACTACTTCTTTCAGCCTACTTTTTCGGTATCTGCTTTTTCAGACTGCTACCATGTTGAATTTCAAGACCATATCTTTCAATGGCATCAAGATTTCCAGCTTGAAGGGATTTTGTCCTTCAAACTATTGAGACATAATCTCCAAAAAATTTCCCAATTTCTTTGATATTTCCAAACATGCTTAAAAGAAGCTCTTCTATTTCTTTTATAGTGTTCTCACAAGAGCTCCATCCTTCGTTTTATCAATGTGGGATAAAACATAACTCCCTTTATGTAACTTATGTCTCCAATGTGTTATAAAATAAAGGGGACTCTTTTTAATTTAAATATTTCCCACAAACTATAGTCTATACATTAATAAAGTTAAATATTTAAATTTAACTTTATAAAATAGCTTTATCAATGCATAACAAATCTTATCAGTGATAAACAAGTCTTCTTGTCGATTTTAAACAATTACCATCGACATACCGCTGCCCCTAGATGTCCGACCATGTCCAAGATGACTTACTATAAATAGTAAGTATGCCCAAAATTGCCTCAAAACCCCTTAGAAAGACCTGGAACTGAAACTATCTAGGCCAAATGGCCTCTAAGTCCCTTTAATGTCCTGTTTAGCCTATGGGACCATGGGGAAATAGGCTAACGACAACATCATGCTATGAATGCTAAAAAGGGGACATTATAGTTGTATAAACTTTAGAAAAAAATATTTCAATAAACTTTGTAACATAGTAGGTTTGTTTCTTTTGGGTTCCTAAGTAGGGCATTACATAGAAAATTAGGGTCAATATTATACAAGTTTTTCAAATTCTCTTAGCCAAGTTCTTTAACTCTCACCTCAATCAACAAACTTCTTCTTCTACTCAAATCATCTACTACTTCATTAGATTGTCCACTCTAATATTATAACACAAAAGAAAAGTTATGCATAATCTCATCCCACTTAATATGTCTTTGATTCAACTTATGTTGGCTTTCCAAGTACTGCAAAGCTTTACGATAAGTGTATAACACAAATTCTCTAGGCATCAAATAGTGTCTCAATTTATTCAAAGCTTGAATAATTGCATAAAATTCTTGATCATAAACTAAATATTTATTCTTAGCATCATTCAATTTCTCACTGTAAAAATCTATAGGCTTACCTTCTTGACTCAAAATAGTGCTAATGACATTACAATTGGCATCACAATAAACTTGAAAAACTTTTTTAAATTAGTTTTAAAAAGTACAGGTAATTCAACAACCTTTTCCTTCAATGTTTCAAAGCTTCTATTTTCTCCATGTGTCCACCTAAAATCCTTTTTATCACCTCTCATGGTTTATGCCATAGCATTACAAAATGAATTGAAATTTCTAATAAACTTTCTGTTAAAACTTGTGAATCCATGAAATGACCTAAATTTTTCAATATTCTTAGGCGTAGGCCAATGTAGAATAGCCTTTACCTTTTTGGTATACATCTTCAAACTATCAACAGAAATCACAAAACCAAGATACATAAGCTCCTCTTTCATAAAAGAACATTTATTTAGATTTAATAATAATTTATCCTCATTCAATCTCTGCAAAACTTGTTTGATATGCTGAAGGTGTTCTTCTTTAGTCTTAATGTCAATCAATATATCGTCAAGGTATATAATCACAAACTTACCAAAGAGATTCTCCAAAACTTCATCCATTAGCCTCATAAAAGTACTAGGTGCATTAGTTAAACAAAAGGAATAACAAACAACTCATAAAACTATCGTTAGTCTTAAAAGCAGTATTCCCTTCATCATCTTCCCTAATCCTAATATGATGATATCCAATTTTCAAACCAATCTTTGTAAATTATTTGGCTCCATTTAATCTATCCATAATACCATCCATCCTAGGAAAAGGAAACCTATACTTCACAATTATCTTGTTTATAGCTCTAGAATCTGTGTACATTATCCATTTTCCATTCTTCTTAGGTGCTTATACAATATATATTGCACAAGGACTAAATTTTTGTGATCAAACCTTTCTCAAGAAATTCTTGCACTTTTATATTCAATTATTCATTCTTTACAGGGGTTAGTCTATGTGGTGCTTTATTAGGTGAACTAGCTCTAGATATCAAATCCATGCAGAGATTTATACTTCTCACAAGGGGTAATCCATCAAGAACCTTATCATAAATAATATTTTGAAATTAAAGCAACAAAGATCTCACCTTAGGTGCATGTTCAAGTTCATCTTATTTCTCATTTTTCCTAGGGATCAAAGCAATGCAAACATTACATTTCTTCATGTCTTTCATAAACTAATTTCCTTCAACCAAGTGAACTCTCATAGAAGTATATTGTTTAACATCAAATTTCTCAACCAAAGGAAACCATATTTTTTTCTTTCCATTAGCCCAAATAATAAATTGATTCAATCTATCATCATGCAAAGCTTTCCTATCATACTACAAAGGTCTTCCCAAAATTATATGACAACAATCCAAAGGCAAGATATCACACAAAACTTCATCAATGTAAGTCCCAATTTTAAATTTCACAAGGAATTGTTTAGTTACCAAAAAATTATGTTTATCCTTTATCCAAGAAATGTAATAAGCATTAGTGTATTCCAACCTCTACAATTTCAATTTAATCACAAACTCTTCAGATGCCAAATTCTCAAAAATTCCACTATCAATGATCACTTTGCAACATTTATTTTCAATCTTACATCTAGTCTTAAAAATACATTTTCCTAAAAATAGTTCATTATCCAACTGTTCATTCAAAAAAGTCCTTCTCATCATTAGGTTCTCTCCTTTCTTAGGTTCATCAAGTACATCAACAAATTCATCCTGAATCAAAACAATTTTCCTAGTACTTCCCATCTTCTTATCAAAAAAGTTACATTCAAAAGCTTTATGTCCTTTTTCAACACACTTAATGCAAGTTCCCTTAAACCAAGAACCATCTTCTCTTTTCCCATTACTGTTATTCCTAGAGTAACTAGTGTAGTTACCTTCCGTGTAGTTAGCTCTTCCTTTGATTATTTTATCTTCTTTCCATTTAGATTTACTCTTGTCATTAGATGTGTTTTCAAATCTTCCACTTTTAACATAAGATCTTCCTCTACTCTATTGAAATATCCCACCTCTTGCTCTCTATCTACTTTCTTGTTTATTTGCTAAAATATCTTCAGCTCTCAATGCATACAAATATGCTTCTTCAACACTTTCCATCTTTCCAAATCTAATCTCATCGTGTATAAAAATCCTCAATTAATTCAAGTATCTAGCAACTATGTCAACTGTATCATTGACATGTCCAGATCTAATATCCAACTTGTAGAATTCTTCAGTATAATCTTTCACAATCATATATTTTTGTCTTAATTTTTTCATTCTTCTCAATAAACTAACTTGATAATCAATAGGAAGGAATTTATTTTTCAACTTACTGACCAGGTTTACCCAAGTCTCGATAATTTTCCTTTTCTCTTCTTATTTATCATTCTTCAAGTATTTCCACCAAAGAGATGCATGTCCTTCCAACTTTATTGTTTCTATTCTCACCTTCATATCCTCAGGAATACTCTCATAATCAAAATAGTTCTTAATCTTAGAGATCCAATCCAACAAAGCATCAATTATTAATCTTAGATTGGTTTTGATAAGGCAGTGACAAAACACTTAGTCATTATTTAGTAGAATTACAATGCAAGTTGAGTGATCAAAGCAAGCTAAGCAATCAATGTGAGCTGAGTGATCAAAGCATGTTGAGCATAAGTTGCTAGATAATACATGCTGAGTAATATACATAGTCAATGTCGACAACCAGTATGTGTCAAGAAGATAGTGTCAAGTCACTCATAAGCCAAGTAAATAGAGTATGCCAAATCATTCAAGAACTAAGTTACAACATTGAAGATATAGTAAATTTTGAGCATCAGAGGCTTCAATTACTAAGTGAACAGTTTTGGAGATGGTTGTAATGGCATAAACTTCTATGTAAACTATTTTTGGGTTGACTAAATGATTATTTTACAATTCTAAAAGATGTATACAAGTGTATATTATGAATCCTTGTGAAGTACATGCAACCAATAAAATTGAGGGATGTTCTAAGTGGAAAAATGGATCAACATCAGTCATTGATTCTATCCTAACCATAGCCAACTTTTTTTTAATAACCCTAAATAGTTTTTATGTGTGAAGAAAGAGGAGACACAAGAGAGATGAATGTTAAGTACAGAGATCATTCATAGTGGTTATGGAGGTTGTGATAATGTTATGAATTGTAGAATTAGTTAGAGAAGAATAGAGGAAAGTGGAGAGAGGAGAGAGGAGACATATCTGATCACTAGGATCAAGTACACACTATGAAAGAGAAGATATGACATCTAGAAATAGAGTGCTAACCAAAGGATCATGGTGTTGAATCATTCTACCAAGTGATGCAGAGAAAATCTCCTAACATAGTAGTCTTACCAAGCTTGTGTAAATATCTTGACCAAGTGCTTGTTTTATTGCAAGTTTAAGTCCACTAACAAGGAACACTTTTAGTAGGGTGTTGACATCCTTTAATAGGGTGAGAATTAACAGTATTTGTAAGCCTTTAATAGGGAAAACCTTTCATAGGGTAGATCATAGTTTATGATAGAACTTCTTCTAACCTTGATTGGCTACACTTTACAGTTGCAGTAGTGAAGATTTGTCATTGTTATCCCCACCCCAGTTTTACCTTCTCATTCGAGGGTTTTCGGGTAACAAATTTATTGTGTTATGTGTTATTCATTTCATGTTATGGATGAAAATATATAATTAGCTATTTTAGTTTACATACAAATTATGAGATGGATGTGTGGTGAATTTTTTATGGTATTTCCAACAATTGGTATCAGAGCCTTGTTCTCTAGAAAGGAAAGCTTTCAAGCTTTGAGGAAAGATCTTGAAGATGGAAGTCTACAAGTTGGGAAAGACTATTGAGAACCAAAAGATTGAAATTTAGATTGCCCTAAACCAACTCATAGAAGCAAGAGATGAAATGTAGCATTAATTAAGGAGAAGGAAAGAGATAGCTATTGAGAAAAATGACACTCATTACCAGAAGGAAGAAACTACTGGATTTTTTGAAAATGGAAACTTAAGTGAGTTTGATGTAGTGGTTGTAGATTTAATGGAAAAGAATGGTGCTCTAACTGAAGAGGTCATAAATATTAAGATAGAACAAGAAGTCCAATCAGTATTTCTATGTGGGGTGACTGAGCAGAAAAAGAAAGTTGAGGAAGACGAAGTCATGATTGAAGATGACAAAAGAACATTGACCAACAAACTAGAAGAGAAGACATTAGAGGTAGAAAGGATTGCTCACATGCAACTGGATAAAATGAATCAATTAATGATTGCTAATCATAAATTGAATGGAAAGGATATTGAGATCACAACCTTGAAGTTATAGAATGAACAACTGAGAAAAGAAAAGGAATTTGTTGAAAGTTTCAACAAAACTAGTGAAGCCATCAAATACTTTGAGGGACTGATGAGATCTCCTAGATCTCTCAATGATACTACTAGATTGGGATACACTAGTACTAAGGAAGGAGAATCATCTAAAAGTGGTGAACAATAAAATAAAAAAGGTAAGATCTACAAACCCACTTGTCATAATTGTGGAAAGTTAGGTCATACAACAAATGTTTGCAGGAGCAACAATGCAAACCAGAACCCTAAGAAAAAATTCAAGGGTTACTGTCATAAGCGCAACAAGCAAGGACATCAGGCATATGAATGCAGGACCAAGACCTCAGGCACACAAAGATTTGAAGGATATTTCCATAATTTTGATAAGTATGGACATAAAGCATATGAATTCAAATCCAATGCTAAGTGGACATCAAACAAGTAGACAAAGGTACAACAAAATGGAAAATTCTACAATTGGGATTACAATACAAGGTACAGTTGTCACTATTGTTAAGAGTATGGACATGTTCTTGAGAATTTTATTAGAAAACATTTCAGAGGCAACTACAACAGATGGTTGAGTGAGACTACATGCTTTAGTTGTTTGAAAACTGGTCATATCAGTAGAAACTGTCCAATTAGATCACCAGCACCAAGTAATGGAAACAATAAAGGAAAAGAGAAGGTCAATGTTGAAAAGTTCAAAGTACAAATGAACAAGACATGGAAGAAGAAGGAAGATTGTAGCACACCAAGTTCAAATGAGGTCAATTCATCCACTGGATCAAGTGATCACATCACCCTCAACTAGGCAATCTAAAGTTATGTGTGGGATTGATATGTCAAAGTTAGATTATACATCAGTTCCAAGAATCTAAGTTCTGAAAATATTTTATATGCATGAATTAAGATGCAATGTATTGGTTAGAACCTGGAAGAGATCTATAGTTTTTTTAGTTTTAATATTTTTGTTGAGCATGAAAGGTTTCACAGTTACTATCGAGCGTGAATGGAAATTCAATTGTTGCTAAGTAATGAAGGTATGGTAATATTGGCCAAGTTTTCTATGTGAGCCGAGCATAGTAGAAATCATGTGTATGTCGAGTGAGTTGGAAACCCTATGTTGACTGAGTTTATAGTTGTGTAAGCATTAAGCATTTATTGTCAAATATCTAAGGTTATATAGTCATTTCTTGACTCATTTTCATTCACTAGCAATTGAAGAGAGTATGAAGAGCATGAAGGTGAATTGCAAAAAGAGATTCTTGTATTTGTGAACTGAATTCAACTATAACTTGACATGTTCATCAAATTGAAAAGGTATTTTATTGGTGCTGAGTTTTGATCTTTGAATTTTTGTGAAGCCTAAGTATTAAATATGACAACTAGCTCTTCTGCAAGTTTTTAGGAAGGAAGGAAAGGAAGTCTTTAATGTACAATTAATTCATAATTATGTTAAAAAACCACCTTTCTGAGAAATACCTGAAATTGCATATAAAACAGACCAGTCTGGTGCACTATTAATGATACCACCAAAATTCTTAATGATTTAGGATGTCAGGTGTTGTTATACATACAAAGTTGGAAGTATGGGAGACATGGAGATAAGGGAGTTGTACAATAAACTTTGCGATGGATTCTTAAGGGAAGAGAATAAAATTGTAGAGAGGAAAGGGTTAACCCATGGCCTAGATTTCCCTAATGTATTCAAGACTAAATGGATCAAGATTATGCTTGGTAGAATACATGATAACTTCATATGGTTGGAAAATTGACCAATTAAGATCACTAAAAGGATTATCAACCAAGTGACAAAGTATCCTACCCTAGACAGACCTAAGAGTATGCAAAGTGACTCAAAAGAGATAATTGAGAAGAACATAGGTGCAGTATGGAACAAGAGGGGAATTTTGATAGATTCTATCTCAGACCCCGTCATTGCCTTTGTTGTGAGAGTGATAGCTCACAAGTTCTTTCAATCTAGTAGACCGAACAGTGTGTATTGCATGGCTATGGATTTGGGATACAAAATAGTGAAGAGAGACCACACCTATGACCTTGTTGAGTTACAACTTTAGCAACTATCTAAAAACTTGGAGTCCATAAGGAAAACTAAGAACACTTGCATCTTGCAAATTTGGCTCTTTACTAGTTTGTATATTATTTTATGTGCAGGACACATTTCCAACATTTGAAAAAGTTTCTTGGAAGACCAATAAGTCTATTATAGTTCATATTGCAGAATTCATAGAGCAACTTGGAGATAACTTTGAGTTAGTAATGACTAGTTATTTTGAGGATTTTAAGAAATCCATGAAACAAAGACTAAGGATTCTAGTGTTACTAGTGGAGAAACATTACAATGATGTTTTCCTCTTAGTTGATGTTGATTATACATATTTGCAAGAAAATATTCCTATGGTTAGATGACTTAAGCCCTTTCCATGTGAGATCAATGTAGATGAGGCATTTGCAACTATCACAAATCTACTAGCAGAAGAAATAGATAAAAGTGACACCTCATTTGGAAACTATAAGGAAGCCAAGTCCAAAATTATAATTGACTTGAAGACAGCTTCTGTTGTAAGGAAGAAGAATAAACTTGTGGAGAAGTTGAAGGAGAGATATGGCAAAGGGGGATAAGAAGAATAAGATGAAGATGATGAAGATGAAGAACAAGTCCAAGCCCCTTTGGCACTCACTCAAGGACAAGGAGAAGATGAGGAAGTTCATGAAGAAGATGCTGAGGAAGAATAATTTTAGGAAGAACCCAAGCCTTTTGAGAATAAAAGAAAGGCTAAGGAGCCTAAAGTGGAGAAACCAAAGAAGAAGCTTGTGAAACTTTCACAACAAAAGCTAGTAGTACCTGCTACTAGGTCTAGCACAGGGACAACCACTAAGCAAGTTGTTGCCCCTCTTTTTATCTTGTACCCATTTTGTAAAGTGGAAAGTTTTTGTGTCTTAGTTTGGTTTAGATATGTCTAGGTCTAGTCTTTCCCTCTTAGGTGAAGAGATTCTCCATCGGATTTCCCATCTTTTCTTTCTTTCATATTTCATGGTTGGGTGGGTTTTCTCCTTGATGTCATGTGGGTAGCTTAGTACCTAATTTGATGGAGATTCTTGCATTTCATGAAGTAGTTTGTAAAGTTGGACTTGTTCATGACTGGTCTTACTTTTCCCATCAAAGAATAACACTCGCAAAAAATTGAAGATCACCTTCTGCTCAACAAGTTTTCAACCCATGAAAGTGATTTCCCACACCGATTAACAAATGAAGATCATGGATCAAAATAAGAAGATAACAAGTTGTTTCATGAAAGATCAATTTGGGATTCATCATTATGCTTGAAATCACTCTAAGTGGAAAACTCGAAGATGACTTCTCCTCGGTGGGTTTGCAACCCATGAAGTTTGTTTTTCATTGAAAGCAATTGTGAAGGAAAGAAGTAAAGAAGTGGGCCCCTTTTTTACTTTCGCAGTCCTTTTTTGATTTTCTAAACCTAGAGAATAGGTTAACTCAAGAGTTAGAAGGTAAATGAAGCTAAAGTGGAAAATTGAAGATCACCTTCTCCTCGTGGGTTTTCAACCCATGAGGGCGATTTTTCGCTTTCACAAAGAAATTGACTTTTTGAAAAGATTGGGTTCACAAATTTCTATAAGACACCTTAAGATGATAATGTAAACAAGCCAGTCATAGTTGAGAAATTTTAGTGAGTAGAATCTGGCTGGGAAAATATTTCCTTACAGAGTACTACATTCTTAATTCTCCAAAACTAAGTGAAAAATGGGAAGGTAAGTGTGAAATAAAGAAAAGTTACCATTAGGCCAATGGGAACAATGAAAAGACATGTAAATTTCCATTAGAAACTTTCACATTTACTAATCTAACAAATTTATCCTTTAATTCATTTGTGTGGTGTAGATCCTGAAAATTAACAGATAGATTGAAATTCCTATATAGAGGTAAACATAACGGTTTTACAAATCACCACTTTTTCTTGAACTGTTATGTTGTTAAAATTGTGCAACATTTTCAAATCTTTTGTGTTGAAAATTCAATTCCTTGTGCCTAATCCAAATTCAAATTTTCAATTTATCTTATACTCTGGTAGAATGGAAACTAGATTCATTGGGTTGAATGGGCTAAATGGAATCAAGTCTACATTGCAGAGTTTCACAAACACCTCACTCTATTTTTATGACATGCAAAATCTTCAAAGGAAGTTGAGGTTGGAGCTAATGCATCCCATAACTGAGAAGCTCTGAGGGAGTGGTCTGGTAGAGGCAGCTAGGTTTCCAATGCTAGTTCAAGCCCCTCAGTTGATTGTTGAATGCATAAATCACTACAACCTAGATACCAAAAAAAATTTGCTGCTTGATGATATAGTTCTAGTCTCTATTGATAGGAAAACTGTGGTAAATTGCCTCTGAGTTCCAAAATAGGAAGAGTTCTCTAAGTTAACTATAGGAGGGGAAATGTTTGAGTTCTCCTTAAAGAAAATAGTGTGGAGAAAAGAAATTATGAGGCCCTGGTTCCAAAAGTTGTGGGGCGCTAAGAGTAAGGTTCTTAAGACTCTATTCGGCATTGATCTTAGGCTTGAGATCGTACATATTATGGTTCTCTTGCACAAATTGAAAGGTGAGGTAGAAGCACTTAATTTTGTTGAACAATAATTCTTTTTGGTACAAATTATCTGTTCAGATACACATTGTATTGATCAGGCCTATGAGGTAAGTGAGCATCTATCCAGAGCCCTTAGTGCTGCAAATTTTTATAACATGTTTTACATGTCTTCTTTCCTAATTCATATGTTAGCTTCTCTACAATTGTGGTCAGGCCTTCCTAGAATTGAAAACTTTCTTGATGGTGTGAAAAGCTATGAGTTCTATCCATGTTTACAATTGCGGAATAGTTAAGCAAAATATGTCAAGGTTAATGATGCATTTATGATGAGAATTTGTAGGGAACTCCAAGGATACCCAAAGAGGACGTTCAGCCTAGAGGAAATGGTGGCTATTAGTAATTTTGGTAGCTACTTTATTTAGTTCTCATCCTTCTCATATTTTCATATTGTAGCTTTCGATAGATTTCCTCTGAAGCTGCCCAAGTATCCAAGTGATATGATTGTGTTGATAGAGATCGTAAGGCAAGCAATCCAAGTGAACGTGTTGAGTGCAAGCTTGAAGAAGAAAGGGTATGAATTCCCTATGAAGGTTGGACCTTACAGTTGCAAGTCTCATTCTGATGCAAAAAATATGTTGAGACTAAGTACAAGTTGGAAGAGTATGAGATTGTGAGACCTATGTTCGACCTGAATGGGTATGCAAGAGAGGTGTTGCAGATTGGGAGTGTGATCAAACATGTTACTACTATCAAATATTATTGGGCAAATTGTAGAGATGAGATTGAAAGTAGAGATCATGTTTTTGCTAGGCTCATAGTGGAGCAAATCAAAACATACGGTATCAACTTTGATGTAGAAGGCTTGGAGGATGATGGCCAAAATATGTATAGCAATACATATTTGACTAAGTTAAGGGGGATTCCTATTAGTTTCAATCTGTATGTAGATGTTAAGGAGAATTTTGATATCATGATGGCTAGGATTATAAAGAGAATGGGGAAATGGGTTGAATGGAAAACCAAAAGAAGTTGAAGTAAAGGTGCAGCTACTCAAGCTTCTCTAGCAACATCAATGCCTACTTCATCTTAGAGTGCTACACTAGGTGCGACCATAGCTTCCACTCAAGGGCTAACTCAACCTTCAGGTGAAGGAGATCAACCTTTGGATAAGAATGTCCCCATAGCCAAAACCTAACATGATGGTTCACTCCAAGTCATTGGAACCCAAACTGGTGCTGAGGAAAAGAAGATGGAGGAACCAAAGGATATCATGGCCACCTCAATTCCATCCCCCCATGTCACACTAGTTCCATCACACCACGTTTCTCCAATTCCTTCTCCCCATAATACTCTAGTTCTCTCTCCTCATCATAGTCTTGTTCCACCAACAAGTGCTACACTTCTATAACCAAATGGGTCTTCAATACAGATAGTAGACTTAGGAGATGGAAAGAGCGGCAGTAGTGAGTCTACTGAGTCAGATGAAGTGGTAAAGAAAACTCTAGAAGTGGATAAAGGTTAAAGTTCCTCTAAGCTCATCTCCTGAGATCCAAAGAATCCTTTCTCTTTGGTTGTTGTGACAGTCACCCCAGCTAAGAGGAAGATGTTCAGTATAGAATCACTTAGGATGGCCTCCAAGGTGATACGTACTAACTCCTAGTTGGAGGATACACTAGAGAGAAAAAGGAAAAGGAAAGATAAGAGCACTTTTACTAAAGATATTGTATCTCTTGTTATCTTCTCTAGGTCTACATTGAAAAGAGTCAAGAAGCAGAAAACCTTGTCCATACTTGGGCAAGATCTAGAAATAGGGCACCTGAAAATGGAGATAGCCAAGCCCAGAAAAGGAGGAAGGATTGCAGACATGACTATTGATGATTTTACTCTACACTCTGTGGATCTTGGAGAATCAAGGCATGACACCAAAGTTGGCTTACGGAAGTCAACCAATGAGGTGATTGAGGGGAAGCTAGAAAGTCTAAAGTTGTCTAAGACTAAGATGAAGGCTGAGATAGAAGAATTAAATAAGTTTATCAAATAGCTAGTCACTCTGTTTGTAGCTATCTCTGAAGTATCAGTGACTAAAAATCTTACTGTTGCTAAAGTTCAATCTCTCATCTCCCAACTCCAAGAAGATAGGAATTTTGGTCAAATTGGTAAGGAATGGATTAAGAAACTTAAGTCAGAAGGAGATACTATTGTAGAGAAAATTGGTAATGTTATCTTAAGGTTGGAAACATAAAAGGATAACATTATATCAAATAGCAATACTTTGGCTGGAGAAAGGGTGAAGTGTGATGATTGCATCACTCTCTTGAAGATGATCATCCAGATGAAGGCCAAGGAAGCAGTTGAAGCAAAAATCTTGCCAAAGGGAGATGAACCTCTATTTGAGTGGCTTCAAAGAATGTAGTTTAAGACTGAGATGATCCAGTCCATAGAGAAAGGACTTAGAGAAACTGAGGATAAGGTGAAGAAGACACAATACAAAGGATTTGAACTTATGAGGGGATTACATACAAACTCTCAGACTAGCGGCCAGGGAAAATTACTTATTGGAATCAATGTCATGAAGAAGAAATTTTCTAGATTTATGGGTAGTTTGTGTGATATATCTTCCCATAGTCAAGACAGGGTTGTTGAACTACAAGCACTTAGTGGATACGTACATGTGGCCAAAGAGGAATTGCCAAATCAATTAAATGTTGTGAAGGAGTTGGCTAGAGAGCATTCTAAATGGCTCTTAAGGTATACCAATATCCATGTGCCTAGACATGAAGAGCTCATCTTGATCATAGTTGCCAAGAAGGCCTACAAAGCAAAAGCAGAAAAAGGGAAGAAGTCAAAGTGATTCGCATTCTGCGTTTTCTTTTTTCTTTTTTTGTAATTATTGAAATATGGAAAATTGGTGCCTTGCCATTTGTCAATTTTTGAGAAGATGAATCAATTAAACTTCCATTGTAACAGTCATCTCTGAACTGTATATGTATAAAATTGAAAGATTAATGAAAGGTCGGTGAATTTTTGGTGTGAAGTACTTTTTTTTGCAAAGATAATTGAATGGTATTTGATATCAATTATTTTATGTTCCATTTTCTATTAGATTTAGTCTTATGTTTTCTCTTTTGTTTGAGTTGAAATGGGGAAAGAACAGAGTTTCACTCCCTTGTTTCAAAGCAATGAATGAATGTGATAGGTAGTGTCATTGTTCATTCAAAGAAAAAATACCTTCAACATTTTATGTTTGTTAATCATAGTTCAGATTCAGATTAATCTAGCTTCATACTTGTTATCACTCAGTTAAGCTTTGTGAATTTGTAAGATATGTGGATTCATAAACCTATTTAAATATTCAAAAAAATTCATTTTCTTGAGTTAGATTCTATTTAAGTCTAGCTTGGTTTTACCTCTTCTGTTCTTAGGTTAAGAACATGCCCTGAATTAGTTTAGGAGAAAAACATAATTCATTGCAAACCTATTTTAGGGAGTTGTACCTACCAGTTCAAAGAAAGGCCAATTTATTCATAAATGGTTTTTCAACTGTTCGTAACCAGTTATTGTTCCAAGTTTGGGTATTTGAGAGTTATAATTAAAAAGAACAAATTTTTTTATCAATAGATTTTTGGCAACTCTACTGGGGGCACGAATAGTCACTTGACCAAAAAAGCCTATGTCATGAGGAAAAGCAGTACTACCTCATGAAAACAGTATTCCAGTGTTCCAACTTGACCTTGGTTTTCAAGACGATCAAGAAGATATAATTTCATCCCTTAATACTTTTGTTTGGAGACATAGGAGGAACATTGAACATTATAGGAACACTAGTCAAATATTGGAAGAAGAAGAAAGAAGAGTTGAAGCTTTAGAAAGAGTTATTCAAAGGAGAGATATCTGAAGAGCAGAAAGATAATTGATACAAGTAGCTCAAAGAAAAAACTAACATATCATCCTGGAACAAGAAAGGTTCCTTAGAAGTACCAAGGAACAGGGTAGGCAAGACCCTATTTTTGATAAACTTATAGAGCTTAGTTTTCCCATCTTAGATGTTCCAAAGTGGAAAGGTGGATAGAAAAGTCAGAGTAGACCACCTTCCCCTATTAGGAATTAGGACACTAATACTTTGCACACTACTTATCAGGTATTGGCCCTATATGGAATTATTGATCCCCCAGTTGTTAATTTCCTTCCATATACTGCTAGAACAATCGTGGCTACTCCATGGGCCGCAACAACAAGACCATTAGCACTAACAGCTTACCATCCCCTCCCGACTAGTTCAAGGAAGAATTTCCCAAAATTCTCAGGAGATGGGAAGGTTACTATAGATGAACATATTAAAGCCTTCTTCGTAGCTACTCACATCTTAGGTGTTGGGCATGAGGATGTTTCTGTAAGATTATTCATGGAAACCTTAGTAGATGGTGTAGCAGACTGGTTTTATCATCTAGATGATGGCTCGATTGCTGATTGAGATACAATGAGAACAAAATTTAAGACGAGATTCAAAACTGTAGAAGATGAACTACCCTACTAACACAGTTGACTTCAATTAAAAAGCAATCCACCATGAGTATGAGAGATTTTGTTGCTAAGTTCAACAAGATTATTAGCAGAATTCCAACTATTGATAGATGCACAGCCAGTAATTTGAAAACCTTCTTTATCAGTACAATGCCTCCAGATGTCAATTATGATTCGAGGAGAGCACATCCCACAGATTTAGCAAACACACAAAAGAAGGCGATTGAATTTGAAGATGATTTTATTTCTAGCAAAAAATGGAAGCGAGAACTTCAAACTAAAGGAAGTTTCAGTAATACCACATCATCTGATGAGATGATTCAAAAATTATCGAATGAATTGATAGTAGTGAAAAGGCAATTACCTGGATTCAGTAATTCTTATTAGTGAAATTATCAAAATTTGTCGGGAAAGAACAATGATGGAAAATATCCACAGCCTACATGCTCACAACCCAAGTTACAAATATAAGCAGCACCAAAGAAAGGAAATATGTTTGTCTTTCATTTGGCAACAGATCATGATAGTGAGAGTTGTCTGGAAACTACCCATATGATGCAATTATTATCCACCAATGACGTGAACATCACAACGCCTAGCCTAGAATCAAATTCATACTCAAATGGTGAATCTGGAAATTTATTTTTACAATATGAGTCAAATTTTGAATCAAATGGTGAATGCTATGTGACTATTGATGGGATTTCTTACACGGTGTTGACTCGAGCTCAAAGGAAAAATAATCAATCCGCCAGTCATGCTCATAAGAATGATCCTAGCACTTCAACAAGTAATGTTCATATTGATCAAGGAGTATTTACTTCACAAATGGGTAAGGACAAAATGTCTTTTGATTTCATCCAATTCTATGAAGAATCAAAGATTCAAATTTCTCCCATAGACTATTTGAAATCTCACCCCTCTAAATTAAAAAGATTAGTAGATAGATGTAAAGGGAATATTTTAGATTTGAATCATAATGTGACTATTGAAAAAGATGATGAAACCTTGACATATATTTTTTTTAGCCAAGAGGATTCTACTATTTTAGCAACCTCCCTTGGGCAGAAACCCAACCCATTTTATATTTCACTATACATTAAGGGGTGCAAACTAAGCAATTGCATAATAGATTCGGGTGCATCAGATAATGTTATGCCATATTCTATAGCTAAATCATTGAGTCTCAATCTTACTAAAGTGCATGGGAGTTGTTATTCTATGGATGACAAACAAGTCCCTTTACTTGGGCAAATCAAAGATGCTCAAGTAGCCTTGGCTTCACATCCAGAGAAGAAACTCTTATTGACTATCCTAGTAGCAAATATTCCAGTGAGCTATGGACTTTTTTTAAGCAAGAGTTTATTTCAAGACTTAGGAGGAGAAATTAAGCTAGACTAGTCTAGAGCAGTCATACCTATCAGGAATAAGAAAGTTAATTTAGAACCCAAAGAAAAGGAAAAATTTATGGTTCTAAAATTAGATGATCCTAAAGCCCAGATCCTCTATCAAGAGCTAGAATTTGACAACTACAAGTTATTTACTGAAGAGACTCTTGATGAACAAAGAGATGAAGATCAAAGCAAAGGAATTATGAATGGAGATGAATATGTAACAAGCATATGGAAACTTGAATTTGATGGGAGTTGTGCCTCCTCAGGGTTTGGCGCAGGTGTAGTGTTCATACCCCCTAAGGGAGAACTTGAGCCCTTGGCTTTTAAATTAGAATTCAAAAATATGAATAATACTATAGAGTTTGAGGCTTTGCTATTGGGGATAATATCAGCAAAGGAAAGAGGAGTAAAGATCCTAAGAGCTCGGGGTGATGTAGAACTCATAGTCAGACAAATCAAAGGACAATATTTTGTGAAAAATCATAGTCTAAAGTACTATAGAAACAAAATTTGGAATGAGATAGAAGGTTTAGATGTCTTTTCTATTGAGGTGGTGCCAAGGGAGATGAACACCAAAGTTGATTCTCTAGAAATTTCTGCTTCTTTGCTACTACCTCATCCAAAATTCAAGGATAAGAAATACCAGATTGAAATTATGTATCGAGCTTCTATTCCAGACAATATAGAATCCTAGCAAGTTTTTGAAGATTGCAAGAGCTTACAGTTGTTCCTAGAAAATGACAAATCTAGTTTTGCACATGAATCCAAAAATGATAATCATGAAAGTTCTGATGTTGAGAAGAATTATGACAATAAATTTCAATTGCAAGGTAATATCATTCCCCCATACTTTGTAGCCTTATAAAAATTGGTTAATAGACATGATGCCTACATAAAGTAGAAGAAGGCAAAAAGGGGACCTACCATCAAAGAGTATGAGGGAATAAATATCGGAGATACCCACGATCCTAACATGATCAACGTTGGAAAATGTTGTTCACCTGAAGAAAAGGAAGCTATGAAACAACTCTTCATGGAATATAGGGATGTTTTTTTTTGGAGTTATGAAGATCTAAAAAGCTACCAAGGTGGGGAGGTAAAACATCAAATTCCACTCAAACCTGATGTGGTTCCTTTTTGGAAAAAATAAAGGAATTATAATCCTAAGGTCGCAGATGCCATTTTTTGGAAGGTAGATAAAATGTTGAAAGCAAGAATCATCTACCCCATCCATCACTCTACCTAGGTAGCTAACATAGTACCATTCGGAAAGAAGAATGGAGAAATAAGGATCTGCGTTGATTTCTACAATTTAAACCAAGCATCCCTTAAGGATAATTTTTCTCTCCCCAATATGGATTACTTATTGCAAACAGTGGTTGAATCTGAAATGATGTCCATGCTTGACAGATTTTTAGGTTACAATCAAGTTGAAGTAGATGAGAAAGACCAGCATAAGACAACATTTACCACTCCTTGGGGTATGTTTGCATACCACAGAATGCCCTTTAGGCTCATCAATGTTGGTGCCACATTCCAAAGATGTATGAGCAAGACATTTGCTAATATGAAGGACAAGATTATAGTTCTATGCCTAGATGACCTCACCATGTTTTCAAAAAAGAGAAAAGACCATGTGGAAGATTTAAGAAAAGTCTTACAAAGATGCTGAGAACATGGAATATCACTCAATCTGAAGAAATCAATTTTTTTTGTGACGAAGGGAAAGCTCCTTGGTCATATAGTGTCTCAAGAAGGCATCAGAATTGATCTTGAATGAGTGGAGGCCATTCAAAGGTTAAGTTTGCCTTCAAATAAAACAGGGGTTAAGTCATTCTTTGGGCAAGTGAATTTCCTCAGAAGGTTTGTACTAGATTTTGTAGAAACCACTAAACATATTGTGGATATGATGAAGGCAAATTCA
This sequence comes from Cupressus sempervirens, assembly GCA_028749045.1. Classification (NCBI taxonomy): domain Eukaryota; kingdom Viridiplantae; phylum Streptophyta; class Pinopsida; order Cupressales; family Cupressaceae; genus Cupressus; species Cupressus sempervirens. The sequence continues at coordinate 739,389,256 of CM053793.1, forward strand.
AACTTCAAATGAAATTAGGCGGGAAAGCAGGCCTTTCAAAATATAAAATTAGCTATTGCTAATGCCCCAGTTTTGAGCCACCCAAATTATAAGCAAGATTTGTTCATCTATTGTTATTCTTTTGAACATACTTTATCATCCATACTTATGCAAGACAATGATTAAGAGGTACAAGCCCCAATAGCTTTCATGAGCATACCTCTAAAAAATCACAAATTGAAATACTCACAGATTGAGAAGCATGCTTTTGCAGTAGTCAAAGCACTTAATTTTTTTGGTTCTATATCTTGCATTCGCATTCTATTGTTTATGTTTCGGATGTAGTAGTGAAAAGTGTGTTGACATAGTAGGATGTAGGTTGTAATGCTAGAGGAGCATAGATAGAAAAAACACAAGAATATGAGATAGAAATCAAGCATACAAAGCTAGTTAGGGACAATGCTTTGTGTAAAGAAATTGCAAAAAATAGGATCATTGGAGAATCAAAAGAATTAAGTGAAAAGAAACTAGTATTAGTGGTAGGACTTCATGATTCATGGTTTGAAAATATTTCTTACCTGTTAACATATGGAGAATGTCCTAAGGGCCTAAATGCAAAACAAAGAAGGGATCTTAAATTGAAAGCAACTAAGTATGTAATTTGGGATGAAAAATTGTTCAGAAAGGCTATTGATAGTACTTTTCTTAGATGTGTAGATAAACAAAAACAAGAAAAACTATTGAAAACCTTTCATGGTGAAGCTTATGGAGGGCATTTTTCATCCTCGGTCATAGCTTTCAAAATATTGAGATAGTTCTATTACTGGCCCAGAATGTTCAAATATGTCTATTCCTTGGTGGAAAAGTGTGAAAAATGCAAGATGTTTGCAGGGCATCCTCAATTAGTTGCTCTACCATTAAGGCCCATCATCATTGAAGGACCTTTTCAATAATGGGGCAGTGCTAGTCATTAGTATGTGATAACTACAACTGATTATTTCACTAAGTGGGTGGAAGCCAAAGCAACCAAGAAAACTACTTCCAAAGTAGTGTGTGAATTCGTCAAAGAGAATATTTTGGTCAGGTTTGGTATTCCTATCAAATTAGTAATGGATAATGCAACCTACTTTTCTTTAATGGAAACTACTAATTTTTTTTTTGAGTATGGAATTACTGTTAGTCACTCATCTGATTATTTCCCACAAGGAAATAGTCAAGCCAAGTCTAGTAACAAGAATTTGATAAACATTGTTAAGAAACTGGTCCTAGATAATCAAAAGACTTAGCACAAGAAAATTCATGAGGCACTATGGGCAGATAGGGTGACACCTAAAAGAGCAATCAGCATATCTCCATTTGAATTGGTATATGGAACTGAAGCTAACCTCCCATTACCTTTGGAATTAACCACAAGAAAACTTAGAATAGTGATTGAAGATGATATTTATAAAGATGGTTTAGAGAAGAGAATTTTGTACTTAAGCAAGATTGAGGAGGAAAGAGAAGAAATTGTAGACCACATCACACAACATCAGATGTGAGTTAAAGATCTATTCGATAAGAAGCCAAGACCCAAAAAATTCATGGTAGGAGACAGTGTTTTACTCTTGGATAAGCGAAGTGCTCCAAAGGGTATGCATAAAAAGATTGATACCTTGTGGAAAGGTTTGTTTAGAATTCATCAAGCATTTGAGAATAATTCATTCAAATTCACTTATCAAGATGGCGAAGTGCTACCCTTGACCTATAATGGTCAAGATCTAAAGCTTTATCAAATTATAAATTGAGAACAGGTAACCCTTGTATTGTATTATAGTTAGGTTAGTTTCTTTCTGTGCTTTCCTAGTTAGTCTCCTTTCCTTGCTTTGTTTTCCTATCTTTTCCTTGCTTTTGTTTTGTTGTGTCGTCGCCTTTTATTTTCTTTGTGAAACTAGAGATTTTGAGTCCCTTGCCTGGGAATGCTCTACCCAAGTCCCCAGTCAGAGCCAACTGTTGCTCCAAATTTTATCCTGTACCCATTTTCCAAAGTGGAAAGTTTTTGTGTCTTAGTTTGGTTTAGGTATGTCTGAGTATAGTCTTTTCCTCTTAGGTGAAGAGATTCTCCATTGGATTTCCCATCTTTTCCTTCTTTCATATTTCATGGTCGGGTGGGTTTTCTCCTTGATGTCATGTGGGTATCTTAGTACCTAATTCGATGAAGATTTTTGCATTTAATGAAGTTGTTCATAAAGTTGGACTTGTTCATGAATGGTCTTACTTTTTCCCATGATAGAATAAAACTCACAAAAAATTGAAGATCGCCTTCTCCTTGTCAGGTTTTCAACCCATGAAGGTGATTTCCCATAGCGATTAACAAATGAAGATCATGGATTAAAATAAGAAGATAACAAGTTTTTCATGAAAGATCATTGTTTTCATTGCAATATTGTACTTTAAGAAACATTTGGGATTCATCATGATGCTCGAAATCACTCTAAGCAAAAAACTTGAAGACAACTTCTCCTTGGCGGGTTTGCAACCCATGAAGTATGTTTTCCATTGAAAGCAATTGTGAAGGAAAGAAGTGAAGAAGTGGGGCCCTTTTTGACTTTCACAATCCTTTTGTGATTTTCCAAACCTAGAGAATAAGTTAGCTCAAGAGTTAGAAGGTAAATGAAGCTAAAGTAAAAAATTGAAGATCGTCTTCTCCTCGATGGGTTTTCAACCTATGAAGGCGATTTTGTGCATTCACAAAGAATTTGAATTTTTGAAAAGATTGGGTTCAAAAATTGCATATAAGACACCTTAATATGATAATATAAACAAGCCAGTCATAGTTGGGAAAGTGTAGTGAGTAGAATCATGCTGGATGGATATTTCCATATAGAGTACTCTATTCTTAATTATCTGGAACTAGGTGAAAAATGGGAAGGTAAGTGTGAAATAAAGAAAATTTATTGTTAGGCCAACAGGAATAGTGAAAAGACATGTAAATGTCTATTAGAAACTTTCACATTTACTAATCTAACGGATTTATCCTTTAATTCATTCGTGTGGCATAGATCCTAAAAATTAATGGATGGATTGGAATTCCTATATAGAGGGAAACATAACGGTTTTATAAATCACTATTTTTTCTTCAACTATTATGCTGTTAAAATTGTGCAACATTTTCAAATCTTCTATGTTGAAAATTCAATTCCCTCTGCCTAATCCAGATTTGAATTTTCAATTTATCTTAGACTTTGATAGAATGACAACTAGATTCACTGGGTTCAATTGGCCAAATGGAATCAATTCTACATTGCAAAGTTTCATAGACACCTCACTCCATTTCTATGACATGCAAGATCTTCAAAGGGGGTTGAGGTCTGAGCCAATGCATCCCATAACTAAGAAGCTCTAAGGGAGTGAGCTAGTAGAGGCAGCTCGATTTTTGGTGGTGGTTCAAGCTCCTGAGTTGATTGTTGAATGCATAAATCACTATAACCTGGATACCAGACAAATTTTACTGCCTGATCATATAGTTCTAATCTCTATTGATAGGAAAACTATGGTAAATTTCCTCTGAGTTCCAGAATGGGAAGAGTTCTCTGAGTTGACTTGGGAGGGGCAATGTCTGAGTTCTCCTTAAAGAAAATGGTGTGGAGAAAAGAAATTATGAGGTCCTAGATCCAAAAGTCATGGGGCACTAAGAATAAGGTTCCTAAGACTCTATTTGGCACTAATCTCAAGCCTGAGATCATAGATATTTTGGTTCTCTTGTATAGATTGAAAGGTGAGGTAGAAGCACTTCATTTTGTTGAATAGTATTTCTTTCTAGTACAAATTATCTGTTTAGATACACATTATGTTGATCAGGCCTATGAGGTAAGTGAGCATCTGTCCAGAGCCCTTAGCACTACAAAGTTTTACAACACCTTTTACATGTCTTCTTTCCTAATTTATATGTTAGCTTCTCTACAATTGTGGCTAGGCCTTCCCAGAATTGAAAACTTTCCTGATGATGTGAAAAGCTATGAGTTCTATCCATGTTTACAATTGCAAAATAGTTATGCAGAATATGTCAAGGTTAATGATATGTTTACGATGAGAATTCGTAGGGAACTCCAAGGATGCCCAGAGAGGACATTCAACCCATAGGAAATGGTAGCTATTAGTCAGTTTGGTAGCTACTTTATCCAGTTCTCATCCTTCTCATATTTGCATCTTGCAGCTTTTGATGGATTTCCTGTGAAGCTGCCCAGGTATCCAACTGATATGATCGTGTTGATATAGATCATGAAGTAGGCAATCTAGTTGAACATGTTGAGTGCAAGCTTGAAGAATAAAGGGAATGAATTCCCTATGAAGGTTGGAGCTTATAGTTGTGAGTCTCATTCTGATGCAAAAAATATGCTCAAAGCATTTGAGACTAAGTACAAGTTAGAAGAGTATGAGGTCATGAGACCTATGTTCGACCCAAATGGGTATGCAAGAGAGGTGTTGTAGATTGGGAGCATGATAAAAAATGTTACTGCTATCAAAGATTATTGGGTGGATTGTAGAGATGAGCTTGAAAGCAAAGATCATGCTTTTGACAGGCTCACAGTGGAGCAAATCAAAACATATGATATCAACTTTGATGTAGAAGGCTTGGAGGACAATGGCCAAAATATGTATAGCAATACATATTTGACTAAGTTAAGGGGGATTCCTATCAGTTTCGATCCATATGTAGATGTTGAGGAGAATTTTGATATCATGATGGCCAGGATTATCAAGAGAACAGAGAAATGGGTTGAATGGACAACCAAAAGAAATTGAAGTAAAGGTGTAGTCACTCAAGCTTCTCCAATAGCTACAACGCCTACTTCATCTCAAAGTGCTACACTAAGCATGACCATAGCTTCCACTCACGGATCAACCTTCAGGTGGAGGGGATCAACCTTTGGACAAGAATGTCCCCATAACCAAAACTTGTCATGATGGTTCCCTCCTAATCATTGGAACCCAGACTGGTGTTGAGGAAAAGAAGATGGAGGAACCAAAGGATAGCACATATTCCTCAATTACATCCCTTCATGTTACACTAGTTCCATCACCTCATGTTTCTCCAATTCCTTCTCCTCATACTACTCTAGTTCTCTCTCCTCATCATAATCTTGTTATGCCAGCAACTGCTACACTTCTACAACCAAGTGGGTCTTCAATATAGATAGTAGACTTAGGAGATGGAAAGAGTAGCAGTAGTGAGTCTACTGAGTTAGATGAAGTGGTAAAGAAAACTCCAGAAGTGGATAAAGGTGAAAGTTCCTCCAAGTTCATCTCTCGAGATCCAAAGAATCCTCTCTCTTCAGCTATTGCGATAGTCACCCCAACTAAGAGGAAGATGTTCAATATAGAATCACTCAGGACAGCCTCCAAGGTGATAGATACTATCTCTTGGTTGGAGGATACACTAGAGAGAAAAAGGAAAAGGAAAGATGGGAGTACTTCTACTAAAGATACTATATCTCTTGCTATCCACTCTAGGTCTGCATTAACAAGAGTTAAGAAGCAGAAAACCTTGTCCATACTTGGGCAAGATTTAGAAATAGGGCACCTAAAAATGGAGATAGCCAAGCCCAACAAAGGAGGAAGGATTAAAGACATGACTGCTGATGATTTTACTCTACACTCTATGGATCTTAGAGAAGCAAGGCATGACACCAAAGTTGGCTTATGGAAGTCAACCAATGAGGTGATCGAGGGGTAGCTAGAAAAAATAACATTGTCTAAGACTAAGATGAAGGGTGAGATAGAAGAATTAAATAAGTTCATCAGACAGCTAGTCACTTCATTAGTAGCCATCTCTAGAATATCAGTGACTAAAAATCCTACTGCTGCTAAAGTTCAAGCTCTCATCTCCCAACTCCAAGAAGATAGGCATTTTGGTTAGATTGGTAAGGAATGGATTGAGAAACTCAAGTCAGAAGGAGATACTATTGTAGAGAAAATTGGTAATGTTATCTTAAGGTTGGAAATAGAAAAAGATAACATTTTATCAAATAGCAATACTCTGGCTGGAGAAAGGGTGAAGTGTGATGATTGCATCACTCTCTTGAAGATGATCACCAGATGAAGGCCAAGGAAGCGGTTGAAGCAAAAATCTTGCCAAAGGGAGATGAACTCTATTCGAGTGGCTTCAAGACATGCAATTTGAGACTGAAATGATCTTTTCCATAGAGAAAGGACTTATAAAAATAGAGGATAAGGTGAAGAAGACACAAGATAAAGGATTTGAACTTATGAGGGGATTATATACAGACTCTCAGACTAGCGGCCAGGGAAAAGCACTTATTGGATTCAATGTCATGAAGGAGAACTTTTCTAAATTTTTGGGTAGTTTATCTAATATATCTTACCATAGTCAAGACAGGGTTGTTGAACTACAGGAACTTAATGGATGTGTACACGTGGCCAAAGAGGAACTGCCAAATCAATTAAATGTTGTGAAGGAGTTGGCTAGAGAGCATTATAAATGGCTTTTAAGGTATACCAATATCCATGTGCCTAGACATGAAGAGCTCATCCTAATCATAGTTCCCGCCAAGGCCTACAGAGCAAAAGCAAAAAAAGGGAAGAAGTAGAAGTGATTTGCATTCTGCCTTTTCTTTTGTTTTCTTTTGTAATTATTGAAATGTGGCAAATTGGTGCCTTGCCATTTGTCAATTATTGAGAAGATGAACTGATTAAACTTCCATTATAACAGTCATCTCTGAACTGTATATGTATGAAATTGAAAGATTAATGAAAGGTCGGTGAATTTTTGTTGTGAAGTACTTTTTATTGTAGAGACAATTGAATAGTATTTGATATCAATTATTTTCTATTCCATTTTCTGTTAGATTTAGTCTTATGTCTTCTCTTTTATTTGAGTTGAAATGAGGAAAGAACAGAGTTTTGCTCCCCTATTTCAAAGCAAAAAATGAATGTGATAGGTAGTGTCATTGTTCATTCAAAGAGAAAATACCTTCAGCATTTTCCATTTTTTAATCATAGTTTAGATTCAAATTAATCTAGCTTCATACTAGTTATCACTCAGTTAAGCTTTGTGAATTCGTAAGATGTGTGGATTCATAAACCTATTTAAATATTCATAAATTTTCATTTTCCTAAGTTAGATTCTATTTAAGTCTAGCTTGGTTTTACCTCTTCTGTTCTCAGGTTAAGAACATACCCAAATTAGTTTAGGAGATAAACATAATTCATTGTTAAACTATTTTAGGGAGTTGTACCTAACAATTCATAGAAAAGCCAATTTATTCATAAGTGGTTTTTCAACTGTTCGTAACTAGATATTGTTCCAAGTTTGGGTATTTGAGAGTTATAATTAAAATGAACAAATATGTTTACCAACACAAGTCAAGGTTTCTAAAAAACCAAAAGGAAAGACGACTATTGCTTCAATAGAACCAAGCCAACCAGTAAAGAAGACATATGCAAGGAGAAAATACACTCAAGTAGTTGAGTCAGATGAGGAGAAAACAAAATCTGATGACATGAGTCAATTCAAGGTGGTAAACCACAGTCCCTCCTCTAATTTAGATAATTTGTGTGAAAATATAAAATCAAATTCAAATTTGTATGGTTTTCCACACATAGATTTTGATAAGATAGGAAAAGTTGAACAAAATACCATAGAGGAAGCCAAATATGTGATGATGGCTACATTCAAATTAACTCCTAATGAGATTTCCAACTCACTACCTAAGAGTCTATATGACCGAGTTGAGCCAAAATGGAAATATAATTTACAAATAAATAGACATTTTAGGTAATCCACTCTAGCCCAAGTAATGTCAGGATTGGATAAAAGAAAGATTACCAAGGCTATGGAAAAGAACAAGACAAAATTTGCCCCAAAATATAGAGATTTCCAAATACTAAATAAGAAAATTGAGGATGTGGTAACCAAAAGCACAACTATTTGGAGATCTATTTATGGTTTACCCATTGCTGTAATAAAAGAGAAAGGTTAGCAAGAATTGCAAGAATCTAAGCAAGTTGAGCAAGAGACAACTGAACAAGCACAAGAAGTATCAATAAAGAATGGTAGTGTGAGAGGCACTAAGGAAGCAAAAATAGAAGAGGCTACAGCTAAAAAAGAGCAACAAGATGAACATAATGTACAAGATGTACAAGTGTCCAACAATAGTCCTCCACATGTAGACCAAGTGAGTTCACAAGGTTTGGTACAAATCAAGGATGTTCCTAATAATTTTGCTTAGAACATCAATCCTTTGACTGACGATGATTTAAAGAAGATATTGAAGGATTCCACCATGGTAGCATAGTTATGCACAAATCTATATTGGTGACAATAGATGAAATTGAAAATGCAATAGTAACAGTAGTAGAGGAGAAACAAATTGACACATCTAGTGTGCCCCTTACAACTATAGAGACAAAAGATCGAAGTGCAAGCACTAAACAACTATGTGTTATTACTAAAACACTTGTAGCATTATCTCTAGTACCACTCACTTTAACTAAGCAAGCCTTAGTTACAGTTGAGAAAGATGGAACAAAAGTCAAACTAGGTCAGGAATCCAATCCTATACCTACTCCACAAACTGAAGGTGAAGTATAGACAAAAATAAGACAAGATGACAATTCTAAAGTTTAAGGTGACTACTGCTCTAGAGGAACAAATTTCCTTCCAAACTCTAGTTACCTTACCAATTTCTATGACTCCTTGTAGTAGTCAAGTTATTTAGAGGTCGAGCACTCATGCCACATCATTGCAGATATCAAGGCCCAATGCAAAAACATCAAGGAGCTTAGAAGAAATATCTTATGGAGATGTAAGCCTAGATGAGGTGATTGAACTACCCAAGTTTGATCTTAACACAATCACCAATGAGAAGATGATAAATCTACAAGAAGGTCTACGTAGGAAGAAATAGAAAGATTTTCTAAGAAGGGACCATAAGCATAATCCATTTCTTCATGACATCAAAGATATATTTCTTGATGATTTTAGTCTTCCAACTACAAATGAAGATAAACCAATTATTGAGAAATAAGTACATATTGTGGATAAGATTACTGATGAAGACCTGGATGCAAATACTAAACTATTAGAATGATCTAAAAGAAAATTTCACACAAACGTACTGTTGTATTTCCACTTCCCGCCAAAATTCACATTTTATATTGCCCTTCCTGCCTTCGATATGCCCATATCCAAATACCTATGGAGATATTAGAATTACCGATGTTTTAAACCTTATAATATATTCTTACGACCAGCGAGTTTCTGGCTGTCAGATCAACTGAGATCAGCGAAGGGCGCTATCTCTCTATGGCAGAATTGCGCGAGGATTATATCAACGACATTGTGCCCTGGTGACACGTCGCGGCGTGGGGTCCAGAATTTTGCTATGTCACTATCGTGTTTTAATCGAAGAATCTCCATAGCGCCATAGCGCCCGATGGAAATATTCACGGTGGACAGGTCATGTTGCCGAAAAAATGTTGCAGCGGTCGAATAAAGGTTGGTGGGATGGAGAAGATAAACAGCGAGAACTTCAGGCAAAACATTGGGCCCCATTATGTACCTCATCTGCCCAGTTGGCAGAGCCCAGTGCCACGGCAGTGAATCAGAAGGGACCACGCATGGATAGGGACATGTCATCGGCTGGGCGCTATGGCGCTATGGGAATTTAACCTCAATTTTCCCATAGCGACATGGCGCCTGGTCGACACGTGGTCACCCCTGTGAGGCCAAGTCACAAGTTTGCCTGGTGGTGTTTCGCTAGGCCAGTAAGGAACCACCACGTGTAACCAGGCCAAAATTTCTAACAGCACAGCTAGCACAGCCGACTTTAAGATCTTCCCCGATAGATCAAGGCCGATCGACAGCAAGTGCCATCGCGTTATGGCAAAGCTGCAAGTTTCTTATCATGGCGACATAGCACCCATGCGCCGCGTGTCCTGGCAGGGTTGCATTTCATGCCACCAGAAGAAGTTAGGGTTGGATGACCAAAAAACCAATAGACAGATGCCACGTATCCGCGGGCTCAGTGAATCAATAGAAATGGAAGGTCGTGAGAAGTCAGATCTGTGACCGTCAGATCAGGGCCGATCGACGGCAGGCGCCATCGCGTTATGGTGAAGCTGCAAGATTTTTACCATGGCGACATCGCGCCCAATTGACGCATGTCGGTGGGGTCAGGTCTCGCCGGATGCATCACTATTGTGGCACCGATTTGGATGGGCCCAGTCGCAAGAAGGAGGGTCCACGGTGAATCAGAAACAACCACGTGTGCCGAGTCAGAACACAGATATGTCGAGGGACCAACTTTCTTAATACGACCAGCGCATTAAGGGGTGGGTTCTCCACCATTAGATCTACAAAAATCTAGGGTCGGCGCTATCTCGCCATAGAGGAATTGAGCAGATTTCACAATGGCGAGTTAGCGCTCGGAGGACACGCGTCCTCGTGGGTCCGGTTAGCTAACGGTTGGCGGTTAGCGGTTATTGTAACTGTCACAGTTATGACAATATTTAAAGGTGGCGCGGTCAGTTCGATGAAGGTGGTCAACCACAGAAGGACTCTCCAGGTGGCAAAAAAAAGAGGTACAATTGGCCCGCGTGGCCTAGTCGACATATAAGAAGCCTGGTCGACTGATAGGCTAGGTCAATTCATGAACCAAGAAGCAGAGATGATCGACGTTATCTTGCGATCTGATCTTCGCGATCATTTTTGACCTGCTAGGAATAAATGCAAGATATAAGGACACTCCACCCATTCAGTCGGCTCATCTACCCTGTCAGGGAATGTTGTGGTGTCGTTCTGTCTCCTTCGGGCTCCTTCTCAGAAGGATATGAGATTTCTTGGTATGCAAGTCAGGATTCAATCAGATCTCCGATTGGATTTTCAGTATGGAGTTAATGCCAGTAGGTGAGAAGTGAATGTAATGCAGAAATCTTCAGTTATGCCTGAGCTATAAAGGCAATTTTGTGATCTATTCTTGGGGGACTCTTCCTGATTTTCTCTGCTACTGCTTGCAGACTTGCAGTGTAAAATCCCTTTGCCTCTGAGCCATGTAATACCCTGTATCATCTCTTTCAGCCATCAGTGTGCATGAGCATCATTTTGCCTCCCATTGGTGTATTGTTGAGATCAGTGATCTGCATACTGTATCTATCTTTGGCCTATTGGATAATTTACAAGTGAAATCCCCTTTTCCTAGTGCCATTCAATTGGTCCTCTGATCTGTATGTGATTATTGATCGATATAAGTCTGGATGTGTAGGACTTTTGTATGTTACCCTGGTTTTGTAGTGTATATATGGGCAGGAATGAGTCTGAATGCTCTATTTTGGTGCATCACCGCCTTAGATTAGACTAGGTAGATTTGCTTTAACGCTCTCTTTCTCCCTTTCCCTTCTAAGAATAGATAGGTGCGCCCTGACAGTAAGAGGAAGTCGGCCTTCTCCGGAGACTCAACCTCGTAGTTCAAGTCCCACAGCTTGGAGGTTGTTTCCATGTTTCACTAGGTTGTCCTCACGCATAGGCCTTGGACAAGGGTGCAAACCTAAGTAACAACAATTTTTGGCATGCCCGGTGGGACTCATACCAGAAGATTTCATGTCTACTGGTGTCAAAAGAAGAAAGAGTTTTTGAGATTAATGCTGAAGAAGTAGTGCTGGCTTCAGTATTCAAGCCTTCAAGAGGCTGATTCATCAAGTACTTGGTGACTCTGAACATCAACAAATCTGGTTTCAGGCCAAAAGTTGCAGAAATTCATGCCCAGGGCTGAAACAAGGGCATCTTCTAGAGGTAATTTTCAATATCAAGAACTCTCACTTTCAAGTCCTAGAAGAAGGAGGGCTAGAGCTTCATTATCACCAGTTAGAGGTGGGATAACAGTTAATATACCTGTAAGATCTATCTCTACTCCTCCTACTATCCGAACTCAGCCTAGACTGCCATCAACACTCATCAATAGAACACTTGCGTATATGGCATAGCCAAGAGTTCATGCTTTTTCCACCTTTAATGGTGGAAGTCCTCTATTGTTAGCCCAAAGACATGATATACCAGTAGTTGCACTAAAAAGCATACCTAATTTTACCGGTGAAACTTCTATTTTCCCCCTAGAGCATATCCAAGAAGTAGCAAATGTCTGTAATATTTATGGTATTACAGAAGATGATGTTGTTGTCAGACTTCTAGCCTCATCTTTAAAAGGAAAAGCATTACAGTGGTATAGAGGCTTAGCTCATGGTTCCATAACTGATTGGGATGGACTAGGAGCAGGATTATGCAAACATTTTGAGGATAAGAGTGACCATTTGTCACTACTGGAACAGTTGACTACAATAAAAAGAGCCCCCCATGAATGTATGACTGATTTTAATTACAGATTCCAAAAGACATGGGATAGAATACCTACTATAGTGAAACCTACCCCTGGTAATGCCTTCTTGCATTACCTTAGAGCTTTTAATAGTGATATTGCCACTACAATCCAAACTATGGGGGGAGATACATTACCTAATGCTTATGAGACAGCTATAAAAGCTGAGAATATCCTAATACAAGGTGGAAAGTTGGCTCCAAGGCCTCCTATGCCTTTCTTTCCTGATGTTCCCAACCACCAACCAGCGATAGCCCCTCTTCCTACAACTCCTACATCACAAGCCCTTACTCCAGTTCCCCAAGCTTCCACATCCTCAAATGGAATAGATGAACTCAAGGAAATACTCCAAGGTCTAGTGCTGAGCACAGACAAAAAAGAGAAGACCCTGGATAAAAAATTACAAGAGCAGGGGAGGGAGTTGAAGGACTAAGGGAAGAGATTAGAGGATAGTTTTTCTCTAATACAAAAGATGAGTAACAAGGTGGTGCAGGCCCAAGGTGGCAAGCCTCCCCAATTGCAATATCAGGCTCCAAGTGGTGGTAGGCCTCCTAATCAGTGGAATAGCTCTTTTGATCAGAATAGGCAAAATAGTCATGCTGCTGCTTCAAGCTCAAATCAGAACAGAGCTTTAGTCCCTCAAAATAACTTGGCCCAAGACCAAGATTTTTGTCCCTCATGTAACTATTCTTATACCTACTGCCTATGTCAGAAAGCAGAATCTTATTTGGCCCTAACTGTCCAAGAGTCCACAGTAAAGCAGTCACACAAGGAAGATCATCCCAAGGAGGCCTCATATGTTCAGAGGCAGGGTGATTGCTCTTTTATGAATCACCAGATGGAGGAGCATTGTAATGTAAACCAGGATTCCGTTGCTCATAACACAAGAAGCAAGAAGAGAGCTATGGAACATGCTGCCCCCCCTTCTCCCAATTAGGCCTCAACTTCAAGTCCTACACCTCATACACAAACAGCAAATGAGCAGACAAACACTTCACAACAGCAAAAGCAAGGTCCAAGAAATGAGGATGCAAGTGATCCTTTTGTTTCCTCATCTCAACCTCTTATAAGTGCAGCCCCCAAAGTTTCTACCAAAATTCCTAGCGCACCATTGAGTGTGGTAGAGAAAATGAAGAAGACCAATGTAAACATTTCCATGTGGGATGTTGTTGCTACCATACCAATGCAGAGGAAGATGCTGCAGCAAGAATTGGAGAGGATTGAACCCAAGGATCAGTCGTCTACCATGGAGAGTGCCACTAGTTTAGTACAACCAGCAGGAGATGTGGAGGCAAATAAAAAGGTTAGACCTCCTCCATTTTATGTTTCTTTGATTATAGGGGGCAAATTAGTCCATAATTGTATGATAGATTCAGGGGCTAGTAGCTCAGTGATTCCTAGGTGTGTTTCTGATGCTTTAGGGATGAAATATGAGCCCATTGTTAGGGATGTGTTACAACTAGATGGGAGTACTGTCAAAACCATAGGCATCCTTAGAAGTGTGGAAATGGCCCTACATGCATGCCCTGGTTGTACTGTGATTCAAGACATATCTGTTGCTGAGGTTAAGCCCTATTTTGCCATCTGTCTTTCAAGAGACTTCACTGCTCAAATTGGTGGATTCATATCTGCTGATTGGTCTTACATGTCATTTAAGACCAGATATGGAGCCAATGCTTCAATAAGAGAAGAACCTCAAGCCCTTCATCACACTGAACCCTACACTCCCAACTTCATCAATATGAATTGCCCTATCCTAGAGGTGGACGAAAATAACATAGTAAATGAGCCTGTCACTTCCATAGCAGAGATTCCTGATTTCTTCTTAGATGAGTGGGCAAATACATGTCAGTTTGAGCCTATGTTGAAAACCCTTGAGATAGGCCTTAGTACATATTGCATAATAGAGAAAGAGGTTCAAGTTCCTGACCTTGTTAGGACTAATGATGACATAAATGGAGTATGGAGTATGTACTTTGATGGCTCAAGGAATAGAAATGGATCGGGGGCTGGTGTTATGTTGATCTCTCCTGCACAAATAAGATACTACTTCTCTTTTAGGTTCCAATTTAGTTGTACCAATAATGTGGCCGAGTATGATTCCTTGATCCAAGGTCTCCTACTTGCCCAAAAGAGGGGAATTCAAGCCTTGAAAGTATATGGGGACAGTGAGTTGGTAGTGAACCAAGTGAGAAAATAGAATATCACCAAAAATGGCCTGCTCAAGTCTTATAAACACAGAGTCTGGGATTTGCTTGAGGGTTTCAATGCATTTAATATTCAGAGCATTCCTAGGAAAGAAAATAAACATGCTGATAGACTTGCAGCAGTGGGTGCATCATATGATGTGCCAGGGAATCTTGAGGAAGATAAGAAACAACAAATAAGGGTAGTGGTAAGGCTTGCTGTTCCTGATAATAATACTCATTGGAAAGTGTTTGAGTCTGATGAGCAAATTGTGAGCTTCTTGCAAAATGAAGCAGAATTTTCAGAGAGAAATCAGTCAAGACTACAAGATCAATATGGTGATCAGATCATTCATCTCAGTTCCAACAAGCTGCCCAAGGGTCTCATTACCTTGGAGAGTGTCTTTAATCCTGATGATTAGTCAAGGGATAAAGGGATGAATCTAGCTGCAGAAAAAGATGACCATGTCCCAGTTACTATTGCTGATGGAAAATCTCTTAACATGGGGAAGGTATGTTCTAAAGCTGAGCAAGAAAATTTCATTCATCTATGTCAAGAGTTTAGTGATGTATTTGCTTGGACATATGATGATTTAAAAGGGTTTGACCCTAGTTTTTTTTAGCATACCATAGATTTGGTTGATAGGGTCAAACCAGTAAGACAAAAGCAGAGGCCAGTGAATCCCAAGATTGAACCTTTGATGAGGAAAGAGCTATCCAGGTTGATTGAAGCTAACATAATTTTCCTATTAAACACTCATCATGGTTGGCTAACCTTGTCCCTGTGAGGAAGAAGAATGGAGAAATCAGATTGTGTGTGGACTTTAGGGATCTCAATCAAGCTTCCCTTAAGGATCACCATCCTCTTCCTTCTATGGAGCAAATTCTGTCCAAGGTCAGTGGGTCAAGGAGATTCTCTTTTCTTGATGGGTTTTCTGGTTATAACCAAGTGCTGGTTAAAGAGTCTGATAGATACAAAACAGCATTTACTACTAAATGGGGCACCTATGCTTATTGCAAAATGCCATTTGGATTAACAAATGCAGGTGCCACATTCCAAAAGGCAATGGAGGTAGCTTTCAAAAGATTAATTGACAAGTTTGTCTTAGTATACCTTGATGATATAACTATGTATTCCAAGAATGTGGAAGATCATCTTGATCATTTGAGACAAGTATTTCTAAGATGTAGAGATTTTGGGGTTTCTCTCAACCCAGCCAAATGTGTCTTTGCTACAAACCAAGGGAAACTATTGGGACACATTGTATCTAAAGATGGATTAACCATTGATCCAGAAAGAACAAAAGCAATACTTGCCCTTCCTCTCCCTAAACACAAGAAAGGGTTGCAAAGTTTCCTTGGTAGGATAAATTTTGTAAGAAGGTTTATTCCTAATCTTGCTACCATGGTGAAACCCCTTACAGCCATGCTCAAGAAAGATATGGTCTTCTCATGAACCAAGGAGGGGAAGGAGAGTTTTGAAAAGATCAAGGCAGCCACAGCATCGGCCCCTACCCTCATGAACCCAAATTTTGAGAAAGATTTCATCCTCTACACTTTAGGTGGTGAGTCAAGTATTTTTGCTGTCCTAACTCAAACAAATGACAAGAATGAGGAGCATCCCATAGCCTTCTTTAGTGAAGGGCTCAAGGAATACGAGGATAAGTATAGCTTTGTTGAGAAGCAAGCCCTTGCAGTCATTAGAGCCTTGAAGAAGTTCAGACACCTCTTATCCCATAATAGGATCCATTTGTTGGTGCCCCATGCTAGTGTAAAGGATTTCCTTTTGAGCAAGGACATCAGTGAAAAGAGGGCTGGATGGATCACTAGGGTAATGGAATATGATGTTGATACTCAAATTACTAAATTGGTAAGGGGAAGAGGATTATGTAAAGAAATGTTATCAAATCAGAATTCAGATGAAGAAGTTTCCATGGTAATAGCAGAGCAGCAGGAGGAAAGAAATGCTGATGGTCCAAGGAGCTGGATAAATGACATGAAGAATTTTTTATCAGGGAATGGATACCCTCAGGGATTGGACAGAGCTAAAAGAAGACAATATAGACTGCAGTCCACCCCTTATGTTGTAATTGATGGCATCCTATTCAGAAAGGATTTTAATGGGACCCTGTTGAGATGTATTGAAGAGGATCAGGTTGAGAGGATGATTAAAGAACTTCATGATGGCCCTGATGGTGGCCACTTCTTTGCAAGAACAACTGCCATGAAGATCATGAGGGCTGGATATTATTGGCCATCTCTGTTCCATGATTATTACAAGTATGTGAGGAAATGTGAGAAATGTGCTTTTTTCTCAAGCAAACAGAGACTTGCAGCTCTTCCTCTTCATCCTATTCAGGTGGATCAGCCCTTCACCCAGTGGGGGTTGGATTTTATAGGCCCCATTAATCCTCCATCTAGTGCAGGTCATAAATGGATCTTGGCTGCTACTGATTATTTCACTAGGTGGACAAAGGCAGTTGTCTTGAAGGATGCCACAGAGCCATCAGTTGTTGAATTCCTTGATGGAATTGTATCTAGATTTGGTGCTCCTTCTACTATCATCTCAGATAATGCCAAGTCTTTTGTTGGAACCCAGATTTGTGCATGGGCCATGAATCACAACATCTACCTGAGCACATCATCGAACTACTATCCTCAAGGTAATGGTTTGGCTAAATCTTCCAACAAGAATCTGATCAGAATTATGAAGAGGACAATAGAAGACAATCAGAGGGCTTGGCACAAGAAATTAAGGACTGCTCTATGGGCTGATAGGATAACACCCAAGAGATCTATTGGGAATTCACCTTTTGTGCTAGTATATGGTAGGGAAGCTAGACTCCCAATCTCATTGGAGTTCCCATCCTTGGAGTTAGCTCATCAGCTGGAACTAGTTGAAGATGATGCCATGTCAGTAAGAATGGCAGAACTAATTGAGTTGGAAGAAAAGAGAAACAAACCATGAAAGCTTTAGAGAATCATCAACAGCAGATGAAGAAGAATTTTGATAAGAAGACAAGGACCAGAATCTTCAGAGAGGGGGATCTAGTCCTCAAATGGGACTCAAACAGAGCAAAACCAGGAAGACATTCCAAATTTGATGCACTATGGAGTGGCCCTTATCTGATTTCTAGTTGCAAACAGGCAAATGCATTCCAACTGAGCAGACCTAACGGCAAAACTTTTCCCATTCCAGTCAATGGGATCTATTTGAAGCCCTATTTCTGAAGGGTTATGAGTCCATGTACATAGTTAATCTAGTCACTCCCTGTTTGTTTATGTTTTGCAATAAGTGCACGTGCACATGGCTCTCTTCTTGAGTCGTCATTTTCCAAAGTTTTGACATGTCTCAAGCTGCTGAGGAGGTTCTATTTTTTTTGTTTCCAATCATTGAAGCAGAGCTAGAACCTTAAAGGTTTTTAATGTTTTGATTTCCTCTTTAAGGGTTAGGGTTTCTTGCAGTTCTCAGGATTCGTACCTTTCTGACCCATTTCTTGACTCCATAGCCCAATGGATTTTTTGCAGGCACTAGTCTTATGCATTGAGCGAGCTCATGCCCCCTGTGAGTCGCCAGAAATGTTGTATTTCCACTTCCTACCAAAATTCGCATTTTATATTGCCCTTCTCGCCTTCGATATGCCCATATCCAAATACCCGTGGAGATATTAGAATTACCAATGTTTTAAACCTTATAATATATTCTTACGACCTGCGAGTTTTTGGCTGTCAGATCAACTAAGATCAGCGAAGGGCGTTATCTCTCTATGGCGGAATTGCACGAGGATTATATCAACGACATTACGCCCTGGCGACACGTCACGGGGTGGGGTCAAGAATTTCGCTATGTCGCTATCGCATTTTAATCGAAGAATCTCCATAGCGACATAGTGCCCGGCGAAAATATTCACGGCGGACAGGTCACGTTGCCGAAAAAATTTTGCGACGGTCGGATAAAGGTTGGCAGGCCGGAGAACATAAACAGTGAGAACTTCAGGCAAAACATTGGGCCCCATTATGTACCTCATCTACCCAGTTGGCGGAGCCCAGTGCCACGGCAGCGAATCAGAAGGGACCACGCATGGATAGGGACATGTCATCGGCTGGGCGCTATGGCGCTATGAGAATTCAACCTCAATTTTCCCATAGCGACATGGCGCCTAGTCGACACGTGGTCACCCCTGTGAGGCCAAGTCACAAGTTTGCCTGGTGGTGTTTCATTGGGCCAGTAAGGAACCACCACGTGTAACCAGGCCAAAATTTCTAACAGCACAGCTAGCACAGCCGACTTTAAGATCTTCCCCGATAGATCAAGGCCGATCGACAGCAAGTGCCATCGCGTTATGGCGAAGCTGCAAGTTTCTTATCATGGCGACATAGCACTCGTGCGCCGCGTGTCCTGGCGGGGTTGCATTTCATGCCACCAGAAGCAGTTAGGGTTGGATGACCGAAAAACCAATAGACAGATGCCACGTATCCACGGGCCCGATGAATCAATAGAAATGGAAGGTCGTGAGAAGTCAGATCTGTGACCATCAGATCAGGGCCGATCGACGGCAGGCGCCATCGCGTTATGGTGAAGCTGCAAGATTTTTACCATGGCAACATCGCGCCCAATTGACGCATGTCGGTGGGGTCAGGTCTCGCCGGATGCATCACTGTTGTGGCATCGATTTGGATGGGCCCAGTCGCAAGAAGGAGGGTCCACGGTGAATCAGAAACAACCACGTGTGCTGAGTCAGAACACAGATATGTCGAGGGACCAACTTTCTTAATTCGACCAGCGCATTAAGGGGTGGGTTCTCAACCATCAGATCCGTAGAAATCTAGGGTCGGCGCTATCTCGCCATAGAGGAATTGCACGGATTTTACAATGGCGAGTTAGCGCTCAGAGGACACGCGTCCTCGCGGGTCCGATTAGCTAACGGCTGGCGGTTAGCGGTTATTGTAACCGTCACAGTCGTGACAATGTTTAAAGGTGGTGCGGTCAGTCTGATGAAGATGGTCAACCGCGGAAGGACTCTCCAGGTGGCAAAAAAAAGAGGTACGATTGGCCCGCGTGGCCTAGTCGACATATAAGAAGCCTGGTCGACTGATAGGCTAGGTCAATTCATGAACCAAGAAGCAGAGATGATCGATGTTATCTTGCGATCTGATCTTCGCGATCATTTCTGACCTGCTAGGAATAAATGCAAGATATAAGGACACTCCACCCATTCAGTCGGCTCATCTACCCTGTCAGGGAATGTTGTGGCGTCGTTCTATCTCCTTCGGGCTCCTTCTCAGAAGGATATGAGATTTCTTGGTATGCAAGTCAGGATTCAATCAGATCTCCGATTGGATTTTTAGTATGGAGTTAATGCCAGTAGGTGAGAAGTGAATGTAATGCAGAAATCTTCAGTTATGCCTAAGCTATAAAGGCAATTTTGTGATCTATTCTTGGGGGACTCTTCCTGATTTTCTCTGCTACTGCTTGCAGACTTGCAGTGTAAAATCCCTTTGCCTCTGACCCATGTAATACCCTGTATCATCTCTTTTAGCCATCAGTGTGCATGAGCATCATTTTGCCTCCCATTGGTGTATTGTTGAGATCAGTGATCTGCATACTGTATCTATCTTTGGCCTATTGGATAATTTACAAGTGAAATCCCCTTTTCCTGGTGTCATTCAGTTGGTCCTCTGATCTGTATGTGATTATTGATCGATATAAGTCTAGATGTGTAGGACTTTTGTATGTTACCCTGGTTCTATAGTGTATATATGGGCAAGAATGAGTCTGAATGCTCTATTTTGGTGCATCACCGCCTTAGATTAGAATAGGTAGATTTTCTTTAACACTCTCTTTCTCCCTTTCCCTTCTGAGAATAGATAGGTGCGCCCTAACAGTAAGAGGAAGCCGGCCTTCTCCGGAGACTCAACCTCGTAGTTCAAGTCCCACAGCTTGGAGGTTGTTTCCATGTTTCACTAGGTTGTCCTCACCCATAGGCCTTGGACAAGGGTGAAAACCTAAGTGACAATAGGTACTTGAAAATATATCTAGTGCCATTGCACTATGACAGCTTGATTTAGCAACCAAGATGGAGAGTGTGAAGAAGGTATTGGAGAAAATTTTCTCTCTTTACACCAAGTTTTGTTATGTGAATCTTCTCATACATGATATTCAAAGGCATGTTGACCAACTAGAGGGAGATCTAAAGGCTATAGGTAATACCTTAAAACTATCTCCTGGTCAAAGTCAGTCACATTTTCAGAGACTACTATCCTCTCAAGGTAGGCTTGTTGAGATGAAAGCATAAGATGCTAACATTCGAGCTACTTTGATCAACATCCAATCCATGTTCACCCCACACATGAAAGTATTACACAAAGAACTAGCATGTGTTAAAACATTGATGAAGAACGATTCTCATCTTTCCACTCATGATGGCTTAGTTAACCTTATTTCTGAGCTAAACATTCAATATCAATCTCTAGAGGTAGTGTGTACCAATTGGGATGCAACATTGAAAATCATAATGGAGATCCATAAATCATTTTTGGATAAACACACTATCATTCTACCACCCATGACATAAGTGTCAAAAAAGGAGGATAATGATTATACAAAGGGATTTAGTATAGAAAGGGATATAGTGAAGTGAAGGGGAGTAATTATGTAGAAATAGGGTACAACAAATATACTCATCAGGGTATCAGATTCAGATATAGAAAGGGAACATTTACTCAGGGGGGAACTATTAGTCATCCATTTTTGCAAAATTTTGAAGTTCTAAAATTTTTTATGAGAACCAAGTCATAGATATATATTGCCTGAGTTATGCTCATAATAAAGGATTGTATAAGCATGACAATGTGTTTTTGCCACTCATGTCAAAGGGAGAGATTGTTAATCTCATATTAGTTTTGAGAAGGCAATAACAAAACACACGGTCATTATTTAGCAAAATTGTAGTTAAAGCTAGGTGATGAGAGCAAGCCAAGAAATCAGTGTGATTTAGGTTTTCAAAGCATGCCAAGCATAAGTTGCCAGATAATACATGTCGAGTAATACACATAATCAGTGCCGAGAACTAGCATGCATCGAGCAGATAGTTAGTGTCGAGTCACTTATAAGCCAAGTAAACAAAGTATGTCAAGTCATTCAAGAACCAAGTTACAACATTGAAGATATAGTGAATGTCAAGCATCAGAGACTTCAATTGTCAATTGAACAGTTTTGGACATAGCTATTTTTAATGGCACAAAATTCTATGTAAACCATTTTGGGCCAACTGAACAATTTTTTTACGATTATAGAAGATGTGTATAGGTGTATATTATGAATTCCTATGTAGTACATGCAACCAATAAAATTAAGGGATGTTCTAAGAGGCAAAATGGATCAACCTTAGTCGTTGATTCTAACCTAACCCTAGACAACTTGTATTTACTTAAGGAGACAAACCCTAAATAGTTTGTATGCATGAAGGAAGAGAAGGAGACACAAGAGAGATGAATTCTAAGTTCAGAGAGCATTCATAGTGGCTATGGAGGTTGTGATAATGTTATGAATTGCAAAATTAGTTAGAGAAGAACAGAGGAAAGCAAAGAGAGGATAGAGGAGACATATTTGATCAAAAGGATCAAATACACACCAAGAAAGAGAAGATCTAACATCTAGTAATAGAGTGCCAGCCAAAGGATCATGGCATTGAATAATCAACAAGTGATGCAAAGAAAATGTCCAAACAAAGTAGTCTTAACATGCTTATGTAAATCTCTTAACCGAGTGCTTGTTTTATTGCAAGTTTAAGTCCTCCAACAAGGCACACTTTTAGAAAGGTATTGAAATCCTTTAACAGGGTGAGACTTAATAGTCTTTGTAAGCCTTTAATAGGGTAGACCTTCCATAGGGTAGATCATAGTTTATGATCAAACTTCTTGTAACCTTAGTTGGCTACACTTTATAGCTGCAATAGTAAAGATTTGTAGGTGTCATCCCCACAACAAATTTACCTTCTCATTGGAGGGTTTTTGGGTAACAAATTTATTGTGTGATGTGTTATTTGTTTCATGCTATGGATGAACATGTGTAGTTATCTATTTCAGCTTACATGTAAATTGTAAGCTGGATGTGTGGTAATTGTTTTATGGTTAAAGTTTTGAAGTATTGATTCACCCCCCACCACCCCTCCCTCAAAGTTTGCTTTCCCATTGTTATTTCCAACATCAATATCAAGTCTTTTACTATAATTTGAGAGTTAAAAAGTAGGTCTAACAATTGCTCTATTAAAATCTCTCAAGAGAATTTCTTTGTATTATCCCACCTCAGGTCTAGGATTCAGTGTTGCTACCTCTTCTTCATCACTAACATCTTCAAGATGTTATCCTCTTCTCTGGGTTATGTTTACAACTTCAAGCCTAACTACAATTTGTCTCAACATATGCATAATATAATTATTTTAATTTCCTCTACCTCAAACCATTTTACAATAGTTCTTTCAAGAATCATAACCTCTTCAAGTTATAGGTTAGAAACTCATTTTTCCACCTTATAACCAATCTTCAACTAGGTTTTACATGATTCCAAAACTTCATGAAGAAAGAAACTTGTGTTGATACCACCTGATAGAAATTTGGATGGTGATAAGTTCACCTCCCAACTAGCCCTCCTTAGAGTTACACATGGAGGCCACCAAATAGGAGAAACCAAAAGAAACCATAGATAAATCAATGCAAAAATGATAAATATCTTTATTAAACATGCTAGACACAAGGCCTACCTGGTTGCATTCATATAAGTTCAAATTACAATCAATGATCTTGAGAGATCAGACTTATAGAGCCAATATTATATTTTTTCCTTCTATCTAAATTTATTTTTCCTTTCTTGGTCCAAGATCTCTACTTTTACAACTAGTTAGACTACAAACTGGTCTGTCAAGCAAATTATGGGTCCTAACCCAAAGGAGAATTCTAAAACTTCATAAACATGCAAATTAACTTTAGTGGGAACAAATATGGGTCCACACATGTTCCAAGAAGAGATCTCCAAGTGCATAGAATGTCAACATGTTACATGAAACCTCACTAAAGCCCAACCTACACATTACCTAAGTTGTTAGGAAATTAGCACACCTCGAACAAAGAGAAGGATAACTTTTACAAATGATGGAATTAAGTTCTACATTCTTAGACCAATGTTCCATGATATATCCACATGAAGGATCTAACTAAGTGGAAAGAGAAATCATAAACAACAATAACCATTCTCCAAACAATAAACATGAGCAAAAGAAAGGAAATATTTTTGGTTGATGCAAGATTGCCAAAGTACCCAAGATTCTCTTGCATTAAATGACAAGATCCAACATATATTATTGAAAAGGGATAAATTACTTTTTATGGAAAGAATTAAACTATTATGTGAAGGATTTATCTCATAATCTATTGATATTTGGATAGATGTGTGAAAATGGATATGATTTTATATTCAAGGATAAAGGTTTTGAAATCGAGAAAAGAACAAGAGCATTGATTGTGGTTGGAAAGAAAGCTAAAAATAACATTTACCAACTAGAAGTAGCTATAAAAGGATGGTTTATATCTCAAGTCAATGGTGGTTGGCCCTAGCACCAAAGGATGTGTCATATCAATTTTGACAAATTGGTAAGGATAAGTTCATGCTAGGCTATGAGAGATTGGTCAAAACTAAGATAAATTAATAATTATATATGAAAATGATATCAAGAAGGAAAAGATAAAAGAGAAATATTCAAGGAAAAATATCACTCTTACACTAGTTTGCTAGATCTTGTGCACACACAAAATTGTGGTTCTACCAAAACAAGAGGATTTCTAGATGAGAGATACTTTGTAGCATTTATTGCTTACTGCTCCAAATATAATTGGGTTATATTTCTAAGAGAAAAATCATAAGCATTTGATAAATTCAATAAATTTAAGGCTAGAGTTGAGAATGTATGTAGTGAAAAGGTCAAATCTTGGTGGCTCTCAAATTCTTGAGTTTGTCATTGTAAAATGATGTGAAGAAGCTTTTATGTATATAACTAGGTATCCTATTTTGGATTTTGAGAATCTAGGTACCTAATGAATTTCATGATTTATTAGTTGAATTTTATTTTCTACTCATTTCATTCAAATCATATTTTCATTTCCATCCCCTAGTTTTCAGATTGAAGTGGTTTTGTAAACTGTTAATTCTAGCTAGAAATGTCAATCAACATTAAGTGTAAAACAAGTTGAACATACCTACTTCGCAATTTAGCATTTTGATTCATGTTAATTTTCATGAGTAACTGACTTGGGGATATGGTAATTTTGTATCAAAGAAAAATATCATTCAAGTTTAGACCCCCATAGTCAGTTTAGACCTGTTTTGCATATGCCCATTTGAAGTGGATTTGTGTAATATGTACACTACACTTTCTCATTATTTCAAGTAACCTATTTTAAGGTCTTGAATTTTATTTTTTGTGATTTTTAAGGCTAAATTTATTTTACCCCTACATTTTAGATATCACAAATATCCCCCATGTCTATTTTCAAAGCTTTGTGAATTTATTTGCCCATATTGTTTGTAATGCCCCACTCGGGAACCCATGAGAAATTAACCTACTATGTTACAATATTTTACCTAACATACACACACACACACACACACACACACACACACACACAAAAAAAAAAGATAACAATTCAAAAAATATATACACATATACATCAAGTACACAAAAGAAATTACTAATATAGTTTTTATTGCTCAAGGGTTCAAGTTGAGTCACATTTAAGAAGGTTTTATTAATTATATTTAATCTTAAGTACAATGTCCATAATCATAAAGGAATAAAAAATGCATAATCTCATAAGAAAATACATATGTACAACTGATACAATGAAGTGCATCTAATAACCACATCTGCTGCACATGTCTCAGGGTGTATAATAACAAATACAAGTACATCAATAAACAATACATCATATTGTAAGATCTCAGGATACAAGGTACATGATGTGTAGACACAAAAAATGAATAGAATATCTAGGATAAGAATAAGAATGATAATGGTAAAATTGCATCAATAAACTTCCAATATCAGTGTTAATCTAAGGGGGAACCAAATGGTAAGAAGTCACTACCTTGTGAACGTGTGGTCACCTAATTAGGCTCCCACTCCCACTGTACAAAGGCAATAAGGTACAATCCACGCAAATAATCAAACCACAAAATTAAAAATACAAATCCTAGGCAAAGATCCCAAAATATTTCTACAATAAGTGGTACTACTCATATGAAAATATGATCCTGAGGCAACCCAAGATTTAAACACACACACACATATAGGAAACCTAAGATGCATATGTGAAAGTCTTATCACATGAATTAGCTCTAAGGCTACCTTGACAGTCTCTCTGGACTCTAGCCCCCTATTGACTCTATGGGGAATCAATAATCATTTCATATAGACAAGGAAAGCAATTATGCAATATCACAATTAAGCATCTTCTCTCACTCCTATCCTAGCATGTACTACACTCGAGGCATGGGTGAGGAACACTTAATATTTTTTGTTCATTTTAAATACACTCATTTAATGTGTAGTGTTATCACTTAATTAAGTTACTTACAATGAGTTAGCCTGACAACCATTTGTTGGAAATAACAATGGGAAAGTAGATTTTGGGGTGCGGGGGGGGGTAGGGATGAATCAACACTTCAAAAATTTAACCATAAAACATTCACCACACATCCATCTCACAATTTACCATGTAAACTAAAATAGCCAACTACACATTTGCATCCATAGCATGAAACAAATAACACATGACACAATAAATTTGTTACCCAAAAACCCTCCAATGAGAAGGTAAAACTAGGGTGGGGATGACACCCACAAATCTTTACTACCACAGCTATAAATTTTAGCCAATTATGGTTGTAATGAGTTTGGCTATAAATTGTGATATACCATGTGAGGGGTCTACCTAGTTAAAGGTTACAAAGACTATTAGGTCTCACCTTGTTAAAGGATTTCAACACCTTGCTAAAAGTGTGCCTTGTTAGAGGACTTAAACTTACAATAAAGCAAACACTTAGTTAAGAGATTTACACAAGTCTATTAAGACTACTCTATTAGGAGATTTACTCTATATTACCTATTAAAATGATTCAACACCATGATCCTTTGGTTAGCACTCTGATGCTAGATGTCAGATCTTCTCTTTATTGATGAATCCTTCATCCTTCTAATTAGATATATCTCACTTGTCCTATCTTTGCTTCCTCTATTCTCTCTAACTAATTCTGCAATTTAGAACATTGTCACAACCTCTATAGCCACCATGGATTCTCTCTACACTTCGCATTTTCCTTCTGCACATACAAACTCTTTAGGGTTTTCCTTGTTAAATAAACATAGGTGGAATGGGGTAGGTAGGAATCAACGGCTGAGGTTGATCCATATTGCCTCTTAAAGCATCCTTTAATTTGATTGGTTTCATGTACTATGTATGGATTTGTAATATACCTCCATACTTATCTTATAGAATCGTAAAACAATTGTTATGTCATCCCAAAAATGGTTTACATAGAAGTTTGTAGCACTACAAACAACTATGTTTGAAACTATTCACTCTGTATCTGAAGACTCTGATTCTCGACCATCACTACATTCTTAATGTTGTGACTTGGCTTTTGAATGGCTCAGCATACACTATTTACTCAGATCCTAACTCACTCAACATGTATAGACTACTTAGTTCATGAGTGACTCGATGAATACTATCTTCTCAACATGTATTGTCTGAAAGTTGATGCTCAGCATGCCTTGATCACTCAAATCACACTTATTTCTTGGCTAGCTCTGATCACTCAATTTGCACTGATTTCTTGGCTAGCTCTGATCACTCAATGTGCACTGTAATACTAATAGAAAATGACTAAGTGTTTTGTCATTGTCTTGTCAAAACCAATTTGAGATTAACAATCTCCCCCTTTGACATGAGTGGAAAAAACACGTTGTCGTGCATATGCAATCTTGTTAGAAATTCTTTAGAATAACTAAGAGGGGGGTTGAATCAATTATTCAAGGTCCAACATGTCCAATTCAAAAAAAAATAGTAAGTTTTGTGAGCTCATTCAACCATTTATTCATCCAAGCATTAAGTTTCCTAATCAGCAAGTTACTGTAAATCAACATGCAAGCATAACACATAAAAGATCAACACATAACACAGTGATTTATGTGGAAACCCAATTTGGGAAAAACCACCAGTAACATGCTACTCAATTCTCACTCTTCTGAAGTGATTCCCTGTGAAAGGCCTACCCTATTAAAGGCTTACAACACACTATTAAATGTGACCTTGTTAGAGGATATATACACCCTGTTAGAAGTGGGCCTTGTTAGAGGACTTTAGAATATTCATGTGGAATGTCACCCTATTAAGGGATTTACAAATGGCTATTAAACCAACCCAAGTCCATAGGATTTCCATATCTAATACAATTGCTAGAGAGTATTAGAAAATCTTTGACCTTATTACAACATACAACTTAACTTGCAAATCTCAGATCACTTCTCAGCTCATACCATTGTCTGGCTTTCAGTCTGTGCTACTCTTAACAGCTTTCCCTCCTTTCAAGCTTAGTCTCCTTGAGTCTCCATGCTCATTGTACTAGTGCAACCATCTCTTCTTGACCACTTGTGGAAGCAGAGCCTCTATTCTCTTCCTTCTCCTAAATGCCTTCTCCTTGACACCCTTCTAATTACTTTGCAATTTGGCACTTTAGCAGCAGCATTTGCTTCTTAGTTTATGACTCCTTAAATAGAAGTCTTGGAGTTCCTTTTCCCACTCGATTCTTCCTTTCTTTGATTTCAATTCATATGGATTAGGTAGGATTCATTGTATCTAACCCATATTTTGTTTCCTCTAGAAACTTCTTGAATAATCCTTTTGAATTTGGCCAAAAATAGTTTACATAGAATTATGTGCCACCATCACATCATCCTTATCTTCCTACTAGTTCACAAAATTCAAGGCAACAACTTTGTCGGCTCAGATTCAAAAAATTTCATCATTTAAAATAATGCAGTAGCTTGGCACTATTGAAATCCTGATGCTCGGCACATATTGTGTTACTCAGCAACAACTATGTTTTTATTGATGCTCGACACCTAAAGTTCACTTAGTGCCAACTAAGGTTTTTTGATGCTTGGCACATGATACTTTTCTCGGCACTTGAACTTCACTTGGCACTTGAACTTCACTCGGCACCTAAAGATCACTCGACACACACTAGATTTTCCTTTTGCTTGGCTCTAACTGAAAATCTGCTCAGCTTCAACTAGCTTGCTTGGCACCCACTAGTGAAATTAGTTTAAGCTTTGCATTCAACCTTGTTACAACTTATTCCTCAAATGTTTCTAAGTGTGACCAACCTCTGTATCTTTGAATGTGTTACCAATACATCATCTCACCATTGTCTTAACTAATATTTGCACTTCATTACAGCATCATAACTCAACCTTTCCCTTAGGTACTCTTGTTACATCTTGTTGATTAAATCCTTTTCATCAATCAACTAAGTGATAGTGGTTGGATCTTATAAGCAAATGTCATTCCTACAAATAGTAGGTTTGACATCAATGAAAAAATAATGATTCAAAACATTTTGTTAACAACAATCTCCCTGTTTGATCTTCAACAATGAGCTTTTCAATCAGATTTCCAACAAATCTTTATTATGAGAATAACTCAAACAATATGTATACATTATTTCATTCTCATACAAATTTTCAAAACTTCAAAATTTTACAAAATGGATGATTAAAATTTTACAAAATGGATGACTAACTATCATACCTTATTTCTCCATTACTCCGCTTGAGTAAATGTTTCCTTTCTGTATCTGAATCTGATACTCCTGCTGATTAAATTTTTTGTTCCTTATTTTTTGCACTATTACCATTATTACTCCCCCTTTACTCAAAATTGTATTATTCTCATAACTCATTTCCCCATTAAACTCATTTCCCCCTCTTTGAAACTTATGTAATGGGTGGTACACTGATAGTATATTTATCCAAAAATGATTTATGTATCTCCATTATAATATTTAACGCTGCATCATAATTGTTGCATGCTACCTCTAGAGATTGATATTGAATATCTAGCTCAGAAGCAAGGTCAACTAAGCCATCATGAGTTGAAATTTGGTTATCTTTCTTCATCAATATCTCAGCATAGGCTAGTTCCTTATGCAAAACTTCCATGTGTGGGGTCAACATGGATTGAATACTTATCAAGGTAGCTTGAATGTTTGCATCTTGTTCTTGTATCTTGGCAAGCCTACCTTGTGTGGATAGTAACCTCTGAAAATGAGCTTGGCTTTGAGTAGGAGATAACTTAAGAGTAGTACTTGTAGTTTTTAAATCTCCTTGCAATTGGTCAATAGCCCTCTGAACTTCTTGTGTGAAAAGATTCAGATCACATATCTTAGTGTAGAGAGAGAAAATATTCTCTAACACCTTCTTCACACTCTCCATTTTGGTTGCTAAATCAACATGTCTTAGTGCAATAGAGTACCTTTGTGTGAAATTTCCTTTCAAACTATTCTAAAAGTTTAACATTTGAGTCTAGGTCTTCATCCTTTATTTAGTCAACAATAGTGACAAGTTTATCAATTATGGGCTTGTCTTCATTCATCTTAGGGAGACTAAAAGCATCATAAAATATGTCTTTTATCTCATGGAAAACTTTCTTTTACTTATACTCCTTTCTCATCATTTCTTGTGTCTTCTGTCTCTATAGAGATTCCTATAGAATGCTCATCTCTTTAATTGTGATGGTTTCCAGATCAAACTTAGGCAACTCAATCACCTCATCTAAACTTACATCCCCAAATGATGTATCATATGTGCTCCTTGATGTACTTGCACTTGGCCTTGATATTTGTAAAGGTGTAACATATGTGCTCGGCCTCTGAAGAGCTTGACTACTAGGAGTAACATAAATCAGTAGGGTAACTAGAGTATGTATGGTAATTTTTTCTTTTTTTATATTAGT
This sequence comes from Cupressus sempervirens, assembly GCA_028749045.1. Lineage (NCBI taxonomy): Eukaryota > Viridiplantae > Streptophyta > Pinopsida > Cupressales > Cupressaceae > Cupressus > Cupressus sempervirens. The sequence continues at coordinate 739,419,860 of CM053793.1, forward strand.
CAACTCCAACTCTTTAGGCTTATCATCTTTATTCTATATATGTTGTGCTTCACCTTATGTCTATGGAGTAGGTACATGACTAGATTCCTAACTTGTGTGAACTTTAGTTCCATCTTTCTCAATAGTTCAATAGCCATACATGATACATTGTTTAGTCAGCTAGACTAAAAGAACTTGTGAGAAATCACTCTCACTACAAAGGCAATTAAGGGATCTGAAATTGTATCAATAGACATCCCTCTTTTGTTCCATACTGCAAATGTATTATTCTTAATCACCTCCTTTGCATCACTATACATGCTCTTAGGTTGATCAAGGGTAGGATACCTTAATACTTGGTTAATGATCCTCTTTGTGAGCTTAACTAGTCCACCTTCCAACCAAATATAATTATCATGTATGCGGCTCAGAATAATTCATATCCATTTAGTCTTAAACACTTGAGGAAAATCTAGGATATGGTTTAACCCTTTTCATTCAACAATTTTATAATCTTCCCTCAAGACACCATTATCACATAGTTTTTTGTATGAGAACCAAGTAATGTATACATATTTTCTAAGTTATGCTCATAATAAGGATTGTGTATGCATGATAACATGTTTTTTCCACTCATGTCAAAGGCAGAGATTGTTAATCTCATATTGATTTTGACAAGGCAGTGACAAAAACATGTTGTCATACATATACAATTCTTATTATGAGCATAACTCAGACAATATGTATACATTACTCTATTCTCGTACAAAATTTCAAAACTTCAAAATTTTGCAAAATGGATGACTAACTACCATACCTTATTTATCCATTACTCCTGATGAGCAAATGTTTCCTTTCTGTATTTGAATATGATACTCCTACTAAGTAAAATTGTTGTTCCTTATTTTTCCATTATTACCATTATTACTCCCCCTTTACTCAAAACTATATTATTCTCATAATTCAATTCCATGTCACCTACTTCCCCTATCTTTCCCATATAACATCATCTAACATCTTGTATCATTAATACTTTTTCTCCTTTATATGCTATCTCAGGAATATCTTGGAAAGGGGGTTGTTTAACATCATTACTTATCAATTGAACATTGAAAACATCTTTCTCCTCTTTCCTAACATTTGTAGAAGAGCTAGACACCATTTCAGATATCTAGGATTTGTGAAAATTCAAATAGTGTAACTTGACAATAGCTAAATACCTCTCAAATCTAATGATTGATGATGAGTAGTAGCTGAATCTAGTTCACAAACACTTGAATCTTCTTTCTCAATTCTCCTTCATGTTCTTTGTGCACTATATAAACTTTGGTAACTAAAAATGATTCAAAATCAACTATATAACCCTTCACATTTGATAATAAATGTTTAGTGCCTAATAGTTGTAAGCTCGACTATCATAGGACTTCCAACACACTCAATCAACATTGCGAGCTTCACACTTATTACCATGTCTCCATAACTCAGTAATAACCATTGTTCCTTTTCTTTCTTGGTAATAATAGTAATGTCTTCCATGCTTAGCACCAACATAGAAAATAACAAAACTAAAGATTGCTTCCAAGTTCTAACCAAGACATTGCATCTTAATTCATGCATATATAGTCTTTTCATATCTTAGATTCTTGGAACTGATGCATAATATAACTTTTTAAATATCAATCCCATACTTACCTCTTGATTACCTAGTTGGGGGTGATGTAATCACCTAATCCATTAGACGAAGTGACCTCATCTGAGCTTGATGTGTTGCAATCGTCCTTCTTCTTCCATGTTTTGTTCATCTGCACCTTTACCTTCTCTACATTGACCTTATCTTTGCCTTTACTATTTCCATTACTTAGCGCTAGTGACCTAGTTGGACAATTTCTGTTGACATGACCAATCTTGAGATGACTAAAGCATGTAGTCTCACTCAACCATCTATTGTAGTTGCCCCTAAAATTTCTTCTAATGCAATTCTTAGGAACATATCCATGTTCTTAACAATAGTGACAACTGTGCCTTGTGTTGAAATCCCAATCATAGGATTTCTTCTTTTTTTGTACTTTTTTATGCTTGTCTAATGTCCACTTTGCATTCATATTCTTTGTATCCATACTTCTAAAAATTGTAATAGTATTAATGATCCAAAAAAAAATTGTAATAGTACCCTTCAAACTCTAAATGCTCATGGTCTTGGTCCTACATGCATGTGCCTGATGTCCTTTTTTTTTTCACTTACGATAGTAACCCTTGAATTTATACTTAGGGTTCTGATTTCCATTATTGTTCTTGCAAAAATTTGTTGCATGACCTAGCTTTCCACAATTATTACAAGTGGGTTTGTAGTTCTTACCTTTTTATTCCTTTTCTCACCACTTTTAGATGATTCTCCTTCCTCAGTGCTGGTGTACCCCAATCCAACATTATCATTGTTAAGACTTGGAGATTTCATCATTTTCTCAAAGTATTTGATGGCCTTACTAGGTTTCTTGAATCTTTCAATGAATTCCTTTTCTACTCTTAATTCATTCCTTAGTTGATCATTCTATAACTTTAGGGTTGTGATCTCAATGTCCTTTCCATTCAATTCATCATTTGCAATCATCAATTGATTCATTGTATCTAGTTGCATGTTAGCAAGATTTTGCACATCTAATGTCTTCTCTTATAGTTTGTTTGTTAGTGTTCTTTTGTCATCTTCAATCATGACTTTATCTTCCTTAGCTTTCTTTTTCTTCTCCATCACCTCACACAACAATACTTATTGGACTTCTTGTTCTATCTTAAGATTTCTAACCTCTTCAGTTAGTGCATTGTTCTTTTCCATTAGATCTACAATTATTGCATCAAACTCACTTGAGTTTCCATTCTCAAAAATTTTAGTATTGTCTTCTTCTTGGTAATGAGTGTCATTTAGTTGAATGGCCAATTCCTTTCTTCTCTGTAATTAACACTGTGGTTCATCTCTTGCTTCATTGAGTTAGTGTAGGGCAAGTTGTCCTTTAATCTTCTGGTTCTCAATAGTTTCTTCCAACTTGTAGACTTCCATCTTCAAGATCTTTCTTCCAAAACTATAAAACTTTCCTTTCTAGAGAAAAAGGCTCGGATTCCAATTGTTAGAAATACCAATAGGAAAGTAAATTGTGAGGAGGGTGGGGTGTGAATCAGCACTTCGAAACTTTAACCATAAAACATTCACCACACACCCATCTCAAAATTTAGCATGTCAACTGAAATAGCTAACTACACATTTGCATCCATAGCATGAAACAAATAACGCATGAGACAATAAATTTGTTACCTAGAAACCATCCAATGAGAAGGAAAAAATAGGGTGGGGATGACACCCATAAATCTTGACTACTGTAGTTGTAAAGTGTATCCAATTATGATTACAATGAGTTTGACCATAAACTATGATATACCCTATAAGGGGTCTTCCCTATTAAAGGATTAAAAATACTATTAGGTCTCACCCTATTGAAGGATTACAACACCCTACTAAAAGTGTGCATTGTTAGAGGACTTAAACTTACAATAAAGCAAGCACTCGGTTAAGAGATTTACACAAATCTGTTAAGATTAATCTATTAGGATATTTACTTTGTATCACCTGTTAAAATGATATAGCACCATGATCCTTCAATTAGTACTCTGATGCTTGATGTCAAATCTTCTCTTTACTAATGAATCCTTGATCCTTTTGATTAGATATGTCTCCTCTATCCTCTATCTGCTTTCCTCTATTCTCTCTAACTGATTCTGCAATTCAAAACATTGTCACAACCTTCATAACCACCATGAATGCTCTCTCTACACTTAGCATTCATCTCCATCTACACATACAAATTCTTTAGGGTTTGCCTTGATAAATAAACATAGGTGGAATGGGTTAGGTAAGAATCAATGACTAAGGTTGATCCATATTACCTCTTAAAGCATCCCTTAAGGTTTCATTTAATATATAGGGATTTGTAATATACCTCCATACTTATCTTGTAGAATTGTAAAATAATCATTTTGTTATCCCAAAAATGGTTTACATAGAATTTTGTGTCATTACAAACAACTATGTCCAAAACTATTCACTCGACATCTAAAGACTCTAATGCTCAACCATCACTACATTCTCAATGTTGTAACTCGACTTCTAAACGGTTGGGCATACAATGTTTACTCAGCTCTTGACTCACTCGGCATGTATAGACTGCTTGGATCATGAGTGACTTGGCACATACTATCTTCTCAAAATGTATTGTCTTACAAGTGATGTTCGACATGCTTTGATCACATAGCTCACACTAATTGCTCGGCTAGCTCTGATCACTCGGTTTGCACTGTAATACTGATAGAAAATGACAAAGTGTTTTGTCACTACCTTATCAAAACCAATCTAAGATTAACACCACTTAGGGCTCCAATCCCATTGCAAGCCACTTGCCCCCTATACACCTAGATAACCTACCATAATGCTCCATTCAAATTAATCCAAATATTATCAAAACATTCTCATAAACCATAATCAAGAAAGTCACCAAAGTAAAATAATGGAGCATAGGAAAGAACATCTTATCCACACAAGCATTCATTATCCATCTCAATATAACATCTCAAAGAATCATCCATCCCATAATGGATATCCCATAGTCATAGTAACAACCCATAAAGTCTCATAATCATGAAAACAATAAACCAATATCAATAACACTCATTTCCATCATAGAGTACATCACACATAAAGATAGTCATTCAAATTATAGAATAAATCATAAAATAACATACTCTACAACACAACCATCTAGAACATAGATCAACATAAATCATAATATAAGGTGATCAGGTTAATCAGACTTAACAAAAATAATGGTTGTCACCCCCTTTTGGTTAAAAGACATAATGATCATAACAAAAAGGATTAGTCACACTCACACTCCAAACCACACACGAACTAATTGAGACATAAAAATGGTTATATCATTTCACATAAAAGAATAAAATCTCATAGCCTCTGGTGTACAATACTAATTGGCCAACTACATAACCCCCAAAACATCATAAAAGAGATTCCAATAAAACTATATAATAAAAAAGTTTAGTTTTGTGGCAAAATTAATTTATATTCTTAAATTTCAATTGGGCTTAAGAGTTTATGTTAAAAAGCATGCATGAATATCTATGTATAGTTGTAAATAAAAACTTCATATATATCAAATCGTCATGATTAATCAATATTATAATGGTATTATTTCCTATAACTTATTGAATAATTTAATATTTAACTCAAAAATTGCTTCTTAATTAAATATTAAATACATTAATATTTTATAAATTCTGATTATAATATTTTATCATGTTACTAATTTAAAAGATCTTAGATTATAAATGACTAGTTAATAACTTAAAGCATTAGATGAAATATTAATAAATATCATTCTTAAAGCATTTCTTTGACTTTCATATAAGCCCAATAAAAATATTTAATTTCTATTTAGCTCATAGTTTTATTATAAATATCTCAACTTGAATTATAAATACAATTAAATTAAATATTAAATAAATGATTATCTAGTTACTTCACTTAAATACAGTTAAATAATAGTTAAATATTTACTAACTTATAACTACACATGCATTTATAAACATACAATAAGATTATATTCCACCAAGAATTAGCTGAACTTAGTTGTATAAATAAAAGTATTATTATTATTTCATCTCACATATAAAATAATTATTTATTTATTTTTCTAAAATAAATAAATGAAAATATTTTTTATTTTTTATTTTTTTAAATATGGAATTAATAATTAAATAATAATATATAATTTATTTTAATATAATTTTGAAATTTTATTTATTCAAAATAAAAATAAGCTTGCATGCATTATTTTCATAAGTTTGTTTACTTTTAAGCATACATAATAATTATAACAAATTTTTAACATGCATTTATTCATTTTCACACGTATCAATATATTCATTTATATTTATTCCTTTACATGCATAAACATAACTATTTTTACAACATATATATATAGGATCGGTAATGGGCCGAAGCCTAGATTAATTATTATTATTGTTTGTTGAGATTAATTATAATTATGTGTTAAACTCGAGTAGATTTGAATCCAAGAGCTCCCCGATGAGGGGCTCACAAGTTACCATTGTGTTTTAGGCTCTCGCTTAACAAATATATTCTATTTTATTTATAAAATATTTAAATATATTTTGACTTATATTTTTTTCTCAATTTTATTTTTTTAGATATTAAATTTAGCTTCTAATTTGCATAATAGTGCCTAATTTATCTTTGACTTTCAATTTATTTTAATTTTATAAAGTATTTTAAAAAGACATTTGATCAAACTCTAAATTAGATTAATATTCATATTTTCTAATTATTTTGCATGTAAGTTATCTCAAGAACAACCTAGGGCTTTGACAGGTTGCATGCAACATGGCTTTGCTAATTTTAAAACAAGGATTTCTAAATTTAAGTTTTATCAAAATTTTCTACACAAGAACAATAAATTTTCTCCTTTCTAAATTCTAAAAATAATGTAACCCAAAAGTAATTTCTCTTTTAAATTTCACAAATAAAAAAGTTTATAAATTTTAACAAACACTACAATGCAACTTGACAGGCACGAAGAAGACAATATTTTTAAAGGAAAGATTTGCAAGGCTCTTAAACCCTATCTCAAATCTACCAACATAATTTCTAAGATAACACAAGCCCAAAACACATGATCCAAAATACTTCAAGCTTTGAATTTACTCTTTAACTTCAATGTTCAGAACACCATAAACCTTGGTGTAAAGCTATTGATTCTAACTCTTTGTCCAACTGCTCTCCTCAAAACTTGTTTATCTCTAAAATGACCAAAAAGCCTCTAATAAAGAACCCTAACCCTTACTAGGGTTTCATAATTTTCAATTTGATAAAAATTCACTTACTTTTAATTAAATATTAAATAACTTAATTTATTAAATATTTTCATACACACTCAAAGCACTTTTAATATTAAATATTATTTTCTTTCTTTTCTCCACTTTATTTATTTTGCATGACACTTTTAGAATCATAATTTATTATTTTAATTATTATTAGTTAAATAATTATAATAATTCAATATTAAATCTTTAATATTTTAATTTCTCTTATCTATTTTCTTAATTTAGACTTTTAAATTATTATTTTTAATTAAAGTACATATTAAATTAATTTCTAATTTATTAAATAACATCATATTTTAATAATTTTCTTTTTAAATCAAATAATATTTAATAATTTGACTATCATAATATTGATCTAAGCATCATAATTTAACCATTTATCAAGCAAATCACATAGTCAAACACACATAAAAGCAACATAAATAAAGTCAACCAAAGTCAAAATCAAACAACACACATAAAGAAAAACCCACAAGATTTGAAAAGGTAGCCAGTCAGATAAATGCCCTCCTTCTTAGGACAATTAATTAGGCTTTGGTTGGGATTGGATCTGAGCATTATCTCCTCATTCTTATCTTTGAGTAATTGTGATGTGCACACTCATCTGGACAATTCAAGGAAGTCAATGTTCGATACCTACAACCTGCATAAAAGATGAGCATGTACATGTGCATTTATATAAGCTAGACAAGTAATGGAGGGGAGTGGTACATTGTGTAGATCTTGACTTGTGTGTGACTATGAATGCCTTCCTCAACCACATCAGGCACATAAGGCAGACATATAAAAAAAAACACACATCATGGGGTAAGTATAACCAATAAATCACAAGTATAAATAGTGGTGTATTCTAATATAGACAACTCATCATCATCATTTGAAGGCATGTCATATGAAATTATTATGGAAATAATTATATTTACTAACTAAGAATAATTAAAGAATCATCATTACAAAGGTAATCATAATCATTGAATAGACACATGAAAGTATCATCATTGTAAGTAAGTAACCAATACTATCTAGTGTAATCAATTGCCCTATATATCAAAGTATTGTATTTCAAATATCATTTAAGTGCCAACATGCTCACAAAAGAGACCTATAGAAATTTAAAAACAAAGTCTACAATGATAGTAAAGGAGGGGTATTACATTTTTGATGATATTTTATTTATAATTTATTCAGTTTGCTTGATTGCCAAGTACAATAGTTATCAAGCGGTCAAATTGGAAAGTTTATAAGATACCAAGTGAATAGCATGAGATAGTTATTTTCCTATATTATCCATAAAAGTGATAGCCTATATCCCAAGATCCAAGTCATTAAGTGTTCATTTGATAGGTTTTCCAAGCCAAATCCTACTACAACTTATTCAATTTTCCTGCATTTTGAGCATGTACATTTATAGGTGACCATTTTGAGGAAAGGATATTTTGCAACCTATTTTTTTTATGATTTCTATATTATTGATCCATAAAGGTGGTATCTTCATGTACTGATGTGCTACTTTTGAAGCCTCCAAGACCCCATTTGATATTTTCTATCAACTTGATATGAAATACAAGTTATTACTTTCTAACTTGCCCAATTACAAGACCAAATAGAATGGGTGACTTGAAGGGTTAATATATCTTCCCCCAAATATTGGCATGGAGTGACCTTTTGTAGGTGAATTCTTGTTAATAAAATAATATGCCTATCAAATCCAAATGTTCTAATATTATGTTTTTTGCTCAAATTTTAAGGCCAGTCAATTGGGAATTTCATCCAGTTATGTCACTTTGCAAGGTTGGTTAAATTGATAGTTTTAGTGATCAATTCATGTTCAATCTTTATCTAGTTATGTAGTGAAGTTTCCCTATGGATTTTAGAGGCTAGGTTGAACGAAATTGAATTTTTTGTACCTGAGTCCATCTAGATCCTAACTTGCCCCATAATATTTTTTCCTTTCAAAGTGAACACTAAATTTTGATTGTTTAAATATTTTCAATTTGAAGCATGGTATTAGCATGGCATCAGTGGTTCTCAAAGGTTAAGGTGAAATTGATTGTATTAATGGTATATTAATCAGTATGTGATAGATATAAGGTAGTGAACTTCACTTTATTATTTTAAATCATTTTCAAGTGGGTTATTTAATATCAAGGATAAAGGGTGAGAAAATGGTCTAAGTAAAATATTTGATAATGTTGTTCAACATTCTTAAATACTTTGGGTAAATCTAAAGTGTGATCATGCCCTATAATTTCAAAAGGGGAAAATGGGATAATGGTTTGGGAAACAAGATTGATGATAGAAAAGGACCAAACTACAAGGGGACACCAAGCAATCAAAATTCTTGCAAAAAAAATGCATCTGTAGTAACTAAGGGAGTTTTTAATAAAGTCTCAAAATATAAAATTATAGAGACTTTGGGTCTTCAAATGATCACATTCTAACATATTTTGTAGACAAGTGTATGAAGTAAATAGCAATAAAATTGCAAAGGTGATCTACAACTTGCGGGGTGGTGGCATTTAAACTTTTCAGTAAAGCTTCACCCAAATTTGCAAAATATGGTGAGGGTTTTACCTGATCAGGGGGTGCATTTTAATGTAGACGATTTGATTTCAAATGACATAAGTATTGGAGGAGGGATTTTAGTGGAAAATGAAGGAGGGTCCAACATTGGGAGTGTTTAATAAATTAAATATTTTTTTGTAGAGGGAGACCACTTCGGAGAAGGAATAAGCCTATATTGTATCTAAGCCAAGGTTATGTTACAGATAAAGTGTCAAAGCAAGGATGGTTTCAATATTTTTTTAGGACATTCTCTTTGAACTTGAAATGAGATGCATGAAAAAAATAGTGTTCAAATGAAAAATTTGGAAGATACAATTTCTTATCATGGGAAACATTTTGGCAAGGGCATCCACGTTTGAGGATGTGGTCTCCAATGCAACAAGGAACTTCAAACTTTTGAAAAGGGAGAAGCATTTTAAATGTTGGGCATAGGGACAAAATTTATAGTGGGATATATCCCGCATTTGTGGCATATTGGGCTTCGAATTCATATTTATATAGAAATGCACACTTATTAAGTGTTAAAGTAAAGTCACCTTTTGATAGAAAGATGTGCTTGCACATGGGCCTACACCTAGCCAATCTAGAATGTTGATGTATGGATGAGTCATGTAGAAATTTTTGATTGACAATGTTGATGATCTGTGGTGATTTATATGATAATGAGGTGCTCTTGGTGGTGAGGTTAAAGATCAAGGCCAATGAGGAATTGCCACATGACATGAACTACAAAGAGGTTGTAGGTATCAAGTGCCACATGGTATAAGTTGGTAGTCCAACCATCTAGGTAGCAGTAGTTGACTCATATCATAGGTTGCAAAAATTCAAAATGTGTCAAGTCAAAGTGATAGGTGGTCTCAAGGTGACATGTGGTGGGATTTCATGATCTCACCATTTTAGTCATCTGGAGGATGATATCACTGCAAGATCATGGCATGTCGACATGTGGTCGATGGGATAGGAGGGTGATGCCATGGAAAAATATAGAGGTGGTTTTGATGTGGCATCTAGGTGGTACACAAGTGGATTAATGCACCAATTAGAGGTTGCACCAAATTTGATTGGGCCAAAAATGAGTGGGAAATTTAAAATTATAACATGAATTAACCTAGCAATCCAGGTTGACAATTGTGATATGTGTTGAACAAGCTAGAATACTACATGAATTAACCTATAGATGTCACGTAAAATGTATGTGCCAAGTCAGAATTCTTATAGGTGTCAAGTTATTTTAGGTGCCGAGCTAGAACTCTTATAGGTGTCAAGTTACTTCAGGTTTCGAGTGTGCTTCACATGCCAAGCTAGAACTCTTATAGATGTTGAGTGTGCTTTAGGTGCTGAGCTAGAACTCTTATAGGTGTCGAGTTACTTTAGGTGTCGAGTGTGCTTCACATGTTGAGCTAGCCAGTATGCCATATGTGCTGACTATGCCAGATAGTTTCATGTGCTATGTTACATGTGTTGAGCAAGCCAGAATATTACATAAGCTATATAGATGTCGAGTATAATGTATGTGCAAAGTGAGAATTCTTACAGGTGTTGAGTTTCCTCTAGTGCTGAGCCAGAATCCTTATTAGTACCAAGCCATTTCAGGTTTCGAGCATGCCTCTTGTGTTGAGTGATCAATATGTGCCAAGTCACAGTCAATGTCGAGCAAGTTAGTGAGTTCTAGTGCCATAAGGATTACATGGCCTAAGTGATCTTCACATGTCGTTCCAAGCCACTTTAGGTGCCAAGTGTGCTTCACATGCTGAGTGATTAATATGGATTTGATATCAGGCTAGACAGTATGCCATATGTGCCAAGTATGCTAGATAGTTTCATGTGTTATGGCATATGTGTTGAACAAAGTAGAATACTACATAAGCTAACCTATAGATGTCGAGTACAATGTATGTGCCAAGCTAGAATCCTTATAGATGTTGAGTTACTTCTGGTGCCGAGCCAGAACCCTTATTGGTATCGTGCTACTTCAAGTGTCAAGCATGTATCTTGTGTCATGTGACTAATATGTGCCAATTCATAGTTGATGTTGAGTAAGCTATAATGTCATATGTGTCAATTAAGTCATCGTGAACACTCTAACATCACTCGATGGTCACCGAGCACTATCCAAATTGGGTATTGAACATTTATTGATGCCTTTATAAATCAGGCTCCCATGTCTGAGACTAGGGTAAAATCCTCCTAAATCTTCTTCACTGAGCAGAATTTAGTTGGCTGATGTCACTGGAGTATGAACTCATCTCAATTTTTCCATGTGGTACTTTGCACATAGCAAGATTAAATTCAACACATACAGCAGCAAACCAATTTGCTCATCCTTCAATTTTGGGGGCGGCAGTTTTGTACTTTGTCTTTCTCAAATTGCAAATGGGCTTTGATTTAATGGAATCCTCTTTATTACACACATGAGTGTAGGTATCCTCTTTGTGTATGCTAAGGGATTTATTGAAATGTGCAGAATGTACCTCTACTCAAGTCTTCATCTTTCCAGTTTGTTGTGCTTGCCATCTAATTTGCATCCACAATGTTGCTTCCTCAAGAATCATGTGTTAAATGTGACTCCTGTCACCAATTCCATCGTAACATTCTTCCAAAAAAATTCAAAATCAAGCTTCATCTGACATTGGATGAAGATGCCTTGTCTCATCCTCTTGACGATGCAGCTCTGGACACCATGTTCATTGTGCATTCTCATAGCATTCGTTGTGTGATTTGAACCATAATTGGGGAGGATCTTTTTTCAGCATCTATAAGAAATGTGCTACATCCTTCAAATTTGGTTTCTATTTTCCTTTCTAATTCCATGGATCTCCTCCAATCTATCTCAAGTTTAGAAATTATTGCTCTCAAGGTGGTCTAGCATGAATTATGGGCCAAAAATAAGTTGAAAGGTGCAATGCAGAGTTATGACCTGTGGTCCGGTAATGCCTTGGTTGGGGGAATATTTTCTAGAACCATGCTAATGAAGAACTACAAGGCTATGATGACCTTTGAAGTGATGTAGAAGACATTTGAAAAGCATAATCCTCAGCTTCTTACCAAGACCCTACAATTCACAGCATGTGCTCTAGGTTATCAGCTAACAGAGGAGGTAAAGAAAGTTGCATTTGTTGTGATTGACATTTTGGGTATGCATCTAGTCGTTCTCAATTTTTAATGTTCTTGAATCTATCCATCATGTCTCAGATGAGACTACTCATCTTTCCCACTCAGATATTACCAAACCATGTGTTTGGGGTGTGTCATCTTCTACTAGCTTCTCTACTGGTACTCCAAATGTTGTTGATGCTGGTTTGAGCTCGGGTTGGGATGTTGCTCCCCTATCATGTCCAAATTTTGGATGGGGATTATCTATAAATCCTAGCTTGACACCCACCCCTACTTTTGCTACTTCAAGTGAGGATATGGAAGAACGATAGCTTAGTGGTTTCTTCCTGCCTTGTTGGATTATTTTTCCACACTTCAGGCATGTTTTACAAATTGTTGAAAGTCTTATTTTGACTGATTTTGAGTCCTATTCTCCATGTCTAATGTGTGATGACATTGTAAAATTTGATAAGCTTTGATGTTTGATGGTGTTAGTATTGTTCACTGATACAGCAAGATTGTAATGGTTTCTATTTTCCTTTCTAATGCCATGGATCTCCTCCAATCTATGTCAAGGTTGGAAATTATCACTCTCAAGGTGGTCCAGCCAGAATTTTGGGCCAAAAATAAGTTGAAAGGTACAATGCAAAGTTATGACCTATGGTCCAGTAATGCCATGGTTTAGGGAATATGTTTTAGAACCATGCTAATGAAGAACTACAAGGCTATGATGACCTTTTAAGTGATGCAGAAGATATTTGAAAAGCATAATCCTCAACTTCTAACCAAGACCCTGCAATTCACAGCATGTGCTTTGGGTTATTAGTTGATAGAGGAGGTAAAGAAAGTTGCATTTTCTATGATTGACATTTTGGGTATGCCAAACTCTAATGCACAAGAAAAAGTTTCCTAGGTGAAGACACCTTTGGCTACTCCAACAGATTCGATTCATGAACCAGGTGCATGGTCGTTCTTAGTTTTTAATGTTCCTGAATCTTTCCATCATGTCTCAGATGAGACTACTCGACTTTCCCACTCAGATGTTACCAAACCATGTGTTTGGGGTGTGTCATCTTCTATTGGCTTTTCTACTGGTATGCTAGATGTTGTTGCTGTGGGTTCGAGCTTGGGTTGGGATGTTGGTCCCCTATCATGTCCAAATTTTGGATGGGGATTCTCTATAAATCCCAACTTGACACCCACCCTTGCTTTCATTACTTCAAGTGAGGATATGGAAGAAAGATAGCTTAGCAGTTTCTTCCTACCTTCTTGGATTATTTTTCCACACTTCAGGCATGTTTTACAAATTGTTGAAAACCTTGTTTTGACTAATTTTGAGTCATATCCTCCATGTCTAATGTGTGATGACATTGTAAACTTTGATAAGCTTTAATGTTTGATGGTGTTAGTATTGTTCATTGATACAGAAAGATTGTAAATATTGATGTTAGTCAATTGTAAATATTGTGACAATGCTGGGTTTTCTTTTTGGTTCTTTCCTAGTTGAGCTCTTGAACTAGTTTTTATTTTATATATATATATATATATATATATATAGTGCCTCGTCCACTTTTGCAAAAAAAAAAAAATTTATGGACATTCCAAGATAAATAAAATAAATATTAAAGGTGGATGTATAAAGTGAAAATTCTTATATAATCTAAATGCAAAAATGTCATGGGCAGAAAGGTGTAAGAGGAACAAGAAGAAGAAAAACTAATACTGCACTTTTATAAAATTGGTGAAGTAGCTTTACACGAAAAAAGTCAAAATATAGGGAGAAAAGAAAGGGTTGACAGAAACTTTCCTCTTGCAGCAACATGATGTTTTTAGTGAAATTTACTGTTGACAATTTGGCTAAGAGGTAAGGGTGGAAATGCATTCAGGTTGTCCTTTATACCAATTGTTGGAATTCTTTAGAATAACTAAGAGGGGGGGTGAATCAGTTATCCAAGTTCCAAATGTACAATTAAAACTTTTCACAACTTAGTGAACCCATATCCATAAAACAAGTACATCATGCATACATCCATTAGATTATGCAATCACTTAAACTTGTAGGTTATTGTCAAATCAACTTTGCAGAAATGTAAACATGAAACATAACAAATTCAATAACACATTCGACACAATGATTTAACTTGGAAACCCAATTTTGAAAAAACCACCAATAACATGCTACTCATTCTCACTCTTTTGAAGTGATGCCATGTGAAAGGCCAACCCTGTTAAAGGTTATAATGCACACTATTAAAGGTTATAATGCACACTATTACAGATCTCTATTTCAATCCTCCATTCTACTTGGCTTTCACACACTTCAGTTGTGATAGCTTGTTCACCCTTCAAGCATCCATACCCTTAAACCTTCTTTATTTTCTTTCTAATGTAGCCTCTTCTCTTAGGTCACTAAATAAAGTAATACCTTAGACTCCTTGTCTTCCTTATGTTCTCGCACATGATAACCTTTCCTTTTGACCATCCATCTCTATAAAATAGAGAATTAAGATCTTTTGTTATTCATCCTCCATCATCCATTTTAGGGTTAGGCAGGACTAGGTAGGATTTAGTGAATCTAACCCTCATTTCATTTCATTCCCTTCTAGAAATTTCTTCTTCAATCCTCTTTGAATTTGCTTCAAAATAGTTTATCTTGAATTCTGTGTCACCAACTCATCAAGCTTATCTTCCACATGGCTCACACAATTCAAGAAATAAAATTTGTCTACTTAGATTCATCAAATTCTTGATCTTTCTCATAATTTTGACACTTGGCATTAACTTGCTTCTAATGCTCAACACATACTATGTTGCTCGACATCCACTGTCAAAACACTTGGCACAAACTAAAATTTACTGGTGCTCTACATCAGCTAAACTTTTCTTGGCTTATACTGTTTCACTCAGCTTATACTAAAATTGACTTTTCTTGGCTCCAACTAATTTTATGTTTGGCTTACACTAACTTTTCTCGGCACCTACTATGCAAAATGTTAAGCTTGATAGACACAATTCATTTAACTTGTTCTTCTAAACTGAATCAGTGTACCTATCCTTTGTAGCCTTAAGTAGATTATCAATGCACTATAATATCATTTTCTTAATTGATTCTTGTACTCCTTTTCCATATCATTACTCAACCTTTCCTCTTAGTGTTATTTGTTACCTCATTTGATCAAATCCTCTTCATCAATCAAATAAATGATAGTATTTGAATCATATAAGCAATTGTCTTACCGGCAAGTAGCAAGTTTGACATTAGTGACAAAATAATGATTAAAACACATTATCATACTTGTATCAATCTGTTTTCAACTTTCTAGAAAAATATAATCCATATTAAGATAATAGATCATGGAGATTGTATTTTGGTTTGAAGACTTTGAAAATTGTCTAAGTATCATAGAGTTTAACTGTCAGCACAAACACCTTTTTGGTTTGTGAAGTTCATAGATAGTAAACTATCACATGCACACTTGAGGGAAGAAAGAAAATGATATGATGATCCTACATGCAAGAGAGTGAGTCATTATGAGAAATACAAATGAAGATTTTAAAGGATTAAGAGTTGCAGGTATTCACAAGTAGAACATGACATAATTAAGGAAAATTTGGTTTGTTTAGAAAAATAATTACTTAACCAATTAGGGATGACATCCTAGATGTTAACCCTAAGTGAGGAAAGTATGGTTTTGTATTTTGAGACACATGTGAAGACATAAAGGCCATCAAGATAGAAATAACTTGGTATAAAGGACAAAACTTTGGATTTGAAGTTGTGTGATGTCTATGACATTGTAATGCTATTATTTTGTGATGCAAACTTGATGATAGTGTAAAGAAAGATTAGTATATGTGAAATTATGTATAGAGAGATACAAAGGACAAATCAAATATAGAAGATATCAAAATTGTCAAAAGGTTTATGTATCTATTCCTTTTGTGTATATAATATCATTATAATTGCATGTTTGGGTAGTGAGCTTATCTTGCATACTTTTTGTAACTGTAATAACAACCTTCTAATAGGTTTGAGGTTTCTAACAAGACCTAGTCCTCTAACAAGGATTGAGACACTATATGGATGTAATAGACTCCTAATAAGGTTAATATCTTTCACAAGATACTTTTGATTAGTGGATCATTTTGTGTGTACCATCTCCACCAGGGTTTTCCCTTGGCCATGGTTTCCCTAGTTAACAAAAAATGGTGTTACGATTTGTATTGTGTTATTAATATGTTTAGTTTTCATTATATTCACACGTGAATGTTATAAGATTGTTAATGATATCCTTAGTTGGATAAAAAAATTGTGGGATATTGATTCAACCACGCCCCCCCCCTCTCAGTATTTCCTATTTCTAACAATTGGTATCGAAGAAAAAATAATTAGAAGAGGCGTAACACCTTGAGTAAGATCAGTGTGGATGTAGATCAGTTGTAAAAGAATCTAGAAAAATATTTTAAAGAACTTGATGTGATCTTTGAAGAAAGGGATAGTATGAAGAAGAAATACAAAGAAGCTAAAGCTACCATTCAGAAGTTGAAAAAGGAGATTGATCATGCAAATTCCCAAAAGAATTAGTCAAATAATCATAACAAGGATTGTGATGTAGTTGCAAGGCTTAGGAAGGAAAATGAAATCATGAAGCATGAGCTCCAAATTATAAATCTAAAATTGAGTATGGAAGATGATGACAAGAAGATTAAATCATATTTGAGATATGAGAATGCAGATCTAAAATCTAGATTTACTAAGGTGACATATAAAATTGAAGCTTCAAAGCTACAATATGTAGAACTTGAGAAGTACAATGTTATTTTTAAAGGAGAACTTACACAAACAAATCAATATCTTGAGAAGTTGTATTTAAGTAGTGAAAAAATTGATGAGCATATTATGGAACAAAGACCTAATTATGATAATAAATTTATTGGTTACTATGAAGGTGAATCATCTAAGAGATTTGAAGTTACTAAGGAACCATATCTTATGATCCAATAGCCTAAACATCTATAAGGAGATTTGAACAAAGGAGAGCCTAAGAAATCTGAATAAGTACCTAATTAATGTGAACCACCTAAAGAAGTAAAGAGACAATTCACTAGAAAAATTTTTGCATGTAATGAAATTGGTCATATGATGAAGGACTATACAGGTAAGTATACTAACCCTATCTCTAGTTATTGTTATGATTGTTATGCTTATGAAAATAGAGCTAGTGAATGTAGAAGACCTAGATTTGATAAAACTATGTATCAAGTTACTAACCCTAGATCTGGTAAATGTATTGGTGTATAATGTCATAAAAAATGGAATCATGTGTTATAAGTGCAAAAAAATTGGGCATATTGCTAGAGATTGTAGATTACATATCAGTCAGTCAAGACCTAGATATGGAAATAATGTGGTAACATGTCAGATTTGTAATAACATGGGACATACATCAAGATTCATAGGATGAACAATATGAGAATGCCAAAAATCATGAGGAATGACATGATAACACCTAAATTTAGAAGGAATGTAAACAATATCAGAAGAAATGAGAATAACAATGATAGATAGAAAGAGAATGTGAAAGAGCTTGTAGAAAACTTCAATGAAACATTCGTTAAAGCTAAAACACTAAAACAC
Source organism: Cupressus sempervirens (assembly GCA_028749045.1). Classification (NCBI taxonomy): domain Eukaryota; kingdom Viridiplantae; phylum Streptophyta; class Pinopsida; order Cupressales; family Cupressaceae; genus Cupressus; species Cupressus sempervirens. Next base: position 739,438,095 of record CM053793.1, read on the forward strand.
ACACAAATTTGGGTAGAGTAGAAGATATGTCAAACAACTGAAAACAAGTTGTATTAATAGTTGCAAACAAACCTCTATCTATTTGAGAAATTTATTTCATAGAAGATAAAGGGGAATTAACATCAGAAAATCATTTAAATTGAGTATGATTAAATTAAGGCTTGCTCAATTAAGTGGATTTAGATATGGATGTAAGGAAGCTATGGTTGGAATCCCATAAAATTTTGAGTTTATATGTGAATGTGCGAACAAGAAAGATTTTATTGGGTAATGGAAACAAATTTTTGAGCATACATACTTGCATAATTAGTGCACAAGTAAATTGGAAAGGATTTAAAGGTTGAAATCAATTTTTTATGCACCATTTGATCATGCAAAGAGTTAAGGAGTTCTTAGAAGAGAATTTGAGAGAAAATTGAAAGTGTGTTTTTTATTAAGGAAAAAAGGTTTTAATGGGGCCCTGAAATCCTACAATAGTAAAAGAAAAACATAGATAAAGTGCTTAAAGTATCATCAGCATAAAAGCCATTGACAAAAATAATAGTCTCCCACAACAAAACAAGAAAGAACATAAATAAACAAGGAAGCGGAGCAAAAAATCTAGGATAGGCCCAAAAAGCCAAGAGAAAGGCTCACACAATTTCTCTAAGGATATTTGTAGCTCAAATCTCCAACTCTGTCATTCTTCTAGCTACCTATTTCAGGTCTAAAACATCTTTCTAAGGTTCCTGGATGTTCATTTCCTTTATGTTGGATCTAGTTCTCTCTCTTAAACCATCCTCTGAAGTCTTATCCTTCCCACTGTTGGGAGATTAGTCATCCTCCTTATTGTCCTTGTGTTCTTCAAGTTTGTTTATGAGCACCTTTATGTTGTCATTTGATTCTTTTAGAATGTTATAGCTTTACTCAACAATTATCTGCATAGTGCCCTCGATAGTCTAAATTCTACTCTTCACTTCCTCCACACTATTATCCTTTTCCGTTTCCTCCTCTATTTTCCTATTCTACATGCTGTAATTATCCCTTTCCAGTCTACCCACTCTATATTTTAGCTCCTCGATTTCATGGAAAGTCCATTTAGTGGTTTGATAACTATCAATAGCACTATTTTTAGCATTATTGAGCACATCCATCTGAGGTTTTTCCTTAGTGATGTCACTCAAAATAACAAGGGCGGGGTCAATTAGCTCCTCCATTTGAATTTTACCCTCCTTATTCTCCTTAACTAGAGTTTTGATTATCTCTCTCTTGAGCCCCATCCTTACAAAAAAATTATCAAAATTTCTCCAAACCACTTTCCTATCTTTGCCTGAAATCATACATGTGTACTGGCTGGACCCAAATTCCTCAAATTCCTACTCATTATTTTCCCCACTCCCTTGTTTCTCATCTTCCTCCTCACTATCCTTCCCCTCCTCTTGTCTATCCTCCTTAGATTTTATATCTCTCCCTCTTTTAGAACTCCTATTAGGCTTGCCTTCAAAATCCTCATCTTTGTTGGCATGCATCCTAATAGAAAATTGAAGTGTGTTGAATCAAATTAGTTTTGAAATTCTTTAGAATAACTAAGATAGGAGTGAACCAATTATCCAAGGTCCAGATGTACAAATAAAAATTGTCATAGCTTAGTGAACCCATATATATATATAACATATTCATCATGCATGCATCTATTAGATCATACAATTACTTAAACTTGTAGGTTACTGTCAAATCAACTTTGCAAAAATGTAAGCATGAAACGTAATAGATTCAATGACACATTTGACACAATGATTTTACATGGAAACCCAATTTCGAAAAAAACACCAGTAACATGCTACTCATTCTCACTCTTTTGAAGTGATGCCCTGTGAAACACCAACCCTATTAAAGGTTATAATGCACATTGTTAAATGTGACCTAGTTAGAGGATTTCAATCACCCTATTAGGAGTGAGCCTTGAGGACTTCATATCATTCACTTGGAATGTCACCCAATTAAAGGATTTACAAATGATTGTTAGGTCAACCTTAATCCAAGAACTTACCCTAGACTGATACAATGATTAGAAACTAATAGTAAGGCTTGATTTGATAATAACTTACAACTCCATTTGCAAATTATAGATCTTTGTTTCAGTCCTCTATTCTACTTGGCCTTTACACTTTAGCTTTGATAGCTTGTTCACCCTTCTAGCATCCATACCCTTAAGCCTTCTTTCTTTGCTTTCCAATAGTAGTCTCTTCTCTTTGGTCACTAATTGAAGCAATACCTTAGACTCCTTGTCTTCCTTAGGTTCTCAAATTAAGATCTTGTATCATTCATCCTTTATTGTCCATTTTAGGGTTAGGTAGGATTAGGATTCAATGAATCTACCCATCTTTTCATTTTATTCCCTTCTAGAAACTTCTCCTTCAATGCTCTTTGAATTCACCTCAAAATGATTCATCTTGAATTCTTTGCCACCAATTCATCAAGGTTATCTTCCACATGATTCACATAATCCAAGGAATCAAACTTGTTGGCTTAGATTCATCAAATTCATGATCTTTCTCATAATGTTGTCACTCAGTATTAACTTGCTTCTAATGCTCAACACATACTACGTTGCTCAACATCCACTATCAAATCACTCAGCACAAACTAAATTTTACTGGTACTCAGCATCAACTAAACTTTACTTGGCTTACACTATATCACTTGGCATACACTAAAATTTGACTTTTCTTAGCTCCAACTAATTTTCTTTTGTGCTTACAGTAACTTATCTTGGCACCTATTGTGCAGATTGTTAAGCTTGATGGACTCAATTCATTTTACTTGTTCTTCTAAACTTAATCAGTGTATCCATCCTTTGCAACCTTAAGCAGATAGTTAATACACTATAACATCACTATCTTAACTGATCTTTGTACTCCTTTTCCATATCATAACTCAACCTTTTCTCTAGGTGTTATTGTTACCTCATTTGATCAAATCTTCTCAATCAAACAAATGATAATACTCAAATCATTTCAGCAATTATCTTACCAGAAAGTAGTAGGTTTGACATCAGTGACAAAATAATGATTGAAACACATTCTCATACTTGTATCAATCTATTTTCAAGAATCTCCATCTTTGGCATTGATGGAAAACCAAACTTTATTAGTGCAACCAACAATAATACTAAAAAGAAAATAATTCCTTGTATTGAAATCTCTCTCTCTCTATCAGCTACTTTCATCTGTTGAATAAGTTACAAATTTTTGTTCAGATCAATAGAGAATCGACTCATCCTTATGACTCCCTCTGGATCACTTCTCATATCTCCCTCAGAACTATCTCCCTTTGAGTAAATATTCCATTGATCTTCTATAATCTCCCTTTTTGGATTGTTGGATTTCTCCCTTTATTTCTCCCTTTCTTTATCTTTCTCCCTATTTGAGAATAATGCCAAAGACTTGTCATCTTAATATGTAGATATGAACATTTTCAGTTTCTCCCTCTGTCACCTAGCTTGTGACTAATTTGTAGCTCCATCTCTTTGATTACTTTAGGCAACTCCTAAAGTAAAATCCAATTGATCAATGTGTAGCATATGTCAATCATCTTGTTTGATGTAGGGAACTTCTCATGCTTCTTAAATAGCCTTGGATAGAGGAATCACCCCTATTTTACCTCTTAAATACTCATGAGCATCCTTAGGTAATGCTTTTGTAAAGATATCAACTTTTTTCTCTTTTGTATTAACATGTTTTATCTTCACCTCTTTATCTTGAACTAATTCTCTCAAGTAATGATACTTGATTACAATGTGCTTAGTCTTTGTATGCATCAGAGGATTCTTTGATATATTTATAGCACTTGTATTATCACAATAAAGTATCACAGGTTCAATGAATTCTTCCTTCATACCTTTGAGTAGTTGTTTGATCCATAATGTTTGTACAATTTACTGCAGTAGCAACATATTCAACTTCAGTAGTAGATTGAGCTATGCAATTTTGTTTCTTGCTAGTCCATGTAACTAGCCTTTTCCTAAGAAAAATGCTCCTCCACTAGTACTCTTAATGTCATTAATGTTTCTAGCCCAATCAGCATCAATGTAGGCTCTTAATTCAAATTTTTTATTTTTCTTGTAGTATAGACCATAGTCTTTTGTTTCTTTCAAATATCTCATTATTATCTTAACAACCATCAAATGATTCTCCCTAGGATTAGCAGAGAATCTTGTAACTATACCAACAGATAATGCAATATCAGATTTGTTATATACTACATATTGTAATTTGTCAATCATAGACCTATACAATATTTGATTCACCTCAGTTGAATCATCATTCTTTGAAAATTTATGTTATGTCACCATAGGTGTGCTTACTGTCTTGGAATCTTCCAATCCAAAAAAATTTAGTATCTCCTTTATATATTTTGACTAAGTGATGTATATACCATATTTCATCTAATTTACTTGCAAACCCATAACGAACTTGATTTCTCCAAACATAGATATCTCAAATTCTTTCTTCATTTCATTTGCAATAGCTTTGCATAAAGTATCTTGACCTCCAAATATGATATCATCAACAAAAAATTTAGATAGTAAAATACCTTTTCCTTTCTCTATCTTCAAGTATAGATTGTTGTTATCATCAGTCCTCTCAAACCCAATATTCACAAGATAATTGTGAAGCCTTTCATACCATATTCCTGGTGCTTGATTCAAACCATATAAATCTTTGTGTAGTCTACATACCATATTTTTGTTGTTAGCATCAACAAATCCTTCTGGTTGTTCTATATAAACCTCTTCTTCTAATATGTCATTCATAAATGCAGATTTAACATTTATTTGATAAACTTTGAAACCTTTGTATGCAGGGTAAGCAAGTAGAGTTCTTACTCCCTCCAATCTTGCAATAAGAGAGAATGTTTCTCCGTAGTCTATCCCTTCTCCTTGTGCATATCCTTTGTAAAATAATCTTGGCTTATTCCTTGTGATTTCACCATTTTCATCTAGCTTATTTCTATAGACCCACTTGGTGCCAATCACATTTTTATCTTCTAATCTAGGAACTAGAGTCCATGTCTTATTTTTCTCAATCTATTCAATCTCTTCTTTCATGGATTTACTCCAGTGCACGTCTTCTAAGGAATCTTTCATTGTTTGAGGTTCATGCATGCTAAGAAAACATGTGTCATTTCTCAACATGTTCCTTGTTATTGTTCTTACATCTTTATCTCCAATTATTTGTGTTGTAGGGAGATGTCTCTTGACATACTTTGACAATCTTGAACCTGCTCTATTTTCCTCATTTGGTCTCTCAACTTTTGAATTACTATATAGATCTCTATTAGGTAGTTCAACATCTCTTTCATGTACACTATTCTCAAAATTATTCCTCAACTTCATTATGTAACTCGACACCTGAATGTAGCTTGGTTCCTAGATACAACACGACAGTCATAGTATGTGACTCAATAGTCATTGAAACTTGTTGTTTATTTGCAACTTGATTTACAGCATCTTCATCAACAGGCATACCTTCATAAATATGTACAAATTATTTGTATTCCTTTGGTTCCTTCATAGGTTCAACCTCATGTACTTCTGTATATTCATCAAATTTCACATTTGCACTTTCCACAACCTTGCTAGTGTTAGTATTTAAATACTTATAAGCTTTACTTCTTGTAGAGTAGCCAAGGTATATACCTTCTTCACTTTTTGTATCTAATTAACCATTCTTGAAATCTTTGAGAATATAACACTTGCTTCCAAATATATTTTACATTAGGTGAGTATCCATACCATAGTTCAAAAGGTGGTGAATGAGTACCTTTCTTGACTTTCACATGGTTTAAGGTATAGATAGTTGTACTTATAGCTTCTCTCCAGTATTTCAAAGAAACATTTTTCTCCATCTTGAGTATCCTAGCACAATCCATTACATATATGTTCCTCCTTTCAGCAATTCCATTTTGTGGAGGGGTCATAGGGGTAGATATTTGTCTTTTGATTCCTCTGTCATTACAAAATATCTCAAACTCATTCGATGTAAATTTTCCTCCTCTATTAGATCTTAAATATTTCACAATTTTACATGTTTCCTTCTCAACTCTTGCTAAGTACCACTTAAACATTTGGAAAGCATTAGATTTCTATTTCAGAAACATAACTATCATCATCCTAGAATAATCATCAACAAATAGCATAATGTACTTATCACCTTTGTAGCTTTGCATGTCAATTGGTCGACACAAGTTAGTATAAACAATCTCCAATATTCCTTTAGAGGTATGAGTCTTACTCTTAAAACTTGACTTTGTCATTTTTCCTAACTGACATTGTTTGCAAATTATATTGTTAGGTTTCTTCAACTTAGGAAAACTTCTTACTCTTCTCATGTTACTGATACTAACCAAGTTATCAAAATTAACATGACATAACCTCTTGTGCCATAGCCACACATTATCAAATTCTACAACTAAACAAGTAGCATCATACATATCAAGGTAGAATAGATTGCCTCTAATTTGATCACCTTTTCTAATTAATTTTCCATCAATAACATATATCTTAGCAATCTTGTTCTCAAATGCAACCTTACAACTTGAACTATTCAGTTGTGACACACTCAACAAACTGTAGTTAAGTCCTTCAAGATAATGAGCATTGTCACATAAGATCTTTTCTATGAATTTGATAAAACCTTTTCCTTTTATTAAACAAGGTGCATCATTGCCAAACCTTACACTATTTCCATCATAATAATTCAAGGTAAAGAACTTACTTTTATCTCCAATCATGTGATGTGAACACCCACTATCAATGATCCATTTTCCATTCTTGTTCACATAGGACACTAGTGCAGTTGCCTCATCCTCATCAAATTCATCCTTCATTACAACATACACCACTTCATCATCATGATCATTAGATCCATCTTTAGTTTCCTCTTCATCAATATAGCAAGACTTCTTTCTTTTGTCTCTGTAATCTTTGTTGTCTTCATCTCTTCTACTTGTGTACTTGTCTCCACCTCTATAATTCTTCTTCTTTGGACATCTAGCAGCAATATGACCAACCTCATTGCAATTAAAATACATGATAGGTAACTTACCTTTGAATTTTCCTTTACCTCTATGAAATCTTCTTGCCAATAGTGCTTCAAGTTGTTCTACATCCTCCTCATTTGTATCATGGTCACTAGAAACATATTTTACCTTCTTCTTCTTCTTCTCATTAGGTTCCTTCAATGATAGCTTAGCTTTGAAAGCATATTCAAAATTGTCATATTTGAGATTATCAAAATTGGAAAGCTCAAAAGTAGTGAACCTACCTAATAGACCTTCAAGAGTCATATTAGAACCTAGAGTATACATCTCAGTTCTTGTATTTCAGAAACTCTAATAGCATAAATGGGCAGGAATGTTCTTAAAACTTTTCTTAGTATAGTCTCATTGTCTATCTTACCAGTAGCTCCTCTTATTTCATTAACAACATCTTTTATCCTAGATCAATATTGAGCAACATTCTCACCTTCTTGCATTCTCATATTATCAAAATTATGTCTTAGACTTTCAGATTTGGCTCTTAGAACATTTGTGTCTCCTCCATAAACGGTGTGAAGATAATCCCACATTTTCTTTGCACTATCAAAACCCTTGATATCATCAAACTCAGCATAACTTAGGGCAGAGGCAATCTCCAACATTGCTTGATTGTGTTCTTTCTTCTTTTATAGATCTTCAATAGTTAGGGCTCCAACAAGATTGACATGCTCTATAATGATGGTAGATTATGCATGATCTCCAAGACCTCCTAGGTGTAGCTTCATCAGACTTTTCCATGCATGAAAGTTATCTCTATTAAGCTTGGGTACCTCTCTTTTTGACATCTTGATCTTTTACTTCTAGTGCCTTCAAACTAGTCCTCTTAAGAAGATGACTCTAATACCAATTGTTGGAATTCTTTAGAATAACTGAGATGGGGGATAAATTAGTTATCCAAGGTCCAAATGTACAAATAAAACTTTTCACAGCTTAGTGAACCCATATCCATAAAACATATTCATCATGCATGCATCCATTAAATCATACAATTACTTAAACTTGTAGGCTACTATCAAATCAACTTTGCAAAAATGTAAGAAAATTTGTAAGCATGCAACATAACAGATTCAATGACACATTTGACACAATGATTTTACTTGGAAACCCAATTTTGCAAAAACCACCAGTAACATGCTACCATTCTCACTCTTTTGAAGTGATTCCTTATAAAAGGCCAATCCTGTTAAAGGTTACAATGCACACCATTAAATGTGACCTGGTTAGAGGATTTCAATCACCCTATTAGGAATGAGCCTTGTTAGAGGACTTTAGATCATTCACTTGGAATGTCACCTAGTTAAAGGATTTATAAATGACTATTAGGTCAACCTTAATCCAAAGGATTTACCATAGACTGATACAGTGGTTAGGAAGTAATAGTAAGGCTTGATCTGATAATAATTTACAACTCATTTCGTAGATTATATATCTCTATTTAAGTCCTCTATTTTTCTTAGCTTTTACACTTTAGCTCTGATAGCTTGTTCACCCTTCAAGCATCCATACCCTTAAGCCTTCTTACTTTTCTTGTCAATAGAAATCTCTTCTCTTTGGTCATTGAATGAAGCAATACATTAGACTCCTTGTCTTCCTTAGGTTCTCACACATGACAACCTTTGCTTCTAACCATCCATCTCTATAAATAGAAAATTAAGATATTTTTCCATTCATCCTCTATCGCCCAGTTTAGGATTAGGTAGGATTTAATGAATCTATCCATCTTTTCATTTTATTCCCTTTTATAAACTTCTCCTTTAATCCTCTTTGGACTTGCCTCAAAATGGTTGATCTTGAATTTTGTGCTACTAGCTCATCAAGTTTATCTTCTACTTGGTTCACACAATCTAAGAAATCAAACTTTTTGGCTCAAATTCATTGAATTCATGATCTTTCTCATAATGATGTTACTCATCATTAACTTGCTTGTGATGCTCAACACATACTGCATTTATCAACATCCACTATCAAATCACTAAGTACAAACTAAATTTTGTTGATGCTTAACATCAACTAAACTTTACTTGGCTTACACTATTTCAGTTGACATACACTAAAATTTGACTTTTCTCGACTCTAACTAATTTTTTGTTTGGCTTACAGTAACTTTTCTTGGCACCTACTGTGCAGATTGTTAAGCTTGGTAGACTCAATTTTTTTTACTTGTTCTTCTGAACTTAATTAGTGTATCTTTCCGTTGCAACCTTAAGTAGATAATCAATGCACTATAACATGATTGTCTTAATTGAACTTTTCCATATTATAACTCAACCTTTCCTCTAGGTGCTATTGTTACCTCATTTAATCAAATCCTCTTCATCAATCAAACAAATGATAGTACTCAAATCATTTAATAAATTGTCTTACCAGCAAGTAGCAAGTTTGAGATTAGCGACAAAACAATGATTGAAAGACATTCTCATACTTATATCAATTTGTTTTCAACAATTAGAAGTAAATTTAGTGGGTCATTATTTGAAGACATTTATTTGAAAGATATTTATCATTTGTGCAGTCATGATTTGAAGATTTAAATTTGAAAGAATGGAAACACGAACTGTTTGTGACATAACTGAGAGACCTAGGTATAATTTTAAGAAGCACCAATATATTTCTCTTGAATATGATACGTCCAATGTATTTTGACAAGTACCTAGTAGGTTTTTGTGCATAGAAGATATTTGTGCTTATATTCACTACAATTTTGATTCAATTGGAGACAATGACATTCATTGTGACATGAACCTAGTTTACAACAATGACCTCACCTTCAAAAAAGGTTTTAAGCATTTGGAAAACCTAAATATCACCAAACATATGTTCTTTGAGGAATTCTATCAACATGAGTGAACAAGAATAATTCTTAGTCATATTCATGAGGATATGTTTTGGGTAGGTGATATTCTAGTAATGATAAAAAAAGACATGATCCATAAATTAATTGGATTAAGTAATGAAGGCAATAATCCTATGAATGAGAAGAATGTTAAGAAATTGATTGAGAGTAACAATGAATTTATGCCTAACGGAAGAAACATGAAAGTAGAGAAAATTAAGAAATTTATGTGAGATTGATCAGTAATATAATGGGCTATAATATGAACTATATATCTAGAGTGAATTTTGTACCTATTGGATTCATCCATAATGATTGTGGGAAAAGAAAAGGTAAACTTGTGTGAGATCCTAATGCATAGGCTTCGGTAATCTAGGTCTTCTTCACTCCAAATACTCCTTTGTTTGCCCTAAACATCCAATGGTTAGCCCTATTTGTATATTCTCCTAATTAGGATCTTGAAGGTCCTTACTATCAATTTATCCTTCTAGATATAGTTGATCTTTAGAATATTTCAAAATCACAAGGTTTAACTAGTCCAACTAGTTCCCCAACCTTCTTCATTAGGTTTTCCTCTTAGAATCCCAAACCTCTACTTAGGATCTTCCCACATGACCACTTAGATTCTTGTTATTCTTCTTGGTCCATCAAAGCTCATTTTGAACCCTTTCCCACACTTCTTGGCTCCTTAGTAATCCAATTGGTCTCTAACTCACTAAGAGGCCTAATTGCTTAATTCCTAATAGGTCTAGTTTCATTATTTTGGGCTATAACTTCCAAGTCCTCTAAATGACCCCACACAAGACCTTGAAATTATTTAAGGTACATATGAATACCATTAGATTCTAAAATCTTGACTTTTGGTTGCACCCATAACCCTGCTTTCCACCAAGCCCTAGCTTTAAGCCTATTAACTAGGCCTCTAAAACAATGAGCATGAACAATTTCTAAATTGCTCCCCAAAATTTTTTCAACTCCTTCGACCTCTAAAAATTATTAGAGGATCATTTATGGTACCTATAAATGTCCTTCAATCCTTTACACAAAGTTATGGGTGCTCATGCCAAAGTATTGTTGTCCCTGTCTTGGCTCACGCGTGTTCAATAGTCAGCCATAGGGTTTTCCATTTGATCCAAAAAACTCATTGAAACAAAAAAAATGTAAATGAAAACAATATTTATAGACTCTAACCCTACTTCCCCATGGTTTCAACCAATCCCATTGGTGGGTTCTTAAGTTCGAGCCATTTCTAGCTAACTGTTGTGGTTTCACAATGCATGCCCCATTTTGCCTAGAAATGGGGACCCTCTAGTATATTTTTTATCTTTTTAGATCCCTAGTCAAACACCTAAGTTTTTGAGGAGGAAAAATAAAACTTTAGTACTATTAGGGGTGCACTAGCACACCTAGCACACCCCAAAAGGTGTGCTAGTGCGCTAGTCACATAAGGGAAGAGAACATCCCTCTTGGAAGTGTGCACCTATGTACATGCACAGGTGCACACCTCCAAGAGGTGCACTCAATCCTAGGCCTGTAAAACCTAGGACCTTGCCCGCTTTCTTATCTCATTTTTCCTCTAAATCTCCTAGCTAGCATGCCTCTGCACCCCCACAAGGTGTGCTAAAGTGCTTCACCACCTATACACATAACACAAAAATGTTAAAAAACTAAGGTAAAGGTGCGTAAGGTGCACACATTGTTTGCGCTAACCTAATAAATAAAACACTTAATAAAGAAACCTAAATACTAGCCTTCACCCAAGATAAAGGTGTGCCATGTGTGCACCTATCCAAGGTGCGTACATGTGTACCTTTACTAAGGCAAAGCATCTGAACAAGTATAGATACAAGGTGCGCTAAATGTGCACCGCTTTCAACACTTTGCCTTTCCTTAGCACATTATAAGGGTGTGTGCCTAGCGCCCCCCTCAAGGTGCACTAGATGTGCACCCCTAGTATTGAGAGTTTTGGTTTGGAAAAGGCACACCTAGTGCACCTCCAAGGTGCACCATTTTTTTGTCTTCAAAGGTGTTTTGTAGGTTTTTAGGTGTTTTGTCTTGGTTTTTGAGTTTTAGGGTTTTTGGGTTGTGTTTTTGTCATAACTAGGGTTTGTCTTAATTAAGTTTTTCAATCTTCTAGACTAATGGATGTTTATTTTTGATATATTTAATGGATTCCTCTTTGTCCTCCCTCCCTACAAAGATGGCTCCAAAACTAGTGGTCTTCAAATTCCAAGGTGTTCCATCGAAGTCATAGTTCTCGGATGAATATTTAGAAATCTGAGATACAAAGCTAGGTTATATTGACTGTAACACATTTATGGAGCTATGAAACAAGCCAAATGAAAGGTCCCCTATGGTATCTACACTTGTCAAATTGGGACTAGTAAGCACAATGTCACATCCAGTTTCAGTATAGTCTACAGAGTTGATTATGACGTTAGCAAAGAACTATGTTTCAGAGGACAAAGTTGTAAAAAGAATCACTAGAGAAATCATCCTGGATTTGAGGCCTAAGAATATAGAGAAGTTATTCCATCTTCTAAGAGCATATTAGTTCATCAGGTTAACATATTGTCAAGCAGAAAGGTGGTATAGAGAGCATGGAGAGGAAGCATCAGAAATCATCTAATCTTTGTATCTCATTGATAAGACTCCTCTTGGATGAAAAGTAGGCAAAGTAGATATGACAAGGGGCTATATGAAAGATAATATTGGACATTCGATAGTGCTCCTAATTAGAGTTATGGGATTACTAGCAGCAAGACACCTGAATATATGGATGGTACACTTCATTGAGACCATCAAAAATGGAAAAGATGCCAATTGATTGGGCCCCAATTCACAGTGAGAATTTAGATGAGCAACTGGTGGTAGTCAAGAACAACCAAAGATTCTATATGACATCCTATTTGGTGTACTTATTAGCTACAAGAGGAATAGATTATCTAGGATTGTTCAAGAGGGGCAACTTGCAAGATGCAAATGCATGGCCTAATATCGTATACCCACGGTTGGTAAGGAAAAAGATTTTAGAGAACAACAAGGAATATAGAATAGTGAATGATGCCTTCATTTTCATAATCATCTAGTTCATTGAAGGAGATTATTTAAAAAGGATGTTAGAAGAGGCAGCGGCAAAGATTACAGAAATTGGTGCTTACTACATCCAATATAAGGTATTCACCTATTTGAGGGTAGTAGGTATGACTATTAATCCAAAGAAGCTCCCTAGGTATCTATGTGATAGATTCATATATGGAGATTGCATGACAACTCTTGTCTACATATGAGAGAGTAAGGAAGCAACACAAGAAGACCTAGGAATGGTCCATCACTATAGGTTTGTTTAGTGTTACTCGGAAGTAGGATACTACAAATTTTTAGTCTAAGTAGTATAAATATCCCTTGGAGGATTATAACTCTCCTCATCCTTGTTTTGGTAACATTGGCAAAGTTTAGTACTTGGTAGGGAGATAGTTCCAACATGAAGATGCCATAGAGGACTATTGGATGAATGCAATGGATGACTACAAAATTTGAATAAGGGATTATTGTAGGATGACTCTATATTTAGTAGGCAGTGCCTTGAAAATTAAGGTCCCATTAAATATCATGCAGCAAGACACTAAAGAGGTTCTAGATTCCTTGTATAATAGAGATAAGATATCTAATCAACCTATAATGAATACAGAGATTGATCGAGAAGAAAATGTAGATATTAATCATAAGGTGAGGCATGTCATCCAATCAACAAAGGATTAGATTAAGAGACCATTCAAGTTGGATCTGATTCCACAAACTATAGTTTTCCAAGCTACAGTCCACCAAGTGAAAGGTAGAGGAGAAAAGGTGATAGTGCCCACATTCATAGCTCAATCTCCAATAAGGCTAGAAATAGTGCATCAGCTTGACAAATAAATTGGATACTTCAGGGCTCAGAAGGGTAAAAATAAAAGGAATTGAACTTCCCCTCAATAAGCCTAGCCTAGAGAAGAGGCAACTCAAGCACCAAAAACACCAAGGGGTAGAGAATGTACAAGGGGCAGAAAATATAGAAGTAATCTAGACTCATGATAATCCACTAGTGTCACCACCAGAACAAGGGCAAGGAGCTAAAGTAGAAGCATGAGAAGTGTCTCAGCCTGCACAAGAGGAAGAAGCATCCCCATCTACTCCCAAGAGAAGAAAGATGAAAACTCTAGTCAAAAGGAGACAAAAGGTGATAAGAAAGGTTATTCTTTTTCCATCGGTCCCAAAAGTTATCCTAGAAGAGGAAGAAGAGGATGATGAAGATGAAGAAGATAACCTTCCCTTGAGTCAAACAACTTATCTTGTTAGGGCTACAGAGGTAGAGTAGAGAAGAAGCTCAACTATTACACCACCATCTATTCCTACATAGCCTATTCAGGTTATAACTTCGAAGGATGAATTACAACAATGGATTGATGAGAAAGAGGATGAAGAGGTTGATGTCTTTCAGATGTCAAATTTTTATTTCATGCCGGTAGGTACTGAGTTGGTAGGTGACAAGATAAGGGATACACCAATAAATCAACCTCCACAAGAGGATTAGAGTCAATTACCACCTCAGTCACAGGACCTTTAATTGCTCCACCATCATCAAGTCAATATTTATCTTTCTTGGATAAAGGTTCAGTTACTCCTCTCCCTCTTGGTAATATAGAACAAGTGCAAGTTGAAAAGGAAGAAGAGCCACAACAAATACCCACTGATGAAGTGTCAAAGGAAGGAAAAATATATGAAGAACCTCAACAGACTTCCCAAGATATAGATGTGAGGACTGTGGACTTGATAGACACAAAGATGCCTAAGGTGGATCTCTTAGAAAAGGAAAAGACTCCAGAGAGGAGTGATAAGAGGAAAAGCATAGTGATACAAGCTCCTTCTTCATCTAAGGGTAAATCTCTAATGGAAGATACTCTGAGATGGTTGAGGAAAGAGGTGATGGTTAGACATAAAAGGTAGTTGTATTCTACTAAGGAAGAGGGAATGGAAGAACTAATTAAAGCTCTCAAGAAACTTGAGCCACTCGTGGGTAATGTATGAACACCAACCTTTGTCATGAGTGATCAAAATTAGGACTTGTTTGCCCATGTTATTATCCCTCCTCCACATATAGATATTGAGAATTTGAATCCAAAACATTATCAAATCAAGGAGGTCTTTCTTGGAAAACCCACTGTGGATACTACCAAATTGATGGTTACTATGGGAATCAAAGAAGTGTTTAGGCACTTAGAACAGGATGAGTCAAAATTGTTAAACCTCCAGAAGAAGAATGAAATCCTAAGAGGGTATTTGAATGAAGTAGTTGGTCCACTGGATCCTAAAAATCTCAAGGAGACTCTAAATGTGACACTTGATAAGAGGAATAAGAGACTATAATATTAGATCCATTTTTGAAGGCTTATCAACAATGACAAGAAAGTTTTGAAGAAAAAGGTGTGCAAATCATACAACAAAATCTTAAACTATTATACCACATTTAGAATAATGTAGATAATTTGGTTTCTATATTGAATGAAGATTTTGGGTTAATGGATGAAGTACATACTTGGGGTAAAGACCTGTAAGCATTGCAATCAATTAAGGGTTAGAGATATCGGATGTTGATGGATGTATATACTGCAAATGAGTTAGATAAAATAGATGACTAGATAGAGAAGATTGCAGATGGTAATAAAGTAATGGAAACATTACAAGCAAATATTCATAAGCTCAAGGATCAAACTCAAGAGAAAATTTTGGAGGTAGAGAGACATTACAGTGATGCTTGCTTGGACATTTTTGAAGATGATTCAAGAGATAAACTAATGACTGCACAAGAAGTTGTTGAATGATTTTGGAAGACTTTTGAAGAAGCTTCCACTAATGAGGATATCAAATAGGCATTTAAGAATGAAGAGGCATTGCTAGATTTGGATGTGAAATTGGGAGATTTCGCGGAGACTCACATAGAGGTGGACAACTATCAAAAAAAAGTAAAGGATAAATATGATGCTTTGGATTTTCTAGATGCAACCCAAGTGACAGATATTATAGAGAAATTCAAGAGAAAATACCCAGACATAGCTCTGGTATGAAGGGGAACAAAACCTAGAAGCTAGATTTTTAGTTCTGGCACTTGGTAAAATTTTGCATTTTTGGACCACTCTTCTGAGGTGCACTAGGTGCACAAGGTACACTTCTTTTGAGGTGCACTTCTCCAAAGGTGCACCGAATTTTTTTGAAGAATTCAGAGGTGTGCTAATAGTTAACTGCTAGTTCCAAATTTAGAGGTTTTCATGCATCGAAAATACATTTTGACGATAGTTTAACTCCTATAAAAATCCAGAGAAGGTTGAGCTTCTATTTTTGGCACCTCCAAGGACTCCTACATTATCTAAAGGATTTCTTCTTCTTACTTTCTCATGCTTTCTTTGTTTTAAGATATGTAAAGGCTCATGCATCCATTAAATGATTTAAATAAGGATGGAACCCTACTTAGCACTAACTAGAGAGTCAATATGTACATAAATAGATTTATTTTATTAGTTCAAAAGCATACGTTTGCATAAAGAGATCTCTCACTCTCAACACAAATTGAGGAGATGATTTCTTATAAATTTAGGAATGTAACATGTATTCTAGGCCATTATTTTGATGCAATAATATATGTTATTGGTGCTTGCATTTGGAGTGTAGTTATTCTTGCCTCATTGTGTTATATTTTGTGAATGTATGTTCATGGAGTGTAATGGAGCCAATAGCTTTATTGCATTATTTTAACTGGGTGATCTTTTAATTCTAGTGTTTTCCATGTGTTTACGAATTCCTCTAATGTACTTAGTTTGAGAACAGATCACCTTATTGTTCCTGCATAGCTTTTTGTCTTGCATGAGCCCATTTTTTGTGGCCTTGCGATCTAATGAAAAGTGAAACATCTTATGGTTACTAAATTCCCATCGATGATTTCATCAGTGGAATTAAGAAAGCACTGCTCCTATTTTCATTAGTTACCTATCAATCTTTTCAAAGGCTTAATTCACTGACATATTGTTTATGTGGCTTATGTCCATTAGGATTTTACTTTCAAGTCATCTGCTTAAAATTCTTGTTACCCTATCTTCATTGTTGCTTTTGCAAACACTTGGTTGATTTAGGAATTCATATAGTTTCATTGTTAGATTGCATTCATTAAAAAATAAAAAAATACAAAACTATATTCCTTTTGTGGGTTATTCTTTTGAGATAGCGAGTGGATTCAAAATCTTATTTGAAATCGGTCAAAACCAACAAAAGCCTCCTCATGAACAAACACATTTGTCTTCTACTGAGCAAATTCCAATAGGTTGTAAGATCACCCAAAACCTTGGATTTGATCCCAAATCAACTTTTCAAGAGAGGAGTTTGAAAGGATTCTTACCATTAAGCATCATGCAAAATGACAGCTCAACATTAACTAGCACTGTGATTGTCACTTGCAGGCTAGTGACCTTCAAAATTGTCTAAATCTATACACAAAACACTTAAAAACAAAATATCTATGCAAAATAAAAGTTATTTGTAAACACTATATCCTCGTGGGGTTCAATCTCTTCTGCCAATCCATACAAGGTCATACAATAGCAAGAAATCACCATAGTCTACAAGAAAGTTGTTATAGAAGTCTGTGCAAAAGTACCAAAAACAAGTGTTACAATCCAAAATTTCATTAACCATCTCAAATCATCAAATCCATGTCTATATCCCCAAGCATGAGTAGTTACAAATAGTATAACTATATCTTGCTCCATCCTTGCAAAGTTGTCAAAGTTGCTTGAGCAATTTTTGCAATATGAGCATTTTGCCTCATTTTAGCAACTTGATGGATGAGTTTGACTTCCTTGACCCTAAATAGGGCATGTAGGGTCCTAAAACACTCCTCAAACCCATACTACACTAAAATAACAACTTTCCACCATTTAAAGCTAAAAGAACAACTTTTCACCAAGTGAGCATTATGGGCTCTTACAAACATGAAGTTGACACCCCTTACATCCAACACATTGGATCTTATTATAACACACACACGCACACACACACAAACATATAAACCAACCCAAATTAGACCAAAACATCAAAAAGGGGAGGTGCTCTGCACTAGATTCTTAAACAATAATTAGTTGATAATATTAATAGAATTAAGAAGAGCAAAATTGTAGCATTCAGATTTGAATCTTTATTAATACACCTATTCTTTCAAGTGATAATAAAATTGCCTAGAATGCCTTATTATGAGTGGGACACAAACAAGAGTACCATGGAATTGCTTACCCACTACTACATAAAATATTCTACTAATAGAAGTGTAGAGGATATTTCAAGAATGATGAAGATTTTTTAATTGAAATGAAATAGAGATTTAGAATTCCACCCTCTATTATAGAAAAGTATAAAGATGAATTATGTTTTATGGTAGAAACTGATGTGATATGAATGGAAACAAAAAATCCAGGAGTTAAATTCATTGATCCCATAGGATTTGAGATGAGTAAGGAATTAATTGAAGGATATGTGAAGATAATTATTGAATTAGAAAGGGATAAAGAGTGTCCTAGATGGGGCACTTATGATTAAAAGATGAAAGAAGTTCAAAATTAGTTATATAGTAAGGATATAAAGAAGAAACATGACAAGAAAATTGAGGAATTGTTGAAAGAATTAGGTACGCACATAGAGGAATTCAAAGAAGCAATGGGAATAGAAAAGGAAATGTGAGCTAGTGGTCAGTCAGAAATTTTGGTTGCCAAATGACTTGCAATTAAAAGTGGACCTACTATGGAGGTGATAATTGTAGAATTGTCAGCCAAGACATTTGTTGAACCATATGTGGTAGTTGCACCAGCACCACAATTTGTTCCATCACTAATAGTTCAACCCATGGAAGAGGAAGATGTGTGCACAATAAAATTTTAGTCATCTACTTCTAGAAGCACAAGAAGGTCAACGAGATTTGTATATGTCAAATAACAAGAAGTAGAGCCACCAAATTCAAAGAGAATGAAAGAGCTTGTTACTGGTCCTAGAAAGGGGAAGAGAATCTTAGTCACTTATATTGGAAAGAAGAAGTCATAGGAAGAAGATATTGAAACAAAGAAAGAGAAAGTGGAGAAAGAGAATTGAGTTGATAGCACTAAAGGAAGGAAGAAATGGAAGCCTAAAATTGAGAATATAAACTATATGATCATTAATGATGGAAATTTAGCCAATTTTTATTTTACCAATTGTATGATCATTTTTAGAAATTCCAATTAGAAAATTCCATAGTTAGATATATGATTTTTTTAAAACAAAATTTCATAAATATTCCTGAAATATCTAATGATCTGTATAAAAGGTTAAAGAATAGAAAAATAAGAGTTAAGGTAGAGGATAAAGTAATCAGAGAGAGAATAGTTAGAAAACTATGTAGAATTGAGCATGAGGAATACTTTAAGAGAATAATGAAAAGTATAGAGTTATTATTGAGGAACAAGACAAAAGTAATCTTGATCATGGGAGGCAATTATGAGCAAGTGAATAAAGAAATAAAGGAAGCATTTGTAAAGGTCATGATAGAATTCAAAGAATCCTTGATTAAGATTGAGAAGACTTCATAAGACAATATAATTCCCAATGCACCTCATCTTATCAAAGAGGGAAAAAGTATGGTGTTAGAGGGAGTGACTCCTACTACCACTACACTGGAGTCAAAAAGATACAATGATGGTAATTGCAGAGGTTAGCAAGGCATCATTAGTGATATTGTCAAAAACACCATATATTAAAATTAATGTTGACACAATGAATATTGATAGTACTCATATCATAGTTGATGAGATAGAGGCTCCTCTTAAGGATCAAGCCACCATTATTGATAAATTAGTTGGTTATACGAGTTCTAATGAAGAGGAGAAGGATAAAGGAGATCAAAAGGATGATGGAAATGAAAAGAAATAAGAAGAAGAAGAAGAAGAAAAGAAGGATGAGGACTTAGCCACACTGGATGAAGTTCTTAAGAATGTTGATCCTATGCTACAGAATAACTAGAAAAAAAATAGTGCAAGAGACCTTATCTTTTGCACCACAACTTAAACATACATAGGTAGAAAAGGAGAAAGTAGAAGAACATCTAGCTAAGACATTGAAAGAAGATAGTAGAAAAGAGAAAGAGGGAGAAAAGTCAGTAATAGTAGAAGATAATCAGAACCTTTAGATTTAGCTAACCACTCCTACGAAGGCACATAGCTTAGAGACTCCTAGTACTAGCATGCCAAAGACTCCATTGGAGATACTCCTAGCCAAAATGATGGGAAATGCAACCTTGACATATTATGTAGATCTACAAGTTGACATGTTTAGATAGATAACATATTTGCAACTAACATGATTATTGAGAAAACAAAAGGAATAAAGAGAACTCAAGAAATTTTTGGGAAAGTAACAAACAAGCTGCAAGATATCATTTCAATAAATGTTACTAAGTCTGATCCAAAGAAGAAAGATGGAGAGGTAATTAAAGTTCTTGATAATTAGTTCAACATTTTTTTAGAAGTTGCATCCACCAAGGCTCAAGTAAAACATGTCATGCAGTTATTTGATATTGTATGCAATAATATCATAGGAGACTTAGTGACTCTTAACTCATGCATAAAAGAGTTAAGAAGATGTTTAACTCCAGGAAATACCTTGTATGGTTGGTGTTCCCTATCATGCAACTTAATAAATGATATCACTATAGAGCTCAAAGGTAAGCAAGCAGAGTTACAAAATATTGTAACTGGGTTACAATTTCCCAATGTACAAATTGAGGATTTAGAAAGAAGAATTGGGAAGGTAAGTGATGATATCAATTTACTAAAGCTGAGAAAAGAGAGGATAATTAAGATATTTTCATTGTTGAGAGAGAATCTCACTCTAAAAATTAGTCATATTCAAAAGCAGTTAGATGAATGTCTTAAAGCTAAGACATCTTATGAGAAGTTTGTATATTCATACTTGAACATTGTTGAAGTGGCATCTTATGGATTGTGCACTCTAATAAGTGTATCAGAAGTAGTTCAAGACACATGGGATAAAGAGTTCAAGAACCTAAAGACAAAATTTTTTGATTGCATTGCATGCATATCAAACCACTCAACATAAAGGAAAGGAGGTGGATTCAAAATTTTGATTTTTATATAGTTTATGATTCACCTTTGTCATTGATGTTGAAGGGGGGGGTGAGGTATTGAAAATTGTATATGTAAAAGGAGGTATAAGGTAGAGTATAGTGAAAAGGGGGGTATTGTACATATTTTAATAAGGATATATACATATGTAAAGATGGTATATAATAGAAAAGATCTACCTTTTAAAAAAATTATGGCCATATCAAAACCTTCACAATTTTGAAATTTAGCATTTTTGGGACTTAGCCAATTTTCTCATATGTTGCCATCAATGCCAAGGGGGAAGATTATTTTAAATTTGGATAAGAGATGAGTATGTAAATAGATTTAAATTTTAATTTATGGAAACATATCATATGTATTAAGACAACACATCATGGAGACACAATTTTGGTTTAAAGACTTAGAGAATTGGCTAAGTATCACAGAGTTTAAATACTGGCACAGACACCATTTTGGTTTGTGAAGCTCATAGATAATGAATTGGCATGTACACACTTGAGGGAAGAAAGAATAGGATATAATGATCCTACATACAAGAGCATGAGACATTATGAGTAGTATGAACGAAGATATTAAAGGATTAACAATTGTAGGTATGCACAGGTAGAACATGACATAGTTAAGGAAAGTGGTATTCTAAGTTAAGGAATTAATTTTTTAAGAAAAATAATTACTTAACCAATTAGGGAAGATATCTTATATGTTAATCTTAAGTGAGAAAAGTATGGTTTTATATTTTGGGACACACATGAAGACATGAAGGTCGATAGGACAGAAATAACTTGCTATAAAGGATAAAACTTTGGATGTGAAGTTGTGTGATGTCTATGACATTGTAATGCTATTATTTTGTGATGTGAACTTGATGTTATATTAAAGAAAGATTAATATATGTGATGTTGTGGTTACAAAGGACAAATCAGATATAGAATATATCAACATTGTCAAAAGGTTTATGTATCTATTGCTTTTGTGTATAGAATATCATTATAATTGCATGTTTGGGAAGTGGACTCATCTTGCATAAGTTTTGTGATTGTAATAACATATCCTAATAAGGTTGAGGCTTCTAGCAAGGCTTGGTCCTCTAATAAGGACTAAGACACTATACAGATGTAATAGACTCCTAACAGTGTCAATATCTTTTACAAGCTACTTTTGATTAGTGGATCATTTTGTAGGTACCATCTGCATTGAGGGTTTCCCTAGTTAACAAATAATAGTTTTCTAAGTTGTATTATGTTATTATTATATGTACTTTTTAGTATATTCACATGTGCATGTTATAAGATTGTTAAATATATCCATAGTTGGGTAAAACATTGTGGAATTTTGATTCATCCCCCCTCTCAGTATTTTTGATTTCTAACAATTGGTATTGAAGCATAGTTACTCAGAAGAGGCCTAACAACTTGAGAAAGATCATGATGGATGTAGATCAGTTGTAAAAGTAGCTAGAAGAAGCTCCTGAAGAACTTGATGTGATCATTGAAGAAAGAGGTAGTTTGAAGAAGAAATACAAAGAGGCTAA
The DNA here is from genome assembly GCA_028749045.1 of Cupressus sempervirens. Classification (NCBI taxonomy): domain Eukaryota; kingdom Viridiplantae; phylum Streptophyta; class Pinopsida; order Cupressales; family Cupressaceae; genus Cupressus; species Cupressus sempervirens. The sequence continues at coordinate 739,460,734 of CM053793.1, forward strand.
ATGTATCAATCAGAAGTTGAAAAAGGAGATTAATCAAGCCAATTCCTAGAATAATGAGTCAAATGATTAGAAAAAGGATAATGATGAAGTTACAAGGCATACAAAGGAAAATAAAATCTTGAAGCATGAGCTAGAAATTACAAATCTAAAATTGAGTATGGAAGATGATGACAAGGAGATTGAATCAATTTTGACATCTGAGAATGCATATTTGAAATCCAAACTTAGTAAGGTGACATTTAAACTTGAAACTTCAAAGCTATAGTATGCAGAACTTGAGACGTACAATGCTATCGTGAAAGGAGAACTTACACAAAGAAAGCAACATCTTGAGAAGTTTTATTTAAGCAGTGAAAAGCTTGATGATCAGATCATGGCACAACGGCCTAGTTATGATAAGATATGTATTGGTTAGTATAAAGGTGAACCATCTAAGAGATTTGAAGTTACTAAGGAATCAAATCTTGTGATCCAATAGCCTGAGCGTAGATGAGGAGATTTGAATAAAGAAGAGCCTACGAAATCTGAAGAAGTACCTAATCAATGTGAACCACCTAAAGAAGTAAAGAGACAATTCACTGGAATTTTTTTTGCATGCAATAAAATTGGTCATATGAAGAAGGACTATATAGGTAAGTATACTAACCTTATCTCTAGTTATTTTTATAATTTTTTTGCTTATGGACATAGAGATAGTGAATGTAGAAGACCTAGATTTATATTTATATATATATATACACTAACTGTAAGAATTTTTCGTAGAGAAAAATTCACCCAAGATCATAGAACTCGAACACAAGCACAACTATAGACCAAAAAGAGTATGATCAATAATCAAAGCATGTCCTCATACATCACTCTGTGTATACAAACACACTAGGAGTGCCTGTATATAAAGGCCTCTCAAGATGCATCTAGAATGGGTCTAGAAAGAACCAAGAGATAAGATGAGCATGACAACTAAGCACACGTCTTATCCTTCATTCTAGATGAGAGGATAAGAATGACAAGGTGTATCTCGAGTGGAGATGTTATAGACACCATGTGCTTAATTAGTGTGCTAACTCTTGTGTTGTAGACACCATGTGTATAAAAGAGGTGTGAACTCCTATTTGTAGACACCATGTACATAAAAGAGGTGTGAACTCCTGTGTTGTCAACATGACAACTCACAAGAGTATGCATACTCCTAGGTGACTAATAAATAATAAACTAATGCATTAACCTAAGTAAACTTAAGTAAGTGTAAATGGTAAATACTTATTTACACCAACACCCCCCCTTAAGTGCAACTTAGGGGAATGCACTTAAGCTCACAAAAACTAGGATGAAATGCATAATGGGTCCTAGCTACTAGGCCATGTTAGGTACCCATGTACATAATGAAATGCAATCTCTCATAAAGTGGAGAAAGAGGAAAAACCTCATGGGAAAAACCCTCCCCCAAAAAGAGAGATGAAAAGGGATGCATGGATGGAGTAATCAAGACCCCCCATTACAACATACATCCAGTATATACAAGTGAGAAGAATGAGAAGGACAAAACCTCCTAAGAGGAAAAAGTCCCCCCCATAAGAAAGAAGAGGAAGAGAGATAAGGTAGCCCCCCCCCACTAAAGGAAGAATGTCGATCAGTGAAAGCCACTCAAAGGTAGAAGCTGGTCCAAAAGTGTTGAATGATGTTCCTCCCCTTTGGAAGAAACAAAGGCAAAGGTACAATCTTGAAGATGTATGTTGGCCCAGAAACCTATCTCATAGAGCCAACTGTCTCCTCAACTGATAAAGAGACCTCCTCCAAATATTGTACATAAGTATCCATAATCATGCCAACCTGTGAAGATTAAGCATGTAGAGAATGGACATGAGGGTCAGAGTGAGCCCTCGCAACAACTGTAGAAGAATCATCTTCATCAAAGAGAAGATGCAAATCATCAACGTTGTCTCCAAAAAATTTGGTGTGTGACTCCACAAACAAACCTACAATGTCTGTCAAGAAGTCATCAATTGAAGTTGGAGCTGGAAGACGTGATGTACCCTATTGTGTTAGACCTTTTACTATGGCAATGTAAGCATGCAGACTATGTTGATGTTGTGACCTGCAACTGTTGATAGAACCCCACGTGTCTGAATCTGTTGAAGCACTATTGTTGGTGTCACTATCATTTTCCACAATGTATGAAGTGCAGAGAGGATTAGAGAATAAGCTGGGTGAACTTTCCTTAAAGTGTACATCCTTCTCCACAAAGATCTCATGAGTCTTAGGATCCATAAGTTGATATGCCTTAGCATTGTCTTCATATCCGATGAAAGTACAAGGCCTAGGTATTGGTGCCTTACATCCCTTGGAAGATAGGTTTACCCATGCTGGACAATCGAAGACTTTGAAATGACTCACAATTGGTTTTCTGTCGCACCATGCCTCAAAAGGAATCTTCTTGTCTAAGGCATTATGAGGAGACCTGTTAAGTATTTGAGTGGCACTGTTAATAGCTTCGACTTCTAATGTAGAATCAAGAGACTTGGCCTTTATCATGCAACTTTTCATGGTCTTAAGAGTCCTAATCCTCAGTGCTGCAACATTTGTCTTGTGTAGACTAAATGATGGTGGATTATGAAGATCAATTCCCTCACGTTTGCAAAAGTCTTTAAGTCTTCTGTCTACATATCTACTTTCATTTTCTAGACATAGAATTTTGATGGCTTTCCTTAGTTCATGTTCAACATGAATCTTGAAGGATTGAAGCTTAGCAACCACTTCATTCTTGTGATGGAGAAAATAGACCCATGAGAAGCATGAAAAATCATTAACAAAAGTAAGGATGTAGCAGCCTTGGCTAACTGATGTCATTGCAAGAGGTCTTGCTAAAACCATGTGAACCAACTAGAGAACAATCGGTGCTCTAGAAGACTTCCCTTTATCATACTTCTCCTTGAGATGCATATCCACTGAACATGATGAACATTCGCCCTTAAAAAAGTTGATGTTAGGTAGAACTTTGACCATGTGTTTGTTAGGATTAAACCACAGATAAAAAATAACAATTACATGCAAATATAACCAGTAACAAAAAATAATAGATCACACAAAAAATGACACAAGGCACCAAGATTTAATGTGGTTCACCCAATCCCTGGGCTACATCCACCAAATAGCAAGTCCAATATTATTACAATCTAGTGATTACAATCTGTAATCCCTTACAGCTCAATACCACTGCAAGAACCAATTTCACATCACAATGTAATGAAAATACCTAACCCTAACCTCTTTTATACAAGTAATTTTATACCTCTTTAGGGTTACAACATGTCATCCATATCTTGGTCACAACGTCAACCACAACCCAAAAATTTTTATGAAGTATGTATAGTACTTTCCTAATCAGTCACCACAAACTAACAGTGTTTGAAGCAAAGTTGCTAAAAATAGTAGAAGTCAAGATGACCAAATTTCTTATGCCATATTTTAATTTGTGGATGTGATTGAGTCGAAAAGGCTTGAGAATGAGACTTAGGCACAAAGTGGGAGAAGGAATAAAGCCTCTTGTCATGATTGACTTTCCCCACTACAACTAATGAATCATCTCTAAGACTGCACACCATCACTAAATCTAGAAGGAACTCAACTTTCTGGCCATCTCCAAGGTGATTGATTTGGTAAACTAAGAGGAGATTGGAGATAAGGTTTGGAACATAGAGAATGTCTTTGAATTCCCCATTTTCCATCTCCACATGTCCTTTCCCTTCAACTTCCATTTTAGTATCATCTCCCACAAAGATGTGCAGTACCTGTGACTACTTCAATGAATAAAAATCTCCCTTTGAAGAACCCATATGATAGGAGGCACCTAAGTCAAGAATCCATTCTGATGAAGAACTTGAGTTAGCCATAAGTGCTTGCCCTTTTCCCTTTGAAGTGGGGGGGAGTTAAATGCTTGGAAGTACCTGGCACTTGAATTTTGTTCTTCCTGAGTAGATTTTCTAACTCATCAATTCCCTTAATCTTGCAATGATGCTTGTCATGATTTGGATTTTTTCAATATGCACAAAAAAGTTTCTCCTTTTCATTGTTTCCCTTCTTGTTGGAAGAAGAACTGCCTTGTTGTGAGGAGGATTGTTGTGTCTCAAACTCTGATTTTTGCTTCCATTGCTTCTTCTTGTTGTTGTTAAAACATTTTCCTCCTTGACTTGATTGGTTCTCATCACTAGCCACCAATGCTTTGGTCTTTGATGTCGTGAGAAGTCACAAATCTATCAAGTGAGATTGATTAACAATCAACATTTTTGCAAAAGCATCAAAAGTAGGCTTCTGGAAAGCACTTCCCATGGTCACTTATGAATATTATAACTCAAAAAAAAAAAGCATACTTTGAAGGTAGACTCTTTAGGATATGATAAATCAAATTTCCATCCTTCATGGGGTTTCCACAGTCTTTAAGTAGTGCCCTATACTCATTGGCTTTGTTAATATAGTCCTGAATTGTGTCAAAGTTCTTTGGATCCAATAGAAGTAGATCATCCTCAATCTAGAATCCCTTTTCCTCGTCCACCTTACCATACAATGATGCAAGTTTTTCCCATGCTAGTTTTCCAAAGAAAAGATCTCTATGTATACAATTCCTGATAATTCCTAAAGCCTGTTGGTCTTGTGTTTTCCAAGCAATGAGTGTTGTAGCATCAGTGGGTTTGGGAGTTGTACCATCAACATAAAGACTTAGACCTTTTTCCATTAATCTACTCCATGCAATATATTTCCATGTAGGATAATTGTGTGAAGTTAGAAGTGGACATTTAGGTGAACCCATGATGCAGACAATGAAAGGAACACACAAGAGAGACACAAAAACACAATACACACCCCCCTATTCACTTAATCAAAAGAACCCCCCAAAAAAGATGTTGTTGGCACTTTATATGTAGTGAATGTACAATAGGCCACTTGTCAAAATGTACAAAGTGGACTTCTAATTTTGTCTATTACAGCTACCTTTTGAGGCCAAAATCTAGAACTAAGCACTGTAGCTAAGATATACAACAATTCTGACAAGAAATCAAAGCAATATAATGTAGAAAAGGCCCTAGTTTTGAAAGTGATATTTTTGTCCAAACAACCCTAGATTCTAATTATAGATCTGGAAAGTAAATGAAAAATTAAGCACTTTCAAAAAAAATGGAACCTAATTATGTGTCTAGATGAGCCCATACTAAGCATTTGAAGTAGCAAAAAACAAGATTGTTGAGTTGTAGAAAAATTCAAGAATAGAGATGTCAAACTTCTTGCACCAATGTTTAGATCACGAAATTCTACCCCAAAACAAAAAAAAATTGCTCGAAAAAAAGAGTTTGTAAGAGGGAGATATCATTGTTTGAAAATCACCTCTATTGTTATTTTTCCTATATTGCACTCACGCCTCCAAAAATCAAGTAGCTCTAGATTTTTCCTCAGATGTTTAATTTTTATGAAACAAAATCTGATTTGGGGGTTCTTTGAACTTCTGAATATGATGCAAATATCAATTCTACAAATTAGTCCTTCAGGTGTCAGTTTGAAAAAAAATTGCCTCAATTTTGAATATGCCTAGGGTAGGCAAAATTATAGTCAAAATTCACCGAATCAATGTGCCAGATGTAATGGTGAGGTCTGCTTTGGCTCTAGATGCTCCCAATGACTAAAATACTTTGAATCTAGGTCAAGGTTTTGAACCAACAAGATGGTCTTGAATGGCTATGTGAAGAGAAATTCTCCAAGAGCTCTGATACAATTTAAGAATTTGGTATAGCTTTGATACCATTTAAGAATTTGCCTTAGGGAAAAATTCACCCAAGATCGTAGAACTCAAACACAGGCACAACTGTAGACCAAAAAGAGTATGATCAATAATCAAAGCATGTCCTAATGCATCGCTCTATGTGTGCAAACACACTAGGAGTGCATGTATATAAAGGCCTCTCAAGATGCATCTAGAATGGATCTAGAAAGAAATAGGAGATAAGATAAGCATGACAACTAAGCACACATCTTATCCTTCATTCTAGATGAGAGGATAAGAATGACAAGGTGTATCTCAATCGGAGATGTTGTAGACACCATGTGAATAAAAGAGGTGTGAACTCCTATGTTGTCAACATGACAACTCACAAGAGTACGCATACTCCTAGGTGGCTAATAAATAATAAACTAATACTTTAACATAAATAAACTTAAGTAAGTGTAAATAGTAAATACTTATTTACACCAACACTAACCCTATAGCTAGTAAAACTATTGGTGCAAATAATATCATAAGAAATGGAAACATGTGTTATAAGTGCAAAAAATTTGGACATATTGCTAGAGATTATAGATTACAGATTAGTCAATCTAGACCTAGATATAGAAACAATGTGATAGCATGTCAGATTTGTAATAGCATAAGGCATACATCAATATTTTATAGGATGAACAATATGAGAATGGAAAAAACCATGAGGAACAACACGAGAACACCTAAATTTAGAAGGACTGTAAACAAAATCAGAAGAAATGAGAATAATAATGATAGACATAAAGAGAATGTGAAAGAGCATGTAGAAAAATTCAATGAAACATTTGTTAAAGCTAAGACACAAACAAGCACACAAATTTGGGTAAAGAAGAAGACATGTGACACACCTAAAAACAAGTTGAAGTCAGTAATAGTTGCAAAAAAACCTCTATTTATTTGAGCAAATTATTTCATAGAAGATAAAGGGGAGTTAACATTAGAAAACCATTTAAACCCAGTACTACTGAATTAAGGCTTGTGCAATTAAGTGGAGGTAGATATGGATGTAAGGAAGCTATCACATCAAATTTTGAGTTCATATGTGAGTGCGCAAACAAGAAAGATTTTGTTGGGTAATGGAAACAACTTTTTGAAGCCTGCATACTTGTACAATTAATGAAAAAATAAATTGGAAAGGATTTAAAGGTTGAAATTGATTATTTGTGTACTATTTGATCATGCAAAGAGTTAAGGAGCCCTTAGAAGCAAATTTGAAGTATTTTGAAGAAAATTGGAAGTGAATTCAAGGAGCCCTAATTTCATAATTTTTTTAAAGATATTTATCAATTGTGTATTCAAAATTTGAAGGAATAGAAACATGCACTGTTTGTGAATAAATGAGAGACCTAGGTATAATTTTAAGAATAACCCATATATTTCTCTTGAAAATGTTCATCCAATGCATTTTCACATGTACCTAGTAGGTTTTTGCATGTAGAAGATATTCATACTTATATTCACTCCAAGTTCAAGTCAATTGGAGATGATGACATTCATCATGATATTAGTGTAGTTTACTATAATGACCTAACCTTCAGACAAGGGTTTGAGAATTTGGAAAACCTAAACATCACCAAACATATGTTCTTTGAGGAATTTGACCAACATGAGTGGACAAGAATATTTTTTATTTGTATTCATGAGGTGGGTAGGTGATATTCCAGTAATGATTGACAACAACATGATCCATAAATTGATTGGATTAAGAAATGAAGGCAATAATCCTGTGAATAAGAAGAATGTTAAGAAATTGGTTGAAAGTGACATTGAATATGTGTATGATGGAAGAAACATGAAAGTAGACAAAATCCAGTAGGTTGGTGTGAAATTGATTAGTAAGATAACTGACAATAAGATGAACTACAACTCTAGAGTGAATTTTGTACCTATTGGATTCATCCATGCATCTTACATGATAATTGTAGGAAAAGAAAAGCTAAACATGTGTGAGATCCTTAGACATCAATTTGTTGATAACATTGAAATAATTAAGAAGAGTAAAATTGAAATGATTATTTTATTCATTTAACCTTACCCTCCTCAAACTGGTAAATCCTAAACTCTACCCCAACTGCTTGAAAAATCTATTAAATACAAGGCTTTTTGAGAGTAAAAGATCTCAAGTTTTATGAATCATCAATATAGGCATTCTAGAGCTAAGAGAGAACAAGGTCAATAAGCATCATAATTATAGGCAATTTTAAGCATTTGTGTATCATTTACTATCATTTTTAGAAGTATTTGAAGTTAGTGTCTCAGTAAATCATTCATGCATCTAGTTTTCATGTAGCTTTTTCAAATCTTTAAATATCATTGTTAAATCTTCATTATATATAGCTTATTCCCATTCTAGAATTGTCACTAAGATGCTAATTTTGAGAGCTATTTTTATAAATGTTATGCTTATGGACATAAAGCTAGTGAATGTAGAAGACCTAGATTTAATAAAAATATGTATCAAGGTACTAACCCTATATCTAGTAAACCTATTGGTACAAATAATGTCATAAGAAATGGAATCATGTGTTATAAGTGCAAAAAATTTGGACATATTGCTAGAGATTATAGATTACAGATTAGTTAGTCTAGACCTAGATATGGAAACAATGTGGTAGCATGCCAAATTTGTAACAACATGAGGCATACATCAAGATTTTGTAGGATGAACAATATGAGAATGGAAAAAACCATGAGGAACAACACGAGAACACCTAAATTTAGAAGGAATGTAAACAATATTAGAAGAAATGAGAATAACAATGATAGATGTAAAGAGAATGTGAAAGAGCATGTAGAAAAATTCAATGAAACATTTGTTAAAGCTAAGACACCAATAAGCACACAAATATAGGTAGAGAAGAAGACATGTCGTGCACCTAAAAACAATTTGAAGTCAGTAATAGTTGCAAAAAAACCTCTATCTATTTGAGTAATTTATTTCATAGAAGATAAAGGGTAATTAACATCATAAAATCATTTAAACCCGGTATTATTGAATTAAGGCTTGTGCATTTAAGTGGAGGTAGATATGGATGTAAGGAAGCTATCACATCAAATTTTGAGTTCATATGTGAGTGCGCAAACAAGAAAGAGTTTGTTAGGTAATGGAAACAACTTTTTGAAGCCTACATACTTGTACAATTAATGCAGAAATAAATTAGAAAGGATTTAAAGGTTGAAATCGATTATTTGTGTACTATTTGATCGTGCAAAGAGTTAAGGAGCCCTTAGAAGAAAATTTGAGATTAATTTGAATTATTTTGAAGAAAATTGGAAGAAAATTCAATGAGCCCTAATTTCATTATTTTTTAAAAGATATTTATCGTTTGTTAAGTCAAAATTTGAAGGAATGGAAACATGCACTGTTTGTGAATAAATGAGAGACCTAGGTATAATTTTAAGAATCACCCATATATTTCTCTTCAAAATGTTCCATCCAATGCATTTTCACAAGTACCTAGTAGGTTTTTGCACATAGAAGATATTCATATTTATATTCACTGCAAGTTTGAGTCAATTGGAGACGATGACATTCATCATGATATAAACGTAGTTTACAATAATGACCTAACCTTCAAACAAGGGTTTGAGAATTTGGAAAACCTAAACATCACCAAACATATGTTCTTTGATGAATTCAACCAACATGAGTGGACAAGAATAATTTTTAGTCATATTCATGAGGATATGTTTTGAGTAGGTGATATTACAACAATGGTTGACAACAACATGATCCATAAATTGATTGGATTAAGTAGTGAAGGCAATAATTTTGTGAATAAGAAGAATGTTAAGAAATTGATTGGAAGTGACATTGAATATGCGTATGATGGAAGAAACATGAAAGTAGAAAAAATCCAGTAGGTTGGTGTGAGATTGGTCAGTAAGATAATTGGCAATAAGATGAACTACAACTCTAGAGTGAATTTTATACCTATTAGATTCATCCATGCATCTTACATGATAATTGTAGGAAAAGAAACTAAACATGTGTGACATCGTTAGACATCAATTTGTTGATAACATTGACATAATTAAGAAGAGTAAAATTGAAATGATTATTTTATTCATTTAACTTAACCCTCCTCAAATTGGTAAATTCTAAAATCTACCCCAACCACTTGAAAAATCTATTACATAAAAGGCTTTTTGAGAGTAAAAGGTCTCAAGTTTTATGAATCATCAGTATAGGCATTCTAGAGCTAAGAGAGAACAAGGTCAATAAGCATCATAATTATAGGCAATTTTAAGCATTTGTGTATCATTTGGTATCATTTTTAGAAGTATTTGAAGTTAGTGTCTCATTAAATCATTCATGCATCTAGTTTTCATGTAGCTTTTTCAAATCTTCAAATATCATTGTTATATCTTCATCATATATAGCTTATTCCCATTCTAGAATTGTCACTAAGATGCTAAGTTTGAGAGCTATTTTAGTGAGGGACACATGAAATAGTCTTGAAAGGCTTATCTGACAATTGTTCTTGAGTTTCTTTATCATTAATTTTACTATCATTTCAAGTTCTTCATTCTAAAGTTTTATGAATATACATTTTCTTGTAGACACCCTAAATTTGACTGAAACTTTAAAAATAGGATTTCTACCAAATCAGTGAGGTTTAAGGGCAATATCAAATGGATTTAATAATTAAAAAATTAAGGATAAAATTTTGAAAATAAAATAAATTGGAAATCATATCATTATGTAATTATTCTAATCAATCAATTACCTGATTTTCAATCATTTAAAATCCAAACATGCCTCGTTGGGTTGCCTCCAAGGTGTGAACCCTCCATAAAAATAAAAAAACCATTCAAAAGTGAAAATCATTTTTAAAAAGGAAAATAAAATAAGCATTTATCCTCGTAAATTTATTTTTGATTAATATCTCAAACAATCAATTTTTATTCAAAAGTGAAATCTTAAATTATAATTAGATTTGATGTAGACAAGAGAAAAATGGCGAATTTTGGCAAAAATGCAAAAAAATTAGAGTAAGCAATCGATTATCACTTCAAAAAAGAAAACCCTAGGTAAAATCAAATTGCAGGCAGTAAGTCTAAGTTTTCCACAAAGCAATGTTTTAGACCATCTTTAGCAGGCAATCAAGATTCGTCCAGATCTGATTATGCCATTAAAACTGCGAATAAATTTTCCATTTTGGAGAATTTGGATGAGAAAGAAAGACATAATCACCATTATTACCACAAAGAAATTTCTTAGCAAAATGTTTCAAATGGAAGGTTAGTATTACCAAATATTTCCCAGGTTGAATCCACCCACACTACATCAGGATTGTTAGGTAACTATCAACCGTAGCCAATTTTCACTATTGATAATTTGGATAACCAATTTAGGGGTTTTAACCTGACAAAGTATGCTTATCCCAATATCTATAAGCCTTCTCTACATCCATTAGAGGTTTGTAGGATAGTGTCCTCTACTTTGTTCCACTCCAATAGGTCCAGATCTATCACATCCCCTACCAATTCAAATTCGTGCTCTTATATTCCTCTGCACCAATGAGCTGCGGTTGTAGTTCCTGTGGATTCAACAAACCCTAAGGGAAAACTAGGGTCTCAAGTACCTCCAAAAAGTGAAGATAATTCCATCTTTTTATATAATAAGGAAATCGAAGGCATATGGAGCGATTATCAAAAAGTTGGAATCTTCGCAGTATGGAGTGGCCCTAAGGATGATTTTCTCTTTCTCTCAAATTGGTTAGAAGAAAACTATGTAGAACAGGTAAGTATTTCTTACTTTTTAGATAAAATCCTATACTTACATTGTACGGATGAATCTATTAAAAAAAAATTATCTGTGTATCTGAATGTTTTTTCAATGGTCATGTTGTTATATTTGTAGAATGGCGTCCAAATTTTAAAATAGAAAGGTTAGATATTATGTGCCCAATCTAGTTCAATATTCAATCTTTACCACCAGAGTTGAATCAAATAGAGATTCTTAGGTCGATAAGGTCTAGCTTGGGAGTGTATCACCTAATTTAGTTTTGTAATATGAATACTAACTATTAAATGAAAGCATTAACGATACTAAAAACAAGTAAACACTTAAGATAGGACCAAAGAAGATAAAATTGAGGAAAGTAGACCAAAGATGGTAAACTCCTCAAGTGCTTCTCATGATGACGAAGCTATGTCCCTAATGGATAGTGGATGTATGCTCATGATGTGCTCAAACTCCAAGTGGATGAGTGATAATCAAATATGGGAGTGGATGACTGATTTAGCAATGAAGGTATGGAGGGGTTTCAGCATTATGATGGTATTTTGGTAGTTTTTAGGCTCTCAAAATAGCATTATAAGTTTTCTTGAAAAGTGGATGATGTTTGTTATTTTTAAATAAATAAGAAAAGAAAAATAATAGTTAAAAGTTGTGAAGGGAGAGGCTTCTATTTATAGGCCAAGGGGTAGAGGGATGGATGGTCAAGATGCAAGGATGGCAAGATGGTGAGGGAGGGCTAGGATGCACTCAAAGGGGAGCACATGGATTGTGCTTGTTTGAAGCCAATTAGGAGGTGACACATGTCACAGGGTGATTGGATGTGAGAGGGTAGGATATGGGTTGGTCAAAGGAGTAATGAGGTAGGTTGAGCCATAAATGGGGATGGTTGGGTCATAAATAGAGATGGTTGGGTCATAAATAGATATGGTTGGGGGGAGAATGAGATTGTTGACTTTGGCTTGGGTTAGCAAGTCTTAACCCATGTTTATGATTGTGCACATGATTAGAAGAGGATTAGGCTTGGATTAGAGGGGGATTAGAGGGTAAGTGGCTTAGATTTGATGGGATGGGTTAGTTAGGTTGCTAAGTGAGGTTAGTATGTGTGAATGGGTTGGATTAGGGGTTATGATAGGGTTTAGGGAGGCTCTTAGGATTTTAGATATTTTATTAAATAATTTATTTAATAAAATGGGGATATAGAATTAAATTGAATAGATTTGAGGATTTATTCAATTTAATAGGGGAAGAGGGATTTAATTGATAAATTGATTTTGGGTGATCTTTTAATTTTATCAATTGGACTATAATTAATTAAATTAACTAATTAACTAGGGGATGACAATGGATTAATTAAATATTAAATACTTAATTAATGATGCCTTAGGAGATGACTAAATAGGATTACTTAAGTGATGTAATCAGATTTAGGTGTTTACAGGGAGAACTCATAGGTATAGATTCCTCCTTTCACTACTACAATAATGTAAAATTGCTCATTAGAACAAAGTTTATTCAACCACTTCAAGGGCATAGGAAAGTGATTACAAACAGAGCATCTTATGATTTAAATCTACAATTATTTGAAGGGGAAATATCATAAATTATAAGGATAGATGAAAGCAAGAAAATGAATTTCCAAACTTTACTTCTTACTTCAGACTTTCTTAGCAAGATTAGCAAGATAAGAGTCTAGAAAAAGAAATTGAGGAAAAGGTCATCTAATTTGAACACTTCTTCTTTGTGTTATGAAAAGAGTAAGATTCAAATAGATCTTCAATGTACTAAAAGGACTATCACTGAAAATAGTTCAAAAGCCAAGGGAAGACTCAAATCTATTATAGTGGATGATCATATGAAAAGTCCAGAATTTTCACAAGGTAATAATGCAAAAGTAAGACGAAGAACTAAAGGAAAGCAAGAAGTTTCAAAGAGCATCTCAGGGAAAAAAATTTCATTAGAAGAAGGTAAAGATACAGAAACTAGTGTGATTAATCCACAATGGGCTCAAGAACAGTTAGCTACCACTGCAAGAGATTTAAGTTTATCTAGCTCTATTGACACTAAAAAATAGAAATTGAATATTTCTCTTAGCAAAGTCTCTTCGGATAAGCATATAAATATTAAAGGCGAGGAAGATCTAGATAGAATGTTACCATCAGTTTAGCAAAACAAGGCATCATGAGATTCTGAAAAAGACAACATAGAGGATTTAGAGAATTCCTTACTATTTGAATAAAATACAGATAGAGGTGAAACTCTCAAATCCCTAGAGGAAGTACTTAAAATGGAACAGTGTCAACTACAGGTTTCAAAAGAAAAGAAAAAACTCACAACAAAGAGGTTTCTATCAGATCTTCCAAGTTTTGGTAGACTCCATCAGTTTCTGGTAGTTCACCTTTTACTCCAATAGGCAATCAAAAATCTAAAGAGGGCAGAGAGCTCCCTATCAAAAGAAGTATAGAACTTCCTAAATAAGGATATTATTATGGATTTGGAATTGGAAAACCTAAAATCGAAAGATGAGAGTCTTGATCAATTAACTGATGAATTAGTCCAGGTATTTTTCTTTGAGAATATTGATAATAGTATAGAGACTCAAAAGGAAGAATTAATTCAAAGAATTCTTAAGTTAGGAGGTAAAAATTACACATGTGAAGACTTAAGATGAGATCTATTGAACATAGAGGCTGAGGATAATATCAAGAGTCAGAGTGGAAATGTAATTGTTATAGAGCTAAAAGATAAAGGGGTTGGTATAGACAATATGAAAGGTTTAGATTCTAAAGTTGAATATCAGCCAAGTATAATAAACCAAATCATCAGAGAGCTTGAAATTGAAGATGTGGAAAGAAAAGTCGACAACTAGAATTCTATTACTTAGAATGCAGAAAAAGATTTAGAGCACCTCAAGAGCCAAATGAATCGGTAAGGTCTGAGCTCACCCAAATATGGCAAAGTGAAAGGTAAAAGAGGTAGAAGATCATTGAAGGAACTCAGTGAAGCAGATGGACTTAGCAGAGAATAACAAAAGATAGATCAGTTAATAATAGGAAGGGGAAGTGCCTTCCCAAGGAGTCATGAAGATTACAACATGGAATGCTAGGGGCTTAAATGCCCCTAGCAAGAAAAGATTATTAAAAAAAAACCTTAAATTATTTGAGTCAGAAATCATTTTAGTACAGTAAACAAAGTTAAATAAGGTAGAAGGAATGAAGTTAGATAAGATGCTAGGTTTATGGGGCTCCATCTTTCAAGAATCAGTAGGTGCATCAGGGGGTATAGGAATCTTGTGGAACCCTAGGAAGGTATCCATAGGTTGTCTAAAGTGTAGTAACAATTGGATCAGTGTTAGTGTCTAGACTCTAAAATCAAATCTGCAGTTCATTTTAATTAATGTATATGGTTTGATTAGTTATGTGGGGAAAAAAGTCATCTAGGAAGAAATCAGTACTTTTATAAATAACTTTAAGGATAGATCTTTCTTGGTAGGAGGAGATTTTAATACTATTTTAGATCTATCAAAAAAAGTAGGTGGTATTCAACATCTCTTGCAATCATCTTTAGATTTTAAAATATGGTATGATAAACATAACATGATTGACATCCCTATCAATAATGGGAATTTTACATGGAATAATAGGAGGAAAGATTTTGCATATATTGCTAAAAAATTGGATAGGTTTTTTATTATAGGTGATCTAGATGTTAATAATTTTAATTTTCAATCTTCCATTTTGCCAATTGTTGGATCTGATCACTACCCAGTTCGATTAGAATTTATAGAGCCAATGAAACCTATTAGGAATCCATTTAAATGTGAAAAAATGTGGTTCCTAGATCCTAATTTTATTAAGAATATTCAAGAATGGTGGGAGCAAGATAATTGAAGGTTCCAAGATGTTTATTTCATTTCCAAAATGAAGATGCTAAAGGAACGGATCCTAAGATGGAATAAAGAACATTTCAACAATATTTTTAAAGAAAAAATAGATATAGAAAATAGACTAAGAAACTTAAATTTAGAAATAATTAAGAATGGCATGAACGATTAAAGTTTTTTGTTAGAAAAAGAATTACTCGCTAAATAAGAGAATATATTATCCAAAGAAGAAATTTTTCAAAGACAGAAATCAAGAGAAAAGTGGCTAGATGAGGGGGACCAGAATACCAACTTTTTTCATAATTCCACCTTATATAATAGATCAAACAATAAAATAACTTGTATTAAAAACCACTTGGGTATACAAACTGT
Source organism: Cupressus sempervirens (assembly GCA_028749045.1). NCBI lineage: Eukaryota > Viridiplantae > Streptophyta > Pinopsida > Cupressales > Cupressaceae > Cupressus > Cupressus sempervirens. Next base: position 739,476,535 of record CM053793.1, read on the forward strand.
GAAACCAAGTGAAATTTTGGATACCTTCATGGCACACTTCCAAAAAATATTAAATAATTATGAAGGGTCGAATAGAGAGGCGCAAGATAAATTGCTTAAATTTATCCCTAAATTAATTTCACCTGAGGATAATAAGGTTTTAAATAAACCTATAACTTTGGAAGAGGTGAGATCAGTATTTTTTAATATGAATCTAGATAAATCTCCAGGTCCTTATGGTTTTCAAGCCTTCTTCTTCCAAAAATGTTGGGACATTATCGGGGTAGATCTTTGGAAAGTCATTGAAGCGTTGAGGAATGATGGAGCTTTGTTATCAAAAATCAATTATTCCTTTCTTACGTTGATTCTCAAAAAGAATGAACCCGAGACTGCTGGGGATTTTAGGCCTATTACTCTGTGTAACATAGTTTATAAGATCTTCTCCAAGATATTAGCAAATAGGCTTAAGGGTTTCCTCCCGAAATTAATTTTTGAGGAACAAACAGGTTTTGATCCTTGTAGATCCATTCTTGATGGCATTCTCACAATCCAAGAAACTATTCATTCTGCTTATAAGAGAAAAGAGCCATGCATGTTCATGAAACTAGATATTCAAAAAGCTTATGATATGGTTGATTGGTGATTCCTATGTAAGGTTCTTGAAGCTTTTGGATTCTCTCATCAATGGATTAATCTCATTTTTAAATTTATTTCTTCTCCTAAAATTTAAGTATTTATCAATGGGATGCCTGAAGGTTTTTTTGAAATTTCAAGGGGTATTAGACAAGGAGACCCATTATCTCCCTCCCTCTTCATCATTATGGTGTAAGCCTTTGGGAGAGTTGTGTCTAATGCCTACTATAATCAGAAAAAATCTGGTATTACTATTGCGAGAAACATGCCCAATATGATGCATCAACAATATGTAGATGATACTATTCTGCCTGGCAAACGTATAGTTACAAAGGCTTTGGGACATAAAGTCATCATAAAATCTTATATGGTGGCATCCGGCCAAAAAGTAAATGAGGTCAAATCTGAAATCCATTTCTTAAATACTAAAAAAGAAATAGAAGATCAGATATGTAAGGTAATGGGTTATAAAAAAGGTCATTTTCCTTGTAAATATCTGGGTATTGCTCTAGAGAAGGGCTCAAAATCTAGTAAGGTGTGGCATAACACCTTTGAAAAAATGGACACTAGGATCGGAAGTTGGAAAGATAAATGGTTCTCAAAGGCAGGAAAGACTACAAAAATTAGATATATTTTATCTACCATTCCTACTTATCCTCTTTCCTGCCTCCCTCTCTCTAAAAGTTCTCACCTAAAATTTGAACCCAAACTTAGGAATTTTCTTTGGAAAGATTGTGAAGAAGATAAAAAATTGGCACTTATCAAATGGGAAAATATTTGTAAACCTAAGGACATGGGTTGTCTTGAGATTAAGAATTTAGAATGGCAAAATGAAGCCTTAGGAAAAAAATTAATTTGGCATATTTTTAAAGAAAGAGATCACAAATGAACAAAGATTTTATACAATAAATATCTCAATGCAGATGATCCTCTATCAATTTTTAGAATGAAGAACCCTTCTAGAGGTTCTGAAAGCTAGAATTTTATGCTGAAGTATCGTGATTTAATTTGCAAGTTTCTTACCTGGGATGTCAGTTTGGGTGATGATGCCTTATTTTGGGAGGACCCTTGGGATGGACACCCTCCTATAGTTTCTAGGCCCTTCCCTAAGGATCTCAAAGATAAGTTAGTCTCTCTATGGGGTGTCAAAGTTAGTAACTATAAGTCCAAAATCACTTCGGAAGGAATTGATAGATGGGTTTGGAAATATTTGGAAGGGGTGGGAGTAGATTTTTTGGCTATAGAGACCTTTGAAAATATATTTTCAGAGAGGGATATTAAGCAATCTGAGAGGAAAGATGAACTTATTTGGGCAGCAGTAAATGACGAAAACTATAGTGTGGGAAATGGTTACAAAGCTTTATTACATTCACAAAGATGGAATAAAGTAGATATTCCACTCAAGAATTGTTGGGATGTTGCTTGTCTTCCCAAGCTAGGATTCTTTTTATGGTTAGCTCTCTAGAACAAAATTTTGACAACGGACAGGTTATGCAAATTTGGCTTTCAAGGTCCATCTAGATGTGTGTTATGTAAACATAACAGCAAAGACTCAGACCACCTATTATATAGTTGTCCTTTTCTCAAGCATGTTGGGAATGGCTTAGACTCATGTTAGGGTGGTCTACGCCTTTGTTAAAATCTTTCCTTGATCTCCTTAAAGGATGGCCCACATATTTGGTTAAAGGTATTTATAGTAAACTTTGGAACATATGTCCTTCAACCATTTCTTGGGAAATTTGGAAGGAGAGGAATAGACACATTTTTTGAGATTCTGAATTAAAGTTTGAGGAGTTAATTTTAAAAATTGAGGCTAGCATGGTGGAAGTAACTAACTCCCATCTAAGAAATTCTAGGAAAGAGGAAGGATCTTGCTCTATTTGGGACAGTCTCATGAAGAAGAATTGGGTCAACTTGATTAATCCTCCTCTAGTATACTTCAAGAAAAGAAAAAAAGCCAGGGAAAGTTCTAAATGGTCTCCCCCTCTGAAGGGATGGTATAAACTCAATTTTGATGGGTCAGCTAGAGGTAATCCAAGTATGACAGGGATTGGTTTTATATTTAACAATGATATAGGCAGATGGATAGCTAAAAAAAGCCATGTCTATTTGGCCCACCTCCAACAATCTGGTAGAATTAGAAGCTTTAAAACAAGGGTTGCATCTATGTCATGAGTTAGGGGTGACAAAATTTATCATAGAAGGTGACTCTCAGATCATCTTAAATGCGGTCAGGAAACGTGCTACCCCTAATTGGGTCCTCAATTCTAAGCTAGGCGAAGTTCTTGATCTTCTAGACTGATTCGTTGATAGTCAAATTTGTCACATTTTCCATGAAGGTAACTAGAAGGTAGATTATCTAGCAAACAAAGGAGTTGATGGTGTTAATTTCAAAGTCATTAATGAAGTATCAATTACTCACCTGTCTTGGCTATATCTCCTAGGTTCTCAACATAAATTTTCCCCCCTCCAATTTTTTTAGTTTTTTGATTTTAGGGTTTTACTCATTTCCTTTTTGCATATAACTTTATGACTACCCTTCATCATGGATTTGTCTTTATTTATGACTATGGTTGCCAACTGTGTAGGCTTCTATGATTGGTCCTCGCTTTGGCAGTACTGATTGTCTTCCTTTTTCACTTATCATAGCGATAGGTGTCGTCCTTTTTTTATTTTGTCTAATTTTGGCATTCTTATAATGGATCTTTAGTTTTTTTGGCTTTTTCATTATATTATTTTTTGTTTTCCCCATGTTTTGGTTTGATGATGTCATTGTTACATGAGGTCATGCTAGATTGGCATCCCAAACTCTTCGTTTGATTTTGTTTTATTCTCTGTTGTTGTTTTCCTTGTTCACTGTATGGTTTGTTCCTATCTGCAAATGGAGTCCAACATCTATTTTTTCAATTCAAAGGAATCCCACACTATGGCCTTCCACGACAATGTTAAATCAGAGCATTGGAATAGAATTCTGAAACTAGTGGATGATATGACAAGGATTGATGTGAGCAGAGCTATTGGGGAAGAATTCTTTGACTACAAATTCACATGGAGGACAAATAGTGATATTATAGGCTCCTTCACTGGATGTATGGCAAGAGCCAGGGTGGAGCACTAGGCCATAATCTGGCTTTGTTGTAACAATTTTTATCCAATCTGAAGAAAGGGTCTCGAACAAGTAGTTAGGAGCATTGATGATAAGTTGTAGATTCCTCTCCTAGAGAAATATATGGATCTTCCACTGGGGTCTCCAGATCTGGAGGTTGCCTATCATCGTCCATCGTTGATCATTTGTGAGAACCTAGCCTTTTACAAGGAATGGCCCAAGATGGAGGCAAGCATCCATTTTCTTCTGCATTGGAGGGGCATTATGGAGGAGGAGAATAGGGTTTGGCTTACTAATTACCTCAATGCTTTTAATGCATATATTCATCTAGGGTAGTGTTTGACAATTTGGATGCCCTAATTTTTTGTTCTCCAAATTCAGAGAAGACTAGTAGGGTAAAATTTGATTTTAATTCCCTCCCAACTTTCATGTGGAAAACCATAATGACATCTCTAAAGTCATTATGGTATTCCTAAAATAAGGTTTTCTCTGGGTCGCTATGTTTCTAGGTTTTGTTATTCGAATTGATATCCATGTATCCTTGTTATGGGTTTTTTATACTGGACTCTAAAGATATGGTTTGTTGAGATAATGGGTGTTGCACACATTGCATAATATTGTTATTTTATTATTTTATTTTATTATGTAATGTTGTACCTAGATGGACGTGCAACATGTAAAGATTCCCATGGAATATTCTTGATGAGTTGTATTGTAACATTGTGATAATATTTCATGTAATTATTTAATATTGGGGGAAAAGAATTAAATTCCCAATATTAAATGTGGGGTCAGTGGGTTAGGTAGCACATGGTTTTAGCACATGGTTTATGTAATACCACTTAGTGGTTTTGTGGGACTTGCTACTATATAAGCAGCCACAAGGGTAGTTGTTATAGAGAGAGGAAGAGTGAAAAGGAGAAGACAAAAGGCAAGAGTCGAGCGGGACAAGGCTTGACAGGTTAGCCAAGGGAGCATTTGTGAAGGTTGAAAGCATGGCATGGGATGTGTGGATTCATGCTTGTTCACATAGTTTTCTCGGTTGTGGCTATGGCCATGAAGGCTTCCATGGTTGTATGGAAATGGTATTTTTTGCTGAATAATACATGGTGATGGATGCTTTTGGAGGCTGGGTTTTTCCCTCAATGAGGGTTTCCCAGAGTATATCTTGTGTCACATTTTGTGGGTATGTTGTCTATTCTCTTGCATGTGAATTTTAATTCTGTATTTATTTCAGATCTATTATGGGTTATGTGGAAACGGTTATATTCTTTGTTGACAAGTTTCCTTACAAGTGGTATCAGAGCTATGGTTTTATTATTGTAACCCTAGATTGAGTCCATGAGAATGCATGAGAGGATAAAAGAAAAGGGCAAGATATATGAATGATTTATTGCAGATCTAAGGGTTTTGGATTTGTTGTTATGATGGGATGTTAAAATATTTGGGCATGTGAAATTGTTGGACAAAAAGATTTTTTCGGATGTTTCATTTAAATGAGGGTTTTGGGAGGTAGCTTGCAGAAATGACCTCTTGGGTAAAAACAGACCTCACCATTGAATCCGGGTCGACATTTCCATAAAATTTGATATATAATATGGCCTAGTTTGGCCATGTTCAGAGGAAATGAAAGAGTTTTTTGGTTTCAGCCCATGATGGCCGTCAAATTTAATCCCGTCAGAATTTTTCGTCACTGAAAAAATAAAAAATGAAAAATCGTACTGAAAATGGTAAAAAGACAGTTTTAGTAAAACGGTCATAACTTTCTCTCAGAATATCGGATTTCAGAGTTCTTATAGGCGTTGAAAAGCTAATTCAGAGCACTACAAGATGGTGTAGGTTTGGTTCTATAATTTTAAAAAAATTTCAAGTTTTAAGAGCCCTAAAGTCAGATGTTCTTTATTTTGAGCATGGATTAGGGCATAACTTGGGCATACGGAGTCAGATTTTGGACTTCGAGTAGTCAACGGAAAGCTCTTGGAGAGCTCTACACATTAGTTTAGATTTGGTGTAGGTTTGGCATGATTTATTTGTTGAAATATTGATCTGAACAATTTATAGGTATACTTTGACTATGGTAACATTGTGAGTTTATGGCATTGGAGATTTAAGATTTGATGTCATTGTATACTCAGTTCATATTTTAGTTTGGTCTCATGATGATATGGTTATCAGTATTTGGATTTGGATATGCATGATGACTTGTTGAGTCTACAAGTTGTGCAGTGTTGTAAGCGGTCTATACTTACAAGTTGCATTTATAGCTTGGTTATGGGTTGTCTTTGCCCATTGATCTTTCATTATTGATGCATATTCAGATTGGTGGCTTGGATTTGGGTTGTCTATGCCCTAAGTCACATGATTTACTATTTTCTTCATGTAGAAGGGATGAGATGTTGTTACCAGGTACAGTCATGGTGGAGGATTGTGGTTGACTATGCTGACAGGTTGGACACTTTGAGAGATAGATGCTCGGTTCATGGATGTGATCATGGTGTCATGGATTTTGGCATGACATGATTGGATATACAAGTACATCCTTGATGTTCATTAGCTTAGATTTCTGATTTGGTTATGGTGGTATATCTTCTTGGTAGAGGATCATGGTTATTTGGTTTTTTTTTTTAGGAGCTCATGATGTGCACTTTGAGTTCTTTGATGGTTTGATGCCTTGGTTGATTCTCATGGTTAGAAGATGGTTTTTCATCATGATGTAATGGATAGCTTGGATACACGGTTTAGTGGGAGCTTGTGATAGTGATGGGGTGATAGTGCAGGATTAGTTCCTGGTTTGATTTGGATCTTCATATAGGAGATGGATTTTATGATGCCATAGGTGACTTGGTACCACGGTTGAGTGGGAGTTGTTGGCATTGATATATTTATTGAGTGTTTGCAGATGTTGGAGGTTTGTCTTAGATCCTATTGCTGTAGAAGCATCTTTGACATTTGCATGGTGCACTTGTTATCTTCATGATATTTGAAGATGGTTAGATCTTGAGGACTCATGGAGTTCTTGGTTATCTTCATTGTGTATGGAGATGGTTCTTCCTGGTATGTGGAGATATTTTTCTGCATGGTGTGTGGAGATGGTTGCATCTTGAGGACTCACAGGGTTCTTGGCAAAGGTGTGGTTTATGCTTTTATTTGGCATGTTATCCTTGGTATGAGGATGGTTTCATTATTATGTCATGGTATACTCTTGATACGCATTTAGAGTTGTGGCATGTTATAGTATGTTCATATGGAGCATGTTATCTCTTTAGTTGAGATGGTAAGATCATGTTGTCATGTTTATGTTCCTGAGGCCATGGTTGGAACTTTGACATTGATCTTGGTTTAGTTTCTTGGTATTGAGTACACTGATCATAAGCTGGATACTTCATAATATTGCTATGTTGCATTTGGAGTTGGCATGGATTGATTGGTTACAGGTGCTCATGGATACTTAGAGACGGTGGTGACGCTGATTTCTCTTGGATTAGAGAAGTATTTCTTAGGACAGTTGATGGTTTCAGCAGGAAGTCCAAGGGGTAGTCACCTGATATGGACTTGAGAGGAGATTGTTCTTAGATGAGTCTTGGTTGGAGACTTGGGTATCTTGATGAGCATTCTCATTCCCCACTCTTGGTCTACTCGGCAGTTTGCTACTTGAGAGGTATAGCCCATTGTTTCTCTCAGTTGCATTATATTTATGCTTGTCTTTCATGGATATGGATCTTGAGCTATGGTACATGAGTTAGTTCTGGAGGGTTCATTTGAGAGATGGTTTAGCATTGGTTATCTCCATGTGCATATTTTGTTATGCTGGTTGAGTTTGGGAGATGGTTTTATATTGGGCATATTCCTTGGATTAGGAATGGTTATTCCTTGGTTTAGGAATGGTTTTATTGAGTTTGATCTTCTTGTGAGAGGCTTACATCCATGATGAGTTATATGGTATGGTTTGGGTGTTGTTGAGGCTTCTTGTTGGGGTTTTATGGAGGAGATCATACTTGCACAGTTTACATCTAGAGGTGTGTGTAGAAGGACATGATACAGGTTATGATTTGCATGGTTTCTCTGGTCTTGATTATCTTCTTGGATGTTCAGTTTTGCTTACATTGGATTTGAGATTGGTTAGAGATTGTGATCACTAGTTTGTGCTCAAGTATGTCATGTGAGAGATGACATGGTTATTTCTTTCTCTTTCCTCTGTTGGTTGTGGTGAACTTGGGAGAGCATTGGAGACTTGTTATGAGAGTTGTTCTTGCAGGATATTGGTTTATGCATTGTGGATGTCCTTGATACTACATGGATTCACTTCTTTGAGATGTGTTGAGTGGATTGGTTATAGATTTGACATTATCTTTTGCAGTGGGAGCTTCTTGGTATATATGTGGCAGGTATTGCTCTTGAGGCTTGTGATTGCAGGTTATAGATTGGATATGTCAGTGATATGAGATTCACTCGTTATACCTTTGAGGTATGGATAGTTGGATGGGTTTGGCACTTTGCTGTGGGTGCTATTTCAGCTATGGATATTTTTGACAACTACGGATACATGTGATTACCTTTGGATCAGGTTATTTGTGCTTAGAATTTTAGTTGGTACAAGATTTTATGATCTTCTAATGCGATAGGTTGGGTGGCTTTCTCTTTGGATGGCTTCTATGTATGTCCAGTGGGAGTGGCATAATAGGAGGTGAGATCATTCATGTTTGAGATGCTGGATACTTTGATTTTGTTGCGGGTACCAGGATGGAGCACTTGGTGTATTTTGATCCATGATGGTGGATGTGCTTGGAGGGATTGTTCCCTTGTTCATTTATGTGGCTACGGATTGACCCTATGCAATGTATACAACAAGTGGGAGATTGTTGAGATAATGGGTGTTGCACACATTGCATAATATTGTTATTTTATTATTTTATTTTATTATGTAATGTTGTACCTAGATGGACGTGCAACATGTAAAGATTCCCATGGAATATTCTTGATGAGTTGTATTGTAACATTGTGATAATATTTCATGTAATTATTTAATATTGGGGGAAAAGAATTAAATTCCCAATATTAAATGTGGGGTCAGTGGGTTAGGTAGCACATGGTTTTAGCACATGGTTTACGTAATACCACTTAGTGGTTTTGTGGGACTTGCTACTATATAAGCAGCCACAAGGGTAGTTGTTATAGAGAGAGGAAGAGTGAAAAGGAGAAGACAAAAGGCAAGAGTCGAGCGGGACAAGGCTTGACAGGTTAGCCAAGGGAGCATTTGTGAAGGTTGAAAGCATGGCATGGGATGTGTGGATTCATGCTTGTTCACATAGTTTTCTCGGTTGTGGCTATGGCCATGAAGGCTTCCATGGTTGTATGGCAATGGTATTTTTTGCTGAATAATACATGGTGATGGATGCTTTTGGAGGCTGGGTTTTTCCCTCAATGAGGGTTTCCCAGGGTATATCTTGTGTCACATTTTGTGGGTATGTTGTCTATTCTCTTGCATGTGAATTTTAATTCTGTATTTATTTCAGATCTATTATGGGTTATGTGGAAACGGTTATATTCTTTGTTGACAAGTTTCCTTACATGGTTTTCGTTGTATTTAGCAATATTAAAGCATTTTGGTTTTGTTTGTTATTCTGCTTCACAGGCATATGAAGATTCTAAAAACTCTTTTATCATGGATGTGTAAATAGATGTATTATGATGTTAATAATATATGATATTAGTTTCTGATGGGCAGCTCTGGTTTTGACAATATTCATGGAATGTGACTTATTTTCTCTTTCATTGAATTTGAAAGGTTCATTTTACTTTAGTTGAGATAGTCTAAGTATGGATGGAAGTATGGTTGGTTGTTCGATGGATTAATTCATAAATATCTTTAATGAGATGATGTATGTTATTTTTTATTATGTTTATAGGTATCTGATTTCCTTTAATGGTCGTCTATTTTATATTAGGTAGCTAGTTTCTCACTTTAGACCGTATCCAATTTTTTGACTTTAGATTTAATAATTCTTTATTGAAATTTCTTTGATAATATAGAGGTTGTTTCTTTGCTTTTGGTTAAAGGGAGGCACTATGTTTTATCTCCAGTTGATCTGAGTTCTAGATGATAAAGAGGGATGGTTGTCACAAATTTCCCCCTCTCTATTTTTTTGCCATTTCCCTCATATGGCATATGGTTTTAGTTTGTAGGAATTTGTAGTGTAATGCACTTAATTAAATGGTACTTTATAATCTATCTCTATCCTCATATTATGGTCTTTTGTTTGTGTTCCTATATCTTTGTTTCCAATCCTGCCTATTCTCTTTACTTATGATGCATTTTTTTTATTGTATTTAGTAAGGCATCTCTCTGTGTTGGTATCTTCATGTTTGGTATGCAATTTTGTGGTGTTGGTTTGAGTATGAAAAGAAGAAATTGGGTGGTGGATATAGGCCCCCCTTTTATTTGGTGCTCCTATTGGTAGGGTAGACTTGTAGACACTTAGATTGATTTAGGTGGTATTTACAGTTGTTCTTGTTGGAATTTAGCAGTCGAATCTTAAATCTATATATAGTTCTAGTAGTTTTTATGAATTCTTGTAAGAATTTTCCTAAGGGAAAAATTCACCCAAGAACTAAGAACTCAAACACAAGCACACAGTAGACCAAAAATGGATATGATCAATTAATCAGAGTATGTCCAAATAATTGCTCTGTTCAAAATGTGATGAGAAAATCTCCAAAAGCTCTGATACCATGTAAGAATTTGCCTAAGGGAAAAATTCACCCAGGAACTAAGAACTCAAACACAAGCACACAGTAGACCAAAGAGAGAGAGAGAGTATGATCAGAATGACAATGTATTCAATATGCCATAATTCATGCAATGTAAAAGTACACTAGGAGTGCCTGTATATAAAGGCCTCTGAGATACATCTAGAATGCCTCATAATCAGCTACATGATATGTCATACAACTAAGCAAATGTCCACCAGATATGGGTTATCCTCCATTAAGCACGAAAGTAAGTGCGGTGATGAGAGGATAAGCCTTCAAGGGTGTGACACGCAAATAAGTGTTGTAGACATCATGTGCTAAAATAGAGTTGCGTACTCCTGTGTTGTCAACATGACAACTCAAAAAGGTGTGCAAACTCCTAAGTGTCTCACAAATAAAAATAATAAAATAATGCAAAATAATTAAATAATGCATTAACCTAAGTAAACTTAAGTAAGTGTAATAAGTAAATACTTATTTACACCAACACTTCTATTTAGGCAATATAAATTAGTTAATATCCTCCTTTATTGTGTTGTTTTGGATAGGCTTAATTATTATTTTTCTCTTGATATGTATAGGATATAATAAATGCATCTATTGATGTCTTTTTCTTCATTATTTATTTAGGATTTTAACAATATTGATTCAGTATTAGATAAATTTTTATCTTAGACTCTATAATATTTATTATTAACCAGTTTGATTGCAAGATAGCTAGATAGGGATGATCGCATTTGGTCTCTACGCATAAATGAAAAGAAAGTATTAGAATCCTTGCCAAGAGGCTTTGGTGGCTTCAAAGAACTATGTACTTTATATTTTTGCTATAAACAGATATTTACATTGTAATGTATAATTAGGAGATTTTGACTGGGGTATGCCCCTTTTATGTTGTAATAATAAAGGACTTAGTGTAAGGAAGCAAAGGTGCGCAGAATCGCTTCCTACGCTAATCTTTGAGAGGACGATTATGCAAATCAAAGTAACTATTGCAAAGATCTCAAGAAATGCATAATAACATAATCAAAATAACAAAGAACACACAACATAGTGATTACCGTGGGGAAACCCTTCTGGGAGAAAAACCCCACCCTCCAAAACTCGCACAATGTATTATCAAACCAAGATGATTACAATACACTTGCAATGCAAGTTCTTACAGGAGTGCATCACCACAACTCGAACTTGGAGAGACTCCTTCTAGCACCAGTCTTGCAAACTAAACTCAATTACACAAACACCTCCCCAAGCCCTCCTTTTATAGTGATTTTACAACTTGGAAACCACTTATGATTTTACAAAACCATGAGCAAAACTACCATGCCACATGTTACCCATTTTTGACATTTATATTTCCAATACATAAACAAGTGGAAAACTCCCACAAACTAATTCTGGAATTTTCCAAGAAAAGATTGCAAGGTTGAGACACATGTTTCTCAACATTCTCCCACTTGTCGAACACCTTGCAAGAGTTAGGGGATTTGAAATATCATGGACTTAATTGCTAGGAGCTGAGAGGCCCATAGACTCTGAACACCATCTGAATTTCTCTGTGCTCACGGGCTTAGTTAATGCATCAGCAACATTCACCAAAGTCTCTACCTTTTCCAGCTTCACCTTGCCATCCTCGACCATATATCTCACAAAATGATATTATACATCAATGTGCTTGGTCCTCGCATGAAAAGTCGGGTTCTTCGCTAGGCAAATTGCACTCTGGCTATCACTATAAATTGTCACTGCACCTTGTCTGAACTCTATATCTGAACACAATCTCTTTAGCCAGATGGCTTCTTTGCAGGCATGAGTAGTTGCCATATACTCTGCCTCAGTAGTGGACAATGCAACCACAGCCTGTCACTTAATCATCCAACTGATTGCACCACCAAATAATGTAAACACATATGCACTGGTGGATCTTCTTCAATCAACATCACCAGCCCAGTCTGAATCCACATAGCCTCGAATATCCAAGGAATGCTCACTTCCTATTCAATGAAAACATATTGAGTACTCTGAGGTACCCTGCAAGTATCTGAAAACTCTTTTTACTACATCCCAATGTGCTCTTCCTGGATTAGACATATAATGGGAAAGTACTCCCACTGCTTGGGCAATGTCTGGTCTTGTATAAACCATAGCATACATCAAACTTCCAATAGCACTCTAATATGGTACTCGACTCATCTTTTCCATCTCCAATGGGGATGTAGGACACTGTGAGCTAGAAAGCTTTGTTCCCATAGTAACAGGAACACTCAATGGTCTTGCATCCTACATATTGAATCTTTTCAAAATAGTATCAACATACTTACTTTGGCCTAGCCAAAGCTTTTTGTTCTGTCTATCTCTTATAATCTCCATTCCCATAATGTGCCTAGCTACACCAAGATCTTTCATTTCAAACTTTATTGAGAGTTGAGATTTTAACTCTGCAATCAAACCTTTTCCTTTGCCAATAAACAACATGTCATCGACATATAAGGCAATAACCAGAAAACCATCACCACCAGATTTGAAATATATACAATGATCAGATTTAGATCACACAAATCCCAAACTCAACACATATGTATCAAACTTCTGGTGCCACATCCTAGGACTCTATTTTAAACCATATAAGGATTTCTTCAATTTACAGACCAAATGACTTTTACCTTTCACCACATAGTGCTCTGGCTGTGACATGTAAATTTATTCCTCCAAATCTCCATGAAGGAAAGCAGTTTTCACATCCATTTGCTCGATCTTTAGATCATAAGCTGCTGCAATAGAAAGCAAAAATCTAATGGATGTCATTTTGGCTACTGGAGAAAAAATCTCACCATAATCTACTCCCTCAACTTGAGAGTAACCTTTTGCAACCAAACGTGCTTTATACTTCTCAATGCTTCCATCTGAACCCATCTTCTTTTTGAACACCCATTTACAACCAACAGGCTTCCGTCCTTCAAGCAATGGTACAAGGTCCCATGTTCAATCCCTCTTAAGAGCTGCCATTTCTTCATCCATGGCTATTTTCCAGGACTCTGAATCATTCATACCAAGAGCCTCTTCTACAGATCTCGGTTCATCAATGTTAGTATTCAATGCAAAATGCACCTCCAATCATCAGGAGAATACCCATACCTTTCAGGTGGTTTCCTTTGTCTAGTAGATCTTCGAACAAGATCTGGTTTAGGTTCAGGAGGTTCAGGTTCGTGATTAGGTTCTCCCTCTTCCTCTAATGATTCAGAACTCATAGAGCTCTCTTCAACATCTTGTCTTTCTAAGGGCCTTGATTCAACTTTCTCAGGTGTAGCAGGAAGTTGAATCACATCTTTCTTTTCTTTAATTTGTTCTGGCTGCACTGTAACAGAAGAAGGCTTAGTTTCTCGAAAAATAACACTTCTGGAATAAAATACCTTTTGTGCAACAGGATCCCAAAGCTTGTATCCTTTCACACCATAACTATATCCGATGAAGATACATTTGACAGCTTTGTTGTCCAATTTTGTCCGCTTCTCATTTGGCACATGAGCATATGCCTCACAACCAAACACTCTCAGATGTCTAAGTGAAGGCTTGTGGCCTGACCACGCTTCCATTGGCATCTTATCAACAAGAGCTGATGTAGGAGACTTGTTTATCAGGTAGCAAGCAGTGGCTACAACTTCAACCGAGAACTTTTTTTCTAGTTCAGCACCACTCAGCATACTCCTAGCCTTCTCCATCAAGGTCCCGTTCATTCTTTGTACAACTCCATTTTGCTATGGAGAATACGGAGTTGTCTTCTCTCTTTTAATACCACAATCTTTACAAAATGTGTCAAAAATATTGGAGCAAAATTCACCACCATTATCAGTTCTCAAGCATTTTATTTTCTTTCCAGTCTACAATTCAACCATTGCTTTAAATTCTTTGAAACGACTGAAAACTTCAGCTTTACTCCTAAGGAAATAAACCCATGTTCTTCTACTAAAATCATCAATGAAAGAAACATAATAAACTGATCTACCAATAGAAGGAACATCAACTGGACCAAATACATCTGAATGAATTAGATCCAAAATACATGAAGACTTATGAGAACTCGAGTAAAACTGAATGCGGTCTTGTTTACCATAGATACAATGCTCACAAAAATCAAACTCAAGGTTGCAATCATTCAACCCATCAACAAGGTTCTTGTTTTTCAAGGTCCGTAGACCCTTCTCACCTATGTGGCCGAGTCTCTGGTGCCATAACATAGTCTTCTCTGCAGGAAACTTTGATTCAGTAGACAAAGCACCCTTGGGTACCCAAAAACCATGACCATCTGTTGAGAGAGAAACTCTCTCCTTCTCTAACTGAGTAGTATTTTCTAGAATCTTATCAGGAGTACTATTGCACTCGACTGTGCATGCATCAAGTTGGTCCAATGTACCCAATCTACTTCCTCTTGCTATTACCATAGCACCTCTCACCATTTTTACACCTACTTCAGAAAACTATACATGCACACCTGCATCTATTAGCTTACTAACAGATAACAAATTCCTTGCTAGTCTAGGGATATGCAAGACACCATCAAATCTTCTAATTCTACCATCAAAAAATTTCACGCGAATACTTCCATGACCAACTATATCAAGTACTAAATTATCACCCAAATACACCTTACCACCATCAAAATTTTCATACTTACTAAACCAGTTCCTATTAGGAGTCATGTGGAAAGATGCACCTGAATCTATTAACCATGCATTTTCACCTGCATGAGTGGCCAAGGCTGCAATGAAAGCATCTCCATCTTCCTTCTCGGACTCATAATCATAATCTTGCTTCTTCTTCTTCTTCTTTTTCTTCTCCTCTTTGCAGTCCTTTCGAAAGTGTTCAGGTTTGCCGCAATTTCAGCAAATTGCCTTGGACTTACTAGGGGATTTCGATCTCCCCTTATTTTTGGACTTAGAATGGCCATGCTGCTTTTCATTCTTGCCTCTTTCTTTTGGTCTTCTGCGAACACTCAAAGCCTCTTTGGCATTCAGAGAGACCTTCCTTCTCATCTCCTCAGAAAGTAGAGAACCAACAACGTCCTCCATCTTCAAGACAACTGAAGTGCTCCCTATAGCCATCACAAGACTATCCCATGAGTCTGGCAATGAACATAACAAGATTTGACACCTTTCTTCTTCATCCATTGGCACCCCTGCTGAGGTCAACTGAGTCACCAACATATTAAACCTTTCCAGATGCTCAGAAATTTGTCCACCTTCTTCCATTCTCAAGGAATACAACTTCTTCCTCAAGAAAATCTTATTCACAAGTGATTTCGCTTGATAGATCTCACTAAGCTTTTTCCAAAGCTTCTTCGCAGTAGGTTCTTCATGGACATTAATCAGAATCGAGTTTGCAAGACACAATCTGATGAGGCCTTTAGCTTTTCTATCATTCACATCATATTGTGCGGCTAATGTCAAATCTATGGGCCTTGGCTTGTTCTCATCAATCGCATCCCATAGATCTCGATCAATCAACAGATCTTCCATCTTCAGCTTCCACATCTCAAAGTTAAGCCAGAAAAATTTTCAACATCAATTCTCCCTGACATGCTTGCCATCTTTTCAATCCTGCAACACAAAAATGAAATGCTTTGCACAAGCTCCCACTCAAACCTTGATTAGCTCAAAAAACCCTATACCCAACAAATAGAACCAAAACTGGCCAGGCTCTGATACCACTTGTAAGGAAGCAAAGGTGCACAGAATCGCTTCCTACGCTAATCTTTGAGAGGATGATTATGCAAATCAAAGTAACTATTGCAAAGATCTCAAGAAATTCATAATAACATAATCAAAATAACAAAGAACACACAACACAGTGATTACCATGGGGAAACCCTTCCGGGAGAAAAACCCCACCTTCCAAAACTCGCACAATGTATTATCAAACCAAGATGATTACAATACACTTGCAATGCAAGTTCTTACAGGAGCGCATCACCACAACTCAAACTTGAAGAGACTCCTTCTAGCACCAGTCTTGCAAACTAAACTCAATTACACAAACACCTCCCCAAGCCCTCCTTTTATAGTGATTTTACAACTTGGAAACCACTTATGATTTTACAAAACCATGAGCAAAACTACCATGCCACATGTTACCCATTTTTGACATTTACATTTCCAATACATAAACAAGTGGAAAACTCCCACAAACTAATTCTGGAATTTTCCAAGAAAAGATTGCAAGGTTGAGACACATGTTTCTCAACACTTAGGTCCTGGGCTAGACTAGAGATTTTATTTCCCCATTCTTTCCTACCAATGCCCATTTGAATAGTAGAAAGCTATTGTAATTATTTTATTATTAATAATATATTATCATGGCCTTAGTCGTTTACTAATCAAATTTTTTTATCTTAAATTATAATTTTTAATTCAAAGTGTGATTTCTTTTTTTGAATATTTTACTTTTGGTGGACCTCATAGAATTTATTATTCTATTAATTTAACCTTATTCTCATTTGTAGACACCCTAAATTTGATAGAATTTTAAAAATATGATTTTTACCAAATTAGTGAGGTTTAAGGGCAATATCATATGGATTTAATAAATAAAAAATAATTAAGAATAAATCAATTAAAAATCAAAGAAATTTAAAAAACATATCATTATATAATTAATCTAATCAATCAATTATCCAATTTTCAATATATCATTTAAAATCCAAAATTCAAAATAATTTAAAAAAATCAAAAACTCATTCAAAAATTAAAATAAAATGAGCATTTATCCTCATAAATCTATTTTTGGATAATATCTCAAATAATCATTTTTTATTCAAAAATGAAATCTCAAACAATGATTTTTAATTCAAAGTGGGATTCTCTTTTTGGATATTTTATTCTTGGTAGATCTCATGGAAGTGATTATTTTATTCATTTAGCCTTACACTCCTGATACTATAGTAAACCCTAAACCCTACCCCAACTCCTTAAAAAATCTATAAAATATAAGACATTTTGACAGTAAAAGATCTCAAGTTTTGTGCATCTCTATTATAGGCATTCTAGAGCTAAGAGAGAACAAAGTCAAGTTGCAGCTTAATTATAGGCAATATCACAGTATTCATATAACATTTAGTATCATGTTTAGAGGCATTGTTAAATAATTCATGTATCTTGTTAGACTAAGTTATATCAACCAGGAAAAGTGGTGAGGAAAGAACTTGAGCATTAAGTTAGTAGAAGAGTGTTGTCATTGATTGATAATAAATTAAGAAGTAATAAAGCATTGCAAGTGCAACCATTAGTAGACTAGAATATCGTCATGATAGAAGACTAAAGGAAGGCATGAAAGTATAATGGTCGTAGCTCAATCACCATTGATGTGGTGGTACAAGAGAATGTCTAAATGTGACAAGACAAGCACACAAAGAAAAGTGGTTGAATATGTTTGGAGCATGCAATGGCCTGGGTCTAGTTGTAGACTTGCAGATGAACAAGTTGGCCTATAAGCATAAGAATCTATGGATAGATAGTCACATGTATCTTGTGACTATTCTCATTGTGCAATTCAAATTCCAAAATTAAAGTTTGAGCGGGATAACTTTAAGGGTCTCCATCCATAAATAGTGGACGTGATCTAAAGATCACTTGTAATTCATTTTAGTTTTTGGTTGGTAAGAAGAGTAGGAGATTATTATCAAGAGAGAAATCCAAGAATTTTTTGTTGCTACAACTATGTGAACCAAATATTTACATAGATGGACAAGGGCAGTTCTGAATAGTGTGTAACAATAGACATGTGCAAAGTGAATGAGAAGGAGAGAGGTAGTGAGAAAAGGAATCTCATCAATCTAGAATATTAGTGAAAGACATAGGCATCTTAAAGAAGCCACAATAGAGGATCTACCCGGCAAGGTGTACCAATTATTTAGATCTAACACTTTAGTTTTCTTTCTAGCCAAAGCATCTATTGTAAGCCTTTAACATGGCAGACTTGTAATAAGTCTTTGAAATCCTCTAAAAAGGTATCTCTTAGTAAGAGATCAAAATCCTTTAACAAGGTAGCCTTAACAGAATTTTGTAATCCTAACAGGTTACTGGTATTCCCAACACGATGCATTCTAAGAAAGAATAGATGAAAGCCTTTAACAAGGCATCCTTTTATTTGCAAGAAAAGGCTAGTGGATATATTACTTCCACCGTTGTTTTCACCCTCACATTAGGGGTTTCCACGTAAAAATATATGTGTCATTAATGTATGCTTTTGTGTGGAATATCGTATGGTTTTATCGCATTAATTTTATCATTTCCTTAATATTTAAAGTGATAGTAACCAAGTGTGTGATAAAGCTTGTTGTATTAACTTGTAAATTTTGTAAAAGTAAGTGTATTGATTCACACCCCTCTCAGTACCAATTGGGACCAACACATCTAGCTTTCATGTCATTTTTTAAATATTCAAATATCATTGTTAGATCTTTATCTAGCTTATTCCCATTCTAGAACTATCATTAAGATGTTAAGTCTGGGAGCAATTTTAGTTGTTTTAGTTAGAAAGAGATGAGATGATCTTGAAAGACTTATCTGATAGTTGTTCTTGAGTTTCCTCATCACTACATTTACTATCATTTTAAGTACTTCATTCTAAAGTTTCATGAATATACATATTCTTGTAGACACCCTAAATTTGATAGAACTTTAATCAGTGAGGTTTAAGAGAAATCTCAAATAATAATTTTTAATTCAAACTGAGATTCCTTTTTTGGATATTTTATTCTTCATGGACCTCGTGGAAATAATTATTTTATTCATTTAACCTAATGCTCTTGAAACTATGGTAAATCTTAAACTCTGCCCCAATCCCTTAAAATTTCTATAAATAAATGGCATTTTGAAAGTAAAATATCTAAATTTTGTGCATCATAATTATAGGCATTCTAGAGCTAAGAGACAATAAGGTGAGTAAGCATCATTATTATCCATAATTTTAGAGCATTCATGTATCATATAATATCATGTTTAGAAGCATTTTAAGTTAGTATCTTGTTAAATCATTCATGTATCATATAATATCATGTTTAGAAGCATTTTAAGTTAGTATCTTGTTAAACCATTCATGCATCTAGCTTTTACGTAGCATTTTCAAATCTTCAAATATCATTATTATATCTTTATCATAGCTTATCCCCATTCTAGAATTGTCACTAAAATGTTAAGTCTAAGAGCAATTTTACCTATTTTAATTGGGGAGACATGAGATGGTCTTGAAAGGTTTATTTGATAGTTGTTCTTGATTTCTCTTATCGTTAAATTTACTATCATTTCAAATACTTCATTCTAAAGTTTTGTGAATATACATTTTCTTGTAGACACCCTAAATTTGGTAGAGCTTTAAAAATATTTTTAAAACCAAATCAGTGAGGTTTAAGGGCAATATCAGATGGATTTCATCAAAAAAAAGACAATTGAGGATAAATTAATAAAAAATAAAAGAAATTACAAAATTAGATCAGTATGTAATTAATCTAATCAAGCAATTTAAAATAAAATGGGCATTACCCTCGTAAATCTATTTTTGGATAATATCTCAAACAATCATTTTTTACTTAAAACTGAAATCTCAAATAATAATTTTTCATTCAAAGTGAGATGCCCTTTTTGAATATTTTATTCTTGGTGAACCTCATGGAAATGATTATTTTATTCATTTAATCTTACCATCCTTTGTAGACACCCTAAATTTGGTAGAACTTTTAAAATAGAATTTTTACCCAATTAGTGAGTTTTAAGGGCAATATCAGATGGATTTAATAAATAAAAAATAGAATTGACTATAAATAAATTGAAAACCAAAGAAATTTGGAAATCATATCATTATGTAATTAATCTAATCAACCAAATATTACCTAATTTTCAATCATTTAAAATCCAAACTTTAAAGCAATTAAAAAAAAAAAATCCATTCAAAAATAAAAATCAATTTCAAACAAGAAAATGAAATAGGCATTTAGCTTCGTAAATCTATTTTTGGATAATATCTCAAACAATCATTTTTATTCAAAAGTAAAATCTCAAATAATAAGGGTTTTTTTTAATCAGTAATGCAATAATTATGTATTAAAATTCAAAGAAAGATATACATAATAAAATGTACAAGATGGGCTACCTTGGCATCTTGTGGAAACTTAAAATGCCACCTCATCACCAAGGCCACTAGCTATCAGCCTAATTGACACAATAGAAACCATTGAATGATCACCAAAATGTATGAAAGGCCAAGTTGTGGGAGCTATGCAAGTTGATCACTCGTTACCACAATACATGATCTTATGGAAATTGTACCAAACTAGCTTGATGAATCTTCCTGACCCTTAAATGAGTGTATCATTGATCCATGTGCAATCCAACCATGAGTGTAAATGGAGGTGTCAAGAAAGGGGGATGTCAAGTCACCCAATCATGACTTGGATGACCATGAATGTCATCACTTTGGCCCTTGGCACAAGAGGAGTCCACAATCATACATGGCAAGGAGGTAAAAAATCATTGGGAGAAATGTCCCTAAAATCTTTGAAGAAAACTAACTCCAAGTTATTTTCTCCCAATTTGGAAAGAGTATCAGTAACCCCATTGGCCACTTGCAACATACGTGTCACCTTAAAAACATGGAATTTGGCAAGAAGGCCTTTCATTTGCTTGATGTGTTTGTTCAAGTGCCATGCTTCCATTTCTCCCCTAATTATACCTCTAAAAACTAATTAGGAGTCACCCTCAAGACACTATCTTCTAACCCCCAATGTTTTGAGCAAGTAAGATGGCCACAATGGCAGCTAGGCATTCATCCTAGTTGTTGGTGTCATCCAAAATGTTCTTTGCAGCAATTGTTGTATGCATCATCTATGAAAACAACACCAGTTCTGAATGGCCCCACATTCCTTTTTGACACTCTGTCAAAAATGACTTTTGTCCATCCAACCTTAGGAGCTTGCCAACATGGGGTCACATTTTGAACTTGATAGGGATTAGCTCCTCCAAACCCATTAATAGGTCAGAATTTGATGAGGAGCCAATTCTTTTGAATTAGGGAATCATTGAGGTTGAAGGGAACTTTGGCCTTCGAGGCCACATTGTATATCATTTTAGATATGGTCTTCTCCAAGTGGATCACAAACCTCAAAATTCCTTCTACCTTATCCTAAAACAGTCTCCTGTTCCACTCCTTCCATAATTTCCATACTATGGTTGATGGGGCGCTTGACCAATTTGAGGAAAAGACTAAACTAGAGACCTTTGGAGACCAAGATATAAGTCATTCTTTAAGATCTGTTGGCATGACTCCTTGCCAATTAACTCTAGAAAAAATCACATCCTAGGCTACCCTTGCAAAGTCGCAATTGAGAAACATATGATAAGTGGTTTCTTCTTCTTTATATCAGAGTAGGCATCTAAAACGCCCAGAAAAACCAAGCCTTTGCAATCATTCAATGGTGAGCACCCTATTTTTACCAACCATCCACAAGAAGGCTCCTGCCTTTGGTAGATAGGAGTTGCTCCAGCAAAGTTTCCTTTCCTAGTCAACTATATGATGTGTATTATCCAACAACATATAACCAATTTTGACAAAGTATTTCTCGCTTTTTGACCCATGCCGGATTATGTTGTCCTTTAATGTGGAGAGATATATCTTACATTCATCTAGGATATTTTCCAATACCCTCTGGTCTTCCTCAGCAAGATTCAGTTCAGAAGGCTTATTCCATCATACAAATCTATCGAGCAAAGATGTTGTCTAATCTACAAAGTCTTTCACCTTTTTCCCCCACACCTAAGAGGTTGCATTTATGATTCTCTTTGAAATCACTCCATTGTCAAGGGTCCTCTAACCATCCCAAGAATGTTTCCAAAATTAGACCTGGCCCCATTCCTAATCTACCATGTGATGTGTTTTGTGATCAAATCTCTAAAGCTGAACAAGAAATTCCATAGGGCCGACCCTTTTCTTGGGTTTGCAATGGTGAAGATCCTATCTTGTTCCTGACTATTCAAATATTTAGCTTTGATGATCTTATCTCATCTCTAATCTTAGTTGGAATAAATTTTCTAGATGAGTTTAATGCCAATAGCCTTATTCAGCAATTTCTAATTGTGCAGTTTAGTGCCCCCACATCTTTGGGCTGGCATAAGTGATCTCAAGCCATCAATGGAAGTTTATACTAGTCCTAATTTTTTCTCCAAAGGAACTTGTGCATTCAATTTTGGATGCATGAGATAACCTTCTTAGGAATTGGGAAGCATGTTGTAGAGTAGATGGGCATGGCTAATACAATTGATCAATGCATCAACAATCTCCTAGCCAATGTTAACTAGTGACTCTTCCACCCTTCCATTTTTGTACAAAATCCATCAACTAGGTCCTTCCACAAATCCACTTTTCTTCTTCCTTCTAATAATGGAGTGCCCAAAACCTTACTGGGAAGCTTCCTGATTGTTGCTCCAAATAGATCTGCAATTGCCTATTGTGAATTGCATTGCCTATTGTGAATTGCCTTCTATGTTGAAAAAGAAGATTTTTTACACTTGCCAGTTGCCACTCTATCTAGAGGCTCAACTGCAAGTAGTTGGGGTCTTCTTCATGATGTGGGTCTCCTACATACTATCCTATTCAAAAAAATAGGTATCATCCAAAAATTATGAGTGGGTAATTGGTTCCAACATACTTGCTACTCTGATACCTTTCCATTGTCCACTTCCCCTTATAGTAGAAATTTTTCTACCCACGAATTTTGTGAGGAGAATAAAGAGGAAAGGCAAGATAGGATCACTTTGTTGTAATCTGTGAGAATTCTTGAAGAAGCCCTAGGGACTCCCATTTACAACCATTAAATCATTATAGTTATTGACCATTCCTTCCATCCATTGTAGCCATTCTTCGTAGAATCCAAACCTATCTATTGCTTTGATAAGAAAGGATCTATCCACTCAGTCGTAAGCCTTCCTTGTGTCTAGCCTGAGCATCATTTAACATCTTTTGTGTGAGCAAGTGGTGTAGATGAATTTGTGTGCAACTATGATCTCTAATGAGATGGGTCTCATGAGCTAGTCATTGTCCTCCCTTGAGACCAAGCTCAGGATAACACCCAAAATCTTGGCAAGATTAGACCTTGAATCAACTGGATCCAAACTCTAAAGGTTATTGAAAATTTTGATTGCTTCTTGATTGATATCTTCTATGATATCCATTCATGACCCATTATTGCAATTGATTGAAAGAATCTTGCTAGTGAGTCTTCTAGTTTTGACTAAAGAATAGAAATACTTGGTATTTTGGTCACCCTCCTTTAATCAGGACTCCCTTGACTTTTTCTTCCACTAAATTTCTTCCCCCTGTAGGATCTCTCCAAATCTAGCCAATAGATCCTTCTCATTAGTAAAATCCACTCCGTCCATGCCTTCTACCATAATTTTACAATTTAGTGCCTTCAGGTTATTTTCCAATTCATGTTTTTCTTTGAAGATATTGACAAAATTTTCTCTATTCCAAGCCTTGAGTTGTTGCTTAATGAATTTGAGCTTTTCAAAGAATTTGAGTGCCTTGTTTCCATGAGGAATTGGATCATTGAGATACCACTCTTTGACCATTTCCAAGAAACCTTTGTTCATGAACCACATTTTTTGAATGTTAAAGGGCACTTGGGAGGGAAACCATCTTTTTGGATGATGAGGGAAACATGATAGTGGTCTGACCCATATATTCCCAAAACTGAGGCTTCAAATAATAGAGGAAATGAGCTCCATTCCACTACAAGGAAAAATCTATCTAATTTCTTTGCAATGTTGGAAAATCCTAATCTTCCTATTTTCCAATTGTATTTGTTTCCTTTAGCTTCAACTTCCTATAGATTGTTTGAAGACACAAATTCTTGGAACTCATTATGGATCTGAGAAGAAACATGTTTGCCTCCTCTTTTTTAGCTAAGGAGAGGGTCGCATTGAAGTCCCCTAACACTACTATTGGATTTGTGTCATAGAAACCTATCTTGGTTGTGGTCTCATTTCACACCAATTTCTTATCAATAATATTAATAGGACCATAGACATTGATTAAGATCCCTAAGAAGCCGATAGTCAAAGAGTTGAACTTCACTACTTTCCAAGACCTGGATTTGACCAAAGGTGCCAACATCACCTTCCTGGGGTTCCACAAAATACCTAGACCCTAAACACACCAATATATTATGAGAAATACCCTAACCACTATTACTAATATTCAAAAAACCTACTCGCATCACTTTTTGAAAGCTTTGTTTCTTGAAGACATATCACATCTACTTTCATCTAATCAAGAACTTTCTTGATTAGACACATTTTGTCAGGGGCATTGCAACCCCTAACTATCTAGGTTAGAAACTTTATTCTCCCTTAGGAGAGACTCTATCCCTCCCTACTCTAATTTTTGTTTATCCTTTATTGTTGCCAACATCTTCCAGTAGTTGGGCCATATTTCTTTTGCCTCTCTTTTTCTGGCTTGTCTTACTTTTGGAGGTTGTTGATTCAATTTGGGAGATTTTCCTTGTTTCCTATATTCCTATATCCTCAAAAAGACTGAAGGAATATTCCTCAAGATCATTTTCCTCCTCTAGAATTTATGCCCTTCCCTCTAACATAGTAGTCCCTAATTATGGGATGTACATCACAACCTTGATGGAAGGACTACTAGGGGAACCATCTAGTGCCTTTTCACTTTGATAGGAAGACTCATTAATGTTTGGATTTTTCCCTTAGGCTTCACAGAGAATTATTGACCCTAATTTGAGTTTGGGTATAGGGATATCCTTCTCCCCAATCAAGGAGCAAGGGATCATAGAGGTGTTTCCCAAAGTTGAAGATGTGCAATTCTCCATGGAATTCAAAACAATGTCCAAATCATCAGCCTCCTGGGAAATATTGTTGTTGTCAATAGTGGGAATCTGGGATGGGTCACTTGCCATTCCTAAAAAGTGCTCTTCCAAAGCTTTGTTTGCTTTTCCTTTCTCTTTCTTAGCTATAATGTAGTCCTTTTCCAAGAGCTCCCATTCCTTGTAAAGTTTTTGTTGTTCCAGTATCTCCTCAACTTTAATATCTTGTCTTCATATACCTTCAAAAGTCCACAACTATATGACTTTCAAGAGAAAGGGAAAGGGTTTCCATAGTATGCATAATCAAGCATATATGCTGAAGTCTTCTTTAGCAATGGCTTCATCAACTTTGATGAAGTTGGCCAATTTATTCCTGATTTTTTTGAAGACCTCTTTAGACCAGTATTCATGTGGTGGGTTATAGAGTCTTATCCATAGCAAGTTCTCTTTAATCTTTGCAGATTTGGGATCAAAATTAGGAATCCGGTCTATAATGAAGAATCTCAATTCGTTCATCAAGAGGGGGTCACTTAGCATGGCATTATCTTTCTCTTGCACATATCCCATAGTGATGAGAAAGAATCCTTCGGAAGGGTTTTGATGATCACATGCTCTCCCCATTTGGAATCTACCTAGTTTTAGATTTTTAGGAAAGTTAGCCTACCCTACCCCATTTCATGAAAAAGGCTTTTTTCTTCATATTTTACATGGAGCCTTTCCAAGATTCTAAACTAATTTGGATGTCAATTGTTTTTCCATCTTTAAGATCAGGCATTCTCTTGGGGTTTGGGAATCCTTTTTCCATTTCTATGAAAACCTTTTGTCCATGGTTTATTGCCTACCTTTGACCCGATAATGGTTTTTGAAAATCCTCAATTGTTCCTATCTGGATTATTTTGTGGTGGAGCATATTGATTAAAATTGTGACCTAATTATTGTTCCATTCTTTTATCAGGGTAGTTTTTGTGAAACTCCCTACTCTTTGCTAGATTTAACTCCCCTGATGGTCCAATCGTTTGTCTTTGAAATCTTGATCTATCATATTTTTTGTATTAGTATTGTCCTAGTGTCTACTTTGAGGCTCAAACTTTATGTTGTAGGGTTTGGGGATATCCCTAAAATCCCTTCTTCTCTTCTCCACCCTTCGTAGGAATAACCCCACTAGTATCATTTCTTGTATAGTCACTTTTTTTCCATTGATCCTTGCAAGAATTCACCCATCCTCGATGTTTCTCCTCCCTTAAAAACTCCCTCCTGCTCCACTACTACTCACCAAAGTTTGGCCTTCTACTTTTTGCCATTCTTTTTTTAAACTCTCAAACAATATTTTTTACTTAAAAGTGGAATTCCCCTTTTAGACATTTTATTTGTGGTGGACCTCATGGAAATGATTATTTTACTCATTTAATCTTATCCTCCTGAGACTACCCCAACCCCTTGAAAATATATATAAATAGAATGGATTTTGAAAGTAAAAGATCTCAAGTTTTTGTGCATCATCAATATAGACATTCTATAGATAAGAGAGAACAAGGTCAATAAGCATCATGAATATAGGCAATTTTAAGCATTCATGTATCATTTAGTATCACATTTGGAAGGTGTTGGAAATCTAATGGGAATGTGAGATGTTGAGAGGGGGGGGATTGGTGGGGTGGTGGATCAAGATCTTCAAAAACTCTTACCACTTCAAACATAAACCATACTAAGCATAATTCACCACATTAACCTTATATGAAACCAACCATGTAATATCATGTAATAACATGTAATACCATATCTAACATCTATAAACATGAATAAAACACATAAACAGGTAAACAACACTTGACACAAGATTTGGTAACACAGAAACCCTCCAAGGTGAAGGTAAAATTATGGTAGGGATAACACCCACAAAATCTTCACTAATGTAGTAACAAAATGCCCCTTATGGATATAATTTGATCACTTATGACGATCTACCTTGTGAGGGGTCTACTCTATTAAAAGCTTATAAGATTGTTAAGTCTACCTTTACAAAAGGATTTAACTTCACAATTAAGTAAGTACTCAAGAGATTTACAATAGGCCTGTTAGGACCACTCTGTTAAGAGATTCAACAGATACATTGATCATTTAGTCTACAATGATTATTGATAATGGATCTTCTCTTTCCAATAACTAATCACCTCACTATGACTAATCTACAATAACTCCTCACTACACTACTTGGTCACCTTATTCCTTCAACTCTTATTGATCACCTTATGCTTCCTTCAACTTGATTGCATGCAACCTTACAACTCACAATGACATATTATGTCTTGAAACTCTGCTTAAATAAACATCTTAATAAGTTTCTAGATTGCAATCAACGATCCTCATTCATCCTTTTTGCCACTTAAGCTTTCCAATTTTTTGATTGATTTTTTTTCCTGCATAGGTATTAGTGATGTGCAATTACATGTGTAATTACCTCCTTAATCTTCAGCTCGATTGAAGAAATATGTTTCATACTTGAAAAATGGTTGACATAATATTTTGTGTCATTCCAAACTCATATACTCAAATTGCATAACTCAACACATACAGTCTTTGAGGCGTAGTAGTGCTTGGCTCTTCCTGTTGATCCTCAACATATACTACACTCAACTTGAAATGTTTTCACTCTAAAATGCTTGACTTATAGAACACTCAACTTATATGATGTATTACCTTCTAGATAGCTTGGCAACTACTAACTACTCAACAACTATACGCTTCTTGACACATATTGAACTTGTGCACTTCTTCTCTTTATAGCTCAACCTTCATTATGGCTCGGTCACAATGTTGACTGAGCAACTCTACCTTGTGAATTTATAAGTATTTTGCACTAGTTGACTGTACTAAGATTTCATTTAGGGTCAAAAATCCCCCCCTTTGACATTAGTGGCAAAAAAACTTATTATGATCAAAATTTAACATAACAAAATCTTCAAAACATTTACTCCCCTCAGGGTGTACTCCATATCTATAGCTCGATCTGTATATTATATTAGCAAAATATTTTTCAAAATATTTTTACTGCTTAAAATCACTCCTTATTTCTCCAATACACATATGCATATCCATTCCCCTTGGTTTCTTAGTCATAATATGCATATCATTTATATTTTCCCCTTTTAAAATCTTCATACATATATCCCCCTTATTTCTGTCACTTTGTTGAATGGTGACATTCAATTGTGGCCTAGGGATTATACCAAATTCATTCAAAAATGGGTGGTGTAATCTCAAGATAATAGTCATTAATTTTTCCCAATTTCTCTTGAGGGTCTCAAGAACTTCCCTCTATATCTCCAAGATGGTTGTAAGATCCACCATATTGTCAGCTATATACAATTGTTGACTCTGTATAAGATCCTTGGAAATCTATAAATATCTTTGCATCACCTCCAAATGAAGTAATAACAATGCTTGAATAGACATGATTTCTGACCTTATGCTACATTCATCATGCAATAACTTCTTTGCTTCCTCTACAAAACTCTTATCTTTGGCAAATATACTCAATTGGAACTAGGATCCATGTTCAGATCTTGACTGCACTTTTGTGGATCTGCATCAATTTTGTCCATCTTCCCCATGATTACTTTTGTAAATCCTAGGACATTACAAATTTTGGAAAATAATTTATTTTCATTATTCACTAATTGCTCCAAATCGCTAACAAGAATGGAGAGCTCAACCTTCTTAAGTGCAATTTTAGTTACAATTTTCTGCAATACTTTGTTCTCAAACTTCCTTTCTAAGTGTCGTATGAATTTTTCTTATGTATCTATATTAGGATCATTAAGATTTTCAATAATCTCAACTATTTTTTCAATAATGGGGGCCTTTTCATCCAAGTTATCTACAACAACAACATCAAAAAATATATCCTTGATATCATATAATACATGTCTTTGTTGATGCTCTTTCCTCATCTCCTCTTGTTTTTCCTTCCTGCCTGGCAAGTTACTAAGTGTTTTCATTTTCTCAACTCTTTATTTAGATGTGTCCCAATTAGGAATCACAATCTTTTATTCAATATTAATAGGTTTACCCTTTATGGTATGTGGTAATTGTTTCATCTTTCTCTTCATTTTCTTACCTTTGGAATATAGAGTGTTGGAACTTGACATTGTTTGTTGTTATCCTTGTATAGGAACTTCTAGATTCAACTTCTATTGAGGCTCTCCATCTCTCTTGGTTTCCTCGGGTTTACTCTCTTGTTCAAATTCATGTTTCTTCTCCTTATCATCACCAATTTTAAGTTCATTGGTAGAACTCCATTGTCTAACCTCCTTTTCTCCCTCACTCAAAGGTCCTGAGGCATTTGGTCTATCACTTGTAGAAAACTAGTCTATTTTGTCTTCTTGACTCTTCTCATTCTTCTCAACCTTTGTACTAACATTATCATTTCCCTCTTTGGCATCATTTGTTTGTTCTTTCATTTGTGTGTTTTCTCCTTTATTAGCTAGTAGACTTTGATGCTCAACTTGACTCTCATTAACATCACCTTTAATAACATTTAGACTGAGTGAAATAATAGGAATAGTATAAAGAATAGACATTGAGTCTACATATTATGTACTCACATGTATGTCAGTCTTAGGATAATCCTTTAATTGTCCTATCACAAGGTTTGGA
Organism: Cupressus sempervirens; assembly: GCA_028749045.1. Lineage (NCBI taxonomy): Eukaryota > Viridiplantae > Streptophyta > Pinopsida > Cupressales > Cupressaceae > Cupressus > Cupressus sempervirens. The sequence goes on from CM053793.1 coordinate 739,506,528, forward strand.
TTCAACAAAATCTCATGTGTTGACTTGGATGTCGGAGCTTCCTTCTTCTTCTCTGGCTCAGTCAACATAGTCTTATTTTTTGGTTCAACTATAATATTTTCTTCATTTGGCACATCCTTAGTTGGGATAACCTCTAGCTCATTTTCAATTGTAATTGTGTTAGTTTGTCCTCCACTTTGTTGAACCATATATGTTGGATCATCATAAATGTCTCTTATGTTATCCAACTCTACCTTTTTAGGCTCAATATGCTCATCATAATCCTTCTTCTCATCATCAACCATTAGTCCATTAATCTTCTTCCAAATGATTTTACTTTCTTCTACTACATTTTTTGTTTTTCTTTTCAAAATCAAGAATGCTCTTCTCTTTGGAATAAATTTGCTATTATACTCACTCATGGCTTTGGAAATCTACTTCCTATTCAATTCTAACATAGCATTAGCAAGTGTGCCTTCTTTGATATGTCCCTCAATCTTCAATTCATGCTACCATCTTTCATCTATCCTTCCATACAATTCATTAGGTATCAAGTTACCTAACTCCAATGGTGTATACTTAAAATTTGTCATCATATCTAGAATTGCCTCTTCAACTTTAGCCTTGTTTACTGTATCCAAATTATCATACTTAATAAATTTGAATCCTATCATACCTACACTCCCCTTGATATTTTCACAAAATTCATCAATTATCTAGGGTGGCTTGTGCACTGCAACTTTGAATTGACTTGTGTCTTCTGACTCGATCTTTTCTTCATCATCTTTAAGTATGATCACCTTTCTCCTTTGTTTCTTTGCAAGTTTTTCAATTTAGCTTCTTCTATGGAATTCTTCCTCTTTGTCAATATTCTACCTTGAATAGGCTTAGTCACCTTAGTAACTTCTTTTTGAGGCTCGACCACTGCTATAGTAGATGCTCTAGTTCTTTTCCTTGTGACTCTTTGTGTTGTAGGGACAAGCATGGTAACCTTCTTTGTGCTTTTTCTTTTTTGTGGCTTAGCACGCACTATTTTGTTTCCTTTACCTTCAACTTCTTCTTCATGCCTTCTTATTCATCACTATAAATATCTTCACCTTTTCCCTTGGTGATCTGTAATGGTAGTTCTTGTTCAACTCTTTCACCAAAAGTTCTCTCTAGGCTTTCTATCATGCCTTTTCTTTTCTTCTTTATCTTGGGAGCATTAATCTGGACTATGGATTTTACTTTTGCAGTCTCATATTTTTCTAATGCATCAAAATCTTTGTCAACAGGTTAAACCAATAATGTAATAATTGTTGCAATAGCTTCATCAATATTAATCTCAAAGGTTGATAGTCTTAACCATACAAATCTAGGAATAACCACTTGTACATATGTCCTATCAGTGTCCACTAGAAAATAAATGTCATCATAGTACTTATCAACTAAGGATTGGAGAATCCTTGTCCTATTTTCATCTTTTTCTTGAATTCCTCAAAGTATCTATCCATGACCTTTTCAAAGTTGTCTCTCAATTGATTGATAAACACATTGTTTTGTTGTGTTACAAGCTTCTTCTTACTCCATGTAACATCTCCTATGGTGGGGAAATAATTTTAACATAAAAGAATATACAAACAAGTAATGAACCAAACTTACACATACTATTATTTGCCTTTCTGATACTTTCAAGATTCTCATCCAAATACCTCTGTTGTAAGTTGACAAGATCATAGTTGTGATCTTTCTTCATAATTTTCCATGCAACATCCACAACAATAAAGAAAACATTATCTAGTTGACTAGACTGATAAAATTTGTGCACAATAACCCTTACAACAAACTTAATCTCAACATTTGTAATGGTGGAAATGCTCATTCCATGTTTCTTCCATATTTCCAATATATTCACCTCAACGAAATCCTCGCTCTGGCAATGAATATTTTTTACCTTATGCGTAACATGGTAGCCAGTAACTCGGTGAATGATTTGCCTGGTTAACTTAATTGGTTTTGTTTTCAACCACACCTTCATGTCATGAACTCAACTCAAGACAATATTTATCCATTCAATCTTAAAAACCCTTGGAAATTTTAAGGCATAAGTAAGCCCTTTCTTGGCAATATGCTTGTGTTCATCCTTTATTCTCCCATCTATGCATAACTTGTCATATGCATTACTCTCAGCGAGATTGAGGATAGAGCTCCAAAAGAATCACCCTTCACTATAACCTTAAGATATGCCTTGAATTTTGGTGGTTTACACACTTCATTCCTAACCAATTCAACATTACTAACTTTAGATGTCACCTTCTTCTCTGTTGTTGATGAATTAGATGCCATAATGTTGATTTAGGGTTTGATCACAAAACTTTGCTTCACTCAAATTCAACATAAACCCCATAATAAGCTTCCAATGTCGATGAAACACACTAAGACCTTACAAAAATCACTCAACAACACACATAAATCACTCTAGTTTTTGAAAAATCAAATGCAAAGTGGTTGAAATGTATGATAAAACTCACTACATAGGCCAAAAATGTGATTTAAGGCCTCTTAATGTTTTGTACCTATAGTGGGTGCAATATAGGTTGTCTCAGCCACTATGGCAAAACTTGATAGTAACACTTCAAAACTCCTTCATCTTACTTGGAGAATACCATTACTCAATCACTTAACAATTTACTCAGTTGCTTAACACTTTCTAAACTTTCAATATTGATACTCTGCCATCACTAACTTTGCAACTTAGTATCTAAACATTCACTCGGTTAATATTACCAATATGTATTTATGCATTTGATATTATGCTAATTTGGACTTTTAGGCTTTCAATATTAGGAACTGATGTATGATTTGACAATTTGAAATACAATTCCATACATACCTCTTTATCTTAGTTTGTGGTGTTGGAATCACCCGATCCATTGGATTGGGTGATCACAACTTCATTATTTCCACTATTGCCTCCTTCACATTTCTTCTTCCTAGTTTGATTCATCTAGCTTCTTACTTTTTTAGCATTAACTTATGCTTTTCCATTGTTCTCTTCATCATTAGGTGTTGATGCTTGGTTCCTACATTCTTTAGGTGACCGTGTAACACCTTGCCAAGGAACCCAAAAGAAATTAACGTAAAGTATCACTAAGTTTGCCAAACATTTTTTTTAAGATTAAAACAATAAGAGATAACATAGCCAAAGCAATAACTCATATACATACAAACAATCCATAAACAAATTACATCTCTTAAGGGTTCCATGACGTTGAATCACATACATAAGTTTTATTAACACTAAGTCTAATACATAACAAATCCACATCATAGAATAACCATAAGTACAAATCTAATTAAATAATATACAATTACATAAAATGCCGCATGGCATAACTAGAATGCATAATCATCCACTGTACAAGTTATAGGGTATGAAAATCTCAAAGAATATACATCATGTCAAAAGATCTCCAAATAATCAAGTATAGTACAACATAATATAACCATCCAAGAGAAACACAAGATCAGAATGAAAGGAATAGTTGCACAAGTACATCCAATAATGACATCCAACTTTCAAATCTCAATGGTATAAGAAACACTGCCACCCAACCTAGTGGAACCTAAATGACTCGCTCCCACGTGTTTAGAAGATAATCTCAAGTCCCATACAGATATCAATCCCAAAAGTCACCAACATCTAGGTCAAAGAAAACCTGATAACAATCTATCTCAAAGGGACCAAGACACAACTAACACCTAAACCCAAAGGCAACAAAGACACGTAGGAAATTTACTATGTAAGTGGGAAAGTATCATCGCATGAGTCAACTCTAAGGTTACCCTGACAACCTCTCTAGACTCTAACCCTCTAGTGAATCTATGCAGCATTAGTATCCTTTCATATAGACAAGGCATACTAATGAGGCAAGGTCACAACCAAGAATCCTCTCTACTCCCTTCCTAGCTTGTACTAGCACTCGAGGCATTGGCGAGAAAAACCACTAACTCTTTTTAATTCATTTTAGACCCATTTAATGAAATGTTATCACTTATTAAAATAACCTACAATAGGTTAGCCAGGTCGCCTCTTTAGGGATTTGACCTCCATTGTAAGACACTTCCCAACATACATAAAGACATAAAGACAACCTACCCTAAGCTAAAAATAGCATAAAGTCTCATAATATCACAATAGACCACATCAATTCTATACAAGCAACTAGAAATCACAATATAACCACTAATCCATAGCTCAAAGATCAATTCACAAAACCATGACAACACATATAACATCATAAAATAATAACTCCCAAGCCTCTAGTAAACATCCAAAATTGGTAAACATACTAAGTCAACCCCAATCCCAACAAGTGTAGTTTCATAATTTGCTTGGTTTTGAAAACATAAGATTTTGATTTACAAAAAAGGCCAAGTTTTCATTCTACACCTGTCATATTTCCTAAGATCTTCGATTCAGAAGAATCTCAGAAGACTCAATAGTTCATTAAAAGTCATCTAAATATAAAAATCCATATTTTCATTTTACATAAAAATGAACTACCCTTTTAATAAAATCCAACTTCATTAAAAATTCTTTGATTTAAAATAAAATAAAATTATAATACAACTTAGTGATAATTATAAAACTAAATCTATTTAATAAATAAAATTTAATAATTAATAATAAATTATCAATAAAATAATATTAATTTATTTATTAATAACAATAAGTATTAATTTAATAGTATAATTATTATTATTATTAATTAATAACAATATCAAATAATAAATAAACTAATTTTTGAAAAACTATATGTAAATCTTTATTTAATAATAGAAGATAAAAAAAAATTGTATGACATATCTTTTAAGGCCCATAGGTCACTGCGTACAATAGCTTTGCTGCTTAGGCAACCTCAGCTACTGTAGTAGCTAGGACTACTATTAGTAGCCTTGCCTTCCCAGCCAAGCTACAATGCAACTTGGGGATAGGGAGGTAATGACCCCAATCCCCCTCTTTTTAAATTTTAATTTTTTTTATTAAAAATGCAAAGAGAGTTGGAATCCAAAGCCCCCGCCCCGCCCCCCACCCGCTACCCCACAAACACATTTAAAAAATGATTTTTCTAGTATTGTTAAATTCTCATTTTAATAGTCGTTAATGGGCCTTCAAGGGTTAATCCTCGATAAATGAAAGAAATATGTTTTTGGCAGCCACCAGAGGAAGGCTGGATTAAAATTAATTTTGATGAAGTTTCTCGAGGTAACTTGGACATATTTGGATGCAAATGTATTGCATGGGATCATGAAGGCAATTATGTGGCCTTTATTACAAAAAGACTAAGGGATGGGACTAATAACGTGGCAGAATGTGAAGTAACAAAAGAGACCATTTTGTTAGGAGTCAAGTTGGGCATCAAACGAATGCACTTGAAAGGAGTCTTAGAGATTATTATCAATGGGATCAAAAAAGGCAAACTTGAGTCTTGGCATCTGGATAACCACATTAATTAGATTAAGTGCCTTTTGTTGGAGTTTGATGACTACAGAGTTTCCCATTGATGCAGGAGCATCTCAGGATGGTTGGCTATCCTACATGATTAAGGGATTTCGTGGGGTTGAGTGGAACTATTTGGGTCTTGGGTAGTTAATTTTGATGTATGTAATAATTATTATAAGCCTTTAAAGGAATTTGGCATTTAATTTCTGTTGGAGGTTGACTTGTGGCTCTTCAAGCATTTAATGTTAGGTTTATTTAGTTTTTAGCATTTTGCACTGACTTGTGGCTTAGATGGGTATAAGTAAGGGTTGTGGTGAAGTCTTTAGTCATGATTTGTCCATCTTGGAGAAGAGAAGTTGGTAGAGGAGCGAATTTTGAAGAAAGCTAGTAGCTGAGACTTGGGAAACAAGGAGATTGCTTGGTGGGCTTGCAAGCACAAATTGAGATCTTGAGGTTTCTACTAGAGTGTGGATCTAGACTAGCTAGGGTTATAGACTGGATCTTGATGGATCTTGCAGAACTATTACTTTATATTTGGTCGTAATCAGGAAGGCCTTATAGCCTAGCACATTGCATGTAATCAGTTATATCTATGAATAAATTATTGTGACTTGGCTTCCAATCTTGCATTGTTATTGTGTTTCTATTGTGTGGTTATTTGCTGGGGGCTAGGACATCTCCTTTGGGGATTCTCCTACCTTGCACTACATCAGATGGTATCAGAGAAAAGGTTGTTCATGAGTGTGTAGACTGAGCGCCAAAGTTGAGGTAGTTTGCACCAAGATCTTGTGAAGAGGATTTATTAGGGTTTGTGAAGATGCCTCCAAGAAGATTGGACTCGAGGGCTATTGATGATCTTAGTGATGTTGTAGAAGAAAGGATCTCTAAGGAGGTTAAAGAAGATTTTAGATCTGAAATAGCAGAGGTTAAAGTCACTTTCAGATCTGAGATGGAGGAGGTTAGAGCAAAGTTCAAATCTTAGATAGCATTGATGAAGAGTGAAATGATTACTAAAATGTGAGTGCTTTAGGTGGTGTACCTCGGCATGTGGGTACTGAAGGTAGCTATGAGGAAGTTGTTGAAGACTTTAAATTTGTTGTATTGAGTGGTGAGGCCAAAATTGATCGTGTGGAGAGACCTATGGGAAATATGGTTGGTCAGTTTGCTAGACTTGGATCTCAGTTGAAGTTGAAGCATAAGATGGAGGTTTCTAATTTCTTGGGTACTTTGAATCCTAAAGACCTAATTGATTGGATTGGTAAATTGGAAGACTATTTTGAGCTTGAGGATATTGAGGATCTACTCAGAGTAAGGTTGGCACAAACTAAGTTGAAGGGACATGCTACTCTTTGGTGGAAGCAATTGCAAAGGAATGGAGAAGAGTAAGGTGGAATGAAGATCACTAGGTGGAGATTGATGGTGACTAAGTTGAAGGCTAAGTTCATTCTTGTTGATTATGGACTTGAGTTGTTTAAAAGATTGTAGAATCTGAAACAGATGGATATGACTGTGAAGGATTAGACCAAGGAGTTCTACAAGTTGACTATTCGATCTGGGCATAGAGAATTGTCAAAGGAGAACGTGATGCAATATATTAATGGTCTGAGATTTAATATTCAGGATGAGGTTGGTATGCTAAATATTTCTTTAGTTGAGAATGCTTATCATTATGCTTTGAGAGTAGAGGAGAAGCTAAAGAGGAAGAATCAAGGTAGTTCCCAATGGAAGGGGAAGCAAGATAGTTTAGCACAATTTAAACTGAATGTAGAACGTGAACCAAAACTTGTTGAACAGAAAAGAAGGATAGGTGGAGGTGGGTTCAAAGGTAATTGTTCAGGTGTGGTCAAGAAGGGCATATATCTTTTGAATGTCTGATTGGTAGGACAATTGTTATTGTGAATGAGGTTGCAGTCCCGGATAGTCAGCCTGAGAAAGGAGAGAGTTTGTTGGCTTGATGAGTATTGGTTGGTGGAAGGATACTAGATTCCTATTAGAGAACTAGTTTGTTCAAGACTTGTTGTAAGTCTAGTGATAAATTCTACAAGGTGATTGTAGATGGTGGTAGTACTGATAACCTTGTTGTTGAGGAGATAGTTCAAAAACATGATTTGAAGAGAGTGAGACATTCTTATCCTTATAGGATTGGTTGGTTGCAAGGTGAGCATGCTTTGGAAGTAAGGAAGCAGTGTCTTGTTGATTTCTAGATTGGGCAGTATAAGGATCAATTGTTGTGTGATATTGTTGACATGAACAATTGTCATGTGTTGCTTGGTAGACCTTGGCAATATGATTTCAATGTTATGCACGATTGTGTCAAGAATGCGTTTACAATTGAGAAAGGCGGTAGGAAGCATTCCCTGATTCCTTTTCTGAATGAAGAGGTTGATAGAAGGAACCTAAGTATTGGCAGCTGAGTTGAGTTGGCAGATTCTGAAAGGGTTAGCAATCATATGGACAAAAAACTTGTAGAACACCAAGAATAGAAAAGAAAAATAAGAGAAAGGGAAAGAGTGTACAAGTTGAAGACTTGGAGGATATGTATGTGAAGAACTAGTTTGGTATTTATGTGTTGAATCTCGAAAGATGTTCTTCCAGCTACTAAGAACATCTTTTCACACCTAGGGAATCTGATGCAGGAGCATCTCGAGATGGTTGGCTATCCCACATGATTAAGGGATTTGGTGGAGTTGAGTGGACCTATTTGGTTCTTGGGTAGTTAATTTTGATGTATTTAATAATTATTGTAAGCCTTTAAAGGCATTTGGCATTTAATTTATATTGGAGGCAGACTTGTGGCTCTTCAAGCATTTAATGTTAGGTTTATTTAATTCTTAGCATTATGGGCTAATTTGTGGCTTAGATGGGTATAAGTAGGGGTTATATTGAAGTATTTAGTCATGATTCATCCATCTTGGAGAAGAGGAGGTGGTAGAGGAACAAATTTTGAAGAGAGCTAGTAGCTAAGGCTTGGGAAACAAGGAGATTGCTTGGTGGGCTTGAGAGCACAAGTTGAGATCTTGACGTTTCTACCAGAGTGTGGATCTGGACTAGCTAGGGGTTGGATTAGATCTTGAGGGATCTTGTATAACTATCACTTGCTTTGTATTTGGTCATAATCGGGAAGGCCTTACAACCTGACACATTGCATGTAATCAGTTATATCTATGAATAAATTATTGTGACTTGGCTTCCAATCTTGCATTGTTATTGTGTTTCCATTGTGCGATTATTTGTTGGGGGCTAGGACATCTCCTTTGGGGACTCTCCTACCTTGCACTGCATTACCTATGTCTATAGAGAGGTAAATATGGTGGCTGATAAATTGGCCAACCTAGGAGCAAATGCCCCTTTAGAAAACAGAATGAATTTTTTGAAGACTTTGGTCTTCTCAAACTTGATTGAAGATGGTGTGTTTTTAGTGGCATCATATCATTATTATCTACCCACCTCCTTTTGAAGGAGTGAATTATAATTATTAACCCTCGATCAAGAACACTTATGATCAAGCGATCCAATACACATGACAAAGGATCTACATCGAGGAGTATTTTGAAATGTGCACTTCTAAATCCTTCGTGGGAGTATTTTTAAGTAGGAGAAGGACCTCATTTTTCACAAGCATTTGAGTAGAGTTTTCTAAAATGGCAGCTAATTTATCCTTGGAGTCAGATAATCAAATGCAAGCTTGTGAAGTAAAAATTTTGGTATGACACCTGAAGAATGTCTTCCTCATTGAGGACCAGGATATCATTAGCTATGTTATGAAGATTTTTGGCCCAAAGTACTTGGATTCATATTGGAGGAGGACCAATCTAAACATAGTCTCACTCTTTATTGCTCTAGCTTTTCTCATTGGTGATACAAAAGAGGAAATTTGACGGGTCATAGTTGTGTGTATTGATCCATAGTGGCTTTTGGGAGTTGATGAGATCATTGATAGGGCTGAGTTAGGGAAAGGGTTGGATATGGAGCAGGAACCTTAGAGGAAGATTGGAGGAGACTCATAGTTATAGGCTCTGGTAGTTGTAGTGCCTGCCCCTAAGTCGCATTTCTGTCATCCTTGCCAAACTCTTTTAGGCCAATTTATGTTTGATGATTAGTATTATTATTTTAGAGATTATCAGATGTTGTTGTACACTCAGTTTATTATATGATGAGATTACTTGGTACTCTATATTTCATGCATGTATGATGATTATTCAATATTTTCAGTTATCGATGATGATTAGTTAGATGGTTTATTATCACACGTGTTTTCTTATGGATACTTACCCCATACTGCATGTGTATGGTGTGCGTGTTTGTTTTCTTTATGTATGGTGTTTCTGATGTGGTTAAGGAAGGGAGTCGTAGTCACCTGCTAGTCGGGATCTACACGATACACCACTTCCTGCCATTGTCTGTTTAGCTTAGAATATTGTGTCCGTACATGCGTGAATTTTATGCAGGTTGCAGGTACCGGGTATCGACTTCCTTGAATTGCCAAGATGAGCGTACCCTATCGCATTATCTCAATGGTAAGAGAGGGGAGATAAACTCTTAAGTCCAAATCCTAAACCCTTTAGCCAATTGTCCTAATTGATAATTAGGACAAGTATCTGAGTTAAGTACCCTCCGAATGCATCAAATGATGTTATTTCGTGATTATAACCCTTTTTGTTTGATTTAGTATGGTTCTTCTATGATGGGTTTTTATATGTTGCTTTATGAGTCCTTGATGTATTTTCTATTAATTAAGTTTAATTAAAAAGATTAATTAATGATTTAATTTAATAGAAAATTATTATGATATTTTAATATTTAATTATATTTAATTAATTGAGAAATTAATTAAATAAAAAGAATTAGATTTGGAGATAAAAGTTTAAGGATAATTTAGAACATTATAATATTTATTTAATTTAATAATAATATATTTAGAGTTCATTTTTAAATAAATGATAAATATTATTATTAATTGAATTAATAAATATTTTATTAATTAAGTTATTAAAATGAATTAAGAAGTGGAAAAGATATTAAATTATTAAAAAGATTCTACATTGCATGATGCGTGCATAAGTTTAAAATAAAAGAAATTTATTAAAAAGATTAATTAATGATTTAATTTAATAGAGAATTATTTTGATATCTTTAATATTTAATTAATTGAGAAATTAATTAAATAAAAGAACTAAATTTGGAGATCAAAGTTCAAAGATAAATTTAGAACAGGATAATATTTATTTAATTTAATAATAATATATTTAGAGTTCATTTTTAAATAAATTCTAAATATTATTGTTAATTAAATTAATTAAATATGTTATCAATTAAGTTCTAAAATAAATTAAAAGTTGAAAGATATTAAATTATTAAGAATTCTAGATCGCATGATCTAAGCATGAGTTTAAATATGAGAATTAAATTAAAAGATTAAATAATAGAAATTAATAATGTTATTTTAATTTCATGAAGTGCACATGAGATTAAAGTAATAAATTAATCTAAAATAGAAGTCAAGTAGAATATTAAATAAAGTTATTTAATAAATCAACTTAATGCGCATGAAAGATGAATGCAAAATAAAATAAAAGATAAGAAAGGTTAATTGGAGTTAACTCAGTTGTGCAAAGAGTCTTCTCGGGTGAACGCACAATTAAGTGCCCCGGTTTGAGGAGAAAATTTGCTTATCACAAACGTTGGGGGTTCATTCTTGAAAAGGGGGGAATTGGAGACAACATTTTTAGAGACGAATTTGGATGCGGATTTTGGGAGGCAAATCTTCTCACAATTCTTGGGTGTTTGTGTGTTAGCATCAGATTCAGGTAGGGTCTTGTGTTTTGATCATTGCTTGAATTATGCAATTTGATATTTTTGTCTACTTCGTGATTGTAAGAACTTGTCTTCTCAAATTTCATTGTATGAATGTGTCAATTCTTCATTCTGGACCTTTTTGCTATTCGATTTCATCTGTAAATCTAGATTGGAGAACCATTTTAGAAAACCTCGTTCGTAGGTAAAAAGGGAAATTGGGATCAAATTGGGATCTGTGTTTAATTAATAGACTTAAAGAATTTAAATTTGGCAGGAGTTTGAATCTTTGGAAATGAAAATTGTAGTTGAAAATTCGAATGGTTAATATTATTTTCTCTATCAGATTATATTTGTGAATGTTTATAAAAAAAAAAAAATTAAAATTAAAAATTTAGAATTAATTAATTATAAAATATATGTAATAATAAAACATATATTATTGAACTTAAATGAGAAGGGTTGTCTTTTAATAAACATTAATTATTTTATATATATTGTTAAATAAATCTAATTTAAAATAAACTTAATTTTATACATTTATAAAATTAAAAAAAAAATTAAAAAATATAAAAATATAAAAAAAAATTATTAATTAAATATTTTGGGTGGGGCGGGGCCACCACTTCCCACGCCCCACACGCTCCCCCACGACTGTCGCAGCAGGTGGACGGCAGGCCGGCGGGCCTTTAAAAACGCCAGTGTTTTTTTTTTTTTTTTTTTAAATATTACGATTTAAAAATTTTATAAATCGTTTTTAAAATTTTTTTTTAAAAAAACGTTTTAAATAGAATTACTTTATTTAATATTGTTATTAGATAATTTTAAATTATTAAATTTTAAATTATATTGAAATTTTATTATTATTTATTAATAATTTTATAAATAAATAAATTATTAATAAATATAATATGATTTCTTATGTATCATTAATTAATCTTAGTTATAGTTTGACTTAATTAAGATTAATTAAATCGAATATTTGTGTAAGCAAGTTTAATATTATAACATCGATTTTAATGGAAGCTCAGATTATTATAATCAACAAGGATTATTAATAATTTAATTATTACCTTAGATTGTTTTAGGACTTTGACTTAAGATCAATTAAGGGTAATTAGGTGTTTCATTTGGAGTTAGGAACGGGTTAATTTGTAAAGGTGAACTATGGGTTCTATCTGTTTAAAACATACGTTCAACTGAAAATGGAAACCTCACATTTACTCAATAGTATATTATCAATCAAATTGAACTATAAAACTTTTTATTTGAAAATAAACACTGAAAAATGAAACCTTATTGTTTAACTCAACTGTATATTTCAAATCAAAACCAATTGTGAGACTATGATGTTTTCTATATATTGTTTATGTTTGAGTGTTATGGGGTTGGTTTAGCGTTGACCAGTTTAGGTTGTCCCCAAAGGCTCGGGGTTGTGAATGTGATGTTATGATGATTTGTTCTCGATCTTTTCAAACCAACCAAGGTAATGTGATAGTATGCTCTATGATGGATGTATTTACTGTTTGTTATTGCTTTCCAATTTCCTTGTGTGAAGCTGAGGTGTATGTATTTGAGATACTTGACTTAACCATTTTTGAGTCTCGATCAGTTATACTTGGTTTGCTTTTCGGTCGCTTGAGAGGACTGAAGTGTTTGTTATGTTCTTGATGATGTCATGTTTTGACTTGACCATTTTGGAGTCTTCGATCAATATTGTAATTTACTATTGGGATACTTTCTGGTTGCTCATTGGAGAACCATTGGATTTTGTGATTTATCATTGATGCCTTCAATTGCTGATAGAGAATTGTCGTGATCATATGATTATTATTGGATGCTTATCTGTTGCTCATGAAGAACTGATGTAATTTTGTGGCTTATCTTTTATGATGTTTTTCAGTTGCTTGTATAGGACTGAGGTGATTTTATTATGATTCATGATTTGTGATTTCATGAGCCTAGGGTAGGTTATCTATGTGTAGATTCGGGAAGTGGCTTGCAATGGGGATCGGGGCCCTAAGAGGCTACCTGGAGTAACCCATTGTAAGTTGTTTTAATAAGTGAAAACATTTATACTAAATAAGGGAAAATGAACCTAATAAGATAATTGTATGTTCTCTCCCATGCCTTGAGTGCTAGTACAGACTAGGATGGGGTAGAGAGAATGCTTGGTTACGACCTTGCATTCCATAGTATGCCTCGTCAGTACGAGAGGATACTAATGGCCGCAGGGATCAGTAGGGACCCGGGATTCCTAAGGGATTGCTCGGGTAACTTCTATGTGACTTTTGCGATGACACTTTCCCGCTTGCATATTAGGTTTCCTACGTGTCTTTGTGGTGCCTCTAGGTCTAGATGTCTATCTATGTTGGAACCCTTGAGTTAGTATACTTTTAGGATTTCCCAGACTTAGAGAGTACTTGTGTTTTGTGTTTTGATACCTTGTTTGGGACTTGAGACTATCTCCTCAGCGCGGTGGGAGTGGACCATTTAGGTTCCACGCGGTCGGGTGGTAGTGCTTTTACTCTTACCATTGAGATCCATTCCGTGGTCACCGTGGCTGGAGATTTCGTGATTGGCTTTTACCTTCACTATGTTCTTGGATTATTATGATGGATGGTTAGATTTTATGATAGATGTTTTATCATTATGGATGTATGGATGTATCATGTATGGTGAATAGTTTCATATATTTTTACTGTACCTTGTATCATGGATTTGAGGATGTTGTATCTTGATCTTTACATATGTATATTCTTTTAAACCTTTCATACCCTGTGACATGTACAGTGGATGATGGAGCATTCCGAATTAATTTGCCAAGGAGCATTCGGAACAAATGTATATTATGGACATTGGAGTTTCTAATTATTCTTTATTATGTATGTATTAGTTGTTAGACTTAGAATTTAATTAAATTTAAACGTGACTCAACATCTTGGGATCTTTAAGAATTGTAACTTGCAATGTATGGTTGTCGATGATTACATGTTATTGCTTCCGCTACTATGTGTTTGATGTGTATGCTATTCATTCTTACTTTAAAAAAAAAAAAAAAATGTTTAGCAAACTTAGTGAAACTTTAGGTTAATTCTTTTGGATCCCTTGGCGGGGCGTTACATCTGGTATCAGAGCCTGAGTTTCTACATTGGGAGCTCTGGGTATATTGGAACGCCACTAGTGTTAACTAGTTGAACAAAAATGCAAACCTTAAACTGGAACTTGAAACTAGTTGAACTGAAACATTATGTAAACTATTAGTTACCTATTTTTCATACTTCAACACTTAGGCTTCAAAAGTGAAATCATACTTAAACTGAAATTATAGGTAAACTGAAAATTGAAAATATATTGTTTGCAAAACATGTGTCTTTTATCTATGTGTTTCAGTAGTATGTTTCATGGTTATTTTAGCATCTTGTGTCTTGGATATTATTGTAGGATGGTATTTGGGACGAGATCTTCCGTTAGAGGCCGTAGCCTTGGCCGTGGCAGAGGTCGTGGACAAGGCAGAGGTATTAGTGTTCATGAGTCTATCCACGAGAGCCCCATTCAGGAAGAGAATAGGGAAGAGCATGTCAGTGAGCATCAGGAAGAGAACCATAGAGAGGAGCATGCTGACTCGGAGGAGGTTGACATGAGGCAATTGATGCGAACCATCATTGATCGCCTACCTCCTATTCTTGAGCAGGATAGAGCACATTGGGCAGGACATGAGCATAGACCTAGGTCTAGGAGCCCTCTGAGGGATCGACATAGATCCATTGTATCTTCACAGATGAAGGACCTTCAGAGGTCCAGGGTCAAGCCCTTTAATGGGCAGGGTTCTGGATATGTAGCTGAGCAGTGGCTTATTGCCCTTGACAGGATTTTTGCTATGCAGGACTTTGACAGTAATGTCAAAGCGAGGTTTGCTATCACCAACCTAGAGTTCTTTGGGGCCACCTGGTGGACTATCGAGGAAAAGAAGTTGGGCATTAGCATGGACAGTGTCACATGGGAGTTATTCTTAGAGAGCTTCCGTGAGCGATTCCTACCAGAGGAATGGAAGCAGCATAGAGCAGATGAGTTCCATAACCTAAGACAGTACACTATGACTGTTATAGAGTATGAGCGCAAGTTCTTTGAGCTCATGCCCTTTTCAGGATTCAGTGACAACCCAGCGCAGTTGGCACAACATTTCATTAGAGGTTTGAACAACCGTTTAATTGGGGGTGTTAAGGTGTTTGAACCTAAAACCCTCAAGGATGCGGTACATCGAGCTGTCCTTGTAGAGCAGAGTGTGAACTTAGGACATGGGGGTTTTGTAGGAGCACCTTCAGCATCAGGATCGAAGGGTGGTCAGGGAACAGGTGGCAATAGGAAACCTCCTACTGGGGGTAATCAGCGGCAGGAGGGTACTTATCCTCCAGCACAGAGTGGTGGTGGTGGTTCCAATACTAGGAACTATCACAACGCTCAGCGCAACAAGCACATCCAGTATGACCAACCATCTCAGAGTGTTCAGTCTTATCCTAGTGGGGGTAGTTTCCAACAGTCTAGTGCACCTAAAGTTCAGAGGAGATTCAATGGAGAGTGTTTCTCATGTGGACAACGCGGACACAAGTCGTCTCGTTGCCCTCAAGGGAAACCACAATTCTCAGGCCAGAGACCTGCAGCTTCAGAACCCATAGTTGGTGGCATGGATAGAGCCCAGAGAGTGTACTCAGTGGAGTCTTATCCTCCTACGGGGGGAAAGGGTCCAATGGGACCCACACAATGAGTCCTTAGCTTTTCTTTTCTTGTAGGCTTCCAGGAGTAAGCCTAAGTCTAGGGGGGTGGATGTAGTGCCTGCCCCTAAGTCGCATTTCTGTCATCCTTGCCAAACTCTTTTAGGCCAATTTATGTTTGATGATTAGTATTATTATTTTAGAGATTATCAGATGTTGTTGTACACTCAGTTTATTATATGATGAGATTACTTGGTACTCTATATTTCATGCATGTATGATGATTATTCAATATTTTCAGTTATCGATGATGATTAGTTAGATGGTTTATTATCACACGTGCTTTCTTATGGATACTTACCCCATACTGCATGTGTATGGTGTGCGTGTTTGTTTTCTTTATGTATGGTGTTTCTGATGTGGTTAAGGAAGGGAGTCGTAGTCACCTGCTAGTCGGGATCTACACGATACACCACTTCCTGCCATTGTTTGTTTAGCTTAGAATATTGTGTCCGTACATGCGTGAATTTTATGCAGGTTGCAGGTACCGGGTATCGACTTCCCTGAATTGCCAGGATGAGCGTACCCTATCGCATTATCTCAATGGTAAGAGAGGGGAGATAAACTCTTAAGTCCAAATCCTAAACCCTTTAGCCAATTGTCCTAATTGATAATTAGGACAAGTATCTGAGTTAAGTACCCTCCGAATGCATCAAATGATGTTATTTCGTGATTATAACCCTTTTTGTTTGATTTAGTATGGTTCTTCTATGATGGGTTTTTATATGTTGCTTTATGAGTCCTTGATGTATTTTCTATTAATTAAGTTTAATTAAAAGGATTAATTAATGATTTAATTTAATAGAAAATTATTATGATATTTTAATATTTAATTATATTTAATTAATTGAGAAATTAATTAAATAAAAAGAATTAGATTTGGAGATAAAAGTTTAAGGATAATTTAGAACATTATAATATTTATTTAATTTAATAATAATATATTTAGAGTTCATTTTTAAATAAATGCTAAATATTATTATTAATTAAATTAATAAATATTTTATTAATTAAGTTATTAAAATGAATTAAGAAGTGGAAAAGATATTAAATTATTAAAAAGATTCTACATTGCATGATGCGTGCATAAGTTTAAAATAAAAGAAATTTATTAAAAAGATTAATTAATGATTTAATTTAATAGAGAATTATTTTGATATCTTTAATATTTAATTAATTGAGAAATTAATTAAATAAAAGAACTAAATTTGGAGATTAAAGTTCAAAGATAAATTTAGAACAGGATAATATTTATTTAATTTAATAATAATATATTTAGAGTTCATTTTTAAATAAATGCTAAATATTATTGTTAATTAAATTAATTAAATATGTTATCAATTAAGTTCTAAAATAAATTAAAAGTTGAAAGATATTAAATTATTAAGAATTCTAGATCGCATGATCTAAGCATGAGTTTAAATATTAGAATTAAATTAAAAGATTAAATAATAGAAATTAATAATGTTATTTTAATTTCATGAAGTGCACATGAGATTAAAGTAATAAATTAATCTAAAATAGAAGTCAAGTAGAATATTAAATAAAGTTATATAATAAATCAACTTAATGCGCATGAAAGATGAATGCAAAATAAAATAAAAGATAAGAAAGGTTAATTGGAGTTAACTCAGTTGTGCAAAGAGTCTTCTCGGGTGAACGCACAATTAAGTGCCCCAGTTTGAGGAGAAAATTTGCTTATCACAAACGTTGGGGGTTCATTCTTGAAAAGGGGGGAATTGGAGACAACATTTTTAGAGATGAATTTGGACGCGGATTTTGGGAGGCAAATCTTCTCACAATTCTTGGGTGTTTGTGTGTTAGCATCAGATTCAGGTAGGGTCTTGTGTTTTGATCATTGCTTGAATTATGCAATTTGATATTTCTGTCTACTTCGTGATTGTAAGAACTTGTCTTCTCAAATTTCATTGTATGAATGTGTCAATTCTTCATTCTGGACCTTTTTGCTATTCGATTTCATCTGTAAATCTAGATTGGAGAACCATTTTAGAAAACCTCGTTCGTAGGTAAAAAGGGAAATTGGGATCAAATTGGGATCTGTGTTTAATTAATAGACTTAAAGAATTTAAATTTGGCAGGAGTTTGAATCTTTGGAAATGAAAATTGTAGTTGAAAATTCGAATGGTTAATATTATTTTCTCTATCAGATTATATTTGTGAATGTTTATAAAAAAAAAAAATAATAATAATTAAAAATTTAGAATTAATTAATTATAAAATATATGTAATAATAAAACATATATTATTGAACTTAAATGAGAAGGGTTGTCTTTTAATAAACATTAATTATTTTATATATATTGTTAAATAAATCTAATTTAAAATAAACTTAATTTTATACATTTATAAAATATAAAAAAAAATTAAAAAATATAAAAATATTAAAAAAAATTATTAATTAAATATTTTGGGTGGGGCGGGGCCACCACTTCCCACGCCCCACACGCTCCCCCACGACTGCCGCAGCAGGTGGACGGCAGGCCGGCGGGCCTTTAAAAACGCCAGTGTTTTATTTTTTTTTTAAAAAATATTACGATTTAAAAATTTTATAAATCGTTTTAAAATTTTTTTTAAAAAAAACGTTTTAAATAGAATTACTTTATTTAATATTGTTATTAGATAATTTTAAATTATTAAATTTTAAATTATATTGAAATTTTATTATTATTTATTAATAATTTTATAAATAAATAAATTATTAATAAATATAATATGATTTCTTATGTATCATTAATTAATCTTAGTTATAGTTTGACTTAATTAAGATTAATTAAATCGAATATTTGTGTAAGCAAGTTTAATATTATAACATCGATTTTAATGGAAGCTCAGATTATTATAATCAACAAGGATTATTAATAATTTAATTATTACCTTAGATTGTTTTAGGACTTTGACTTAAGATCAATTAAGGGTAATTAGGTGTTTCATTTGGAGTTAGGAACGGGTTAATTTGTAAAGGTGAACTATGGGTTCTATCTGTTTAAAACATACGTTCAACTGGAAATGGAAACCTCACATTTACTCAATAGTATATTATCAATCAAATTGAACTATAAAACTTTTTATTTGAAAATAAACACTGAAAAATGAAACCTTATTGTTTAACTCAACTGTATATTTCAAATCAAAACCAATTGTGAGACTATGATGTTTTCTATATATTGTTTATGTTTGAGTGTTATGGGGTTGGTTTAGCGTTGACCAGTTTAGGTTGTCCCCAGAGGCTCGGGGTTGTGAATGTGATGTTATGATGATTTGTTCTCGATCTTTTCAAACCAACCAAGGTAATGTGATAGTATGCTCTATGATGGATGTATTTACTGTTTGTTATTGCTTTCCAATTTCCTTGTGTGAAGCTGAGGTGTATGTATTTGAGATACTTGACTTAACCATTTTTGAGTCTCGATCAGTTATACTTGGTTTGCTTTTTGGTCGCTTGAGAGGACTGAAGTGTTTGTTATGTTCTTGATGATGTCATGTTTTGACTTGACCATTTTGGAGTCTTCGATCAATATTGTAATTTACTATTGGGATACTTTCTGGTTGCTCATTGGAGAACCATTGGATTTTGTGATTTATCATTGATGCCTTCAGTTGCTGATAGAGAACTGTCGTGATCATATGATTATTATTGGATGCTTATCTGTTGCTCATGAAGAACTGATGTAATTTTGTGGCTTATCTTTTATGATGTTTTTCAGTTGCTTGTATAGGACTGAGGTGATTTTATTATGATTCATGATTTGTGATTTCATGAGCCTAGGGTAGGTTATCTATGTGTAGAGTCGAGAAGTGGCTTGTAATGGGGATCGGGGCCCTAAGAGGCTGCCTGGAGTAACCCATTGTAAGTTGTTTTAATAAGTGAAAACATTTACACTAAATAAGGGAAAGTGAACCTAATAAGATAATTGTATGTTCTCTCCCATGCCTTGAGTGCTAGTACAGACTAGGATGGGGTAGAGAGAACGCTTGGTTACGACCTTGCATTCCATAGTATGCCTCGTCAGTACGAGAGGATACTAATGGCCGCAGGGATCAGTAGGGACCCGGGATTCCTAAGGGATTGCTCGGGTAACTTCTACATGACTTTTGCGATGACACTTTCCCGCTTGCATATTAGGTTTCCTACGTGTCTTTGTGGTGCCTCTAGGTCTAGATGTCTATCTATGTTGGAACCCTTGAGTTAGTATACTTTTAGGATTTCCCAGACTTAGAGAGTACTTGTGTTTTATGTTTTGATACCTTGTTTGGGACTTGAGACTATCTCCTCAGCGCGGTGGGAGTGGACCATTTAGGTTCCACGTGGTCGGGTGGTAGTGCTTTTACTCTTACCATTGAGATCCATTCCGTGGTCACCGTGGCTGGAGATTTCGTGATTGGCTTTTACCTTCACTATGTTCTTGGATTATTATGATGGATGGTTAGATTTTATGATAGATGTTTTATCATTATGGATGTATGGATGTATCATGTATGGTGAATAGTTTCATATATTTTTACTGTACCTTGTATCATGGATTTGAGGATGTTGTATCTTGATCTTTACATATGTATATTCTTTTAAACCTTTCATACCCTGTGACATGTACAGTGGATGATGGAGCATTCCGAATTAATTTGCCAAGGAGCATTCGGAACAAATGTATATTATGGACATTGGAGTTTCTGATTATTCTTTATTATGTATGTATTAGTTGTTAGACTTAGAATTTAATTAAATTTAAACGTGACTCAACGTCTTGGGATCTTTAAGAATTGTAACTTGCAATGTATGGTTGTCGATGATTACATGTTATTGCTTCCGCTACTATGTGTTTGATGTGTATGCTATTCATTCTTACTTTTAAAAAAAAAAAAAAAAAATGTTTAGCAAACTTAGTGAAACTTTAGGTTAATTCTTTTGGATCCCTTGGCGGGGCGTTACAGTAGTGTGGTCAATTGCAAATCCCTGTGAGATGCATTTGTTGAAAGTGATTGAAGGATGGTAGAAACTAGTTAATTTTTTGTAGGAGAAGATTTGGGTTTAGGAGGTAGGGAAGTAGGGTTTCATGAAGACAACCCCGTGCAAGAGTGTGAAGCCATCGGGTGAGTTGTTGCATTAATAGTTGGGCAAAGAAAGATGGGAGGTTGTCTAGGATGTGGGTTGACGTGTCTCTCACAGGGGAGGCAAAAGTGAGTGGCTTTGGTAGACAACGATGCTTAGTGGAGGATGATCACTCCATCCTGAACTTCACCAAGGAGGAAGTTGCAACTGGTTTAAGGCTTGAATCGACAAGGTAGTTTATGGTGTATGGTGGCTTTACCAGTTTTTGTTTGTTCAAATGTAATGAGTTGAGCGTAGTTTGAAGGTGTTAATGCCTTTTGCAATTAGTAAGCATTAACTTTTTGTTGTTAATGGGTATTAAATTAAGGGTTGTTATAGTGTCCTCTTCATACTATGACACATTATTGTAAGAATCATCATTTTAAATTAATACAATATAAAATGTTACCTATCCAAAACAAAATTCCCATTTTAATATAAATATCACCATAGTAATTTATTTACTACGGTAATTTTATATAAGATATATAGTTTTAAAATAAAAATCCAGTATGAATCTGATAGGGAAATAATTGTAAACTATCAAATTTATAATTTATGCTATTCTTTTCCAAACCCCATCCCAAATTCATAATTTTCCTAAAACAATCTAATTACGACTAACAAAATTTCTCAAATAAGGGTTTCCAATTTGATTTCATTCACAAATATTTTCAATAACGAAGAACAATAAATGTTACAATAAGGGTTTCAACCAGAATTATTTCTAAAAACATATCCATAACAAACACACAGAAGAAAGAGAAATTTCGAAGGAAAATTACTATGCAAATATCAATAAGAACCTACCTCAATCTAATGCTAACCAGACGAATGCTTGGAGCTCACAAGAATTCGCGTCTTCTTGAAAATTGTCTTTCTCGAAATTGGCTCCACCAAACCTATGTGTGGATAAATGAGCTCTAATTTCTTAATAAAGAGCTTTCTCCCTTTAGGTCACACAAACCTTTTTCTTTATTATTTTTATTTCATGTGCAAATTTTTTGCTTTTTAATTAAAATAAACTTTAGTAAATTTATTTTCTCTCTCTCTCTCTCTTTTATTAAATTAGAAGACGTATTTAATAGTATATTTATTAATTTAACTAATAATAATATTTAAATTTTATTATTAAAATGAAACTCCTAAATTAATTATTATTAAATTAAATAAATATAATTACAACAAATTTGGATTTTTAATTAAATCTTTTAAATTCAATTCTTCTATTTAATTAATTTTTCAATTAATTAAATATAATTAAAATTTGATTTTTCTTTATAACATTTTTCGCTAAATTAAATCATTTAATATTCTCTTAATTTGATTCAATTCTAATTGAAAATCACAACAGACTCACAAATCTAAATAAGAAAACTCATTTAAAAGACAAAGCACTAAATCAAACTCAAGGGGCAATATCTTGAATTCACATCACTTGCTGAATTCAGAAAGGGTAAATAGCTCAAATACTTGTCTTACTTTCTATGACAATTAGCTTAGGGTTAGGGTTTGGACTCAAGAACTATCTTCCCTCTTTACCATTGAGATATTGTAGTAGGGCACACTCATCCTGGCAATTTAGGGAAGTTGATGCCCGGTACCTTCAATCTGCATAAAAGTCGAGCATGTACATATACATGAAAATCTAAATTGAACATGCAATGGCGGGGAGTGGGGCATCGTGTAGATCACGACTAGCAAGTCAGTATGACTCCCTCCCTCAACCATAGTAGAAACATCAAACATAAAGTACAACATACATATACACCATACACATGCAAGTATGGGGTAGCTATCCATATAAACTACATATAAATCATCCATCTAACTATCATCATGAAATAACTAAAATCACTATAAGCATCATCATTAAAAGAATAACCATGAACACATGAAATAATCGACTATCAAGTAGCTCATGGAATATATCAACTGAGTATGAAATAACATCCAATCAAAATAGGTAACCAAGTACCACTAATTATAAAACATAACCATAAAGCTGACCTAAAAGAATTCGGCAATATAACATGAAAAGTAAACTAGGGGTAGGCATTACAGACTGACCTTTTGATAGTGAAAACATATTGGACCTAAGTTCTTCTAGTTTCTATATCTTCCTTTGAAACATGCTCTTTCAAAAAAAATTGCAATATGTCCTTTTCTGCCACATAACTGACAAGTACCCCAAGTATTGTACTCCCAATTTATTGTATTACCCTACCTATTGCATTGCCTTGACTTTTAGGTGTCCAATTGCATTTTGCACTAGATTTGCAATCTTGTGCCTTGTGACCATAATTCTAACATGTTTAGCAATAACCTTCAAATCTAGATGTAGTTGATGTCTTAATGATCTTTGATCTACACTCATATGCTTAGTGTCCGTACTAGTTGCAACTAAAGCAATAATCGTTAAACTTAGGTTTAGGATTAGACTTACTAGTTTTCTCCTTCAAATATTTGTTGTATGACCTAGTTTTCTATAGTGATAGCATGTAGGGTTCTTGTTCTTTGGTTTCCCATTCCTTTGATCTCCATGCTTTGATGACTTGCCTTGCTCAACAGATGATATGAAATTAGTATAACTTAATCTAGTAGTATCATGAGGTCTTCTTTGTGCTTTCATTTGTTCATCAATTTGTCCCATGGCCTTTATTGGAAATATAAGAGGAGTAACTGAGAGGGGAGGGGTGAATCAATTACCACAAAAATAAATCATAGATCCCTTATATGTCAATACAAATCAAAACTAAACTTTGCTGAAACTAAAAATATTGTTGTAACTCGGTTAGCACTTAATCCCTTGACAAACACTAAGAATCTTTGTTAGTCGATTATCACTAAAAATAAATGCTTCTTAAGATGTTTAATGTTATTAACCACAATTAACTTAGTTGCTAAATAGAAAGAAAATAGCATGAACACATATAACACCAAGATGTAATGTGGAAACTCAATTTGGGAAAAACCACCAATTGCAATTAGTCACTGTTTTTCACTCTTATGAAGTGAGCCTTATTAGGAGCCAACCTTGTTAAAGATTACAAAACACACTATTAGGTGTGACCCTGTTAAAGGATTTAATCACCTTGTTAGGAGTGGCCTTGTTAGAGGTATTTAGACACTTCGATCTAGAAATGTCACCTTGTTAGAGGATTTGGCAAATAGCTATTAAGCTAACTCTATTAAGAGATTTGATACACTGCTACAATTATTAGAGAGTGACAATGATATGACCTCATTGCTAATGCAATTGTATTGTTGATTTCAAATTTTTGTTCTGGCTCGAATACTTGATCCTCCTTGATCAGATAAAACTTTGTAGCTCGGTCAACTCAGGATACTTTTCTATCCTTCCAATTCACTTCTTTGATTTGTCATTTCAATCCCACAACTTGAACTTATATCTTTTTCCAAGTCAATACAACTTGAATACACTTACAAATATTCAATATTCATCCCTTAAGTTAGCTAGACTTAACAAATAAATTCATCAAACTAAATATGTTGATTCAAGAAAATCCTTTGTTAGCCAACCCAACTCGATCAACACTAACTCATAAAAGACTTTCTTCAAACTTCCTTTGTTAACCACGTGAACTTGGTTAAAATTGCATCCTGAACTGAATTCATTTATTAACCGAGTGAGCTTGGTTAACATTGGTTCCATGCCAACTTCGCTTTGGCACCCGAGTGAACTCTACATGTACTATTTCCCTGCAAACTTCCTTTGGTGCTCGAGTGAACTCGACAGATATTGTCTTCGAACATGATTATCTCTGGAATGCTTGACAGACACTTGAAACTATCTTCATGGCTTGAGTGAGCTCAATAGACACTGATTGATAAGACTTGACATTTTGTGTAACATGAAAGACAATATACAATTGAACAATTGTTTTCAACAACCTCTCCAAATCTGTTCATTCTTTCAATGATTTATTTTTCAACTCTTAATTCATTTTTTAGTTGATTATTTTATGGTCTTAGGTTTGCAATTTCTTCCACCTTCCTTGTAATTTCATGATTGATACTTAATAAATGATTGACCAAGTCAAATTGATTGTGTGTCATCCTTTCATCAAGTTGCCTCTTATCTTCATCAACCATTTCCTTATCGTCTTCAACTTTTTTCTTTTGTTCCATGACTTCACATAGTCTTGCTAAGTGCATTTCATATTCTCTCTTCAGTGTTCTCACTTCTTCATTCAGAATTTTCTTCTTCTCCACTATATCTGCTATTATTGCATTAGATTCACTAGATATGCCTTCATCACATATGTATTCAACTATTTCTTCCTAGTATTGTGTGTCATTTTGCTAGATTTTCATTTCCTTCCTTCTTTTCAAGGACTTTCTCAGTTCCTCCTTTGCAACCTTAACTAGTTCCAATGCAGCATGCAAATCAAGCTTCTGATTCTCAATCACCTTTCCTAGTTTATATGCTTCCATCTCCAAGATCTTTGACTCTCAGTTAGTTAGACTTCTTTCTTAGAGAATTGAGCATTTATACCAATTTTTGGAAACCTAATCAAAACGTGAGATGCTGGGGGGGGGGGGGGGGGGGGGGCGTTGAATTGGGATCTCCAAAAACTTTTATCACTTCAAACATAAACCATAGCAAACATAATTCACCACATTAACCTTATGTGTAATCAACCATGCAATATCATGTAATGACATCTAATACCATATCCAACATCTACTAGCATGAAAAAAATACATAAACAAGTAAACAACACTTGACACACAGTTTGGTAACAAAGAAACCCTCCAAGGTGAAGGTAAAACTATGGTGGGGATGATACCCATAAAATCTTCACTATTGTGGTAACAAAGTGCCGATTAGGGCTACAATTTGATCACTTCTGATGATCTACTTTGTGAGGTGTCTTCTTTGTTAAAGCTTATAAGACCACTAAGTCTACCTTTACAAAAGGATATAACTTCACAATTAAGTGAGTACACTATTAAGAGATTTACAATAGGCATGTTATGACCACTCTGTTAAGAGATTCAAGTGATCCACTAATTAGGATGTAATAGTACATTGTTCCTTTAGTCTGCACTAATTGTTGATAATGAATCTTCTCTTTCCAATAACTAATCATCTCATTGTGACTAATTTGCAATAAATCCTCACTACGCTACTTGGTTGCCTTACTTCTTCAACACTTATTGATTCACCTTCAACTTCCTTGAACTTTCTTGCACACAATCTTACAATCACAATAGCATATTTTGTTTTGAAAATATGCTTAAATAGCCATCTCAAGAATTTTCTAGATCACAATCAATGATCCTCATTCATCCTTTTACCACTTAAGCTTTCCAATTTTTTGATTGGTTCTTTCTCCTGCATGGGGATTAGTGATGCAAAATTACATGTGTAGTTACCTCCTTGATCTTCACCTCAATTGAAGAAACATGTTTCATGCTTGACTAAATGGTTTACATAAGATTTTGTGACATTCCAAACTCATATACTCAAATTGTATAAATCAACACATATAGCCTCTAATGCTTGGTCATGCTTGGTTCTTTAGACTTCCTTTGTTAACCACGTAAACTCGGTTAACACTGCATCTTAAACTAAATTCCTTTGGTAACCAAGTGAGCTTGGTTAACACTAGTTCTATGCCAACTTCACTTTGATGCCCAAGTGAACTCAACAAACACTATTTAACCTTGCAAACTTCCTTTGGTGCTTGAGTGAGCTTGATAGACACTATCTTCGAACATGATTATCTCTAGAATGCTTGACAAACACTGGAAACTGTTTTCATTTCCTAAGTGAGCTCGATAGACACTGACTGATAAAGACTTGAAATTTTGTGTAACATCAAATATAATATACAATTGAACAATTACTTTCAATAGCCTCTCCAAGTCTGTTCATTCTTTCAATGATTTATTTTTCATCTCTCAATTGATTATTTTTTGGTCTTAGGTCTGCAATCTCTTCCACATTCCTTGCAATTTCATGACTGGCACTTAATAATTGATTGACCAAGTCAAATTGATTGTGTGTCAACCTTTGTACTTTAGTGATCCTTTTTATCAAGTCTTGTAACCATTTACCTCTTATCTTCATCAATCATTGCCTTATCATCTTCAATCTTTTTCTCTTGTTCCATGACTTCACATAGTCTTATTGAGTGCATTTCATGTTCTCTCTTCAGTGGTCTCACTTCTTCATTCAGGATGTTCTTCTTCTCCAATATATCTGCTATTATTGCATTAGATTCACTATATATGCCTTCACCACATATGTATTCAATTCTTTCTTCCTAGTACTGTGTGTCATTTTGCTAGATTTCCATCTCCTTCCTTCTTTTCAAGGTTTTTCTTAGTTCCTCCTTTGCAACCTTAACTTGTTCCAATGCAATATGCAAATCAAGCTTCTGATTCTCAATCACCTTTCCCAGTTTATAGGCTTCCAATATTTGACTCTCAATTAGTTAGACTTCTTTCTTGGAGAACTAAAATCTAATACCAATTGTTGGAAACCTAATGGGAAAGTGAGATGTTGGGGGGGGGTTGAATCACTTCAAACATTTACCATAGTAAACATAATTCACCATGTATTAATCTTACGTGTAATCAACCTTATCAAACATCTATTGGCATGAATAAAACACATAAACAAGTAAACACCACTTGACACAAAATTTTGTAATGCAGAAACCCTCGAAGGTGAAGGTAAAACTGCAGTGGGGATGACATCCACAAAATCTTCACTATTGTAGTAACAAAGTGCCTATTAGGGCTACAATTTGATCACTTCCAATGATCTACTCAGTGAGGTTTCTTCTTTGTTAAGGCTTATAAGACCACCGAGTCTACCTTTACAAAAAGATATAACTTCATAATTAAGTGAGTACTCTATTAAGAGATTTACAATAGGCCTATTACGACCACTTTGTTAAGAGGTTCATGTGATACACTAATTAGGATGTAACAATACCTTGTTCCTTTAGTCTGCACTAATTGTTGATAACATATCTTCTCTTTCCAATAACTAATCACCTCACTGTGACCGATTTGCAATAACTCCTCACTACACTACTTGATTGTCGTACTCCTTCAACACTTACTGATTCACCTTCAACTTCCTTGAACTTTCTTGCTCACAACTTACAACTCACAACAACATATTTTGTCTTCAAAATATGCTTAAATAAACATCTTAAGAACTTTCTGGATTGCAATCAACGATCCTCATTCATCCTTTTTACCGCTTAAGCTTTCCAATTTTTTGATTGGTTCTTTCTTCTGCATAGGGATTAGTGATGCAGAATTGCAGGCATAATTACCTCCTTGATCTTCATCTCAATTGAAGAAACATATTTCATGCTCAAAAAAATGGTTTACATAAGATTTTGTGCCATTCCAAACTCATATTTTCAAACTGCATAACTCAACACATATAGCCTCTAATGCTCGGTCATGCTTGGTTCTTCCTGCTAATCCTCAACATATACTACACTTAGCTTGAACTATTTGCACTCTAAAATACTCAACTTATATGATGTGTTTCCTTTTGGATAACTTGACAGCTACTAATTGCTCGACAACTATATGGTGCTCAACACATATTGAACTTGTGCACTTCTTCTCTTTACAGCTCGACCTTCATTGTGACTTCGTTGCAGTGTTAACTGACCAAATGTGCCTTGTGAATGACTAAGTGTTTTCCACTAATTGACAATATGAAGATTGCCTTTAGGGTCAACATAAGCATTTTAAGTTAGTATCTTGTTAAATCATTCATGCATCCAACTTCCATGTAGCTTTTTCAAATCTTCAAATATAATTGCTATATATTTATCATAGCTTATTCTCATTCTAGAACTATTAAAAATATGCTAAGTCTAAGAGAAATTTTAGTTGTTTTAATTAAGAAGATATGAGATAGTCTTGAAAGACTTATCAGATAGTTGCTCTTGAGTTTCTTTGTCATTAGATTTACTATTATTTTAAGTACTACATTCTAAAGTTTCATGAATATACATTTTCTTGTAGACACCCTAAATTTGACAAAACTTTAAAAATATGATTTTTACCAAATCAATGAGATTTAAGGGCAATATCATATGGATTTAATCAAAAGAAGAAGAATTGAGAATAAATAAATTGAAAAAATAGAAATCAGATCATTATGTAATTAATCTAATCGCCAATAGTGGCATGTTGTGATGGTTAAGTTGTTGAGTTGTTGTCCTTGCCATCAAGGTTCAAATCTAATGGGGATGAGGTCCCCCGTTTGTGGCCTCACTGGTTCATAGCTCCAGGTCAAAGCGTTTACCCCTCTTTTAATTTTTTTTTAATCTAATCAATCAATTACCCGCTTTTCAAACATTTAAAATCCAAACTTCAAAATAATTTAAAAAATAGAAAACTCATTCAAAAATGAAAACCAATTTTAAAAAAGAAAAGAAAATGTGCATTTATCCTCATAAATTTATTTTTGGATGATATCTCAAACAATAATTTCTTAATCAAAATTGAAATTTCATAAAAAAAAATTCAAAGTGGGATTCCCTTTTTGGATATTTTATTCTCGGTGGACTTGATGGAAATGCTTATTTTACTCATTTAACCTTACCCTCATTTGGATACATCCTAAATTAGGTAGAACTTTAAAAACAAGATTTTTACCAAACTAATGAGGTTTAAAGGCAATATCATATGTATTTAATAAAAAAGGAGAATTGACGATAAATAAATTAAAATTCAAGGAAATTTAAAAAGTGGATCATTATTTAATTAATCTAATCTACCAATTACCTAATTTTCTGTATATCATTTAAAATCCAAACTTCAAAACAATTAAAGAAATCAAAAACGCATTAAAAAATGAGAATTAATAAAATAAAATAAAATAAAATGGGTATTTATCCTCATAAATCTATGTTAGGATAATATCTCAAACAATCATTTTTTGTTTAAAAGCGAGATCTCAAATAATAAATTTTAATGCAAAGTGGGAATCTTATTTTGGATATTTTATTCTTGTGGACGATGTTTCTATTGGGGCCTTTGTCTGATAATCCAAATTCTCCTATTCCTAGTCTTCCACTTTATCCACATTGAAAATGGTTATCCTTGGAAATGCCCTTTTTAGATTTGAATTCCTGTTTACTCTTTTGATTCTTGAAACCTCGGGTCACTTATGGATTCTAACTCCAGGGGAATTGTATTATATATGTGGCCTTGACAAAGTCTATAATCTAGATTATATATGGATCTAATTTAGATTATATATCGATCTATGTGTGATGATTTTGATGGATTTACAATCACGTACCCCTGATTTACATTAACTAAGATCTTGATTTCATTGGAATCCTTGTAGTTAGAGTCGATGCCTAAAAAATCACGTATAGAATTTCCTATCCATTTTAGAATTTGCATATAAAATAATTCTACAGGAAAAGATCTAAGAACAACCCATGTAGGAAGATTATTTATGTAGAGCTTTCATCAAAGTTAGGTGACCATTTAATAAAATTTACACTAAAACCTTTATAAAAGCATAGAGGCTCACACAAAAAATCATCTCTGGCAATTTGACATCTACATTGTAAATAAACCAAGAAATCTGAAAGAGGATAGATACTTACTTGGTTATTGCAAAAATCTTTTATCCACTTTATCAGACTTGGGTTCTTCAATTTGGGGTCATTCTAATAAGTAAAGAGACTCATATTTTTGCATTCATGCTAGCAATCTTCCCAATGTTTATTATTGCTGATTAATCTATTGTTACTTTCTATCTAATTAGTGCTTAGAAACCTTGGTGGTTTATTTGTTGGGATTGTCCCTGAGATATACTCTTCTTTGTCGTTATTGGTTCCTTAGTGTTCCTCGCCAATACACTGTGATGAAGGTACTTTAATTAACTTCAACTCTAAGTTGTTGATTGCTCAATTGTTTGGTTGATGCAATTCCTTATTGAAATTAGATTGATTTGTAGCTATGCTAGATGACCAAGTGACATAATTGCTAAGTGATTGTCTAGGATAGGGTTTAAAAAAATGATGCCCTAGTTTGGAATAACAACTAACCCTATTTTCTATATTTTTCTATCATTTTCACTAATTGGAATTTTGTTTTCTTCTGAGATTTATTTTTGGTTGATTGACTTGGGGGATATTGATAGAGGGTTTGCTATTCGATTTCCTCCTCTTACCTTTTCTATTAGTTACCATAATCTATTCTTCTTCTTTATGAATGCTACCAGTTTCTATAGGATTAGGGGTTTGGGAGTGGTTCCTTACCTTTTTCTATGGTACATAAATTGAAATTTGTGCTGCTCATAAGGCTGTTGTGCCTGCAAATGGGTAGATAATACCGACTCTTTTGTGCTGCCCTTTATTGCATATTTGGTCTTGGTAAAGTGGTTTTTCTTTTCCATAGTGAAGATCGCTAGATTACTCTAAGAAAGAGTGGATGTATTGAGCTTTGGCTCTAACAATTTTTTGATACCATGCTTCCTTTACAGGTCCGGTGTCTCAGAAATTGAACAAAGGATGCCAAATTTGCTTGATGTAGGTGATGTTGCTTGTTTCACATACTTTGTTTTACCAAAGTATGAAGAATGCTTGTAGTTTGCGCTAAAGTTCACATTTATTTTTTGTAGAACCATTTTTTTCAAGCACCCTCTCATTGTTATGAATTGATCTATATTAAGAAGAAAGACACTTATTTATAAATTATTCATTATTGATGCAGGAGCATCTTGCATGGGAAAATTATTTTTTAAAAAAAAAAATTGAAAAAAAAAAACTGCAGGAGAGAGAAAGTGACGAAAATTAGAGGAGAAATAATAAAAAAAATAAAAGGGGAAAAAAGGAGAAAAGAAAGGAAAAGGGGATTTCTATTTTCGAGGTGCATAGGTGGCATAATAGAAAATAAAATAAAATAAATGGTTGTCATTCCATTTATCGAGGTGTGTGGGTAGAATTCTAGAAAGTTATGAATATTGTAGAAAGTTGTGGATATTGTAGAAGGTTATGGAAGTTCTAGAAGGTTGTGGTGGAATTCTAGAAGGTTGTGGATAAGTCATGTATTGGGTGGTAAGTGCCTATTTAAGCAAGGCATATGAGCATTTCTAATCAAGCTCAAGCAGAAGCTTGAGAAGTGGAAGCTTGAGAAGGAGAACCTCGGGAAGTAGAAGCTTTGGAAGGTGAAAGTTGTGGAAGGTGAAGCTTGGAAATCTTGGAAGGCTTCAAGGTGTGAAAGAGAAGGAGGAAGTGAAGAGTGAGTTTTCCTGAGTTTGTGGACAGAGCGCCGAATGTGAGGCAGTTTACAACAGGATTGTGATGGACTTGTGAGTGTGTAGACAGAGCGCCAAATGTGAGGCAGTTTACACTTAGATCTTGGATAAGGTTGGAGAAGAGTTAGTGACTGCGGTTTAGAAACAAGGAGGTTGCTTGGTGGCTTGCGAGCACAAGTTGAGATCTTAGAGGTTTCTACCAGAGTGTGGATCTGGACTAGCTTAGGTTTGGATTGGATCTTGAGAGATCTTGTAGAAAGGTTATTGTAATTGCTAAGGATTTTCAAGTTTAATAAAATTGCTTGGGAAGCATTTTGTCATCTCTTGTCTCCATATTGTTGTATTTTTGGTTATGAGTTGGTAGGGTGGTGTGGCCCTTCGTCAGTGGTATCAGTGCGTATCTTCGTTAGTGGTATTAGAGCGTACCTTCGTTAGTGGTATCAGAGCATACCTTCATCAATTATAAATGATAATAATTAATTATTTTACATTTTCAAGTTATATTGTTGTTTTCTAATATAGACAAATTCTTTATAAAAAAAATTAATATTCATTCATCACATATTGTAATGGTTTTAGCTCTATTTTAATTTTCAATGGTAAACATTACCAACTATAACTTCAATTCTTGTTTTAAGAGAATTTTGTTTGTTTCTCATTTTTAAAATCATAACTACTTATTAATAATGTAATATAACTAAGATCATTAAATAGATATATAACACGCTTTAGAGAATGTGATGAGTGTTTTATGTTTGCAAAATTGCAAGCTAGTTAATGGGTTTTTCCTTTCTAATGGAGTGTCTATGCTTCTCATTACTTCAAATTCTTAGGAAAGAAGACCTAAAAGACGTAATAAGCTAAATAATGGTCTCACTTTACATGCAGGTCATCTCAAATGGTCATTGACAACATTCTTCAAAATCGCATAAGTAGTTTTAGATTTGAGATTGCGATAAATTTAAGTGTCTTAAATGCTAAGAAGGAATTATTTACAAGGTCTATCAATGATAATAGAAAGGAAAAACTATGGAAACATGGATAAAAAGGTAAGAAATCCAAGAGGAAGAAGTAGAAACACACTCACAACACAAAGATGCATGTTGTCCCTTCCATAGGAGGGATGACTTCAACTATGGTGGTAATTTCTATTCTAATATATCATAGTAATAAAAATGAGAGTGCAGATATGAAATGTAGAGCAAACTCTCTAACATAGGAGGATAGATTCTAAATTCTAGAGCAAGCAAGAAAACTAGTGTCAATGTTGTTGCCTAGTTGTGAGCATGTTGGATCACAAGATGTAAATGGTGTTCAAGGGATCAAGCGGTGGATGGCGAGTCTAACACACATGATATTTGTAAAGATCTAGGGGGGCGGGGTCCGCCACATGGTCTTTCTAGTTTATTACTCATTCAAGAGACTATAGAGGTTTCACACCTTAGGTCTTCTCTTTTTGGGGTTAAGTAAAGCTAAAGATTTGTGTATCCCCATTTTTTGTAATATCTCAGATCCTTCTAAGGGTAAATTTTCTATAGTTTTCTCGAACCTGGTATTGATCACAATATTGGAATAATGGTGCTCATTCTACTTGGCAAATTTATGGGGGCTCGTCCTAATATTGATGTGGTGCATGCTATTGATAAGGAAAAACTCAATCTTAACAATCAAGCTAAGGTTTCTTCTATACCCAAAAGTTTTCTATCCTTTTCTCTCTTATGAAGAAGATATGTTAAAGATTATTAAATATATCTAGATTTATAAACAATTAGATTTAATAAACTATTTAAATACATAATATTTTATTAAATTTTTACAAGATTTGTCTTATTAATTTTTTTCTATGAATTTTACTTTTCAATATTAAGATTTAAAATTAAATTCCAATAATTTTACTAAACTATATTTTTATTGAAAAAAGATTGTATTATATTAATTATTATAATATGTAGAACAATATTTCGATATCCCTCAAGAGTAAGGGCGGCCTCTCTACTGCACACCAAGGTGCGATTGCTAGTTATACAAGATTTAAAGTTGGTCTTTTTAGCTTCCCCGCAAAAGCTGTTACGAATATTCTGGTAATTTCATCGCTAAAGCGTCCAGCTTTGTAAGATTTTGCATACATTTTCATCGATTTCGTGTTCCATTTTTATTTCGGTTTCTCTCCTTAGTTGTTTACAGCTTTACAGAAGAGCAGAAATGGCAACCGCGCCTGAAAATGCAGCGAAGGAGATCAATGAAGACCCCAAGATCGATTTATTTGAAGACGATGACGAATTCGAAGAGTTCGAAAATGAAGGTCAGTGTGTAGATAGATTTCGTTTAGATGAAAATGTACGGATAATTAATGTAGAGGGATTGTTATAAAAAATAAATCCAAACCATACATGTAGTAAGTGTTTGTTTGTTTCACTGTCAGAAACCCTACAAATTATTTTCTCCTTTATTGTATTTGAGTTTTTGTAAACAGAATTCCCATTGTAAAAATGGCTCATAGAAGTTAGGGTTTCTTGCGTTCGTCAAACGAAAAGAACGTAGTTGAATAATTTGAGTCGTTTGCAGGACTGCTATTTTTCCTTTTTATTTTCGTGGATTGGCTTGCTTAAGTTCGATGGTTTAAATTTATCATACTATTGTGGTTGTGCTAAACTAATTAATTTTAGTGAACTGGCTAGCGTCTATTTAGGATACAACTGATTTTTAATGTCACAGGGCTTTTCTTCTTTCTCACATCGAAATGGGTTACTTATGCGCAATATTGACCTACATTAGTCAAGAGAGCAGCGGTGCTAAAATATCTAGTAGTAGATGCGGCTAACTCACGGAATATCTGTAACCCGGAGACCTGTAAAAAAAAACCCCCTTGAGACGCTTCTCGCACTTTTCACGGTTCACGAGACTTCGTTTTCAGCCAGAGACTTCACTTCCACGACTTATCCTGCTTCCTGTCTCCGGCTAGGTTTCTGGCCGTCTCCCACTTGTATCCTCTGACCAAAGGCATTTGAAAATGTTAAAAATAAAAACAAAACGAAAAACAAAATGTTGTTATCTACCATTCAGAAGCCATGGTGGATAAAGTGGTTGAATCAGATGGCCTTAATGAACTACCCCCAGTTCCACTACCACCAAAGGAACCGGAGTTTGAGAGTGAGGTTTATCTTGAAAACATCATATGGGGAACTTGATATTAATGATAGAGCAGGCAATAGATTTATCAGCATGCTTGGTGACAATCTGCAAGAAAAGCATGTACTTGATGGTGCGTTCCAACAAAGCATCTATACTGCAATGAATCGTTGGATAACATGTTTACATCAGTAAGACACTGAATTTGTTGCAAGGGTTCTCCAAAATAATTTTAAAATCATGCCTTATCATACAAAATAATTCAATGGAAATAGTATTTAAAATCAAGATTCACCTCAGTTTCATTTTGTACAATTTCTCTGAGTCATTTAACACGATCCTGGATCTTCTGCCTATCCTCAGGCCTTGGTCTAGAACTATTACCTGGTTCAGCCCTTTTCCCATTGACTTTGGCTGGCTCATCTGTTTTTTTGGTTGATTAATCCCAAAGTTCTCAATCTTTCTACTCTTACTATCATCAAACAATGAACCAAGCTGAGCCTTCAAATCAGAATTATTAGGTGATCTTTTTGCAAATACCCAACCTTGGCGCCCAAGTGTAAAAGAACTTTGAACAGTTTCGATATCTGCATTATTTAAACAATGAGAAAGGTCTACATCCATAGATTGCTCAGAACCACTCAATGATTTTGTGAAACAAGAATTGACTTTAACTGAGGTGCTATCTGCCAGAGCACATATTGAGAAAGAAATTTTGGAGGATGTATTACGATGTGCATTGTAGTTGACTGGGGGAAATATCTTAGCCATTACTGCATCTAAAAGATGGTCAGACTTTCTCTCGCAAATAAAACCTTTTTCCAGCCGCCTATCTATGGATGCATTAAAATTCTGTGAAATGTCAACTCCAGATGGGCATGCTGAACCCATAGATGCCCCAAATGAGTGAGTTATGAGATTTTCGTTACTTGCATGATTCATTGGCAAGGATATCTCATCCCATAAGGCCTGCTTTTGTGTTTTTGAAACAGAACCAAAAACATCCAAAAGTTCATCAGTGGCAGGAAGGATAGTTGAATTTATAGAACATTCCTGTGGACTTGTTAAAGATTTAGGATCATCAAAGGCATAAGAAACACACCCAACTGTAGCAGGAAGCCCTTCTGCAAAGGCAGCCTCTGAACTTTCGGAACCTTCTTTTGCTGAACAACAGTTAGCAGCTTAGCATCCATAACATCCTGGAAAAAAGACAATCCACCTTTTGTTGTCGTTTCTTTGTTGAAATGACCCTAGCTATAAAGGTCACTAAAAAACCAATGCTAAACTACAATAATTTGTAAATACTCCTGTCCTGTACTACGAAGATATATTGTACTATGAAATTTACCATGCAAAGAGAAGTATCTCATTTATTCACCAAAACAATAGATAATAA
The DNA here is from genome assembly GCA_028749045.1 of Cupressus sempervirens. Lineage (NCBI taxonomy): Eukaryota > Viridiplantae > Streptophyta > Pinopsida > Cupressales > Cupressaceae > Cupressus > Cupressus sempervirens. Next base: position 739,543,476 of record CM053793.1, read on the forward strand.
TTCCAATAATGTTTATGAAAGGATCTATGTTTCTTAACCCAATAATCACACAATGACCCAGATTATATAGGGATATGAAAACCTGAGATTGCCGGCTCCATCAATGATTATGAAGGGCTATTAATATTGAATCTGCCTGATCCCAAACTGATGCCGCTAATGAATTGCCAAGCCACTATCCCGTCTGAGTGTCATTTCACTGGTCGACCTTGGAGCTCTGCACATTGTATGCTGGCCGGTTGTGTGAACCCCGTGTGAAACCCTTTTTAATCTTCCGGATGATGCAATTTAGAGTTTGTAATCTTCCTTGTGCAAATAATGAGCATAGTGATTGTCCAAACTACCGCGCAGGCCTGTGCGTTTGTCTCTGCTATTGAATCAATCTTTTTGAGCCCGTCCTCTTCCTGACTTCAGCGGAAATGGTTGTGGATCAATCTGGACCCGAAATGAAAGCTCGGTTTAAGCTTGTTGCAGGGCGTCTGGTCTAGAAACGTGGAAGCAGATTATCTCTTCAAAACTCGACTTGCTCTCCCAAAAGTTTAGTCCATGTGGTGAAATATCCCATCCGGCCTGTCTCTGCTTATCGAGACTTTTCCACCATCACCCTCAAGTCGAGCCCATGCACCACTTCTTCAATTTGGAGTGTTGATCAACCGGGTTTTAAACCGATGCGGGTGCTTCGATGGGTCCTGCTCAGATACTCTTGACCCGATGCATTTGGCGCTTCCTCTCCGACGATTGCGATTATATGTCTTGCTGGAACGGAAGACAGAGCTTGGATTGGTTGTCTTTTCACGCAATCTATCCTCCCTTTAATTTTATCACCTAGACTGCCCAATCCCGGTGCGGTCTGAGGCGTTTTCTTTAACTCCCCAAACAGGAACTATCGGTCGAATCTTGCGAAGATGAGCAATGCCGAGTGTGATATCTCTGGTTTCAGCCCGACTCAACCCTTGAATGTTCGTTATGGAAGAAATCTCATTCTGTGACGGGTAGGGTCTTGAAGTCCATCGACTCGTCCAAGCAACCCGTGTAATCTTCAATGATAGGTCATCCGATCCTGACCAGAAACTCGCATGCCAAACCTGATCCAGCCACTTAGATTTGCTTGAAAGTGAAATAAATTGCCGCCTATAATATCTTCTACCTTCTTGTCTTGTTGTTCTGGATCAAACTCCTGATTTGAAGTTAATTCCTCCGAATTCTACTGTAATCTCTGCAACAACTTGTGGAATGATGATGAACTCTATCCTTGCTGCTTCCTAAATGAACAGTGATGCATAAACCCTAAAGTTGGCCTTAAGCCACCAATAATTGCCCTGATGAAATGACTGAATGTCACCTCCAATCTGCAATAATTCAGATGATATTTCACACCCTCAAAATTGCGTACCAATTGAGAGTTATCGTTCTCAATGGCCAACTGTGACAATTGCCGAAACCCTAGGTTTCCACAATGCACCTGTGATTGAATCACAATTTGAAAAACAAAGAGAGATAATCAACTGCCTGATTCGAATGGAGCCCCGGGGTGCCTATTTATTCTTTTCCTCCATCCTCTCCAGAGACTTCTAGAACCTTTTTGATCTTATCCCTCAAGTGACTTTATTAAATACTCCAAGTAACTTTATTAAATACTAAAGTCACTTTATTAAATACAAGGTCATCTTTTAATATTTATTTATTTAATTAAAATAACTAATTAGTCGTCCTTGGACAACCATTAATTAAATTAATTAAATCGAACTGTCACCAGAAAATTGGGGACATGACAGTCCGCCCTTCCTGAAATTGCTTGTCCCCAAGCAATGGCTGAACCATGAACCCATCAGTCTTCCTGGATCCCAAATGTAAATCTGTGTATCATCCCAATCCTTATCATACTCCCGTGGAGAAATCATCAATACCAGTAACTGAGGAACTGTACTCAACATCCAAACAACTGACAACTCTGGTGAAATCATCTGAAAACCAACTGTAGATGTCAGTAGAAGAAACCATTCTGCGAAACTCAAGCCAACTGAAACATCAACTCTATCAAAACTCAAGCTCCTGTCAAAAAAACACCTGCACCCAACTGCACTGTAGATATGACAACAGCCATAGGTACCTGAATCATTGCCATCAAATCCAACCTCTGAAAAACTGCTCCGGGCGTGTTGATGCTGCAGGCTGAGTAACTTACTACTACCAATTTTATTTTCAAAAGATGGTGCCAATCTATCCCCTAATGGATGATAAGAAACTGGAGCCAATCTACATCTGCGTGAAATAAAATCTTCTATCTCTGTGTCAAAAGAAAAATGATGAGCATACCCTACCATATAATGCCGGTAAGAACCTCCAAACTCTGCTGCTGGCTCATCATCACTGAACTGGGAATCAAAAGATGGCTCCATTTTCTGACTCCGAGTGACTGTAGGTTGGATAGGATCCCGTGCATTCTGCTCAACAAACCCTTCCTCGAGATCCCTGTGAGGTAGCATAGTAGAAAGGACCCCTATAATCTTCTCAACCAATCTGCAAATAACACTAGTATCTTGGATGAGAACACCTTCTGTCACCTGGACACACGCACTATCCAACAAATACTTCATGAACGGTTCAGTGCAGTAAAAATTATATGAGGAAGCATCAATATACTTCCCTGCACACCACAACTGGTCCTCCTGTAAGGGTGGCATACTCAATTGTACCACACTATCAACTATCTGAGAAGAATCAACCTGGAAACTTGACTCTACCGGTATCCCAAACTCATTAAGACCAACTTCTTCCAAACCCTGAACATGTGTGTCAGTCTCAACAATAAGCTCCTCAAAAGCTACTGTAGGAGTGTACTTATCGTCATCTACCTCAGTAGTCAAATGAACGGGGTCTGGGGCTGGTTTTGACCGCAAACGCTCCAACTCCACGGTCACCTCCTTCAACTGAAACTGCGACCTTTGTAGATCCTGCCGTGTGTCCTCTAAAGTCTCAGTAGTCGCTATGAGCTCCTGGGAAAGCTCACTCACCTCCTCTTCACGATCCAAGAGTGCCTCATATGCTGTACTCCCCCACTCAACCAAGTGATCACGGTCGGCTACCAATCGTAAATAATCCTGCTTCAAAATCCGAACAGCTTCACGCAAGGCATGAATCTCTGCCACAGAAAAGTAACCACCGCTAGACTCATCTGTCATAGAAGAACCCCAACTAGTAACAGCCAACAACTGACGAGCAGTATCAAAATGCTCACAAGCGATAGCAATGTCTCGTTCACTAACTTTCAACTGGCTAATCACATGATGGCTTTGGCTGAACTGTCTCCAACAATCTTCTTCTGGAGCTCTTAAAGGAGTATCCTCAATATTAACATCCATATCTCGTGAATCATCTCCAGGGTCCATATCAATATCCAAGGTGTCAAAATTTGTAGTTCTGCTATCAAGCTCTTCTGTACCCAAAGAAACTGTCAAAGAAACTGTGTCTTCAAAACTGTCCATTTCATTCTCCTGGATGTCATCAAGGCCAAAATGATCCTGGGACTCATCCGTACACACTGGCAAATATGAAAAATCTTCAACACCTTCCAGCAAGAACGGTTGACTGGAAATATGAACCAAACCCAACAACGGTGCATAAAAACTAATACCAACATCGGATGTTCTGCTGGCACAAGGAAAGATAACACCGTATATTCTGCTAATCAAATCCATGATAGTTCTCAAACAATCATGGCTATCATAAAGTGCTAAAGATCTTCGGTTGACTGAATCCCAAATGCTGCTGAAACATTCCCGAATCCATATGCAAGAAACAACTGGTAACTCAAGCAAACTACTTACCTGAGTAATGTGACCAATACCAGCTAACTTCACATACCTGTCTGCCATTGTCCTTATATCCTGGATGTGAATGCAAGATGAACTCGTAGCATTGTCAGTTACCATATATGATCCGTCAAATGTAGAAAGCTGAGTGTTAGACGTACCAGATGAAATTAAACTTAGCTCCATGCCATGCTCATTCTCATGTCTCTCCCAGTCCTGTAATGCCAAAGTTGCTCGAGTGTCCTCAAGCTCGCGAGAAAGCTTGACAACTTCCTCCTCCTTCCTCCTCAAGGCATCTGAATAATCTTTGGTAAGGCTTAGAAGATGATCACGGTCTGATAGAAGATGCAAATAGCTCAGCTTCGTCGTCCCCATTCCTTCACCAATTGCATGTAAGTCACAGCAGGAAGAATTTGCCTGAACTCCCTTATGTCTTCCTTGTAACTGAATCATCTGGATGTGCTCTTCTAACATCTCCCGCATCCTGTCATGATGAGATAAAGAAGCCACAATACTATCTTTGCTTACCTTCAGCTGGTTGGACAAATCATGTGAAGTACCACCAATTTCATCCTCATGTGACGAAGCATCTAACTGAGCCTGGTACTCTCTGTCAACAAAATCATGAATACGCAGTGTTTGCTCATCTCTACCTAGTATCTCATCACCATGCACAATGACATCTTCATCATCATCTGAACTCACTTTACTGTAATCATTGCTTGTCGGAACCAAATCACTTTTAGTATCTGGGACATCACCCTTGGGAAACTCGTATTCAACTGTCTCAACTTGGGTGTCAAGTTGACAGTTACTATCCATCAGCGTAATGTCCTTCACCGCTTCTTCCTGTGACCGAACTGAACCCTCTAGCTGATTGCACACCTGTTTCTCGAACTCCTCATTAAGGTTCCTCGTAACATCTCTCATTGCGTCTGTCAACGCTTCGTGAGAAGATTCGCCAAAACGAAATCCAGTTGATTTACTCACCTTAGCTGGGACGGACAACCTGTCAAGCATACGGTGCTGTTTAACCAACAGTTCAGACATGTTATGTTTGATCTTTCTGAGCTCGTCCTGAATACCTGAATAGTCCTCCTTTCCACATTTCCGACTCTGAATACTCTGTCTATTACTTGTCCAAGATTGTGTCCTTGGAGACTTTGTGCTGTACCTGTCCATCTTGTTTGAAGTAAAGCGCTGATCACCCATGTAATTCGGTTCTCACCCCACAGGATGGCAAGAAAACCGCTCTGATACCACTGAAATGACCCTAGCTATAAAGGTCACTAAAAAACCAATGCTAAACTACAATAATTTGTAAATACTCCTGTCCTGTACTACGAAGATATATTGTACTATGAAATTTACCATGCAAAGAGAAGTATCTCATTTATTCACCAAAACAATAGATAATAATTCCAATAATGTTTATGAAAGGATCTATGTTTCTTAACCCAATAATCACACAATGACCCAGATTATATAGGGATATGAAAACCTGAGATTGCCGGCTCCATCAATGATTATGAAGGGCTATTAATATTGAATCTGCCTGATCCCAAACTGATGCCGCTAATGAATTGCCAAGCCACTATCCCGTCTGAGTGTCATTTCACTGGTCGACCTTGGAGCTCTGCACATTGTATGCTGGCCGGTTGTGTGAACCCCGTGTGAAACCCTTTTTAATCTTCCGGATGATGCAATTTAGAGTTTGTAATCTTCCTTGTGCAAATAATGAGCATAGTGATTGTCCAAACTACCGCGCAGGCCTGTGCGTTTGTCTCTGCTGTTGAATCAATCTTTTTGAGCCCGTCCTCTTCCTGACTTCAGCGGAAATGGTTGTGGATCAATCTGGACCCGAAATGAAAGCTCGGTTTAAGCTTGTTGCAGGGCGTCTGGTCTAGAAACGTGGAAGCAGATTATCTCTTCAAAACTCGACTTGCTCTCCCAAAAGTTTAGTCCATGTGGTGAAATATCCCATCCGGCCTGTCTCTGCTTATCGAGACTTTTCCACCATCACCCTCAAGTCGAGCCCATGCACCACTTCTTCAATTTGGAGTGTCGATCAACCGGGTTTTAAACCGATGCGGGTGCTTCGATGGGTCCTGCTCAGATACTCTTGACCCGATGCATTTGGCGCTTCCTCTCTGACAATTGCGATTATATGTCTTGCTGGAACGGAAGACAGAGCTTGGATTGGTTGTCTTTTCACGCAATCTATCCTCCCTTTAATTTTATCACCTAGACTGCCCAATCCCGGTGCGGTCTGAGGCGTTTTCTTTAACTCCCCAAACAGGAACTATCGGTCGAATCTCGCGAAGATGAGCAATGCCGAGTGTGATATCTCTGGTTTCAGCCCGACTCAACCCTTGAATGTTCGTTATGGAAGAAATCTCATTCTGTGACGGGTAGGGTCTTGAAGTCCATCGACTCGTCCAAGCAACCCGTGTAATCTTCAATGATAGGTCATCCGATCCTGACCAGAAACTCGCATGCCAAACCTGATCCAGCCACTTAGATTTGCTTGCAAGTGAAATAAATTGCCGCCTATAATATCTTCTACCTTCTTGTCTTGTTGTTCTGGATCAAATTCCTGATTTGAAGTTAATTCCTCCGAATTCTACTGTAATCTCTGCAACAACTTGTGGAATGATGATGAACTCTATCCTTGCTGCTTCCTAAATGAACAGTGATGCATAAACCCTAAAGTTGGCCTTAAGCCACCAATAATTGCCCTGATGAAATGACTGAATGTCACCTCCAATCTGCAATAATTCAGATGATATTTCACACCCTCAAAATTGCGTACCAATTGAGAGTTATCGTTCTCAATGGCCAACTGTGACAATTGCCGAAACCCTAGGTTTCCACAATGCACCTGTGATTGAATCACAATCTGAAAAACAAAGAGAGATAATCAACTGCCTGATTCGAATGGAGCCCCGGGGTGCCTATTTATTCTTTTCCTCCATCCTCTCCAGAGACTTCTAGAACCTTTTTGATCTTATCCCTCAAGTGACTTTATTAAATACTCCAAGTAACTTTATTAAATACTAAAGTCACTTTATTAAATACAAGGTCATCTTTTAATATTTATTTATTTAATTAAAATAACTAATTAGTCGTCCTTGGACAACCATTAATTAAATTAATTAAATCGAACTGTCACCAGAAAATTGGGGACATGACATTTGTGCTAGGGCTGAGATCCGAATTCAAGGGTTGCTGGTATTTAAAAGTCATCCTGTAAAGAAGGTATAAGATCATTGCTGTCTGTATCGTGTATAGCACTCTTACACTGCTCAGATGTCATGCCCCAAGAATCATAGTGAGGATACTGAGCCAGAGTAGTCCCTGAAGAAAACTCAGAATCTGTGAGTGCAGGGCAGCTGATATCTAGCTCAACCAAAGGAATGTTGTCCTATTCTTCAACCCTGTTAGTATGCAGTAGAGGCACCAATGAAACTTCAGAGGGTACAGATTGCCTACAAACATTCTGGAGTGCTGGAAAAGAAGATAGAATCCCTGTCTGCTTCAAGCTACTTATATGAGATTGATGTCTCAAACAAAGATCTCTTATGCATACCTTCATCGCTGACAGATTCACTCAAATTGCAGTGCATAATTGATAATTCTATCAGAATTAGTCAAATTAACAGCATCAAATGCAAGATTCAAACATAATGCTTTTTGAAAAGTAGATTGTGTATTATTCTGCATGTTTGATATGCTTGTTCTCTGAGCATTGATTGGAAGAAGAGGAGTGAATTGCCCTTGCATCCTCATTTCCTTTGCTACTCGCAGCTCTATAAGTTTTAACTTTTGTTCCTTTTTCCTAAGGCAACAAATAATGAATGGTGATTACGATCCTTAAATGAACTTGCTCAAAACATACCCTGAGGAGGGCATATTACCCTAGCACTGGGCATTTCCCTGGTTTCTTCTAATAAAGTTTGCTGCTCATGGCAACTGAAGGTGTGTGCTACTTAACTGAATTTCCTTTTTGTTTAACTGAGAGAATTCACTTAATGTTTTAGCTGAAATAGTAGAACTGCATACAAAAGGCAATCCATGAGCTTCTGCTTGGGATCCTTCAGATACACATTTGAACTTGAATCTTTTACTATTGTCTGATTAGATATTCCATCAAGCAATGCTGTATATTTCATTTTTGTAATGGACCGAGTTTCACATATCCCTTCACTAAATAATTCTTTTACGTGGTCATGTATAAATGCTCTTGATTCTCTGAGAACACTTTCATATAATGTCTTAGAAAATCCAATTCCTCCATAATCTGCACACAAATACCAACCAAACTCACCCTTGATAAAATTAATAATAATTCAATTGAATTTGGTTATGAACCTAACCACACATTACAGATTACATGTAAAGGAAAATTTCAACTAAAAAGATTTATGTTCATCATAATATATATATAAGTTGTCAGTTCAGATTCTGGTATGGATGTGGGTTCTAGGTCCAGGTTCGACAATCTCTCAAATGTTTTTTGAGGTTGGGTTCAGGTTCGTTTTGGGTTTGTCTGTACATTTGTTTAAATAAAAAAATTATATTTAAAAATATCTAAGTAACCTTAACTGTAAAATATCTAAGTAACCTTAACTGTTAATCTAATTATCTAAGCAACCTTTAATCAGAAGTAATGCTAATTAGCCTGCACAGCTAGTCAACAGTGAAGATCACACAGCTGGACAATTTAAGGTGTGGATTTGTTGGGGAGGACATGTTCTGAATACAAAACTATACGTACACAAACCATTTGAGGCACTACAGAATTTAACATACATCAGCAAACTACAGCTATCAAAGCTCTTTACTTATTCCTCATATTAACAAAATACGGCCACAAAATACAAGCAGTGGATATATTTTAGAAGTATTTTGTACTTCAAACAGCAAACTAAAATGCATATCTTTGATTTTTTAAGGCACTCCTTATATATTATATGATCTAGTTGGCTCCATAGCCACTGCTGTACATCATTGCCTTCCCATTCTTCCACATACACGAGCTTGTGGGGTCCGTGTGTGGAAACAAGCAAATCTTTGGGGCCACACCTGCCGCTTGTGTTGCAATCAATTAGCTGAGATAAAAGAAAATTGTTGAAAGTAGAAATGTTCCAAATAACTTGGCGTAAAAAATAGTAGTGAAAAGACGATGTAGTGCTTTATTTACCAGTTAACTCTGCAAGAAATAGGTCTAACTCCACCACTTCTTGCAGTCATACACAGAACAAAAGGCCTGCAAACATGTAAGAAGCAAAAGAATTCCTGCGGCCAACAAAGTGAGGAGTTGACATGACCCAAATATGTATTTGCCCAAATTTGTTTGAAAATCACCCAAGTTGCTCCAAATTTGGTTTGGGCATACATGATTAATTCAACATTGCACAAATGAATAATTCAACATTCGTTGCAAACGCGAGGAACATCGTCCAGCGTCCTTTTGACTGACATCAGAGCGAATTACTCAGAAAACATATGAATTTGAACAAAAAACGAACGGACTTCAATTTTACAACAAATCAACTTCTGAGTTTGGTAGAGACTGACCAAATATGGGAAGTTCTATATATATATATGCCATGACTATATTGCAAAGTGTTTTAAACTCAGACTTGGCATAACAATGATAAACTGCACAGCACTTCACTTGTTGCAGTGAGTGAATAATGCACGTTATGTGTGCCTGGTGACCTGAACTGTTTGTGTTGTGGGCTGTGGAGCAAGCAAACCCTCATGGACAGATTAAAGTGCATATGACTCTAATTTAGAAGAAACAAATATTTCAATATGAAGAAACAAGTTCCTTAGCACATTCAAACCGAGAGACTGGGGTACGAGTGTGTTTATTGCATCAGCTTCACAAACTATGAATGTTTTAGTAGATAGATTACGATTCACAGAATGAGACATAAGGATTCCTAATTTAGCATACAATAATTAGAAATGATAACATAGGACATCCAAATCATATGATTCAAAGGCATCATTCATTATCTTTATGAAAATACACAAGCTCATTAATCATTTAGTACAAGGTGTGAATATTGAAGTTCTCCAAAAGATCCTTTAGAAGATCCTCTAGAGTTTCCCTTCCATAAGTGTCCTTTGCATTACAAATGGCCTTGTATTTATAGGCTCTCCTTGATAATTGACCCATAACCACTTAGCATAACTACCTAAGCAACTACTTAGGATAACGACTCAGGTATTTGCTTAGGATAATTACCTAAGTAGCCACTTAGAATAACTACCTAAGTAATCGCTTCTAGCTAGTGCCTGAGTAAATACTTCCGGTAACTGCCTTTTTTGAGACAGGTTAGGACTTGTCTAACTTCTACAAAAACAAAGCCCAAATACCAAATTTTACTATTTAGTTACAATGAGTGACATAAGTTACCTTCACAAAAAAATAACTTGAAATCTGTGACTTTCATGTAAAGGCCATGCTAAGGTATTCATCTTGTTGCTTGCTCCATTTTCCCTTGACAATTGGCATAGAGAAACATTTTCTCATCAATAACTTGACTTTAGGGACATTCTCTTCTTTCATGAGCACAGCATTCCTTTTAATAGCGAGGTTTGTATTATGGTATGATCAATTCTTTTGTAATCATTTTCTTTGCTATCTTGGAGTTCCGATAATCAACATGCTTGGGTAGCAACAGGAATTTGACATTTTTAATACCATTAACATACAAGATTTCTTGTGCATCTCATTTCACTCAGCACCTCCAGAAGATTATGTACCTTTATTGGTATGACCTGTCTTCTTTGAAGAATGCATTGACCTGCGCCTATTGAAGGAAAAATTGTGATCGTAACTCTTCTCTATTTTGCATTAGCCTTGCAAAATATTAGAATTAACTTCTCACCTTGAATAAAGAATGATCTATAGACATGAATCACTTCCAAGTTAGTACTTCAACATCTAGAATGAGTTTTCAATCAAATGAACATGTTGTCTTACCGTAACTTTCTGTAGTATGACGGTCATGGAACTCTCCATATAATTTGCTATATTGGATGTTGATTAGTTTTGGTCATATGTGTTTGTTTGCCGTGCGTTCCATGATATCCCTATTCCAGGGCCTCTACTTTATTATAAATGGTGAAAGTGCAAAGTTGTGACATGCATGTTTTATTATTTTATGTTGAGATGGCACCATGTAAACAGCTTTACATTCCCTTTAAATGTTTTGTTAAATGATTCCTGTGCTTTGTGTACGAGTCTACATTTCCCACACATTGTGTGCAGAAGCATTTCCAGCTTTGTTGCATGTCTATAAGTTGTTTAGGGGCTCCCATTGTTGCACGGGCAGGGAGGATCTTGGCTAAGGTTATTGATCAACATCACTATTTTCAATTCTATTCACTTGAAAGTTTGTAAAGCCTGTTGAACATGTCCATTTCTTGTAATCATTGTGTTTTGTTCCTTGGGTTGATACCTCATTGAAGCTTTCTTTTAAATAGTTCATGTGTATTTTTCATGCTCTCACATTTTGCATGTGTGTCAACCATGTCATTTGCATTTGGTGAAACTTGCATCTCTTTGAGATATTCTGTCAAACAGTTTGTCTGCTTTGTTCTACACTTTCACATTTTCTGTGCATGTTGAGCTGGACATTTCCAACTATAATATCTGTGAAAAATCTTTCTTGTCATGACCCATTCCAAAGCTCCCACCTTTGAGTGCATTAGCTTTGAAGTTTCTAAAACCTTTTCAACAAATTCATTTTGTGCATTTTTCTGTGATTCCGATCATTGTATGTCATGATATCACTTCTCTTTGACGCATTCTGTAAAACAATTTAGGTACATTGGATGTGCTTCATGAATGTCTGTGAGAACCATTCCATGAGATGGAATTTCTTTTGTTGCTGCTATTTTGTGTGTTTTCTTTAATCATTGCACTGTGAGAATAGATCTTGTCAAGGCATGCAGTCAAATAATGTGCTGGATCATCTATGACTCCATGTTATGAATGCTTCTCTACCAGTGCATTTGCAGCAGCAATAATAGACTGAGTTCTCTATACTAAGATACTTTCGTGGATGCTCATAGCTTTGGAAACTTGCACATCTCTCTGATGAACAAGTGGACCCTTTGTGAACTAAAGGAACTTACCAAAATTAGTAAGGATATTGATAATTTACAAGTCCTTGCCTATCGGTGTAAAGAGGCTCCTTAATAATTTATCATTTCCTTGACAAAATGAAACTTGCCGATTGTATTTGGATTTTCATGATGGATTTGATGTTTTACTTTTTGAAGATGAATCATATGTCAACCAGCTGACTACAAACTTCAAATAAAGGCCCTTGACTGAAACCACCTGAAAAACAATCTTGAAAACTCTCAAGAAACAGGAGTATTTGAATAGCCTGGTAATGAATTTAATATAAAATTTCAAATTTTGGCTACTTGAAAATAGGGACAACATGTGGTCAGGACAAAACTTCTTTCCTTGCCCCATCAACATGAATGCCAACTATCCAACAAGTTCTTGTCTGATCTAGTTGCTGGTTTTGAAGCAAACATGCATAAAAATAGATTTATAAATCCTTAAACTGTAGTTATTAAGAGCAAACAAGAATAAGGAAGATTATGCTGACATTTATATAACATGTCTAGAAAGCACTAAGATAATAACATTTTGGTGTGTTTGCTGACGATAAGATAATTTTGAAGAACTACCTCCCTTTTCTTTATGATTTGGCACTTCTGAGTTGTAAAGATATATTATAGTATGTACTTTTTTGAAACTTAAATGTGTGTGTATTATGGTCTATGCCCTGCACCCATCTTATGGGTGGTAGCAGATAGACTGTTAAGATGTGTATATTCAAGTCCTATTCATGGTTATATGGATTCTGCTATGAATGTTGAAATTTCTTGACAGAATTGGTTTATAATCGATGGTATTATTCCATATTATCAAGGTTGCACGGGGACAGGGGGTACTTGGGGTACTTAGGTACTGGTATGGGTACGGGTACGACTATTTTCATAATAGGGGACGGTGGTACTTGGGTATGTCAAACTTTATTTTTAATTATACGTTTATATTTATAGAAAATCTGAAATAATGAGTCATGACAATGGTTTTTCAAAACAACTCTGATAAAGTTTGCAAATGTAATGTATTGTTTTCAGTTTCAGATTTGCTATATGTTTGTAATAATGATATATGATGAATGATTAAATGCATAACAGAGAATGCAGACTTTAAACATGAGCAAGATCATAAATCATATGACAATGACATATTGCAAATGATAAAACTCTGACTTGAACAGTGATAAAGTTTAACGTTAATCAATATTGTATCAAAGTTTCAAACTGATTAGGGTATAGAATCAAGCTTGATAAACAACAAGCTGATACACAAACAAAGAACCGAAAAAAAAAAATTAAGGTCCTTAGCTATGATGCTCTCCACCGAGTACCCAGTATTTGGGTACGAGTACCAGGATTGTGGGTATGAGTACCCATGCAATCTTGCATATTATTAAATATTTAACTACGATGGAATGGTCATGTTTGCATGCTGTTGTTGGTAATAATTGTATTGCCCCTTTGAATGGGTTATTCTAATACTTATAGTGATGCCATCTACTTAGTGGGAAATGAAGTTCAATCACAAATCACCAAACACAAATTTTCAATTTTGCATTCATACGTAGGTTTAAAACTGTTTACATCCCTTTAGTGGTTATCAATACCTGGGTTCCAATGTGTAAACTTTAATGACATTTTAATCTTTTTTCCTCTATCCTTTTAATTTTGTAGACAGAATTTTCTATTGTCAGATTTCCTTTATTAATGTAGAATTAGCATGCTATAATTTCAATTATTAGGAAACTCCAGTGTGACCAATGTTTTGGTCTCTATCCTCGCAAATCTCAGTGACTGCTTTTTGTTTTCGCTTGATACAATAGTTAGATTATATTTCTAGAATTCCTCGGTGTACCTGGCCTGAACCAGGGGATTTTACAAAATGGGGAACTGCCATCCTGGAGGTGGAGACACATACAAGATTCATGAACAGATCAAACAAACACAGAAGTCAAGAGCACAATACATAATAAAGGACAAAATTAAATTTTAACTCTTTCCTTAGACTGAGTTCACAAAATCATCTGAAAAGATTTCTGGACTTCTTTTGCCTTTTTCCCTTTTATAGTTTCCCAACCATCTTGCACTCTAGCAGCCTTTTCCTGCCACTCCTTGGCATTGTACTCAGGTGGCATCAGAATGGCTCTCACTTTGCAAGCCTTCTTTCGTTGGCTGGAGATTCATCCGCTTTATCTCAAAACCCAACAGGGTGTTTTGTTTTCCCTACCTTCTGGAGTTGCAGCTGCATTCTTGAGATTAAGTTCCATATCATGCCCAGCATTGGCAACATTAACATTGGTCAAAGCTGGAGGAACTACTTGTGTTGGAACCTCAGAAAAATGCAGTTTCTCCATTCATTTTCTTTCCTATTCGCCTGATTCACAACCTGGGAATACATCTTAGACTGCACACCTTTCTTCTCCACCAAATAATAAGAGAGGGAGATCTCTTTCCACCACGACACACTCTAATCTACTCTCTTCTTCAAACAATGGGACATCACATGCCTAGTTTTGAAGCATCTTCTGCATCGAAATGAAACCCCCTCAAATTCCAAGGGCTGTGCCCAACAGTCCTTAGATGATTTAATTGTAATGCCTTCTGGAAGACCATTAGTAATATTCCATTTCAACAAGAATCCAGGCTCACATTAAATGCATAAGACTGGATGAACCTTCACCAACCACCAAAAAGCTACTCAAAGAGTTTCCAATGACTTTAAAACAAGAATCAAACCAAAATTATAAAGGTAGGTTTGGGAGCCTCACCCATATCAGGATCCTGTCGAAATCTTCAGTGGCAGGACAGCAGGATGCCAGGATTTCAACATCAAGGGGAACTTGTCCTCCCAACTCCACAGGCAGCTGCATAAAATCTTACTCCTATCCTGGATTTCCTCATATACCACAATAAAATAATCCGAGGTAACCATATAGATTTGTAAACATCCTTTCAAGGCAAGTTCCCATTGTTTAGAATTTGACCCATGGAGATCAATCAGGCTTGGCCAAAGACTCCTGAAGTGCCCAATCAGTCCCAGTTTAGAAAAACCTGCAACATTAGGTCCATTTCCACCTCTACTTCACCCACTTAATCTACAGAAATCGCCCCACTGACACGTGGCCTCAAACCCCCATCCAGCTCATTGCTATGTTGTAGTAGCCCATTGCCATACCCAGATTTGGGAAATGAAACCCTAGCTGTATCTGTCTCTGAACCCCCCAACTGCCACCCGCAGTCCTTGTCTCCAATGTTTCTTTCACTCGAAGCCCATGTAAGTCCTTGCACAGTGCCTTCGATCTTGAGCTGGAGCAGGCACCATCAAAGGTCTCTCCGGAAAGCCGCTGTACATCCACCCTGCCAGTATGAGGATGAGTATCAGAAACAACCAAATGACAAACATCTGCCCACCATGAGCACTCAGGAACATGTGCATTGTCTGCAGTAAAAGCAGAGGAAACCCCAGACACAGCAGTTATAAGCAAATGCTCCATTTTCCCCCAACTTTAGTGACTACTTATTATAGAAACTTATTTTCCTATATTAAATACAATTGCTTTGGATGATACAGGCCTTTATCCTCAATTTTGTGGACAGAATTTTCCATATGCAGATGTCCTTTTCTAATTTAGATCTAGTATGCTATAAATTTAGGTATCAGGAAACTCTAGTGTACAAAGAAGACCCATATCTTGGTCTCTATACCTGCAAATCTCAGTGACTACATATTATAGAAGCATGCAATATCCCTTTTTTGAAGGATTTAATAATAATTAAATTAAAAAACATAAAATAATAGTAAAGTGTAATATAATTACAAGTCAATTAAGTTTAATGAAAGGTCAAGCATCAAGGGGCATGCCATGAAGAGTTGTGTTTCCTCAAACATAAGATATAAATAGGAGAAAGAATTCAATTGATAAGGAGAAGGAAGATAAGAGCATAGAAAGTGAGGGTGGGTTAATGGAAGAAAAAGGAAGGGGAAGAGAATAAGGATGTAACTTCCAAAGGGGCAACGATGATGAGGGATTGCAACTATTTCAAATGGTGATAATTTTGAAAAGTTGCAACTCTTTCAAAGGGCAACAATTGTGAAGGGCTGTGACTCTTCCAAAGGGTGGTAACCGTGGAAGGCTGTGACCACTGCAAAAGGCAATGGTATTTATGTAAGGAAAGTTGGAGATGAGTGAGAGAAGTTGAAAAAGGAGCAGAAGCAATAAAATAATATGGTTCAGATTTTAAGGGAAAATTCTAAAGATGAATAAGAACAGACATTAAGGAAATATAAGCGAAGTTGAAAAAGGAGCAGAAGCAATAAAATAATATTGTTCAGATTTCAAGGGAAAACTGTAAAGATGAATATCAACAGACATTAAAGGAACAAAATAAAGTATTCCATTTGATGAAGGAGAGTGATCCAATCAGCATAAGCATTCATCCAAAGAGCAGTGACCAGCTTCCAAAGAGGGAATCAACATAAAGTCAGATCTGCCTAAATTGTAACAGTGTACTGAAAGGCTATATTTAGGGCAATCTGAAAAGGGGACATTCCAAATCAAATTTTCCCATATTAAAAATTAAGTGCTTTGGATGATCCAAACCTTTATTTTAATCTTTAAATTTTTTGCTCTGGTGATACCTGGGATGCAATGTTTAAGGTTTTTTTTGCATGCCCTTTGGATTGTCTGCATAGAATTTTCCACATGAAGATGTGCTATATTCCTTTGCTTATGTAGAATTAGTATGTTGAATTTGTATTCATTAGGTAGCTTCAGTGTATGAACAAGGTCACCTATCTGCCCCCATATCTGCAAGTTTTGGTGACTACATATGATATCCAATACAGATACATCCTTACTCATTCACTCACAGATCCAAATTTCAGTAGCCTCCCATTCCTGTTGTATTTTTATGGATCAGTCAGGATTCAAACATTAAGATTATTAAAAATATCTGTCCTCTTTGTGACCAGAGATTTTGTATAGGCTGCTTAAAGTTATGTTGGTTCAGCTGTCGCTCATTTCTCCTTGCATGCTGGGTTTGTTTTATGAATGAGCTACTAATGCTCTTTGTGACTCCAGTTTGGGTTTGTGTCATTTCCCCAACACTAATAGGCATAGGTAACAACATTACAATGTACGAAACACAGATTAAAAGCTATCCGTCTAGTAAATTGTTTATTCTACAATGATGTAATTATTTATCAACAGATCCTGTATTGTTATCTGTACCTTCATATCTACAGTTGTGGTGGTTACGCTTGTATTGCATATTTGGGTATTTGCTTGCTTGTTGTAATTGGCTGCATATTCTTGTAGTGTTGTTAAATCACATGTCTTGTGTTAGTGTATGTATGTTTACAAAATGAAAATTCACTCAGCATTTAGATTTCATTTTCTTAATAAGGAATTTCGATTCAAAGTGAAGCTGCTATTAAAATATATTTAAATTGCAGAGTGGGATGATAAGGAAGATGAGAAAGAAGCTTTACAACAGTGGGAAGATGATTGGGATGATGATGATGTCAATGACGACTTCTCCCAGCAACTAAGAAGGGAACTGGAGAGCAATCCAGAAAAAAAATAGAATTATTGCTAGTCTCTTCAATATTATTGCTTTACTTATGGAAATGGCCATACATGATAGATCTATGTATAAATAAGCAATTATAAGAACCTATTTCTGTTGAATGTGGGTCCTCTTGTTTTTCAGATTATATTTACATTGGTTAAAACAGTTAGAGCTTATCTTGTGTCAATGAGTATTTGCATTTAGAAGCTTTATTATCAATTGCATCTATACATTTAAAGCTCTATGCACACAAAGTTAATGACTTTTGGCATTTGACATTAGCATGCATCTCAGAGATTCTCTTTCTAGTCAATAGTAAGTGAGGTTAATCCCTTTGCATAGTAATGTTAGTTGTTTGTTGAATATGCTGTCGTGGGTTCTTGCTATAATCCTAGGATTGAAAAAATGTTTCTTGCTAGGTGAGGAAGGAATACAATCTGAGTAATTTTTGTAGTCTGGTTGTGGTTGTTTCTAATTTCTTTCTTTCAGTTGAATAATGTAGCTTATATTGGTTCCTCAGAATATATGTCAGCAATAGTTATAGGTTTAGAATCTACTGGACTATCTGATAGGTATGTCCACAAGAAACAAAAAGCTACTCTGAAATATTTGAGGTCATCACCAGAAATAGAATTAAATGAAATAGCATATTATTATCCTTTAATATTTTCAGACATAGACCTACTTAGATTATAGAACATGAACAGACTGCCTGGAACTGATTATAGGACTATACTGTGAAGTTGCTTGTCTAAATCTAATGCATTTTGTAGATGAAAATTGCTGGAGCCTTACTGCAAGCTTAGTACAAGTTTCAAAACAGTCTCAGGCTGCAACATCTTGTATGCACATAGTTTCTTCAATATTCCTCCTCCCAAGTTGAGCATTTATGATCTTGCCTCTTTAGCATTAGGAAGGGTATCAAACTACCTTAAGAGCTCTGGCAACCAAAAATATGATTACATGCTAGGGTATAAATATTACAGAAATTTACCCTTGTAATAAATTTTGCCAAAATTTACTTTTTGCAAATGAAAGTTGTTCATTGTGGTAACCCATCTCTTTATGTCATTGTTTAACATATTTACAAATGCAGGCAGTAGCAATATACTTCCAAATTTGTTTGAATGTTTCTTCTGCTTATGGTGGTTTGAGGTTTGCCATGATAGCAAATGGAGTTCAATTAACCTTTTTTGAAGTATTAGGTTTTAAAGTCAGAAAACTAAAAAGCTGTAATTGTTATTTCATGCCAAATGTGATGTGTAGAAAGAGAAACTGACACAGGACAAAATTTGTACAATATTCCCAATTATCATCTAATTCTCAATGTTGCCCTAATTTGCTGATGACCATGAGTACCTGTGCTCTGAAACAGTTCAATCCTGGAGTGAACAGTGAAAAAAGGCAATGTGAATGGAAATCCCAGGGTTTGTAGGTGAAGTGGCAGGTTTTTAATAAATTCAGGGAAAGCTTGTGTGAGTTTTTAAGTTATTTAATAGCCTGTGGGTTTAACCCAGGTTTCCTTAAAAATACCAAGGTCCATGAAAAACTCAACTCATCCCTGACTGTGGGTAACATGCTTTTTTCCTAGGTAAAGCTACAATGGCGCCTTAAACTTCCTTTTCCAATCTCTTGAGCTTGGCACCTGAACTCATATTGGCCAGATTCAACTTTTAAAGTGTCCATTAGTATTATTAATATTCTGTTTATAGCTAAATGAGATTCATGCTCGAGAATTTTTGTTGATTTAATTGTCTTGGGGGGCATTGGCTTGTTGATCTGGACGTACTATTTGATTCCTTGCTTCCACTGACATAGTGAAGGTTGCATATTTGATTCCTTGCTTCCACTGACATAGTGAAGGTTGCATATCACAGGTCTGTCAATTTAGCTTAACCTTTGGCAGAGGGGTTCTCAAAAATGTAACACAGTTGACCCTAGTATTTGATCAGATCCTCTTAGCGGTGAGTGTCACCAGCTTTGAGAGAGTATTGTGATGGAACTCAGACTGAAACTTCCTCACTGTCAGCTAGGGCTTCACCCATCACAGATATTGTTGTGCTTATAACACAATCAACCCAAGCATTTGATCAAAACTGCTCGTCAATCACTATATCATGACATTTTTAATCCTGAGATCAAATTAAAATTGCTTTATCGAGGTCATTGATCTATAAGGATGACTCCCTAAGGTTTTCAGGACTAAACCTCAGGAAGACGTTACATTGAAATTAAATATTAGTAACCGGATTCAAGCTAATAGTCTAGTAGATAATATTCAATATTGCTGGTAATTGCTTCTGGATTAGATTGTGTTGGATTTTTTACCATCAACATTTCGAATCACACTATGTGATTCATCATCAGGATGAGAGAGCAAGAGCTGTAAAACAAAGTCTTTATAAAAAATGGATTTGATTTTTAACCTCTAACATAGATACCTCTGATAATGTGTTTGAGATGATTGCAAAACCATTGGGGTTGGTCATTGATGTCTCTTGGCCTTATCATGGAAAAGGCCGTTTGGTCTATAGTTGGATTTCTATGAAGCTTTGAGTTTATCCAAAAAGTCAAATGTTGAATGTTGGAGATTTCAAATGGTCTTGTGCTGTGGACTAAGAAAGTATTCCCTTTAGATGCAAGAGATGTCACAAATATGGTTTCATCAAGCTCCAGTAGAGGATAACCTGGAAACAAGAACTTGGGATCTATAGGTAGCTAGGTCATGGGGGGTTTGCAAAATAATCAAGCAAATGAAGAGGTAGTAAAGGAAAGCGAACTTACTTTGATGAGGTGACGAAAAATCATTTAGAGGATATTGTGAATCTTTAAACTGTCCAAAGCTAATGAAATTATTCATATTGTTTCCTTTCTAAGGGAAGGAACCACGCTAGGAGTAAGGAATATGAAGGATTTTAAAAATCCTGTGGACGGAGTTCAAAGCAAGCAATGTGCGATCTCCTTGTGAAAGGATAGCTTTAATTGACCAAAACTTAATACACGAGGGAGATGTTCCATGTTTTATCATAAATGTTCTGGATAAATAGATACAAAACTTGAACAAAATGAGAATTTGTGAAAGCAATATTTTGATGTTTTGGGCTGCGCCTTAATATATGAACTCTTAGAATAAACTTAGTTTAGATTTACGAAGATAATAAAAACATATTTTTAGAGCTTTTCAAACTGTTTTAAAAAAAATATTTTATATGTTCAAATTTTATATTCTTAGTCAGCATAAGGTGGGAGAATATTATTCCAATGGATATTGTGAATGCATAATAACACTCTTGAGTTTATAAGGTACTTTATAAGTATTTCATTGTTGATTATGAGTTATGAGTTGATGGTGGCGAGATCTAAGATCTAGTTCAATATAGAACATCACCTATTTGGCCTTTGAAGCATGTTTTAAATTAAAAAACTATGAAACTTGCCTTTGATAGCAAGCATATGGATATCACTAACAATCCTTAAACTTGCATATGATCAAACTGAAAAATAAACATAACCATAACACAATGCAACTCATAGCACTATTATTTGTTAACTAAGGAAATCTTGGCCAAGGGAAAACCTCGGTAGAGATGGTAACCACAAAATGGTCCACTAATCAAAAGTATCTTGTGAAAGATATTGACTTTGTTAGGAGTCCATTACATCCATATAGTGTATCTGTCTTTGTTAGAAGCCTCAACCCTGTTAAGTTACAAAAATCTTCAAAATTGTGGCCTACTGGAAATTGCAAAATTGTAAATCATCTTCAAAATGTATACCATCTTATATTCATACTATATTCTATTTACAACTTACATTGAACAATTTTCTTATCAATACTCTCCCCCGTTAACATTAATGGCATAGGTGAGCCAAAACTTATATACATGTCAAAAATTGTTACCTTCTTTTCTTAAAGCTTATCGATTATTAATGATTGTTTTAAATTTTTGCTTCATGCTAATGCACTCCTATATATCCTTCATTGCCTTAGATACATTGATCATTGCACATAAGCT
The DNA here is from genome assembly GCA_028749045.1 of Cupressus sempervirens. Classification (NCBI taxonomy): domain Eukaryota; kingdom Viridiplantae; phylum Streptophyta; class Pinopsida; order Cupressales; family Cupressaceae; genus Cupressus; species Cupressus sempervirens. Next base: position 739,565,023 of record CM053793.1, read on the forward strand.
ATATGATAACTCAATTGCATTAAGATTAGAATATATTAGTCTTCCATAAGACTTTTATATCCATGCATTGCCTTTGTACATGATCAATTTTAAGAGTAAGGCGTTCCCTTAATAGTGACAATTTCCTCATTGTTCTTTCATTTTGTAATTCAAGTAGCCTTAGCTCATCATGAGCATTTCTGATTCTTCTCTCCAAACCAGTACTGTATGCATTTGGATATTTTCGTTCATCCACAATGCTTTTTAGTTATGCCTCGTTGTCCTTTATCTCCTTCTGAATGTTGTGAGTGTATGCAAATGATAATGCACATTTGCCTTATAAATCATTTCCTTCTTGTAGGCATCTCCTTAGCTCCTTGATACAATTATCAAGAACTGATAGATCATTGGTGATATTGTTGTAGACCATGTTGAATAAATTACATCATGTGTAGTTTGGGCCTTTATTGCTGCAATCTCAACTAATGTAGAGAACTTCTTATCAAATTCTTCCATTGTCTTTTTGTTGTCACTTTCTCAAGTGTGATAAATGCACTCTTACTCATTTTACTAGATTGTTCTACTATCTTTCCAATTGAAAATGTTGTTAGTTGAAGATATTTATTATATCCATGTTTCCTCCAAACATCTTTGTAACATGTTGAAATCTTGTGATAAGTGCTTCAGGAGGCGACCTTGAAGTACTTGTTGATGGAGTATCTAATGCCTTGGTGTTTGTACTACTACTATTCGTCTTTCCTCAATTGTTGGCCTTTGTCATTTTAGTGGCTGTGATGGCTGGTTATCCATTTGATCATTCTTTTCTTGCTCTCTCGCTATCTTATCCTCTTCTTTCATCTTTTCTTCTTTGTCTGTCTTCTTCAATTGAAAGTGTTGGATGTGGCTTTGTCCACTATGTTTGATCAATTTGTTGTAAAGTCAAAATTTGTGCTCACAATACTGGGTCTCAAAGATAACTCTATAGATGTTCTTGTGTGCACAGAACAATAGAGTCTTGTTGACTTGCTTTATTGTCTTCTTCATTACAATTGGGGTAATCCACTATATTACCTGTGACCAAATTGCCAACTTCATACTCTTGCTGACTTGTAAAGGGGTCTTGTAATTGCTACCAAAGAGATCTTCACTAGTGTCAATGGTAGTTGTAGCCCTCTCCTGTCATCATGCTATCATCTTGCACATTAGGTGCATCCTCAATATCCATTACTGTATGGTCTTGAGGCTCTTCTTCTTTTGGTGCTCGTGGTGTAGTGGGTGTCTTTTTCATAGATTGAATAATTGTCAATTCAATTTCCTTAGTTACTAGCTCATATTGCTCCTATTATCAATATAGATCTTTTTTATTTCTCAATAGTAGTTCAATCTTCTTCAAGATTGCTTCTATTTCATCATCACTATGAAAGTCACAAAGCTCTCTAATCGCTTGCTCTCTTATTTTCTCATCTTCCTCTTTCGTCCTAGCTTTCTTCTCAATCAATCTATTATGTTTCCATGAATATGTACAAACAGTTTAAAATCTATCATATATCTTATGACTAGATATTCTAACCGTCTCTTCTGCGAAGGATCATACAAGTCATAACACATGTTCAGTTGTGTAAGATTTCCATCCTTAATTATCATCTAATTCATTCTACCAATCTCTAGTTTCCAGTTTTGTCTTTTCCTTCAATTGCTTTTTGATTTTTGTGGCTAAATATGTGGTTTGGCTAATGGTTCAACTAATGGTGGTGGGGTGAGATGGCTCCTGTTCACATTGCATTTCAAAACGCTGATGTTCTCGCTCACCATCCTCTAAACTGCTGTGACTATTGTGTTTGGGGGTGTCGTTCTTGGGAAGTCTTCAACCCATGTTGCTGCGTCTCTTGATGGGTCTGTTGGGCTATCTTAGACGACCCTCTTCGAGTCTCAGGTTGCTACGGGGAGGTCTGCGATTTCTTATGTGGATGTGGCTGCTTTTCAGGTAGGTCTCGGTGCTCCTACCTCTGTTGGGAGAGGGGGACCTCGTCTTTCGGTTTTGCCTATCTCTAGTAGTAGCCCCATTAATCTTGATTCATAAACTATTGATGAGATTTCCAAAAATATGGAGGATTACTCTTCTATTGTTGCTAGTTTTTGTTTTAGGGGTTTTTGGCCCTCTCTTCTTGATTTACATGCTTTGATTTCTAAACATTGGGACCAATAATAACTGATATAGTTCAGATTTACCTTGTGGCAAGGGTTTTTTTTATTGTGAAATTTGCAAATGTTGTAGATAGGAAAACCATTTTGTGTAACAATTGTTTCTCTTGGGAGGAGAGGTTTCCCCTGATGGCCAAACTTTGGTATTAGGGATTTGATCTGGCTATTGAACCCTTTAATAAGATACTTTTATGGGTAAGATTGTCGAGTCTTCGCTTTCACCTTTGGTTGGATTCAGTCTTGGAGTCTGTGGGGGAGGCCATTAGGAATTTCTAGATAGTTGACACAGATTCTTCTGATGTGTTTAAGACGACGTATGCTCACATTCTTATGGAAGTTGATGTTTCTAAGGGTCAACTTGAACAGATTACTTTGTCTTCTCTAAATGGTTCTTAGACCCAAAATCTTGATTATGAGGGTATTCCCTTCAAATGCAAGAAATGTCACAAGACTGGCCTTCTCACTACACAGTGTTCCTCTGATAAGGTTAGATCAAAGAAATCACCTTCTTGGTGGTTGGCGGTTTTAGACCATCATTATACAGTTCAAATGTTTCCAAGGAAGGGGATGGGGCGGATTGCTCACCTCATAATGATCTTTCTCTGACAGATGCTACTATTGCTATCTTTGATGATACAGATGCTGTCTCTAAGGCGACTTTGGTTCAAAATGTTAAGACTGTGCCTTCTTTTGTTGCTGGCTCTATCTAGAAGATTGATGCTAGAGCTAGTTCAACTGTCTTATCTCCTGTTGCTGCGGGTATTGATGCCCATGGTTCTTCTATGAGGATTTTGGGGGTTAGCAGTGGTGCTACCCTTTTCCCTCCCATGGATACTTTTGCGGTCTGCCCTGGTTCTTCACGTTTATCTCTGGATTGGTAGATGATTGCTGAAAAGGTGATGGATGGACATCAATTAAAAGAAAAAAAGTCAAATCCTCCAAACCTTTGTTTGATGTCTTTACGTTCTCAAATGATTGGACCAAAATGAAAATCTTGATTGTCCTTTGTTTTTTTCTAGGTTGGTTTTTAGCCCTCTTACGGGGAACTTTGGTGAGTCCCTCTAGTTTGCTTGGTGCTGTTCCATGGTTGTGTTAAGATCCTTCATTGCTATATCTTTTTCCTCTTTGTACAAGGTTTTGGGTCCTTTCAAACCCTGTTTTTACTTAATCAAAACTAATGGTGGTGTGATTTGTCCTCTCATCTCCTTAGGTGGTGTCACTTGCTTTTTTGGCTATGCATTTTTCCTTCCAACATATGTCATCAAAAATTTAGTTGACTTCTTGGGTCCTGGACCAATAACCATTTCTTTTATTCTTGTTTGATAGGTGCCTAAGTTATTGATAGTGAGGTCCTTGTAGACCTTCTAGAAGTTGCATGTGTTCTTTTCTTATTGATTATAGTTGCATCTTCTTCTTTTGCTGGTTTTTCCTAACACTAATAGGACTTAGTGTTGTAGGGGTAGGTGTTGCTGATCTATTTATTACTGGTGGGGGAGAGCTAGGTGCTACTGATAGTGGCTACACTAGCACGATATTGCTTTGTCTGCTTGCTCTCATCTTTTCCATAGTCTACTTGGCTTCATCATATTCTTCTTTTGTTATACTTGTGTCCTTTAACATCTTCTTTGCAATATTCTCTACCTTTTTCTTGGTTGCCTTAGAAATTTATAATTGTTCATGTTTTTATGAGGATCACTACAAATGTATTAAGTATTGCCATGTATTTTGGTCTTTGTTTTCTAAATGGTAGCGACCTCTTATTTATAATGAGTAAAGACTAAGAAGAGACATGTCCTATGAAGGGACATATGTATCATTATTTTGACAATTAATATAAGAATAAATACACACACACACACACACACACACACACACACACACACACACACACACACAGAGTAATTTCTCTCATATAATAAACTTATATCTCATATCTAATTATATTCCATATATAATTGTATATAAACATAGGTTTATCTGACTTAAGCTACCAAACATCAACACTCCCTCTTAGCTAGGGAGGATAAACACACGTATTACCTCAAGGTAATATCAAGTTAGCAAGATTAATGATATCTTTGATGAGAAGATTTTCATCATTTTGATATCGCATTTGATATCAAGAGTATTGGTCTCCTAGAATATCAACATTCAATATTCAGCAAGTACTCAAAACATTTGATATCATGAGTATTGGTCTCCCGGAATGCATGATATTCACCAAATACTCTTTGAGTAATGGCCTTCTAGAACATCAAGTCACATGATATTCATTGAGTACTCTATGAGTAATGGCCTTCCCGAACATCAAGATGCGTGATATTCACTAAGTGCTTTGTGCAATGACCTTTCAAAATATCTATATGCATAACATTCACCATGTACTAAAAAAGATGTTTATATGGCATGTGCACACACATTCTCATAATGCTTACCATATAAACATCAACTATGAAAAACATAATCTATTATGATTTGCATAGACAATGTAAGATATCCATCATTATATAAAATTTAGTTATTATAAGATCATCACCTCTCAATAACTTCTACAAATACAAGTTACATCATTTGGAAATCATCACTTCCTCATGATGTGTAGGCCCATTAAAATCACATAGTTATGAGGTATATTCACAAATCATAGTTTTCTTGATTGCTACATTTATTGATCACTAGAGAATCCATATCAACATGGATTACACCATATCAACATGGATTACTCCCTCTGTATTAATATGATCAAGATCACTGAAGGTTGATTGAATCATATCCTCTATCTGCTCCTTCAGATAGATGTGTCAAACTCCTTCTAAACATCAATCTTTTGAACTCCTTTGCCTTTGAAGAAGTGTCAAACTCCCTTTGAGTCTGAAATCAATCTCCCTTTTCCTATAAGAACACACTTAGAGGAAACAAAATGAAGACAAATAACTCTCATAATACATATAGAAATATAAATAAGAGATTAACTACAAATATAGTATTCAAAAAATACTTATCTCTTGTAGTTAAAGGATGATACCACAATCATGAATCTCCTTTGGATTGATTTTTAGATAAGATGTTTATTGCTTGACATCTCACTTTGCTTCACTCCCATCAAACATAGCATTGTGTTTAATCAAATAAAATGTAGACATTTAAAGTTTTGATCATATTTTTTTTTTCTTTTTTCAATTCGCCAAATTCACTAATATATGAAAGAGTTATTTTTTTTTCTCACCCTTCAAGTCACTTGTTATATATATACTGTTTGCTTAATAAAGTTAAACAATTATAAATGGTGACAACTTAATATACAAGGTATATATCACCGATCACTTCAAAATGTATACAATCAATGCTTTAATATCTTTTTTTAGGATTGATCCACCACATTTTTCCTTGTAAGACACATTGCACTTCACTGACCATTGACATCCTGTACTTCTAGCCTGTACTTCATAGTCTAATGGAGACCCATTGACCTGATGTGATGGCATATGCTTTATTTTGATATTTGATGGGGTTTAACTATGACATTATTCAAAGTGGATATCCGTATGTATATTTCAAATGGATTTGATTGGGGGTTGAATAATGTGTTGGTGTTTCTATTCAAGGTGAATATTTTCTAGATGGTTGCGGTCAAATCACCCAGGGTAAGTCTAAACACAGGGCCACAATAATGAGCCAACAATATTTGATTATTGACGTAATGCTCCAACTTTCAATTTCATTAACGGACTCTATTTACTTCTACGCTATCATTGAAGGGGCCTATGATACTCGAAGTTGTGTTTGTACATACATTGGCATGGAATCATGATTCCCATAGTAGTGATTGATCGATGTCAATATTGCAATTGACATCAAATTATTCTGTACATTGAGTATCCCCTAGAATGTCTACGTCAGTCCATCCACATGGTGGTCTAATTGGAACATGATATGAATTGCAATGCTGCAAGTTTATAGGATTCAAAAGAGCATTTCAGAGTAACAACTACCAATGTTAGGCGTTGTCTTGGAGCATTTTAGAGTAACAACTACCAATGTTGAATGTTGTCTTGGTTCCAAATTTGTAAACAAATTGTATCAAACTTATTAAATCTGAAACATGTAATCAATAAGTGCAACAACCATAGCAAGATCACCACACACAATAACACCAGATTTGTTAACTAGGGAAACCCTCAATTAGAGGGAAAACCCAATGGGGATGGTGCCCACAAAATGATGTATTAATATATAAGTTCTTTGTAAGAGGTTGGACTCTTTTAGGAGTCAATGAATTACATTTAGTAGTTAGGAGACTTTGAATCCCTGTGAGGAAATTTCAACCCTGTTAGGAGTTGTGGAAGGCAGAAGGACCCATTGTCCAAAAAGATTTAGAGGCAAGACCACTAAACTCACTATCCAAATGGCCTTATTACTATCTTTCACAGAATAATACAAATAAACAACTGTCCTCAACAACCACTTTGCCAAATGCAATCTCTCTGTTAGTTCGTCATGCCTTAACCACACCAAACACTTCTATGACATCAAGATACTTAGTATCAGATTTGTTGGATCTTAAATCTAGCTTTGCTTACTTGTATTACATATGCTTCGCTCACAACCACAATCGTAATCACTTGCTACAATTACACTTAACCATTAGGAAACAACTTTCCTTTATACCAAGTCCTCAAACTAATTATTGAGAAATCCTTGAGGCTTTCCCAATTTACAAATGCAATAGGACCTCATTAAGAAATTACAATACATCTTTTCATAACTATAGAGCACTTTCGGCTCACAGTCTTTACAATCCTTCACGTGTGCAATATCAAACTTAGCATGATCAATCACACCATCTTCGTCATGCCTTCTTCCTCTGTCCAACAACACTTAACCAAATTTTATCTTTGTTAGGAGATATAATCCAATTACTAGAACCTGCTTCTCAGGAAATTTCTCTTAATAAATCTCAAATAACTGTCATTATCTTCATATTTCCTCATGTGCTCTTAGTCATGTCATTATGCTACTCTATAAAACATGTCCTCAACTGCACTCATCCTAATATTCAATCTTTGAACCTCATGATCTCAATCCCTGTTTGCTGCTTTGTCAATCTTCACAGGATCATTAGTACGTTAACGTCAATGACAAACAAAATCATGAATGGAACGTACAATCATGCTAACAATCTCTCGAATGCTCCAACAATGCTAGGATACCCCCCCATAGGAATATCATCAACATTCATGCTAAAAATATCCCCTTTTGGCATTGGTGACAACATAGATGAAAAACCAAGTTTCATGAATACCGATTACCAAATTTATAGCTCTGTTGCAACTACTCAACTGCACTCTTTCTTTTCAAATCCTTTACATCAATCAAATATGAAACTCAAGAAAAACTCTCCCCCATTGATATTCTTCCCCCATTGACATCAACACTCTCTCTATAGGATTTTTTTCATGTACATCTTCTCCCCCCCTTTGACATCAATGAAAAAGGCATCATTATGGAAATTCTGTTAAATACTAGTTACCAAGAGTCCTTCATGACTTAGCTCAAACAGATATACTCCCCCATAGCAGAATCATCAAACATCCAATCCAGATAAACAATAGTGCTATGTACCACTGGACTGATGCAATCTCTGCATCAACTACTCAGAAGTAGGTAGGGGCATGATCCTGAGCATACCTCTCAAATACTCAAATGTATCTTTCAACAAAGGCTTTGTAAATTTCCACTATCTTTCCCTTTGTATTGATATACTCTAGCTCGATCTCTTTCTCTGTAACTTTCTCCCTCAAAACATTATACTTAATAAATATGTTCTTTGTCTTAGAATGTACCATAAGATTCTTAGACATACTCACTGTACTTGTGTTATCACAATGTATGATAACATACTCTGTAAACTTAACTCCAATGTCTTTCAACATTTACTTCATCCACTTGATCTAATTGTAGTTATTTGTTGCTACTACATACTCTACTTCTATTATGCTCTGCGGAATACAATGTCATTTCTTGCTTAGTCAAGAAACCAATCTTCCTCCTAAGAAAAATGCTCCACCACTTGTACTTTTCCTATCATCCATACCGTTTGCCTAGTCCACATCAATATATGCACATAAGGTATAATCATTTGATCTGTCATTCCATAACTTGAAATTAGGTGTACCCTTCAAAATTTTGAAAAGCCTTTTTACTACTGCAATATGTGATTTTTCAGGATCAACTTGAAATCTTGCCACAATGCTAACTGCATTTTCTATATCGGATCCTATGTGAGTCAAATGATGCAAACCTCAAATAATTGACCTGTACTTCTTCTGCTCAATAGTAAGTGCCTCATTTTGCTAGATATCTTATGAATAGTTTTTGATAAGATAAACAGGTTTGAAGGGAGCTTAAAATCCTGTACAAGTCTTAAGATTTTCAGTAAGTTCAGATACAAAGATACTGCAAGCAAAAGCATAATTGGTCACCCCCCAAACAAAAGGTAACCAAGGTGACAAAAAGCCTATCACCAACCAAAAGTAAAGATCCAGCAAGGGGGTAAAGCCATATATATCACGATTTTCCCTTTGATTTAGAGCCACTCTTGCATGATCGGAGGTTCATTTCTAAAGGAGGAGCTGATGGTCTAGTGTTCTTTCTTTTTACCACAATCCAACCATCCTCCACCTTAGCTGCCTCAACAATCCAATCCCTAGAAGAAACTAAACAATGAAGCCTAAGGGAATTCGAAAAACCAACAATCATCCTAGAAGAGCCCATTACCAACTGGCCTCCCATAGAACCAGGAAGAAGGACAGGGGCAGGGGTAGGAGAGGGTAAAGGGTCCTGACCCTCAATAGGACTAGGAGGAACATCCAGTACTGGGGTAGGAGAAGGAACATGAACCTCCTCTAACACCGACACCAAAAGATCATCAGTTGAAGATACATCCGCAGATACAACCGCTGAATCTAGAGGCGCATCACTGGATTTAACCACCGTATAGTGTTCAGAAGAGGCCCCTAACCACCAGGAAGGTGGTCGCCTAGATTTAGTCATCACAACAGCACAACGAGCAACAATGTGACCATTCTTATGAAATTTTCTACAACGAAAAGAGATACCTTCATAATCCAATGTTTGGGTCCAAAAGCCCCTTGAATGATCCAAACAAACCATCTCAGGAAGGCCCTTAGAAATATCCATCTCTACAAGAAATCTAGCATATGTCGAATGAAGGATATTCAAAGTGTCTGGGTCCACATATAAAAAATCACCAATGGCATCCCCAATAGCTTCATAAACTGAATCTAGCCAGAGATGCATTGGGAGATTCAGTAACCAGACCCAAATAGGAACCCTGTTAAAGGATTCAGTAAGCAGATCAAAATCCATATGCCACGGTTTGGCCATAAGAGGAAATCTGTCCTCCCATGAAAAACTGTGATTGCACAAAATAGTCTTCCTATCTTTAATAGAATTGAACTTAACTATGAGAAAGCCTTTAGCCACCAAAAAGATATGGAACTCACTATCGAAAATGGGCTCCCAATGCTTAGAAATCCAAGCATGAAGATTAGAAAGAGAGGGCCAAAAAACTTGAAATCTAAAAATAGTAGCAAAAGAAGAGAGCTCATCTATTGTTCCTAAAATGTTATCAACTGTTTCAGAGTCCAAGAGTACCCTTAAAGGGTTTGAAACACATACAAGGGAAACTTCATTGGGACAAGAAGGCCCAGATTGAATAGCACGAGCACCATGAAGACCCGCCTCAAATGCAGCCACATCGGCATAAGAGGCAGATCTACCCCCAGAAGGCATAGTTGAAGCTGACCCAAAACCAACAACAACAAAAGGAGGTAAAGCACTCCCTCACCCTAACCCTGCAACCAATGACAACTACCAGTAGCAAGCTGAGAGAGACACACAACACAGCGAAATAGGATCCCGAACAAGCATAGACCAACGACCAACATTCTCTGATTAGAGAGGAGCATGCAAAGACGGGCCAAAGGCCATGACCAGGGTTGCAGGAGCCGTCCTACAGCCACAACTAGGGCTCAGTAGCGAAAACCATTTCTAGGGCAGTGAGTGCGAGTGGGAAAAAACTATCTCACAACAATTTTTAAAAATTTTTATTAACCCTTGGTTGTAAGCACTACAGGCAAGAAGCCCCACTATTTCACCAAGGGTCAATGGAAAAACATTCTCAATTAAGATCCATAGTAGAGAACGACCTTGTGGGGACTTGAACCTTGGTTGTAGGCCCTATAGGCAAGAAGCCCCACCATATCTTATGAATAGTTACCATAGGTGTACCAACAGGTTTATAGCATTCCAAAACAAATATTTTTAGCAAATCTTTTAGAAACTTAGTCTGTGATAAGAAAATACCATCATTATTTTGTACTATTTGCAATCCCAAGAAATACTTCATTTCTCCAATCATTGCCCATTTCAAATTCCTGCTTGATTTCTCTAGCAAATTCTTCAGTTTCTTCATCATCACCTCCAAAGATTATTTCATCCACAAACACTTCAAAAATCAGGAAACTATTTTTAGTTTTCTTCCAATACAAATTACTGTCTGTAGTACCTTTAGCAAATCTTGATTTTTCCAAATATTAATCCAACCTCACATACTAGGCTCTAGGTTCTTGTTTCAATCCATACAATGCTTTCTTCAACTTACAAACCAAATCTTCTAATTTTGTCAAAGGAAAGCCTTCATGCTACTCAATGTAAACTTCTTCAAGTTCTCCATTTAGAAATACTAATTTGACATCCATCTGATACACTTTGAATTTCTTGTTAGCTACATATGCCAAAAACATTCCAACTGCCTCTATTCTAGCAATAGGTGCAAATGTTTCTATTTCTAAGAAGTGCACGAGCACAGGTTGTCTCTCTGTGAGATAGCCAAAGGTTTTGAAGTTTTTTTCACAGAGGTTGCAAAGGGTTTTGGTTCCTGGCTTCAGTTGCAGAGTTCCTATTTTCCAGTTACAAAGGTAGGGTTAAGGTTCAAAACGCATAGGATCCATATTTTTTATGACTCTATAGCCCAATGGATGCTTTAGGCCATTGGTCTTATCCATAGTAGACTTGCATCCCCCCTGAGTCACCAAAAATGTCCCCCGCTAAATATTTGAATTTAAATGCCAAGGCCCACCCAACGGTTGCTTCCATATTTAAATATTTAAATGCCAATGGAAATGCAAAATAAATAAAATAAAAACCTTATTGTATTTCATTATTTCCTAAGTTTATTTCCGCACACCCTTGTTTTATCCACCGTCAAATGCAAAAAGATTGAGTGTTGTTGCTTTATCGCTGTTAGAAGTTGCAGTCTCTTTTTTCATAGCAACAAAGCGACAGATCACCATGTAACACCATGGGCCCATCCCTCTCCAAGTCAACATAGTTATTAGTGGGACCTTTTGTTCATTGTTAGATCTTTTGTGATCTACGACCATCGCTTTGTTGCTTTAGAATAGTGCTCATTCTTTATTTCATGCGACAAGGCAACATTGTGCCGTGTGTATGTGTGGGCCCAAGTCTCTTTAGTGGGCCATCTTTTGATTGTGCTGACATGTTGGTATGAGTTGGAATATGACTAGATTTCTATTGGTTTTCGCTTTCCCACATTTTGTATTTTGTCAAATTTTCTGACAATGTAGAGAAACAACTTGTGACATGTAAATTTGTGGGTCTAATTCCCTTGTGGGTTGCAAGTGAGGTGGATAAGTTGTCAGAATGGTTGGCAAAAGGAAAAATTCTCATTGGTCAAGTTCTGACATAGATTAGTGCATTTTTGGGACTGTTAGATGGATGAAGATCCATGGTTGTCGCTTTGTCGCTTTACAAAAAAGTGAGGTAGTTAATTCATGTGACAAAACAAGGTCTCGACACGTGGATTTCATGATGCCATTTCCCTTGTGGGCTACAAAAGGAGCCTGTCAGAACAACGTGGACATGTCAGGGCACAATGGAAATTTAGCATTGTTTCATTTGACGAAGTGATGACTAGACCAAGTAAAGGTGTTGACTACATGAGAGGTGGGCTAGTTTATGTTAAGCCGTTAGATGATGGTAGATCAATGTCTCTCATTATGTCACTATAGGAAAATGATCGATCTTTAGTTATAGTGACATAGCAAGGATTCATCACGTGTCCCGACAGGCCCAATTTTGTAGGCACAGTTAGGTTGAGCTCGCGTTTAAAGTTAACAATATTGTAAGCTGTCGTGATGAAGTTTTAAAGGGTGACACAATTAGTTAAATGAAGTGGTCAAATGCGTAAGACTTCGCAGGCTGGAAAAAAGAAATAACATGGTTGGTCCATGTGGCTTATTCCAGTTGCGTGATTGGGTTGACCTATTGACTTTGCTGATTCATGAACCAAGAACGAAGGAAGATAGGGTTTTCTCATGTGATCCAATCTTCTGATTGATCCTAACTACTAAAAAGTTAATGTTGGGTTATTAACGATGCAGAGACATCCCTTCCATTGTCTAATCATCCATTTTGGGGAGTTTTACGTTGATTGGCGCCATTTCTATCATTTTCTAGGTCCTTACAACTAGGGTTTGGTGATTTTCATATGCCTAGGTGTGTACCTTAATCCAATTTCCCTTTGGATTTACAGTAATGGTGAGTTGTGGTTGAGTTTGGCTTCCAAGGAAAGATATCTCACTTATGCCTGAGCTATAAAGGCAATTTTTGTAAATTTTGTAAAGGTGGGACCCTCTCTGTTACTCTGGCATTGCTCTGACATGCTATTGTAAATCCCCTTTGCCTTTGAACTGTATGAAATTCTACCTTATCTTCTTCATCCATTAATATATTGTGCAAGACCTATTTGCCTCTCATTAGTGTGTTGTGGATAACTACAATTGTGCATGATTGTATCTCTTTATCCTATGAATGATATATAAGTGAATCACATCTTCCTTGTGTCATTTTTTTGGGTTTTTTGATCTACATGTGATTGTCAGATTAAAAAAAATCTGGATGTGTATATCTTTTGGTGTTATGATGTTCAAAAGTGCATGTATGGGCTGAGATTGGTTTGAACACTCTATTTTTGTGCATCACCCCCTTAGGTTAGAGAAGGTAGATTTGCTTTCATGCATTCCTTCTCCCTTTTCCTCTCTAAGACTAGTTAAGGTGCATTTTGATAGCAAAGGAAGCTGACCTTCTTTGGAGACTCAACCTCACAATTCAAGTCCTACAACTTAAAGGTTGTTTGCATGTTTCACAAGGTTTTCCTTAGGTAAAAACTTTGGACAATGGTGCAAACCTTTGTGACAATAGTTTTTGGCACGCTTGGCGGGACAAATCATTTTAGTTATATAAGTCCGTTGGTTAGCCAATTGATCTTTGATCCATTGAGAGTTTGGGTGTTATTCTTAATGAAATCATCCTTTGGAGGCATTCAATCAAACACTATGGTGACTCTAGTGCACATATTTTGGTTCTAAATAAACACAGTGCTAGTATGTAAAGATCATCCTTGATCTTTTGTGATTTTCAAAGTTTTTCTATGAAGTTGTAAGTTTTATGAAGCTCTAATCATGAATCCCTTTCATAGAAATAACCACTTTCCCCATATCATGAAGAGGCCATTCCCTAGCCCTTCCACTCCCTATGTCAGCCACAACCTAGTTGTGTACAACTTTCTCAGTCTTTCATAGAACCCTATAATGATCTCAGGGTCAAGCTCACTAGGCTCTACAACCGTATCCTTGATCTGGGTCATGATTTTTCTAGCCTAGGAAAAACTTTGGACGAAATTCCTAATTCTTATGGGCTTTTTCTCATGGGGTATTTTGATTATGTGAGGCATCTCATGATTTCTTGGTTGGAGGTGTTGCATAGAAACTTGGAGATATGGGAAAATGATCCTCATATTTGTAACTTGGTACAAGAGATCTATAATATCTTTAGCAAGACTCAAGAGAGTTTTCTTGAGTTGGAAGAAGGGAAGGAACAAGAAGAAGAGAGGGAGAGACATAGACATATCAAGGAGAGACTTGCTAGGCAAGTTACTGCAGCAAAAGAGGAGTAAATGAGGTTCCAGTTGGCTCATTTTCATACTAAGGAAGCAGAGGCGGCCCCTTCTCCAAGATTTGTCATCCCAAGCTTCAAGAGGCCCCCTCCCTCACAAGAACCTATTGTTGTATCCCCTCCACTCCTTGTGAGAGAAAGTTGGGTTAATCATGAACCCTCCGGACCTATCACTATTTCCCTATTTCAAGATGGACCTGTTGTATGGACTCCTGATGGTCCAAACAAGGAGTTTTGGGAGAATGAGACAAAGCAAGAAGAACCACAAAAGGAGGAGTTGCAGTCTGCTGAGGAGAGCAAGGAGGTTGTTGTTGAGAAGAAGGAAGAGGATCCAATCATCTTATTTGAAGAGCTCCCCTCCTTTGTTGAGGAAGAAAAAGAAGAAAGGGTTGTTACTTCTCATGAGGAATAGATCATGGCTTTTGAACCCTTACCAAAAAATGAGGATTTGCTGCAAGTTGAGAAAGAAGAGAACCATTTGTTGCAATAAACAATCCTCCATGAGGTGGAGGATGGAAAAGAGAGCCACAAGGATAACTGTGTCCTTGAGGATCATGTTGATATGCATGAGGTTGTCCCCCAGCTTATGCATATTACTGAAACAGAGCAAGGGGATTTTGATGAGGAGACTTTTTGGGATAAGTTGGAGGTATTTTGTTCATCCTTGGTCATCAAACAGTCTACTCCATTAAATAATCATGAGTTTCAGTAGCAACAAATGGAAGGTCACATCATACAAGTATCTCCTAAGGAGATGGTTCATAAACAACATGAAGACAAGGTGGAGATCTTTTCTTCACAGAAGGAGGAGCCACTCCCAAACCAACAAGGTACTACCATTGCATTCCTTTTGGCCTTGCACCATCAATAGGATGCCCCATAAGGCATCTAGCTCTGCAACAAATCAACAAGTTGTTCTCGGTCATGCTTACAATTGAGCACGAGGATGAAGACCAAAAAGAGGAGCAACTATGTTTTGCTCAAAAAAATAATGCCCCAGAGTTGGAAAGCTTCATTGTTTTTAACATTGGGAGGAAGGTATTTTATGCAGTAGTGTACTTGTCATGCTTGCTATCATTTTCAGCTGCCTTCATGCATGGGAGAAGAAATCAACTGGTGAGGAAGGGGAGCTACTTCAACAAACCAATCAATGGGTTTGTTTAGCCTTGCATATATGTAAAATCTTGTACATGGTATAGTAGTTTTTGAGTCTTTTCTTTTTTTCTAAGAAGTGCATGAGCACAAGTTGTCTCTCTATGAGATAGCCAAAGGTTTTGAAGTTTTTTCGCAGAGGTTGCAGAGGGTTTTGGTTCTTGGCTTAAATTGTAGAGTTCATATTTTCCAGTTACAAAGGTAGGGTTAGGGTTTCAAAAGACACAAGATCCATATTTTTTACAACTCTATAGCCCAATGGATGTTTTAGGTCACTGGTTTTATGAATAGAAGGCTTGCATCCCCCCTAAGTCACCAGAAATGTTAACAAAATATGCCCCCATGCCAAATATTTGAATTTAAATGCCAAGGCCCACCTAATGATCACTTCCATAGTTAACTATTGAAATGCCAATGGAAATGTGAAATAAATTAAATAAAAACCTTATTGTATTTCCTTATTTCCTAAGTTTATTTCCACGGGCCCTTGTTTTATCCACCATTAGATGCAAAAAGATCGAGGGTTGTCACTTTATCACTGTCAGAAGTTGCAGTCTCTTTTTTCATAGCAAAAAATTGACAGACCACCATGTAACACCATGGGCCCATCCTTCTCCAAGTCAGTGTAGTTTTTAGTAGGACCTTTTGTTCATCGTTAGATATTTTCACAATGTACAACCATTGCTTTGTCGCTTTACATAAGTGCTCGTTCTTTATTTCATGTTACAAAGTGACATCGTGCTGTGTGTATGTGTGGGCCAAGTTTCTTTAGTGGGCCGTTTTTTGACTGTGCTAACATGTTTGTGTGAGTTGGAATACGATTGGATTTCTATTGGTTGTTGCTTTCTCACATTCTGTATTTTGTCAAATTTTTTGACAATGCGGGGAAGCGATGTTGTGACATGTAGATTTGTGGGTCCAGTTCCCTTGTGGGCCGCAAGTGATATGGATAAGATATGAGAACAGTTAGCAAAAGGAAATGTTCTCATTGGTCAAATTTTGACATAGATTAGTGAATTTTTCAGGACCGTCAGATGGATTAATATCCACAGTTGTCATTTTGTTGCTTTACAGAAAAGTGAGGTAGTTAATTCATGTGATAGAATAAGATCTCGACACGTGGATTTCATGATGCCATTTCCTTTGTGGGCCACAAAAGGATCATGTCAGAACAACGTGGACATGCCAGGGCACAGTGGAAATTTAACATTGTTTCATTGGACGAAGTGATGACTAGACCAAGTAAAGGTACTGATTGTGCAAGAGGTGGGCCAGTTTATGTTTTGCCATCAGATGATGGCAGATCAATGTCTCTCGTTATGTCTCTATAGGAAAATGATCAATCTTTAGTTGTAGTGACATAGCGAGGATTTGCCACATGTCTCGGTGAGCCCAGTTTTGTAGGCGCAATTAGGTTGACATCACGGTTAAAATTAACAATATTGTAAGCTATTGCGGTCAAGTTTTAAAGGGTGATGTAGTTAGTTAAATGAAGTGGTCAAACATGTAAGACTTCATAGGTTGGAAAAATGAAATAACATGGTTGGTCCACATGGCTTATTGTAGTTGCATGACCAGGTTGACCTACTGATTTTGCTGATTCATGAACCAAGAATGAAGGAAGATAGGGTTTTCTCGCATGATCTAATCTTCTGATTGATCCCAAATACTACATAGTTAATGTTTGGTTATTAACAATGTAGAGATATCCCTTCCACCATCTCATCATCCTTTTTGGGGAGTTTTACATTGATTGACACCATTTCTGTCATTTCCCAAGTCCTTCTAGCTAGGGTTTGGTGATTTTCATATGCCTAGGTGTGTACCTTAATCAAATTTCCCTCTATATTTGTAGTAATGGTGAGTTATCATGGTTGAGTTTGGCTTCTAGGGCAACATATCTCAGTTATGCCTGAGTTATAAAGGCAGTTTTTGTAAATTTTGTAAAGGTGGGACCCTCTCTGTTTCTCTGCATTGCTCCAGCATGCTACTGTAAATCCACTTTGTCTTTGAACTGTATGACATTCTGCCTTATCTCCTTCATCCATTTATGTATTGTGCAAGACCTATTTGCCTCTCATTAGTGTATTATGGATATATGCAATTTTGCATGACTGTATCTCTTTGACCTATGAATGACATATAAGTGAATCTCATATTCCTTGTGTCATTTATTTGGATTTTTTGATCTGCACATGATTGTTGGATTAAAACAAGTCTGGATGTGTACATATTTTGATGTCATGATGGTTTAAAAGTGCATGTATGGGTAGAGATTGGTTTGAACACTCTATTTTGGTGCATCATCCCCTTGGGTTAGAGTAGGTAGATTTGCTTTCATGCATTCCTTCTCCCTTTTCCTCTCCAAGAGTAGCTAGATGCATTTTGATAGCAAAGGAAGCCAACCTTCTCCGGAGACTCAACATCACAATTCAAGTCCCATAGCTTGGAGGTTGTTTCCATGTTTCACAAGGTTGTCCTTAGGTAAAGACTTTGGACAAGGTTGCAAACCTTTGTGACAACAATTTCCTCATAATCAATACCTTCTTGCTGTGAATAACCTTTACATAGCAGTCTTGCTTTATTTCTTGCAACCTCACCTTTTTCATTCATCCTATTTTTTAAAGTCCACTTAGTTCCAATAACATTCTTATCCTTAGGTCTAGAAACTAATTCCCATGTATCATTCTTCTCAATCTCATCTAATTCTTCTCTCATAGCTTTAATCTAAAAATCATCTTTACTAGCTTCATCTGCACTTTTAGGCCTACTTGAGAAATCAAACATAGTTCTTCTCTTTGTACCTTGTTCATTGTCATCACTCCTTTTTCCTTGCTACTAATAATCTAATCAACATGATGATTCTTTATCAAGTTCTTATTAGGTGTTACTGTCTCAACTCTTACTTTAGCTCTAGGTTCACTCCTTGATTCTTCTCCCTGTTCCACAATTTGTATATCATTTTGTAAATCGATGTCAGTCTCATAAAAAAATTCAACATTCTCTTGGTTAGCCTTTGGATCAGTCTCTTCATTAGAATTATAATCAATCCTTCTTTCTTGAATTCCAAACTTCTCATCAACTTTAACATTTGCACTCTCAACAATAGCCTTGGTTCTTTGATTAAAACATCTGCATGCTTTACTTTTCAAAGAATAACCAAGAAATGTACCTTCATCACTTCTTGCATCAAACTTACCAATGTCATTTTCTCTCTTAACGGTACACTTAATTTCAAAGATTTTGAAATATTTAACTGAAGGTATATGACCAAACCAAAGTGCATAAGGGGTCTTACCAATGCCTTATTTGAGTTGTACTCCGTTCATTGTATATATTTTTGTATCAACTATTTATCTCCAAAATATCTTCGAGACATTGCTCTCAAACATCATAGCTTTTGTTGCCTTTGTTATTGACATGTTTCTCCCTTTAGCTATACCATTCTCTTTAGGTGCCTTAGGGGTTAAAAGCTCTCTTTTAATTCCATTTAGTTCACAAAAATTGTTAAACTCATTCGAAGTAAACTCTCCACCTCTATCAGATCTTAAGCATTTAATCCTCAATCCAAATTCATTTTCAACTCTATTCTCAAACACCTTAAACTTCTAAAATGATTTAGGTTTCTCTCTAAAAAATGCTACCCACATCATCATAGTAAAATCATCATCAAGAATCATGAAATACCTTTCACCATAGAATGCTCTTGTCTTTGTATGACCACTCAAGTCTATGTCTACTATCTCCAACTTTGATGATGTAGTAGTAAACTTATTTTTTGGAAAAGAACTTTTCTTCTGCTTTTCCATAACAGATTCCTTGCATACCATGTTAGTAGGCTTCACAATTTGAGGCAAATCTCTAGCAACAAGTGTAGTTCTCACTTTCACAATGTTATCAAAATTTTATGTGACAAAACCTCTTGTTCTGTAACCAACTGCTATCAACTTTAGGAACTAAACATATTGTCTAAATAAGAAAGCATATCATCTGAATAAGCTTCAACTAAAAAATATTACCTCTTGATCTTGTACCATTACCAATCATCTTACCATCTTTATCTTTGATAATGCATGTCTTTCTATGAACTGCAACTAATATCCCTTGTCAACTAGATGTCCAATACTCAAAAATATTATGTTTTAGACTATCAACAAAATAAACATCATCAACGTTAGTTTTCCCATCAAGAGTAATAGATCTTTTTCCTTTTATGTGATAGGCTACATTGTCTCCAACTCTAACAATTTTTCCATCACACATGTTGAACTCAAAAAATTTATTCATATCTCCACTCATATGATGTGAACAACCACTAGCTGTAATCCAATTAGATTTTTTCTTTTCAACTTGTGACACTATTGCCTTTTCTTCTCTAATTTTTTTAAAGACTTTCCTCTTTAATTGCAACAAATACTATTTCATCACTTACACTCAAGAATCTTTCCACACTAGCTTCGAGATCTTCATCATTTGCATAAAGACATTCTCTAGGCTTCCTAGGCTTCAAATTCCTCTTATACTTCTTTACTCTCTTAGGGAACTTAGAAGCATAATGACCATATTCATTAAAATTCCAATATTTAAATATTTTCTTACCTTCAAGTTCTCTTCTCACAAGCAGGGCAATTCCTTCTTTGATCTTTATGTATTTTTTTGATTTTCTTCTGTTGTTGCTAACATAATCTCCACTAGTACTCGCTCTTCTAGTCAATGTAGGTTGAACACTCAATGCACTGAAAGTAGTCTCAACTCTAAGTAAGTCTCCACTTTGTCTCAAGCTTATCTCAACTGATTCTAATCTTCCAAGAAGAGTCTCTCTTGTGATTTTTTTTTTGCAAAGTATGACTGTTCAATTATCCATGCTATCTTCTTACATGTAGGTGTCAAAGTTTTCAAGATCTTCCATACAATTTCATCTTCATTATTCTTTCCATCACAAGTGTTAATTCCTACAACAATTAATGATATTCTACCAAAGTAACTTACCGATTCATCTTCCATCATTTTAGCTTCTTGAAATAAACATATCCAATTCTATAATCTAACCTTCTTATCATGCTTATCACATTCATAAGTAGAATCCAAAGATTTCCAAATTTCATGTGCCAAATTATAAGATTTTACTTGATTGTACTCATTTTTAGGAAGGGCTGACAAAAGTGCTTCCCTAATAAGCATATTGCACATAAATAATTCTGCTTTTCTAAAATGACTCGTCATAGATCTCCTTAAGATTTTAAGCTTTTCCTTCAAGGACGTGATGCTCTGCTACCAATTGTTAGAAAGTAAAGTTCACCAAGATAATTGGTTGGGGGGGGGGGGGGGGGGGTGAATCAGTTATCTAATTAAAACATTTTTTTATCGGCCTTATTAAATTTGAAACATGTAATCAAAAAGTGCAAGAACCATAGCAAGATCATCATACACAATAATACCAGATTTGTTAACTAGGGAACCCCTTGATCAGAGGGAATACCCTGATGGGGATGATACCAACAAAATGATGTACTAATAAATAAGTTCCTTGTAAGAGGATGGACTCTATTAGGAGTCAATAAATTACATTAAGTACATATCAGTCCATGTTAGGAGAATTTGAATGCCTATGAGGAGATTCCATCCCTGTTAGTAGTTGTGGAAGATAAAAGGACCCACTGTCCAAACATCTCTAGGGGAAAGAACACATAACTATCCACAACAACCTCTTTATCAAATATAGTATCTCTGTCAACTCACTATGCCTTAACCACACCAAACACTTCTTTGATCTCAAGATACTCAATATCATATTCGATAGATCTTACATCTAGATTCACTCACTCACATTATGTATAATTCACTTGCAACCACAATCATAATCACTTGCCATAATTACAATTAACCATAAGGGAAAAAAAACTTTTCTTTATACTAAGTCCTCAAACTAATTATTGAGGCTTTCCTAATTTACAATTACAATAGGACCTCATTAAGATATTATGATACATGTTACAATACATCTTTTCATAATTACATAGCACTGTAAGCTCACAATCTATACAATCCTTCATATGTACAACATCAGACTTGGCGTGATCAACCATACCATCTTCATCACGTCTTCTTCCTTTGTCCAATTGTTCTTAACCATATTCTATCTCTATTAGGACATATAATCCAATTATCAGAAACTTCTTCTTAGGAGCTTTGCTAGAACTTTGTCTTAAATAAATCTCAAATAAATTTCAATTGTCTTCATATTTCCTCATGCACTTTGAGATACATTATTATGATACTTTGTAGAACACGTACTCAACTGCACTCATCCTCATCTTCAATTTTCTAACCTCACGATCTCAATCTCTATCTGTTGCTCTGTCAATCTTCATAGAATCATTAGTACATTGATATCAATGACAAAAAAAATCATGAATGCAACATACAATCATGATAACAATCTCCCAAATGCTCCAACAATGCTTTGATAGTCCCCATAGGAATATCATCAACATTCATGCTAACACACACGTGTGACTATAATGGGCCTACCCCTTGTGTACATCATGAGGAAGTGACGACTTCAAAATGATCATCACTTGTATTTTTAGAAGTTATTGTAAGGTGATAATATTACAATAACTTGTATCACGAGATAAAAAAATTTGAGTAGATTGTGAATGTTATGCAAATTAATGTTGTAGAGGGCCATTACACAAAGTAGTTGGTGAATATCATGCAACTTGATATTCTGAAAGGCCATTACTCACAATATTTGGTGAACATCTTGTATGTCAACATTCTAGAAGGCTATTACTCAAAGAGTATTTAGTGAATATCATTGATATGTTGAGAGACCAATAATTATGATATCAAATGTGATATCAAACAAGTTTTTAAGTAATTGGTGAATATCATGTATTATGGGAGACCAATACTCATGATATCAAAACTTTTTGAGTACTTAGTGAATATTGAATATTGATATTTTGGGAGACCAATACTTATGATATTAGATTTGATATCAAACCTTAATTGGATACTTGGTGAATATCACGTGTTGATTTTTTAGAAGATCAATATTCATGATATTGAATGTGATTATCATGATTGTTAATTCTCATGACAACAATAACATGTATGAGAATTAATGCCATAGGTGTATGATGTTTATCGAGCTAAGTCAAATATACTCTTACCTACTTATGTTCAAGTGTTCTTCAATCATGTCACATTGTGAGGAGGTAAACAATCAACTTTAGGATGTTTGTTAATCCCATCTATCACGTGGCTTATTATGTGGCACTAACTAGGTTTGACTTGAGATCAAATCTAACATGATTGATTTATTCCCCAAATCATGTCTTTGGTTAATGTGTCAGTAGGATGTAGGGATGTATGTAGGGGTCACGCCCCCTAGCACTTCCCCCTTTCTCTTACTATAGATTAGACTTCTGCAGGCTATAACCTTAGATTATCAAACATACAAAATTTATATAGTCTTCTATATGAAAGGTGCTGGAAAAAATATTATTAATTTCTTCAAAGGTCAATATAATATAAAAAATACACATTGCAATAATATTTACATACACAAGTATTTTATATAAATCTAATTATTAATTTCAAGAATAACAATGTCTTTATCTCCTAACCAAAATTTGTTATCATTGATTTTTCTTAGGATAACTTTAGCCCACTCTTCATTATCAAATTCACAACAAAACAAAAATCATGCAATCTTTAATTGTCCTAAATGGTTGAATTCATCCTTAATGCTCATACCTTTTTTTTATAGATGTTGTCAGATTCCTTTGAAATGCTAGTGTCTGTTAGGGATTCAAATTCACAGTGGATGTAAGATTGCACATCTTCTACAATTACCACTTTGTCTAGAATTTGCAAAAATGCTCCAGCAGGGTCATCTTCCAAATTTGCAATTGAAGTTCTCTTGAATTTATACCATGGTTTCTCTATTATACTGTGCAAAAAATCATAGAATTAGGGCTTTTGTGTAACCTTACTTGAGTTCACTTTCCAAATGCTTCAATTCACCTTCAATTCACTCTTCAATCTCCTTGACAAGTTTCTCTTAGCTCCTAATAAAAGAATGATGGTTAATTACTTTGATTTATGTCCTTTTATCGATAAAAAATCTAATATGTATTAATTGTGCTATTACACAAACCTCAAAAAAGTTGATTCTATATCCAATAAAATAAATTCCTTCTTTATGCTCACATATAACCTCAGATCCTTATGCGCTCTTAACTGTGGCTTCTAAAATCATTTCCAATCTTCTCCCAAGTGTGCAAAACTTTCTATTACCATTCCAGGGTTTGATGAATTTCTAGTTGTATTATCCCCCTTTTCTTTATTGAATTTATTGCTTAAGTTGATAAGGGTTTCTCAACTACTACTACTAATTTAAAACTTTTATTAGATTTTCATTTGTCTTCTCTATCCATACTTTAGTGCTTGTAGGTGTCTTTTCTTTAACAAATGTTTATTTAAGTTTTTTGCTTATTCTTTCACTTATTCTTTCTTTCTTTCATTACTGTTTTCATTCATTCTTACATTGTTGTTTGTATTCCTTTTGAAGTTCATGTTATGTGATCTCATATTGTTCATTCTAAAAAACCTTGCTGTATGTCCCAAATTTTTGCAAATCTTACATGCTATAATATTATTTCTATATCTAGGTCCAAATTGATTAGCCCATAATCTGCAATCCCTAGTAATATGTCCAAAGTTGTTGCATTTATTCCATTTCTTATCACATTTGTTTCTCCCTATGATCTACTAGATGCAAGGTTTAATACTTCCATACATTCCATTATTATTATATCTAGGTTTCCTACATTCATGAGCTCCATGTCCATAAACAAAGCAATCATAACAATAACCAAAAAATAATTTAGTATACTAACATGTGCAGTCCTTCTTCATGTATCCAATATAATTACATGAAAATGTCTTCCATTTAATTTTTTATTTACTTATTCATGTTGTTCAAATGGTTTAGGTACTTCTTTATTTAGATCTTCTTACTGATCAGGTTGATGGTTCAACAAATTTTTGTTCCTTAGTAACTTCAGATCCTTTCGACAATTCTCCTTCAACATATCCAATCCACATCTTGTCATAAATAGGTCATTGTGCCATAATCTACTCATCAAGCTTCTTAGTGCTGGAATATAACTTCTCAATATGTTGCTTTGTTTGTGTAGGTTCTCCTTTAGCAATAGTGTTCTAACTCTGAAGTTCTATATACTATAACTTTGTAGTCTCAAGCTCAAATGTCACCTTGGTAAGTTGAGATTTCAAATCTGCATTCTTAGATCTCAAATTCAATAAAATTTCTTCTCATCTTCCATCATACTCATCTTAATATTAGCGATCTCAAGTTGATGCTTCAAAATTTCATTTCCTTTCGAAGCTTAGAAACTGCATCACTATCCTTGATCTGATTGTGTGAATATTTCTTCTTAGATTTAGACAATTCAACGTTCTCTTTCAATCTTTGAATAAAACCTTGTGCATCTGTAAGTTTGACCTTCATTTGCTTTCTTTCCTCTATATCTATATCAAGTTCTCAAAGAGCTTCCACAAGATTCTTTTTTAACTGATCCATATCCATAGAGATTTTATTGATGATGTTAGGCTTCCTCTGAGTAACTGTGCTCTAATATCAATTGTTATAAATGGGGAATATTGAGAAGGGGTGGGGGGAGGGGTGGTGTGAATCAGTGTTCCACATACATTTTCCCAACTATGGATATCATTAACAATATTTAAACTTGCATATATGATCAAATTGAAAAGTAAACATAACCATAACACAATGCAACTCATAACACCATTATTTGTTAACTAGAGAAACCCTGGCCAAGGGAAACCTCCAGTGGGGATGGCACCCACAAAATGATCCACTAATCAAAAGTACCTTGTCAAACATATTGACCTTGTTAGGAGTCTATTACATCCACATAGTGTATTAGACCTTGTTAGAAGTCTCAACTCTACTAGGAGTTGTTATTGCATTACAAAATTTGCAAGTTTATTCCACTACCCTAACATGCTAATGGGGACACAACCCAAGAACAAAATGGACACAACAGAAAGGGAAAATTATATTAACTGAGAAAATAAGCTATTACAAACAGCACAGAGAAAATAAACTTCAGAACATGCCCTAAGGGCTTACAATAGCATAAATCTGGAGATAATTTCTCCTTTCAGTACCTCCTCTCAATCTCCACTCCGAACTGCTTTTTACAATGCCAGAAATCTCCTTAAATAGACCTCGAAGGGTTAAGGACTAGGAGTAATTCTAGAAAGTGCTAGTAGGCATCCACCAACAAAATAGAAGGTTCCAGAAGCTGCGTTAGAAGTCAATGCAAATCTAGAAGAATCTAGAAACGATAATCGAACTTCCAGGAGGCATAACTTTTGAACCGTAGCTCCGATTGACGAACCGTTTACATTTTTGGAAAGCTCTCAAAGCGCTCTATAGCTCTATTGACCAGTTTTTCTCATCCCCCATTTTTTGAACCTTTTTGAGGTCATTTAATTCCCCAAACCTGACTTTGAAGCATTCTTAGGAGCTCTCCAAAACCCAAAAAATTGCAATAACTTTCAAACCGTGGGGCCTATTGACCTGATTCTTTTTCTGGAATTCTCTAAATCATGATTACATTCATCTGGCCAATTCACACCTTCTAGTTTACAAAATGATGGCCCAAATACATGTTCCTATTTTTTTAGGATTTTCAAACGCACTGATAGTGGAACTGTGAGAGTTGGAACCTTTATTTGACCCAAATGGGTATCCAAAAATGAAAACACATCAAAAAAAAACTAAGTCTAAGTACATTTTTTTTTTTGGTGACACAAGATTTCCCTTATACCTCTAGATGCTCCTGCATCACATGCATATACAATAGTACACTATGTATACAAAAGGTATAGATACACAAACTTTTTACACAATGTTGATATCTTCAATATTTGATTTATCCTTGTAGCTCTGTCTCCAAAAATGATCATACATTTGTATCGTACTATCATCAATTTTGCATTAAAAGTGATCATATAAAGTGTGCATCGACACATTATAACATTACATTATAATACCATACTTATTACAAAAAAAGTGTCTTCTTTTATATCAAACTACTTAACTAGTCGGCCATGTTTCCGAAAACTTGAAATAACTTATTGTTAAGTGAGGGTTGTAATAACCCAAAAATAGTCAACTAGACTATGAGCCCCCTTTCTAGCAATTTTTCTTATTTTATCCATTTCTTATCTTCGAAAAAATTCTCAAAAATATATTTCTTCAATTATAACCTATGATTTGATCACTTTATCCTAAGTCTTTTATTTAATTGAAAGAACATGCTTCCTTTTAATTAAATAAAAGTCCTCACTTTTCACTTATCCTAAGTGTGCACACATAAAACATTATTCCTATTTTAAAAATAAAAGTATTTTTTTTTGTCTCACATGAGGTGCACACTTTCCAAGGTGGGTGGAATCTTCATTCTCCTCCACACATCTCTCACCTTTTTGAACTCCTCCATTGATCTTGATTATGTGAGATGCTTGTGCACATGGATCACTCAAGATGCATCCTCCACCCTTGATTAAGCCTCTCTTTTCTTTTAATCTCAACCATTTATTTTTCTTTAAAAGATAGGACTATCTCCCCATTCTCATATCTCATGATTTTGTATTAACGTAATACAACAAGTTTTCATATAGGTTTTGGAGCATGCTAAGCATTTACTTTGCACTTGTCCTACAATTTCATTCTCTCATTTACATTCATCTTATATTTCCTTTATGCATAGTATATCTCACCTAGTCTAATTAGGGGATCTTGTAATTCTTCATGCTTGGCACTTAATCTTGCATCTCATTCTAGTTTACTTGCATTTTCATTGCACACATTTTGATTCTTCGATATTGGCATTCTTGCCTCTACTCTTTGAATCTTCCATTGCATAGTGTACTTTGCAAGGGTTACATAAGTTATGTCCATTTGAGAGCCACTCTCATTGATGGGGACACAACCCAAGCACATAATGGACACAAGAGGAAAGGGAAAATTTTATTAACTTTGTAAATAAGCTAATACATTCAATAGAGAGAAAATAGACTTCAAAACATGCCCTATGGGCTTACAATAGTATAATTTTGGAGATAATTTCTCCTTTCAATACCTCCTCTCAAACTCCACTCCGAACTACCTTCTACAATGCCAGAAATGTTCTTAAATAGACCTTAGAGGGTTAAGGATTAGAAATACATTCTAGAAAGTGCTAGTAGGCATCCAACAACCAAATAGAAGGCTCTAGAAGTCGCATTAGAAGTTAGCACAAAATTAGAAGAATTCAGAAACGGTAATCGAACTTCTGGGAGGCATAACTTTTGAACCGTAGCTCCGATTGACGAATCGTTTACATTTCTGAAAAGCTCTCAAAGCGCTCTATAGCCCTATGGATGAGCTTTGATCCTCCTCCATTTTTTGGCCTTATTTGAGGTCATTTAATGCCCCTAACCTGACTTTGAAGCATTCTTAGGATGTCTCCAGAAATCAAAAAATTGCGACAACTTTCAAACCGTGGGGTCTTTTGACTTGATTCTTTTTCTGGAATGCTCTAAATTATAATTACAATATTTCGACCAATTCACACCTTCTAGTTCACCAAAATGATGGCTCAATTACATACTCCTATTTTTTTGGCATTTACACGTATCCCAAGGTGTTCAAATACTCTATCCTAAAACACTGATAGTGGAACTATGAGAGTTGGAACCTTTATTTGACCCAAATGGGTTTCCAGAAACGAAAACACATGAAACAAAAATTAAGTCTAAGTACATTTTTTTTTGGTTGACATAGGATTGCCCTTATACCTCTGGATGCTCTTGCATCAGACACCCAGGGTAGATTGAAAAGTGACCCTGCCACTTTATGAATGGTAGAGGAAATCCCAAATGGGAAACCTTAGCTGCCGATATCCAAGTTAAGTCCTCTATCGACCATCCTTTCCACTTGACCAGATACTCTTCATACTGCCTATTTTTGGTACTCTTGCCCACACGATGATCTAGAATGTCTTCTATCTCCTCCTTCTTAGAAGTAGGAATTAGACATGGCTCTAACATCAACTCCTCATCTGCACCATCATCATGATACTCTGTTAAGTCTGCAATGTTGAAAATAGGAGAAATGTGAATACCATT
This sequence comes from Cupressus sempervirens, assembly GCA_028749045.1. Taxonomy (NCBI): domain Eukaryota; kingdom Viridiplantae; phylum Streptophyta; class Pinopsida; order Cupressales; family Cupressaceae; genus Cupressus; species Cupressus sempervirens. Next base: position 739,593,649 of record CM053793.1, read on the forward strand.
TGGAAACTCCACCTCATATGCATTTTCTAAGTCATGTTTCTTCAGAATTTTGCAGGGGCCAAATTTCTTCATTTTCAGCTTGTTGTAAGTACCGGCTAGAAATCTTTCTTTTGGTAAGTGTACCATGACTAGATCCCCTACTTGGAATTCCTTATGTCTTCTTCTTTGATCAACCCTAGCTTTATACTCTTGATTCATCTTGGTAATGTGTGCCTGAACCTCCTCATGTAGACGCTTGATATGTTTAGCAAATTCTTCAGCTTCAACACTTGTCCTCTCCCCTTGCTCTATCTTCCTCAACTCTGGTGCAGTCCTTGGGCTACTTCCATATACAATTTGGAATGGTGATCTACCAGTACTCCTATTTACAGAGTTATTGTAAGAAAACTCTGCTTGTGGTAGAATCAAATCCCATCCCTTGGGCTTATCCCTAACTAAACATCTTAGCAAATTGCCCAGACTTCTATTTACCACTTCTGTTTGGCCGTCAGTTTGCGGGTGATGTGTGGAACTAAATTTCAAGTCTATTCTCAACTTCTTCCACAATGTTCTCCAGAAATACTCCAGAAATTTGGTATCTCTGTCAAAAACTATACTCCTTGGGAGACCATGTAGTCTTACCACCTCTCTGAAAAACAAGTCTGCAATATGGACAACATCATGATTTTTGTGGCATGGAATGAAATGTGCCATTTTGGAGAACCTATCAACCGCCACAAATACTAAGTCATTACCCCTTTGTGTCCTTAGAAATGAAAGAACAAAATCCATACTTATGTCCTCCCATGGCTTTGATGGAACATAAAATGGCTGATATAGTCCAATATTGTGACTAAATCCCTTGGCAACTTGACAAATCTGACAACTCTGTACAAACTCCTTCACATCTTATGAAATCTGAGGCCAAAATAATGTTCTCTAAGAATGGAAATGGTCTTATCTCGACCAAAATATCCTGCCATCCCTCCACTGTGTTTCTCCTTAATTAGATTTTCCCTCATGGAACTCCTTGGAATGCATAATTGACTGCCCTTGAATACCATACCATCCTGAATTAGATAGTCTAACCACTTAGTTCTGTCTACAGCAAAAGGCTCTTTACAAGCTTTCCACACTTCAACAAAATCAGGATCCTCAGGGTACAGATTCTTGAGTTCATCAAACCCAACTACTTCAACCTGCATTACTGTAAGCAACAACTGTCTCCTACTTAGTGCATCTGCAACCCTGTTAGATTTTCCACTTCTATGCTTCAACACAAATGTATAGCTCTGCAAGAACTCTACCCACTTCATATGCCTCTAATTCAATTTACCTTAGCTATTTAGGTACTGTAATGCCTGATGATCAGTATACAAAACAAATTCCTTTGGCAATAAATAATGCCTCCATTTCTTTAAGGCTTGAGCTATTGCATAGAACTCTTGATCATAAACAGAATACTTCTTTTTCGCATCATTCAATTTTTTACTGAAATATGCAATAGGCTTACCTTCTTGACTCAATATAGCTCCAATAGCACTACCACTAGCATCACAATCCACCTGGAACACCTTTCTAAAATCTGGAAGTGCCAACACAGGTTGTTCTGTCACCTTCTTCTTCAACAATTCAAAACTTCTCGCAGTTTTTGCAGTCCATTTGAACTCTTTTCTATGCCCTCTTATTGTGTCACTTAGGGGTGCACATATGCCACTGAAATTCCTAATGAACTTCTTGTAAAAACTAACTAGACCATGAAATGATCTTACCTTAGTAGCAGACCTTGGAGTAGGCCATTCCAAGATGACTTTTACCTTCTTTGGATCCATTTTGAGACCTTCAGGTGATATAACAAACCCCAAGTAGACTAACTCCCTTTTTGCAAAGATACACTTCTTCAAATTAATTAACAGTTTCTCTTACCTTAACCTTTCAAGGACACTATGAATATGCAATAAATGTTCTTCCAAAGTCTCGCTAAAAATTAAAATATCATCCAAATAGACAATAACAAATTTTCCCAAGAACTTCTTAAGTACCTCATTCATAAGCCACATGAAGGTGCTTGGGGCATTTGTTAATCCAAATGGCATGACTAACCACTCATAAAGACCCTCTTTGGTCTTGAAGGCTATTTTCCACTCATCTCCTTCTCGAATCTATAACTGGTGATAAACCACTCTTGAGATCTATCTTTGTGAAGTACTGAGCTCCACTCAAGCAGTCCATAAGATCATCCATTCTTGGCAAAGGAAATTGATACTTGATGGTTATCCTATTTATAGCTCGAGAGTCTGTACAAATCCTCCATTCTCCATCCTTCTTTGGTGCTAGTACTGCAGGTACTGCACATGGACTCAGGCTCTCCCAAATCAAGCATTTCCTCAATAGCTCCTGAACCTATCTATTTAGCTCCTCAGTTTCAGTAGGAGTCATCCTCTGAGCAGCCTTGTTAGGAAAACTAGCTCTTGGAATTAAGTCTATCTGATGACTGATTTGCCTTACCAGTGGCAATCCTTTTGGAACATTATCATAGATGATATCTCCAAACTCACCTAGTAAATCTAAAACTTCAAGTGGTATTTCACTACTACCTTCTTTATCTTTTTTAGGGATCAAAGCATAGCACATACGCTGATGTTTCATGCCATCTAAAAACTTCCTTCCATAAACAAGACAAATCCTAGCATTGCTACGTACCTTTTCACCTTCCTTTTTCATGGGCTTCAATTTGTGGTGAACTCCATCCTTTGTTAGAGAGTATGTGTTTGCATGACCATCATGTACTGCATGCCTATCAAACTGCCACGGTCTACCCAACAATAGATGGAAAACATCTATTGGAATAACATCACAGAGAACTTCATCATGGTAATTCCCAATTTTAAACTTCACTAAACATTTTTCACTTACCAGGACCTTATGTTCATCTTTCACCCAAGAAATTCGATAGGGCTGGGGGTGTTCCTCTCTTTTGAGCTTCAGCTTAGAGACCATCTCTTCTGATACCAAGTTATTAGTACTACCACCATCAATGATCACATCACAACATTTATCCTCACACTTGCACCTGGTATAGAATAAATTCCTCCTTTGTCCTACTTCAATCTCGCCACTTAGTAGGACCCTTTCATTTACTAAAGTCTCTCCTCTTTCTACATCCTCTGAATGTGATGATTGTGCATCCTCATCCACATGAGCAACCCTAGCTTGACCCTCAGCTCTTCTATCTATCCTTCCTTGTCGTTGAGGGCATTAAAAGGCTCGATGACCTTCTTCATTGCAATGGAAACAGGTACCACAAAAGTCTCCTCTTCCTTGTCCATGTCCTCTACCTCTTCCTCTCTAATTTCCAAAGTCTTGATCACGGGAGTGGTTGAAACCCTCATTCCTATGGTTCCTGCTAGTACCCACATCTTCATTTTTCTTTTGGGTTTCATTTCGGCCTCTAGATGACCTACCATTACCCCTTCCTCCTTGACCATGCCCTCTTTGTCTCCCTTCAAACCTCTTATTTAGTTTCTCTTCAACTCGAAAGGCAAACTGGTATGCCTCTTCAATGCTGGTCATTCTTACCAGACTTAATTCCTCTTGGATGCTAGGTTGCAACCCACTGATATAATGAGCAACCTTCTCCTTATTTGCTTCTGCATGCCCTACTCTAATCAAAAGTTGGTAAAACTCCTCTGTATATTCCTGGACTAATTTTCCTGCTTGCTTTAACCCATGCATCTTCTTAAACAAATCAATCTCATAATCAACAGGAATGAACTGCTTCTTCAATTTGTCCACCATACGATTACACCTTGTGATCTTCTCCTTTCCTCTTCTATTTCTTTCCAATTGAACCTCTTGCCACTAGATTTTGGCATGTCTTTTCAGTTTGGCCTTTGCAAACTTAACCCTATTTGGGTCCTTGATATTCTCATACTCAAAGTATTCTTCTAGTTCATTGATCCAATCGATCAACTCATCTAGTTTCAAATTTCCTGAAAATACACCCACATCAATTGTAGGTATTTTTCCAAACTTAGTAATGGCCCTAAAAAGTCTTTCCTCTGCTTGATTCAGAACTTCCCTGTCAAATTCCTCTTTTGGTCCAATTTATTCTTCTTCATTGTCATCCTCACTTTCATCCCCTGCAGCAACATTTGTTCCTCTACGGAGCTCCTCCTGCAATGCTTGAACTTGCCTTTGGAGGGCTCTAACCTCCTTAGGATTAATAGCTTCAGCCCTTCCACCATGCTCTCTTCATGGAGGCATCTTCTTAACTCAAACCCACAACCACACAGTCCTGGTGCAAACTGCCTCATAGTCGACGCTCTGTCTACACACTCAGGAAAACCAACTTTGATACCACTTGATGGGGACACAACCCAAGCACAAAATGGACACAAAAAGAAAGGGAAAATTTTATTAACTTTGTAAATAAGCTAATACATTTAGTACAGACAAAATATACTTCAAAACATGCCCTATGGGCTTACAATAATATAAATCTGGAGATAATTTCTCCTTTCAATACCTCCTCTCAAACTCCACTCTGAACTGCCTTTTACAATGCCAGAAATGTTCTTAAATAGACCCCGGAGGGTTAAGGATTAGGAATACATTCTAGAAAGTGTTAGTAGGCATCCACTGACCAAATAGAAGGCTCTAGAAGTCAGCGCAAAATTAGAAGAATCCAGAAATGGTAACCAAACTTTCGGGAGGCATAACTTTTGAACCGTAGCTCCGATTGACGAATCGTTTACATTTTCAAAAAGCTCTCGAAGCACTCTATAGCCCTATGGATGAGCTTTTCTTGTCCCCCATTTTTGGCTCTATTCAAGGTCATTTAATACTCCTAACCTGAATTTGAAGCATTCTTAAGATGTCTCCAAAAATTAGAAAACTGCAATAACTTTCAAACCATGGGGTCTTTTGATGTGATTCTATTTCTGGAATGCTCTAAATTACAATTACAATCTTCCAACCAATTCACACCTTCTAGTTCATCAAAATGATGGCTCAATTACATACTCCTATTTTTTTGGCATTTACATGTATCCCAAGGTATTCAAATACTCTATCCTAGAACACTAATAGTGGAACTGTGAGAGTTGGAACCTTTATTTAACCCAAATGGATATCCAGAAATGAAAACACATGAAACAAAAACTAAGTGTATGTACAGTTTTTTTGGTTGACACAGGATTGCCCTTATAGCTCTGGATGCTCCTACATCACTCATAGCTCTTGCACATCATAGATTGGAAGCTAAAAGATACTTCTTGAGACTCCCTCTTCCACGGGTTCTCTCAAGTGTAATGGTTTATAGAAGTATGCCAAATTTTTGTACGCACATTTTTTGCACCCACCATGGGGATGGAAAACCTTATCTAGCTCTTGTTTTTGCATTTTTGTCACTTTATTTGTTTTTTGTTTTGAGTATTTTGGTTTTGCAGATAGGGTTATCATGTGATACTTTTTCAGTATTATGTAGTACTTCGCATAACTATGATGTAATACTCTGCCAGTTAATTTATTGCACTATCTCTTTCTACTCTATCACAATTCTGTTTTACATATTATCACACACTATGACACAAAGTATTGCATCAGGGAATTCTATCGCTTGATTATAGAGGGAAGTTTTTTACAATATAGGTGAAGCCAAAAGTATCACCCAACCTATTTTAGCTAGCTATTTTGATTCTTAGTTTGCATTTTTGATTCTTGAAGCTTTCTGTTTCATATTTTTGGTCTTCTAACATTCCTAAAAAGTGGTTTGACAAGTCTTATTTCAGATTTCGTTAACCTTATTGTACCCTAATGATTATTTTGTAGGTAATTTTTCTTTCTTTTCTAAAAGAAAAAATTGCAAAAAAAGGCTACTAACATTTGTTGTAGGGCTTCCTGAGCAAAAACAAAAACAAAGATTTTGTGTGTCTCATTTTCAAGTGTGACATCATACTAGTTGTTTCCTTTCATTAGGTACATAAAACTCACAATTAAGGGTTCATTATTGGTAGGAGAGTATGTTCTTCACCTTTTAGGTGAATCAAAAATATTGACCCTTCATTGGATCATGAAAGTTGGTGGGATACTCTACTTTTTAGTGGTTTTAATTAACTTGCTTGGCATGTTTGTGAGAGACATTAGGGGGTAGGAGAGTATGCTCTTCACCTAAAGGGTGAATCAAAAATCTTGACCTCTTTAGTGTGGATCCATTTTGTTCAAATCTCCTAGTGAGATTCATACCTTTAGAGGGTGTGCTATTGGTAGAAAAATATCAATAGGAAAAACACAAAGTGGGAACAAGAAAAGCCCAACTAACCTAACCCACTATAATCACAAACCCCTTGACAAAGGTCAAAGCCTTGGGGGGCATAACACTTTAATTTACTTAGTATGATTACTTGTGGGATTTGGACCATGAGAAAATCACTAGGTGGGTATGCTTAAGGAACTCTTATGGTTATGAGGCCTTTGTCTTGTATCGGGTGCAAGAGGGGTGTTACAAACATGACCCTTACTAAACATTCTAGAATTTAGAGGCCACCCTTTTTAGCCACTCAATATCTTGGTGCAAGGATCGATCCTAGTGGACTACTCAGATTACCCCAAGATTTTACACTCACCATATGTGTTCCTTTGGTTGTGTTAATAACACTTCCATGACAAAGCCAATAACTATTGTGAGCAACCACTTTGTGTAAGGTGAGGAGGCATCAAGTGTGGGCCAAGGTATTGAGTAATGAACCATGACTTTTAGGTAGATATTTCTTGGTGTATTTTTGATTTGTGCTAGACCCATGGAAATCTATTGAACATACACATGACAACAATATTCATAGGATTTTTATTTTGAAACCTCTCGAGTGTTTTTATTGGCAAGGTTGCTTTGTCCCTTGTGCAATTGCTCGAAGATGTGTGCTTGTGCCACAAAATTTCTTTCAAAACACTACCCTATTATTACCAAATTAAAATTCTCAGCTATAACAGTTGAATTTTCCCAAAACAATTTAAATTTGAGTCAAAATATAGGTATTTTAGGAAAAAAGTCACAAAAACTACCTCTTCTAAACTTCTATCAAACTGCAATTTTGAGAAGTATCGTATGATACTTTAGGCATCTAAAAAAATATCACATTGTCATTAAAATTGTATCACTCCTCTATACTATATTTTTCTGCACTACTTTTGACAAACTATTGGACAATCATGTTTTGTCACACAGGTATTTTGTAAACTATATCACGATATTATTTTTTGAACTTTAATCCCCTGGCTTTTTAACCTCTGTCACCTAGGTCCGTTGCTTGTAAAATCTTAACTTTGACTACATTTTGGCTGTCTAGGGATGTCCGCACTTGGTCCTATTGTGTCCCTAGGATGAAACCTACATGTTTAGCTACATTCTAGACTGAAAAGGATTAAACTTGGGTCCTTGGATGAAAAATTAATTTTATAAATTGTTCACTTGTCAAACCCATTTACTTCTCCTCTTTGAATCTTTTCTATTGGGCTTCTTGCCTAGGTCCCAGCTCGAGTCACTAATATTGGAAATTGCTTGGATACTTTTGACAAGTTACCATCTTTTCTACATTTTTGACAAGTGAACATATTGATTTGTACAAGTTTAATTCCAAAGTTCTTTGTGTCATCTTGTCAAGATAATAATTTTCTATTATACGTTAGTTACAACTAGGCTACAATTTGGTCAAGGCATTCATCCTTCCTCTAGTTTAGAATAACTAGCTTCTACCACTAGACATCTAGGTAAGAAAAAGTTTGAAAGACAAACCTATTTGTGATAATGTTGATAATGATAAGCCCACTACTTGGTATGACCCTATTAGTCACTTTGGCAACCCCTTTGATATCTTGCTTGATACTCCTAGAGCTGAAAAATTGTGTCTTTTTCCATGAACAATTAAGAGAGACTCCATTGCTCAGATGAGTTCTTCCACATTAGGAGAGAAGACATTGAAAGAGGAAAAAATGCCACTCCAGATGAACAAGCTAAGCTAGAGCAAGAGAAACTTGAACAGGCTACACACATAGCCTCTATGATAACTACACATGCTCATTAAGGAAACAATACCCACAATAATAACATTCAAGGATTTGGAAATGCTTACACATATGGCTATGAAAACCAAAATACTAAATCTGCTTTTAGAAACCCCTTTTTGAATCATGCACATTTTGCAAACAATGGAAATGAGAGCCCATCTAGAACTCCAAGGTCACATGTTGAGGGGTATGCCTCACCACCTAGATGATCAAAACCTTCACACCATGAAAGTGAAGTGGATAATAAAGTTGCTAGTGAAGACTTCATTAGGTTACAACAAGACAAGCATCTACAAAGGCTCATGCTCAAGGCACTAGAACAAAACAATGATCAATACTTTTCATATATGACAAATAGAGGTTGGAGGATATCCCATGAATTTGATGTCCAATGAATAATTCAAAAGAGAGAACAAACTAAAAGTGAGATATTGAAGAAGAAAGTCCAAGACACACAAAATCAAGTTACACACATGCAAATGGAAAAGGGAAAACCTAAGATCTCATTTATTGAGACCATACATTCTCTTCCCTTTGATAAAAGTATATACATGATGCCATTTCCAAGGATATAGAGGTTCCCAAATATGATAAATATGATGGAAATGGTGACCCTTATGATCATGTAAGACAATTTTATACACTTAGCATGGACTTTGTGCGAGAATACACATACCTCATGAGGATATTTCCAAAATTTTTAAATGGACAAGCTATGGAATGGTTTACTAAGATCTCCCCACCTCTCAAACCTTTTGATGACCTTTTGCAATAATTTATTCAACACTATTCTTACAATGTACAATATCCTATCACCATGCTATATCTATGTAACATTAAGAAAAAACAATAGGAAATTTTGTTACTACTTTCAAAGGTGGAGGAGATTACATGCTAGATATCCACAATAGATCCTCAAAAATGAGAAGATTGGTATTTTTGTTAACACACTTGTTCCTGAGTTATACTATGACCTTAGAAAACAAGTGTTTACTACTTTCAATGATATGATCGATAGTTCTCATCACATTGATGAATGCGTTGTCAACGATGGGGTGGTCAATGTTTTTAAGATGAAAGAACCCACTTTCCAATTAGCTAATGCTATTCTTGCCACTAAACAACAAGAGGCAATAAGATCTAATGAATCCAACAAATCTCAAACGTATGACAAGCCCAAGTTCACAAAGTCCTTTAAATCTAGGCATAACATTTCCCCATTGGTGGATTCGTATGATGTGATCTTGAAGACATTACTTTCTAACAACCTCATAACGCTGCTTGACAACTCGAGGTCCTATGATCCCACTGTCAAACCTTCTTGGTGGAGAGATGATCACTTTTGCAATTATCATAGAAATAAGGGGCATAACATGGATAATTTTATAAATCTTAAGGATGCCATATAAGATCTCATCAATGGGGGAATGATGGTCATTGACAAGTTGGTTAAGAACTCTAATCATAAAGCATTCAAGGACCCTATCTCACATTATGAACAAGGAGAATATTCAAAAGAAAACAAAAAGGGGAATGATGCTAAGATCAATTATACATATGCCAACACTAACAACATCCTAAACATGTTTGAGCCTATTGAGGAAAATATCTACATGATGGCACCCAAATTTGATGAAGAGCCTAACTATGACACGAATGATGAAAGACCTAGGGTAGTCTTGAGGATCCATGACCCCTCTCAACATTTTTATAACAATAGACCCATGGTTACACTTAGGGTGGCATATCTCTCTTCTTCCCATGGTGAGATAGTAAATGTTGTTGTTGGGGGACAATCCAAGGTTGTCCTTAAAGTGGAAGATAATTATAAACAAGCTTCATCTTCTAATAAACCTACTACTTTTGTTATATCCAATTATGATCTTGTGAGTCAGTTGCAATGAACCCCTACTCAAATATCCATCTTTGAGTTGCTAGAATTGTCTCCTTTGCACTAAGAGATCTTAGAAAAAATCCTTATGTGAAACTAGTGTTCCTATGAATATTGATGCAGATAAGTTCCAAGCTATGGTGAACAATATATCTTCACTACATTACCTCACATTCTCCGAAGAAGATGACAAATCACTTAGTCACCCAGAAAATCTTGCACTACACATTGAGGTTCAAATATACCATAATTGAGTCAGACAACTATTGATAGACAATGATGCAAGGTCAAACATTGTTTCTTTTAGTGTTGTTCAACAATTGGGGTTATCTAAATTTTCTATTAACACTAGGCACAAAATCACTATAAAGTCATATGATGAGGTTGAACTTTCTTCCAAGGCTCTTATTGTGCTACTTATTAGAGTTGGTCATGTGGAGAAGGATGTCATGTTTCATGTCCTTGACATTCCACTTGTATACAAAATTTTTCTAGGGAGACCACAGATACATGACATGCAAGATGCACCATTAACCTTTCATCAATGTATAAAATTCCTCTTCAATGGTACTAAAGTTGTGGTTCTAGGGGATAATTCTATTTCCATAAACATGCTTACTATCATAGAATTGCTAGTTCCAAATAATAGACCTACTAACTCACTTGCTGCATGTGAAAATAAATTTAAGATGATGAGAATTTCTATGGGGGAATATACTTTAAACTCTATTGCTGCATTTCTAGTTTCCCCACGATCTTATGGAAAACCATTTGCTAACATAAAGCCCACCTCTTTGGCTATGACCATTTATGGTACATTTGTTCAATCCTCGATTCCATTAGAAAATAAAAATGAATATCAAGTTGTTAGGAATTGAATATATGGAGGAAGATCCCATTGATGAGGTTATACTTGCTACACCCATTTCTCCCAAAATATATGGAAAATGTTATCATTTTCTTAAGAATATGGGTTACCCCAGACATGGGCCTTCAAATGATAATAAGCATGCCCTTTTTGAACCTATGAGTCATACCAAAGGTTGTGAGATTAAGGAAACAAGTGGATTAGGCTATGGAGTTGAAAGAAATCTTCATATCTATGATGAATAACCTCATACAACTAGTGATTCAAATGACAAGGTTCAACCCTTAGTTTCTATAGCTCCAAAAGATGATTTCATTCCATCTACCTCCATTCCTGGGGAGAAGATGAGCTACTTAATGATCACAATATTAATGAGTCCGATACAAAAGATCCAGAGAGAGAGAGAGAGAGAGAGAGAGAGAGAGAGAGAGAGAGAGAGAGAGAGAGAGAGAGAGAGAGAGAGAGAGAGAGAGAGAATGCTCATCTTATGGTTCCTAATCAAAGCACTGATTCTAATGAATATGAGTGGGAATCTCTTCCTTACACATCTTGTGGAGTGAGAGTAAATGTGGTACATGCTTATACTAATCAAACCAATGTAGTTAACAAGTCTTTTGTAGGGTTTTGATGAGTTATATTCTCAACTTGCTTTAGTGGATCACGTTGATGCTCCTAGGTCTTATCCCAATTTAGGTACCTTTGGATATTTCCTTATAGAATCATACTCTCTTGTCGCTAGAGACAATTCCTTTCATGTTAATAACCTTGAAGATTCCTCATCGCTATCTCATTGATTTGTCTTTACAAAACCAAAAACCCGAGCTTCCATCATTCCAAAATGACTATGAGATTTCTTGCTATCTAAATGTTGTTGAACCAATAGTCTCTTCCACCATCGAACCAATGGTTAATATGAATGAGTTAGCTATCAAGTATTCTAGTCCTAACTTAAAAAGAAAGATGAAAAAAAGGAGCTTTGATGGAGAAAACCACTTTGTGGTAGTGTGAGAGCCAAAAAATAGTAAAAATAAAGACATATCCGAGGATGAAAACCTTTTTGAGGCACCCAAAGATGAGGTACTTTGTAGTTTGCCAAGCTATTTCTAGGATCAATCATTGGCTTTTATTGAGCTTATGTAACCTATTAATCTGGGTATAGAAGAGTCTCCTATGATCATACACTTAGCTTAGTCATTATAAACTAAAGAAAAGGCACAGTTCACTCAATTCTTCCAATAAAATAAAATCATATTTACTTGGACATATGCCAATATGCCTATTCTTGATACAAATTTGATTATGCATCAAATTTTGATATCTCCTAGTGCCAAACCCATTAAATATAAGCTAAGGGAAATGCATCTACACATTTCTCTTCCAGTGAAGGACAAATTTAAAAAACTCCTAAGTGTAAACTTTATTAGAGCTATAAACTAGGCTGAATGGATCTCCAACATTGTCCTAGTTTCAAAACATTAAAAGTCCATTTGAGTTTGCACAAACTTCCAAGACTTAAATAAGGATTTTCCTAAGGATGAATTTCCACTTCCAAATATTGACATGATAGTGGACATGACAAGAGGCTATGAAATGTACTCCTTGATGGTGTTAGAATATATAGTCCACCAATATAATTGAGGGGGGGGGGGGTGTGAATCAATTATATAACTATTATAAAAATTATCAACCTTATTAAATCTTAAACATATGAGAAATATAATTAGAAACCACAGTAAGATACTCATGCATAATAACACAAGATATATTAACTACAGAAACCCTTGATCAGAGGGAAAACCCTCATGGGTATGATACTGAGAAGATGATGTACTAATATAAATATTCCTTGTGAGAGGATGGATACTATTAGGAATCTATGAAATACATTCAATACATATCAATCCTTGTTAGGAGACTTTGAATCCCTGTTAGGAGATTTCAACTCTATTAGGAGTTGTGTTAACCCTGTTAGGAGTTATGGAAGGCAGATGGACTCACTATCCAAACAAATTCAAGGGCAAGACAAATGAATCCACTATCCAAATGATCTCTATAATATTCCTTGCAGAATAATAGAATTGAATTTTACTACACCTTCCTCTTTCTCCATCCTATCAACCAAACTTCTACTCCTTCTGATCTTAATTTAAGATCACAAACTTTGCATCCAATAATCCATTCAATCACTTACTCATACTACCAAAATATTCTACTCTTATTTGTACTTCCTTGATCACTTCACATTCTTAATACATTTACAAACAAGGAAAATACTTTCCTTTATACCAAGTCCTCAAAATAATTCCTTGAGCTAGCCTTGAGGCTTTCTCAATTAATTATAATAAGACCACAATAAGATAATTAATTATTTCACAACCATATAGCATTGTCAGCTCATATTTAATACAAATATTCACACATACAACTTCAGGGCTTGCACACTTATTGAAGATAATCATCAAATTATCCTCTATCATTTTATTACTATGCATCTCTAGATTATATCACTATTAGATGGTATAATAGGATCATCAGAAACTACTTCTCAGGTACTCTATTTCTATGCTACTCTTTATAAATCACTTACAACTTCTGTATGTCTTCAAATTAAGTTATGCACACTTAATCTTATCATCGAGACACAGTGTGGAACATTTCCTTAACCGTGCATCACCAGACAATCAAAACTCTATTCGTGTAATCATGATCTCTATCTTCTACTTTTCCAGTCTTTACATAATTACTGCTATGTTGACCTCAACGAAAAACATAGTCATGAATGCAACATGTAAATATTGCTACACTCTCTCCAATTCTTAGGATACTCCCTCAAAGGAATACCATCAATATTCATGCTAATAGATGGATGGGTTCTCCGAATATAATCATAAAAAAATATCTTTCGAAGACCAAGAGAACACAACCTTCACTTGCACTTGGGGTACCTTTTGTTGGAACATTATGCCTTTTGGTCTCAATAATGTAGGTGCTACATATCAAAGGGCTATGAAAACTATCTTTCATTATATGATGCATAAAAATATGGAAAACTATGTTGACGATACCCTAGCTAAGTCCAAACAAAGAAGCACTCACTTAGATGACTTCATTTTGATATTAGACTGCATGGAACAATTTAAAATTAGGTTCAATCCTAAGAAGTTCACTTTTGGTGTTACTTCTGGAAAACTACTAGGCTACATTATATGTTCCAAAGGCACTGAGGTTGACCTAGAAAAAATCCAAGCTATAATGGAAATGCCACCTTGTAAAAACATAAGTCAATTGAGATGTCTTTAAGCACATTTGCAATCCATAAGGAGGTTTATCTCTCAGCTGGCTAATAGGTTCCAACCATTTAATAAATATTTGCATAAGGGATCTATAGGCGTGTGGATCACTAAATATGAGAAGAGCCTTAGTCAAATCAAAGAATATTTGGCTAAACCAACTACTAAACCACCTATTCTCATGCCTCCTATTCCTAGAAAGCCCTTGATACTCTACATTTGAGCTACACACACTTCCCTAGGGGCATTATTACTATAGTGTGCTTATTGTACTTGTGTTATCACAATATATAACAACAAGTTCTAAGAACTCAATCCTAATATCCTATAACATTTATTTCATTCAAATAACTTGATTATAGTTATTTATTGTTGCAATATACTTTGCCTTAGCTGTACTTTATGAGATACAATCTTGTTTCTTAATTATCCAAGAAACCAATCTTCCTCCAAGAAAGAATGTTCCACCAATGGTGCTTTTTCTACCATCCATAACACTAGATACATATACACATATACATACACAAGAACACTAGATATACATACATAATAAGACTAGATACACATACACAATAAGAAGATACAGATACACAGTAACACTAGTTATGTTTACTAAGGAAACTCTTGATCAGAGGGAAAACCTGGTGGGGATGGTACCCAGAAAATGATGTATTAATATACTAGTTTATTGTAAGAGTATAGATTCTATTATGAGCCGATGAAATATATTTAGTACATAGCAATCCTTGTTAGGATATTTTGAATCCCTATGATGAGATTCTGATCTTGTTATGAGTTGTGCCAACCCTGTTGGGAGTTGTAGAAGGTAGATTGACCCACTATCCAAAACTTTAGGGGCAAGACAACCAAAATCACTATCCAAATGACCTCTATATTATTCCTTTCAAAATAATAGAAATGTAATTGATCTCAGCAACTCAAACTCTTTCTCTATTCTCTTACCATGCCAATGCCACATCAAATTTCTTTATGATCTCCAACTTCACATCACAATGATCCCTTTGATCACTTACTCACATTAAAAAAATTCACATAACTTCCTTCTTTTACACACTTCACACATTTCATCATAAGGAGAATAACTTTCCTTTATACCATGTCCTCAAAATAATTCATCGAGTTAGCCTTGAGGCTTTCCCAATTAATTATAATAGGACTTCATTAAGATAATATAATTCATTACATCTTTTCATAGTTACAATTTTTTTGGCTCATAGTCTTCACAATTTTTCACATGTGTAACCTCGTACCTCACACAATTGCTAACATCATCATCTAGTTGTCTTCTGTCACTATCTCAATACTCTTATCTCTATTCTATCCTTGTTAGGAGATACAATTCGAATACCAAAAACCATTTTTCAAGTACTCTTTTTATACTCCGTCTTTTGTAAATCACAAATAATTCTCACATATATTTAACTTCCTACACATGCACCATGCCATTAGGACATACTATAAAATATATCCTCAACTATGCTTGACCTCATCATCAATACTCAATTTGTACAATCTCATTCTCTATCTACTACTCTCATAGTCTGTATAGGGATAAAACTATGTTGATATCAATGACAAACACATTCATGAATGGAACATGTTAGTCTCACAAATGTTCTTGCAATTCTTATGATACTCCCCCAAAGGAATACCATTAGCATTCATGCTCACAATAACCCCCAGTGGCATTGATGGTAACATAGATGAAAAATATCTAAGTTCCAAAAACACCAAATTCAACTCCACTGTTGCTACTCTCATCTTTTCAAATCCTCTTCATCAATAAAATCTAAAACTCACAGGAACAAATAGTTATCAGTGCTTCCTCATGCTTACATGGATGGACATAAATTGTTCACACTTCTCCCCCTTTGATATAACTCAATGTACTTCTCCCAATGTGCTAGAATATGTTTTTCTCATCTCTTCTATTCTTATGTGCTCATCATCTTCCTATAGTACATCTCTCTACTATTATTACACATCTCCCCTATAATATCAGAAGATGTTTTTCATGTGATCATCTCCCTCATTGACATCAATGACAAAGGTATCATTATGTCAATCTGCAACTAAATATCTTCAAGCAACACATGTGTCCAAATACATTGTTTCATACTAGCTACCAAGAGTCCTTGATGACTCTACTCAACCACAGATACTCCCCCATACATGAAGCATTAACATTCAGTCTAGATAAATAATATTGCTCTGTACTACTGGACTGATGCAATCTCTGGATCTTCTACTCTAAAGTAGGTAGGGGCATAACCCAAAGTATACCTCACAAATAATCAAATATATCCTTAACAAAAGGCTTCATAAAAATGCCTATAATTTTCTCCTTTTTATTAACGTACTCTAATATGATATCTTTCTTTGCAACTTTCTCTCTCTAAACATGCTACTTAATAGATATATTCTTTATTTTAGAATGTAACACAACCATTTTAGACATACTCACTATAGTTTTGTTTTTTATTAAGAAAAATAGGTTTTATAGGGATCTTTAAACACAAAATTTTTTACATAATACTTGAAATAATAATATCAAATAAAGTACAGACCCTATGCAACTACCTATAAAAAGCCATAACAAAAGATAGGCCCATGGCTAGGAAACAAAAGCCAGAAACAAAAGGTAGGCTTGCAGCCAGTAGACAAAAGCTAGAAGCACAAAACTAAATATAGTACGAAGTAAAAAATTAGACCACTAGCAAATATTTCTCACTATTTTGGATCCTACTGATTCTCTACTTCCTCATTGGTGCTCTAGATCTCCACACCCACATGTTCCTAGTTTGAGTCGTTGGTTCGTTCTACCTAGCCCCTGGTCTCTTTCATATCACTCTATGTCTTCCTAAGGTTCGAGCTAGCTTTTTCATCCTTATCCCCACCAAATCCTTGCATTTTTTAGAAAATCACCTAGGCTATTGATGTTCTCATTTAGAATTTTTAGGGTAGCAATTACCCGATTAGCCAGGTTTTGATTTGATATCTCCATCTTTTGCACCCTTTTCTCAACTTTTGAGATACGATCCTCCTGGCTGGTAAGATAACTCTGGTTGCTGCTTGTCCTATGGCCTTCCTCCAGGCTTCTTTTCTCCTTGAGCACCTCAATCTCATGGAACAACCATTTGATAGAGCAAGGTTTATCTATCATGCTATTTTTGGCATTATTAAGTAGATTGAGCCCTATTTCCCTTGCATCATCTAAAATTGCAACCAGAGTAGGGTCTATGAGCTCATCAAAGTGGGCTTTTCCTTCTAAGTCTTCCAAGACTTGCAATTTAACTTTCTCCCTAACAATCCCCATCATCTTTATGATAATGTATGATATTAGGTTCTAAAAAAAAACTCTATCTCAATATCGTTCAATATTTGTTTCATCCACATGATTTGATTGCAATTATTGCAGCTTGTTGCCAAGTTTTAGTCTTACCCTTTAAAATCTTGAGGTCATTGGTAGAGGTGAGTGTGTGTTCTATATTTTTGTTTAAGTGTCTTCTAGATCACTTAATTCTCATCTTTCTTGAAGTACTCTACTTACCTTATTTTCTAACTCTCCCTTTGCATTATCTTTACCCATCATCTAAGCAAGTTTTCTATTTTTCCAGTGTGCATGGGATTTAGGTGATCTACGCATGGTTGAGGTTTGTTTTGGTGTCTTCCCAATGAGAAGTAATTTTTCCACATTTCATTCTTTGTTATCTTTCCCTAACATTTCACATCCTTCAGAGTCTGAGCTTTCAAGCTATTTTTCCCTTTGAGCAAACTATATCAGGTGTGCATCTGAAGCATGAAGCTGTGACAATGATTAATAGCTTGTGAATATGGTTATGTCATGCCCAAAGGCCCATGAAGTTGTGAATCAAAGCTAGGATGAGTCTTATTCACATTTGTGGAGATAAAATGAAGCACTATGAGGGAATATGGCTCTATAGTTCTTCTGCTGCATATTCACGGAGATGAAGCTATTTTATTTTGTTTCTAATGTTGTGTGAACTTGAGCCAAATATAAGTTCTAATGATCAAATAGTGTGGACAAAATGATGAATGAACCATTTAGAGGCTCATAACTAGTAAGGCATGCTCAAATTTTAGCATTAGGGCCATCAAATTGAAGTGAAAGGTTGAATGCTATTTGCTATGCTTGAATTCATAAAACATTATTGAGAGAGGGGTCTCTGTCCTGAGGTATTAAAAAAGGTCACTTCTCTGGGGGATTTGAGAATAGAAAGTCAAGTTTTCCTAAGATACGAATATCCTTCAGAGATGCCTAAAAGACAATTCTGGAGAAGTTAGTGTTGGAGATGCAAACCTGTTATAAAGGAAATGCAATGTTAAAAGCTTTAAGCAAAAAGTGAAAGAGTAGAGTGCACAAGCCATTTAAGGATATCTCCCTGTGCTGTGATTTTAGATAGAAGGAAAATGGGTTTATGAAAAAATCTAAGTGTTTCTCCCTCCCCTACATATGTTAAAATTATTAAGTATATCTGTAATCTAGATTCTGAAGGAAAGTAAGACACTTCCTGTAAAGCTAAGCATTTGTGTTGTTTAGTGACTCTTAGTCATATCACTTTACTTTAAGTAAAGTAAGAGTGCTTTCAAGAACTTAGTATTTTATGTACAAATGAACGAAAAGTTCAAATAGCCGTTACTCATGGAATTAAATGCAAATCCTGCCATTATAATTATTGGCCAAACATAATTTTGTTCATGTGGTGCCAATGTTCTAATTCCTAAAGCTATTTCATTGGAATTGCATGCAATTTGTTTCTTCAAGTATATATATAAATGACTATTTATCAAGAACTGCATCCTGTGCAATCATAGTGAATGGCAATTAGAGCTGCTAGTCATGATAAATTAATTGGCTTGGAGAGTGAGTTAAAAGATTTTATAGACACATCTTTCAAATTCTACAATGAGTGATGTTCATAGGAGACTTAATTCTCAACCCATTCACCTAATCACTCAAAAAATCAAAGAGAGTGGATTGGTAGAAGCAACCAGTTTTCCAATGGTAGTTCATGTAATTGAGTTAGTGAAGGACTGCGTAGAGAGATACAACCCAAAAACAAAGTAGATTTTGTTTCTTGATTAGTGCATTCTCATATCAATTGACAAGGCACTAATGCAATATACATTTGGAATCCTCGTAAAGGAGCAATATTGTGATGTAGATTTTGGGTCTTCTTTGTTCATGTTTAATGAAAAGAAGACTCGCAGACAGGAAGACATGCAAAGGACCTAGTTCTAGACTACCTACTCAAAGAAGAGAAAAATGCCGAAGACTTTGTTTGGAACCAATATAAAACATTGAGATATTATGGACATCCTCGCACTCCTCCTCAAACTGAAAGGAAAAGAGGATATTTTGGAGCTCATCAAGCACCACTTCTTCCTAGTACAAGAAATATGTGCTGAAGATATGTAGATCAACTAGGCATAGATCATCTATGATGAGCTCACTTCATGGTTTAATTCTTCCAGAGGATTCAAGCAATTATACATGTCCTCTTATTCGATCTATGCTTTGGAAACACACCACTTGTGGCTTGGTCTCTTGAGCATCCCAAATTATGATGAGTGCACCAAAGTCTATGAATTTTACCCACAACTATAACTGCAAGGAAGCTATGAGGAGTAGGTAGTTGTCATGATGCCTTCACAATGAGGATATACTGAGAATTACAAGGATTCCTTGAAAGAAGATTCTCACTAGAGAAAATTTTGGCCATAAGCCAATTCAGATGCTTGTTCATCTAGTTTTTGACTTTCTCCTATTTGTGAATAGGAGCTTATGATGGATTTCCCAAGAGGTTGCCCAAATATCTGGAGGACAAGATAGTTCTAGTCAAGCTATGTCAATAGGTACTTGAAGTGAACATCCTATGTTCCAATGTGAAGAAGATTGTTGGGATTCAATTCCCTATAGTGATAGGCTCGTATTCATGTGCCTCTAGATCATATGCTCAAAATTTGGTGAAAAGATTTGAGACCAAGATTAAGTTGTTAGAATATGAGGTGCTCATGCCTCAATATGATCCAATAAATTTTGTAAGGGATCATTTGAAGTTGGGATATGCCTACAAGCATGTCCTAGATATTGAAGACTTTTGGTTTAGGTGTCTCAATGAGTACCAGACTTAGGAGATATTTTGGTCATGGCTAATTATTGATGAAATTAAATTATATAACGATTATGTTGATGTCTTTGACCTTGCAGATGATGGAGCCTACGTGCTATCATATCCTCAATTTAAGATAGAATTTTAATAATAATTAGATAATACAATGTTTTTTAGATTAAGGTAAAAATAGGTTTTGAAGGGACCCGAAACTCCTAACAACAGTAAAAAAAGATATTCAAACATAGCATAACCAAGAAAAAAGATCCTGAGAACAAAAAATTGACACAAAATCAGGTTTTACAGGGACCTGAAACCACATAATGTAACCAGAAAATGCCACTAGGTTTTACAAGGACCTAAAACCTACAAGTTTTACAAAGCTTTCAAAATGAAAACTAAAACCATAAATAGAAAAGACCAGACCACTACTGCATCTCCTTGATCATCTTTATAGTCTCCTTCCCCACTTCAATTGTACTAAGAATGGTATCAACAGGGGAAAAGCTAGTACCAACAACAACCTTAGCAACCATCTTCTGTGAGCTCAATATAATCCTTTTACTTGGTCCTCTAGGAGACATAATATCCTCATTGGTCTTCTTCCCCAAACTTTTCATAGCTGCACACAAACTAGAAGTCATTTGTTTCATATTATTGCCACTTTCTTTGATTAGATGCCAGATACCTTGTTCATATTCCTTTAGTTTTTTAGGTATATTTCCCATCTAGGTTTCTAGTAGCACAAATTTGGCCCAGTCATTCTCCTGATCCTTCTGCACTTTACCCAATTTTTTCTTTAATTTCATAATCTCATTGTAAGTCTAGGAATCTCCATGGAGAGAAGAGTTGGCTTTAATCTTTGTAGTATCAAGGAAGGAGAGTGAGATCCCCAAACTCGAATCATCCCCCTCCTTCTCCTTAGGGTTCTCTGTTTCCTTCTCTTCTTCTTTTCCTAAATCTTTCTCCCTACTCATCTCCTCCACATTTTCCTCTTTGAATCTTTGGGTTTCTCCACCTTGCTTTTCCTCATCACCAATGTTATATGACCCTTCATTTTTATCCAAACTTTCCTCCACATCATTCTTCCCAGTCTCATCTTTACTACTAGGATAACCCTCCTAATTAGATATAATATAACCCATCTCTGTGTCTTCCTCAGTCTCCACATTTTTATCAGTAGAATCAGTAATTTCCTCAACATTTTTTTGGGGAGTATCCTTAATCACTAATTTCTTCTTCACGCTCTGTCCTTCATCCCCTTTGCTCTTTCTAGACTGGGATTCACTTGCCGACCCCCTCTTCCTCTCCAACAAAGGGGAAGCAATAATCGCCTTTATCTTGCAATAATTCTCAATTAAGAGAATGAGGCCTTCATGAAGGATAGGGTGAATGTATTTCTTCCTATGGGCATGGAGGCTTTGTAATAACAAAAGCCTCAGGTAGAAAGGAAAATAGATCCTATCTTTATACCAGAAATGGTTCAGATTAACAAAATGGAACTTGTGGACTCTTTTGGATCTTCCATCTAAAATAAAATATTCATGAAGACAAGATAAAACATCCCTCCATATTACCTTTGTTTGGTGAAGCTCCTAAAAGTCCCCATTCTTCTCCAACTTTTACTCTTCCTCCTCAATTTTTGGAAACTTTTTGAAGGCAGCATTAGAGATGCTCATTTTCCTGTTGTATTTTAGTCCATCCTTCAGGAGACCAATCACTTCAACAATGAAGTGCTCTGTGAGATGAACCATGATGCCATGCAAATTAACCTTCTTCTCAAACCAATTCTTAAAGAAAGCATCAGTAACATGCAATTTGAAACCATGCAAATGCTCTAGGTAAGGAGTCACATTTCCTTTCTCAAGAATTTGCTAGATCGAGGCTTTATCCTTCCAATTTTTGCAATTTTTGGCCTCTTGTTTCCTTGGCTCTCCCCCCATTTTCAAACAATGTGTGTCTCTGAGAATGAAAAGAGTAGCTAATCCTAGAAAAAGAGACAAATTGAAGAAAGCCAAAATACTCACAAAAGTTAACAAGGATTTCATTAATCTTCCTTCGTGCCATGCCCAGATAATAATAGCAATGAATTACATCCTAGGGATTTTAACACACCCCTCTATAGACCAAAAAAATAACCCTTGGTTGTAAGCACTACAAGAAAGAAGCCCCACTATTTCACTAAGGGATAATGGAAAAACATTCTCAATTAAGATCTATGGTAGAGAATAGCCTTGTGGGGACTTGAACCTTGGTTGTAGGCCCTATAGGAAAGAAGCCCCACCATTTCACCAAAGGGACAATCCCTAAAACTTTATTAACCCTTGGTTGTAAGCACTACATGCTAGAAGCCCCACTATTTCACCAAGGGTCAATGGAAAAACATTCTCAATTAAGATCCACAATAGAGAATGGCCCTGTCGGGACTTCAAACTTGGTTGTAGGCTCTATGGAAAAGAAGCCCCACCATTTCACCAAAGGGACAAGCCCTTAAAATTTTATTGACTCTTGGTTATAAGCACTACAGGCAAGAAGCCCCACTATTTCACCAAGGGTCAAAGTAAACAACTCTCAATTAAGAACCATAGTAGAGAGTGACCCTATGGAGACTTGAACCTTGGTTGTAGGCCCTACAAGCAAGAAGCCCCACCATTTCACCAAAGTCATAAGCCTATTAGATAATACAATATTATTAAATAAATAATAAAGTTATATTAAAACTAATACTAAAATATAAAACAAGACAATAGTAATTATTTAATCTATATTATTAATAAAATAATATTTATTATGATATTTTAAATAATTAAAATAATAATAAAATTTTAATGAGTAAAGAAAAATAAAAATAAAATACAAGAGAAAATATTGTAGAAAGTATGTTAACTTTCTAAATGGAATTTAATATAAATAAAATAAAGACAAATAAGTAAGTAAATAAATAATATAACATAGAATAATATAAATTAACTAAATCTAATGAAAAGTCAAGAGATGTTTAACAAATAGATATGACTCCTTAAAATTAAGATATAAAAGGGAGGAGAGTTTATTTTAGAGACGAGAGAAAAGGAAGAGAAGAGGAGAGGAGTTCAAAAAGGAAAACTGGAAGAGGAAAGTAATATGAAGAAAATAAGGAAGCGATTTTTTGAAAAGGTATCAATGATATTGAAAGGATGCAAACCTTTGAAAGGGTCATAATTATCAATAGTTGCGACTCTTCAAAAATATTTTGATTATAAAGTATTTGAAGTTTTCCAAAGGATTTTTGTTATGAAGTGTTGTGACTTTTCGAAAGGATTATAACTATGAAGTGTTGTGACTTTTCAAAGAATTTTTATTATGAAAGGTTATGACTCTTGGAAAAGAAGAAATGAAAAAGTATATATTTTCCTTTCATTATAATTAGAAAATGAAGAGTTTCAGAAAATAAATATAGAGTTGAGATAATCTAGAAGGAATAATTCATTGAAGGGTCAACTAAGGATAGAGTCACATGGATCAAGGAAATAAGAAGGTAAGAACGATATGTTTATGGATTATATTTATTTAATTATGTTTATGAGTTTATTTATATTAATGAATAATACTTATGGATGATATTGTGTTAACCTATGGGTTTAGCACCATGGATATTAATGAGACTTGAAGCATGGAGCATGTGAGATATTAAGATCTCCATTGTTTGCCATGGATGAGAATCAATATCGAAGCATGGAGCATGGAGATATTAAGATCTCCATTACCTACCATAGTCAATAATTGATGTGCTAGAATATTTTGAAAACCCTAAATCCTAATTGTCAAACATATGCATATGTCATTGGCCTTGGATAGAGGATGCCTATCCAAGAAGAATCTTAAGGGGTATGCTCCCAAGATGACAATGAGGTAGCTATGAACTAAGAAGCCCGATATGGAGACATCCTTAAAATTGGGGTTAACGTAGAGGGTAGAATAATGTAGCTAGCTTTATTATTATTGTGATTCTAACATTTATTTTGTAGGTATTACTTGTCCCTAACTAACCTTATTAGTGGGGACATTACACATGCACCTCACATCTTACAAGAAGATCAAGGGCACCCCAATTCTATCTACCCCACCTACAGATCTAGTCATTGATACAATGGAGGTTTTCATGAAAGGGATAATCAAGAGAATAGAAAAATGGGTGGAGTGGACCTAACTAAGGAAAAAGAGGACCATAAGTACTGGTTCTACGGGTAGACTATTAGTTGGAGCTAGCCAATCAACCATAGCAACAACCACAATGACCACTACATCAACATATTTAGGGCCATCATAGTCCATTGGCCAAGTAGGAGACCATCCTCTAGAAAGGAATGTGCCACTTATTCCTACTCGCTGAGCTGGCCCTCTTTTGAACATCGAGAAGAATAGAGAGAAGGAAGATGACAAGGATAAGGGGAAGGAACAAGAAAAATTAGTGGCTAAGCCATCTTCCCCTGTTCAACTCATCAATTTGGATGACAATAATAACCCCATGAATGGACAAGAACATGAAGCTTCTCAGCAAGGGTACATTTTAGCCCTTTCGATAACCAAGGTAGCTACCTTTCCTATTGCTTCCCAAACCAAGCCAACTCCATTAATCCTAAAGAATTTTTTTTCCCCTTTGCATTGCAATTTGCTATCAATGTTATCTCTATAGAGTCTTGGCTCAAAGAGACCATTGATAGGAAGAAGAGGAGACACGAGGATGTAACCCCATAAAAGACTTAGTCACACAAGTCACCTCCTCTTAACGATCCAAGAAGATAAAAAAGAAGAAGGTAATTGGTGCACTGGCTATAGATTCAATGATTAGCCACATGCTAGTTGAAATTATTGAGCCACAGAAAGTGTGTAAATTCCATGAGCTCTTAAAGGATGATTTCTAGATCAGGACAGTTGATCTTGGCATCCCAATTCATGGCTCCATGGTGAACATGTGGAAGTCAACTAATGAGAAAATTGAGGACAAGCTGGAAGAGATTAGAGCAGAGAAATATATATTTAAGGCCTCAAATGGAGAGCTAGTGGAATAGATAAAGTTTTCACTTGGAAGCACTTCTTCGAGTCAATTTTACCCAAATGTAGAAGAGAACAAGAAATTACTCTTGAAAATATAGAAAGAAAGGCAATATGGGTAGGTAGGCTGAGCATGGGTGGATCAGATAAAGTTTCAAGGTCCCCTACTATTAGAGAATGTGGGAAGCCTAATATTGGATGCTCACAAGCTTAGGGAGGTGGCTTTAGATAATAAAATAACCATACAAAAGGCAACATACAAGTTGATAGAGCAATTGGCCCTTCTACAAGAAGTGATAGACATAAAAATAAATGTGGCCATTGCTCATGAGATTTTGAAGACTAGCAAGGTGTCTCTATTTCACTGGAAGCAATCCTTGGAGTTTGTTATAGAAAGCTCCATGAGATCTCCAAATGAGCTCGAAGATGTGCAAAAACTAGTGCAAAAGGTCATTGAAAAGTTGTTTCAATATTTGAAGATCTTGCACCTAGAGTCCCTTGTGTCCATTAATGGTAAGCTTGTAGACATTGAGAGAATGAAAACCAAATTCCCAACATTTCTTGATGAAGTCATTGACCCACTCAACTTCTAAGTGTCCAAGATTCAGGAACTCTCAGCATTAGACACAATCATAAGGAGGGAAATGGAGAAATTTTAGTCAAGGGTGTCCAAAATTAATCAATTGATAGAGATGCATGACTACTGGATGGTCTGAGCTACCAATATCATTATTCCAAATATGGAAGAGTTAGACAAAGTAACTGAAGCCATGAAAGCTTACAAAGCCAAATCAGTTACTTCTAAAAAGGCATGAGGATTCTGATGCTTATCTAGACATATGCCATTCTCCTTCTTCTATTTTCTAATTTTAGCCATTCCTGGCATTTTGCTAGTCTTAGTAATGGATAGAGATTCAAGCTTGTTCTATTTTTAGTCTTTCTATTTAGAGATTCTCTATGATGCAATCATCCATGTAACCAACCATTTTGAGAAGACCTATAAATGTAATCTTTGATGAAGTTAATAAGATTAGAAAAATTTACTTTGGGTAAACCCTTATAGATGGGATTACTGTGTGTGACTCTAAGTTTATTTTAAGTTTTGCTGTTCATTTAGTTTAGAGTTGAGTATATGGAATGAATGTGTTAATGTTGAAAGTTGAATGAATGCAAATGAACTTGGCTTTGTTTCCTTCGTTCAATAGATTGTATGTCTTACTTTCTTTAGCATAAGCATGTCTTCCATTCTCTCTGCTTTCATCATGGTATGTGTGTTTAGTCTAATTCACTACATAAGGAAGTTAGAAATTGGTGTGTGGAGTAGTTGAGATCTGGGTATTATCACAACATTAGCTAACTGCATAATTCGAGAGTTACTTATTTCACCATCCCTTCCTTTATTCCTGCTGTCATAGTTAGTTATGCATGTTTCCATTTCTTGCATCTAGGTTGTAATAGATTGTGTGTTGTGAGTTAGTTCCCCTTCTTTGCCTAGGTTGTTTAAAGTGTTAAGAAACTTGGTTTTTCCTCTTTTCTCTCAGGTGAAGAGCATACCCCTGAAAAAATGAAAGACAAAATTCATTGCATATCTTGCATTCATAAGGGAATTGTACCTTTCAATTCAGGGGTCTTTGATAGATTATTATACTGATCCTTTCTGTTGTTAACTTCTTTGTTTTCCACAAGCCTTTGGGAAAGTCAAGAGTCAAGGTATAAACCAAAATATCAAGGAAGAAAAACTATTAACCAATGCAACTACTACATACTATGCTTTTGTTGTACTCTATGAAATACAATCTTGTTTCTTGCTTGGCCAAGAAACCAAATTTTCTCCAAGGATAAATGCTCCACCACTTGTACTCCTTCTATCATCCATACTGCCTACCTAGTCTGCATCACTGTATGCACATAGAGTAATTTCATTTAATCTATCATACCACAACCTAATTAGGTGTACCCTTCAATTATATGAATAGTCTTTTTACTGCTACATAGTGTGATTCCTTAGGATTTGCTTGAAATCTTTCTAGTATGCTAACTTCATTTTCTATACATGGTCTTGTGAGAGTTAGATATTGCAAACCTCTAATAATGGAACTGTACTTATTCTTCTCAACTATAGGTGTCTCATCTTTGCTAGATAAATTATGACCAATTATCATAGGTGTACCAATAGGCTTACAACTTTCCAAGTCAAATCTCTTCAACAATGCTTTTCAAATACTTAGTCTGTGATAGGAAAATACCATCACTGTTTTGCAAAATCTATAAACCCAAGAAATATTTCATCTCACCAATCATGCTCATCTCAAATTCATTCTTCATTTCATTAGTAAATTTGTCACTTGTTTCATTATCGCCTCCAAACATTATATCATGCACAAATATCACAATACTAAATAGAAGTTACTATCTCCATTACCTTTAGCAAATCCTAATTTTTCCAAATACTTGTCCAACCTTGCATACCAGGTTCTAGGTGCTTGCTTTAGTCCATACAACACTTTCTTCAACTTTCATACTATATCTCCTTTTTGTCAAAGGAAATCTTTCAACCTGATCAATGTAGACTTCTTCAATTTTATCCATTCACAAATGCTGATTTCACATCCATCTAATACACTTTGAACTTCTTATTTCCTGTACAAGCCAAGAACATCCTCACTACTTCAATTATGGAGACATGTATACATG
This sequence comes from Cupressus sempervirens, assembly GCA_028749045.1. Lineage (NCBI taxonomy): Eukaryota > Viridiplantae > Streptophyta > Pinopsida > Cupressales > Cupressaceae > Cupressus > Cupressus sempervirens. Next base: position 739,621,624 of record CM053793.1, read on the forward strand.
TCTCTTCATAGTCTATACCTTCTTGCTATGAATATCCTTTAAATACCAGTATTTCTTTGTTTCACACAACCTCACCTTGTTCATTCATATTATTTCTAAAAATCCACTTAGTTCCATAACATTCTTATCTTTAGGTCTAGGGACCAATTCCCATGTTTCATTCTCCACAACCTAATATAGTTCTTCCTTCATTGCTTGAATCCAATGATTATCCTTGTATGCTTCACTTGCACTCTTTGGTTCATCTTGAGAGATCAAACCCAATACTTCATAAACTCTATTTCTTTTCATAACTCCTCTATCTTTTCTTCCAATAATCTAATCAACGTGGTGTTTCTTTGTCAAATTATTTCTTGGTGTTGGTTGCACTAAATCAATTCTTACTTCTTCTTTTAGTTTCATATATTTGTTTTTCTCTCTATTTCAAAAATTGAATGTCATTTTGTAGATCATTGTTAGTCTGATATAAAGCTTCAACATTTTCTTGAATAGGCTTATGATTAGTTTCTTCATCATCAGAATTATAATCAAGTATTCTTTCTTTAACTCCAAACTTCTCCTCCACTTTGACATTTGCACTCTCAACAATAGTCTTAGTTATCTAATTAAAACATCTACAAGCTTTTCTTTTCAATGAATAACCAAGAAATATACCCTCATTGCTTCTTGAATCAAACTTACCAGTGTCATCATCTCTCTTGATATAAAATTTTCTTCTAAATTTTTTGAAATATTTCACTGATGTTGCATGCCTAAACCATAGTTCATAAGGTTTATTGTTTTTACCTATTCTGATTTTCACTCTATTCATTCTATATACTTTTCAATTAATTTCTTCTCTCCAAAAAGTCTTTGATACACCATTATTAAACATCATAATTCTTGCTAATTCTGTTATAGACCTATTTCTTCTCTCAAAAATTCCATTCTTCTCAGGAGTCTTAGGAGCTGATAGTTGCCTCTTAATCCATTCACTTCACAAAAAACTACAACTTTTGGAGTCATTTTGTGATGGAAAACTGTCACAATTATGACATCCAACTATCACCCTAGTGATAGACTCAATCATTAGCTCCCATCAAAATTTTTCTGTCATAAATTGCAATGATGAGGGAATCCATCATAATTGTGATGGTAGACACTATCATAACTTGGAAGAAGGGAGGTAGAAGAATTCATGCTTATGACATCACAATTGTGACAATATGCCATTATATTTAAGATGGTTGAAACTTACACTCTCTCGTCACAATTGCAACTTATATGCAACAACTACACTATAGAAGCGATGGTTATCCATCAGAGCTTGCCGTCATAGTTACAATGCTGTTGCAACAATTGTTTTGTGCAAGGGGTGGGTAACCATTAGAACTAACTACCACTTTCAAGGTGGGTCCATTGTAATTGTAATGACTAGTTGGATTATTTAAAAATAATTTATTTATTTTATCCACTAACATATATAGGTGTCAAAGCACAAGGGTTATCGACTAGAGGGCTGAAAAGGAAGGCTACCCCCATAAATCCATAGTCCCAATTAGGGAGGTTAGGTAGCTAGTGGTGAGGTGTTAATTTCATGAATGATGTAGGTCATTTTTGCCCAAGCAATTTTCCATTTCTATTTAGTCTTTTGCTACATTTGGTAATGCATGAACATTTGTTTACTAGTGGGGAGGTGTTATGTTTCCTTCTCAGAAATGCACTAAAGTATGTAAAAGAAAAGATAAAATATGAATATGGTTACATTCATTTTCCAGTTCAAATGGATTCTTGCAACCACTTGTGTGCATACAAAAAAAATGAAGGTGAGGGTTGAATTAAATCAAATCCCAAAGCCACACATGTGAGATTCCTATCAACAACTGACCCTTTGCTAGAAATTGCAAACCAAATATTTTCTCATGAACTAATGTGTTATACATTACTCAAATAGGATTTATGCATTCCTCAAATGGGATTGAACCACAAAAAATTATACACCAGTCTTACAATGATTGTAACAAGGTAAAAGACATCCATCATTGAAGTTTTATCTCAGGTTGCACAATAGCCATAAAAAGCAATTAGATTTTTTCATACATCTCCATTTTACTTGGTTCCACACTATTTTGTTGGATGACTACTTAAAGACATCATTGGACTAGGGAAACATGTGTTGACAATTGACTATATGTAGATATGTAAATGTTGTCATTAATGGCAACTTATGATGTACATGCTTGTAGTAAACTTCAGAAATAAAGATACTTAGCTTTTGGGTACTCAGAAAATTGTCCAAGTATGGAAATGGTTTACAACAGAGTATTGCTTTGTGTATAACTTATTTATATGATGTTATTCTTGAGAGAGAAGATATATGGGAATAGCATAAATGTTTATGATGATGTGTATAACCTTAGACATTAGTACAGACATAACATAAGACAAATATTTAAGATGTATAGAATATAGGAATGAAAGGTAAAAGAATTATTTTGTTTACAAAATAATTACTTGACTAATCAAAGATGACATCCTAGATGTTTACTATAAGTCGGATAATCTTATTTTGGTCTTAGCTGACCTAGCAACAATTTGTGAAAAGGCATTGTATTTATGCAAAGACATCTTGCAATATTATTGTGTAGTAACATGCAAAATTTGTGAATGCGAAGTTTTGTATCATATGTAGAAGTGAGTTTTGATAACTTGGTTTTGTGATCCAAGATCGAGCTGAGGTCAGAGATTAGCTAAAAGAAGGTATAACATCCATACTTTTATATTCAAGGAACTTTAATTACTTGTTTGGGTAGTGAGATCTTCTTGTAATTGAAAGTGCATGTTTGGGCAGTGAGCTCTTCTTGCACTCATTGTACCACAACTCCTAATAGGGTTAGAATCTCCAAACAGGGATTTAAAGTCTCTTAATAGGGACTCATATGTACTGAATGAGTTTATAGACTCCTAATAGGGTCCATCCTCTAAAAAGGAACATTTATATTAGTACATCATCTAGTGGGTATCATCCTCACTAGGGTTTTCCCTAGTTAACAAAATATGGTGTTATGAGTTCTCTCTACACATGGTTACTTTTACTATTTAGAATTACTTGTTTACTTTCTTATGCATGGTTCAAAGTAATTAATAATATCTAGTTAGCAACAAAAATTTGTAGAATACTGATTCACCCCCCCTATTAGTATTCCCTATTTCTAACAATTGGTATCAAAGAATAGTTACCCAAAAGAGGCTTAATAGCTTGAGTAAGATCGCTAAGGATATGGAATAGTTGACAAAGAACCTTGAAGAGGCACTTGAACAGATTGATCTCCTTACTAAAGAAAGAGATAAGCTAAAAGATAGATATGAAGACTCTAAAGTATAAATTGGACAACTGAAGGAAAAGATTAAACATGTCAAATCCAAGCCTAAAACTACTAAATATGAAACCAGTGATGATGAATATTGAAAAATGAAGATAAAGTACAAGATCTTGAAGCATGAATTAAAGATTACCAATATAAAGTTGAGTTTGAAGAATGATCCTAGAAAAGTTGAATCCGATTTGAAGGCTAAAAATTCAGATCTTAGAGTGAATCTAGCAAACAAGACATTTGAATTTGAGACATTAAAAGTAGATCATGAAGAACTTCACAAGTACAACACTATTGTGAAGGGCAAACTAACTCAGAGCAAGCCATAACTTGAAAAGCTCTATTCTAGTAGAGAAAAGCTTGATGATTCAATGCCAATACAAAGACCTACCTATGATAAGACTGGTCTTGGTTACCTATTTAATATGTCTAAAAAGAAACCTAAAATTGGAATAGATTTGAAAGAAAAAGATAAATCTAGTGATAAGATTGAATCCAGTCAATGTTTTGATAAATCTAAAGAAGTTGGACCAGAGAAGAAAATTGAGAAATTGGATGAACCTAAGCAAGTGAAATCTCCTAAGGAAACCAGGTATGAATTTTGAGATAAGTGTTTTTAATGTAATGAAATAGGTCATATGAAAAGAAATTGTACAAATAAGTCATTTAATCATGTTAGAAATCTTTATTGTCATAATTATCATGGTATGGGTCATAAAATAATTGATTGTAAGAAGCCTAAATATGATAATGATAAAAGGAATAGTGGAATGTCTGGGAATACTAACCCTGTAGATAGAAGTAGATCTAATGAGAGGACATCAAGAGAAAGAAGACCTTATGAAGAAAGAAAGCAGACTGTGTATTATAAGTGTAACAACTTTGGACACATAGCCCAAAACTGTCAAACACCTATTGATTAACATAATCCTAGAAGTAGAACCCTAGTATGTTAGTTATGCAACAACTTTAGACATACATCAAAGTACTATAGAATGGAAAGAAGCATCAATGGAAGAAATTTGGAAATGACAAAAGGAATCATGAAAGAAACTTCAAAAATAGAAGCAACAATGGAAGAAACTTTGGAAATGACTGAAGGAATCATGAAAGTGACTCCAAAACTAAGAAAGATAATGAATATCAAAGAACTATAGTCAGTGAACTTAAAGAACAACTTGTTGAGACATTTGTAAAGGAATCAACTATTGGATTTGAAGGAAAGTCAAGAGTCTATAGAGAACATTAATAGAGGTGATTTGCAGATTGCACAATACTCTAGCAACCAAACACATAGAAGCAGATCCCAAACAAAAAGCCAAAGCAATAGTAAAATCATTTGATGATGAATTTAATAATTTTTTGAATGTTGTAGAGTCTAAGGCTCAAATTTCCCATGGTGCTAATCTTTTTAGCATTGTTTTTTAGAACATAAAGAATGATTTGACGAGTCTTGATACTTATAACAAGGAACTCTGAAGATGTCAACAAGATGGCAAGGTACTATATATCAAATGTACTTTATCTCATAGGTTGACTAAAGTTTTGGAAAATAAGATGTAAGGGAAGTTGAGTGAGCTGGAAGCTCTTACAAGTCAGTTACAACAACCCTCCAACAGAGTTGATAATTTTGAAGGACAAGTTGCCAGTGTTCACACTGATATCAGGAAAGTGCAACTTGAGATAGATAATTTTTTGAGAAGATTGTTAGGTTTCAGAGAATCTATAGCTTTGAAGGTATCAACCATTGAGAGATAATTGGAGGAATGTGATAAAGCAAAGGACACTTATTCCAATTTCATATACTTTGAACTTAATGCAGTTGAGATTACATCATATGCCTTATATGCAATTCTCATTTCAGTCGAATCAGTCAAGGACACATGGGAGAAAAGAATGGACAATCTAAAGAAAATTTTTGATGATTGTATGAAGACAATATTAGCTTGAGGCAACGAGATAGAAATTTTGACAGTTTTTGGAGATTTTGACCTTTGTGATTGATGTCAAAGGGGGAGAAGTTGTATAAGAAAATTGTAAGTTATGCATTTTTTAGTCATGTCAGAAGGGGGAGAATTTGTAAGATGAAGCATTTTTAATAGATAGTAAGTATAATAATGTTGTAAGTTTTGGTAAAGTTATTGATACTTAGTAGCCAATTTTCCTACTTTGTTGCCATCAATGCCAAAGGGGGAGATTGTTGACAATTGGCTATATGTAGATATGTAATATTGTCATTAATGGAAACACATGATGTAGATGCTTATATTAAACTTTAGAAATAAAGATACTTAGCTTTTTTGTACTCAGAAAATTGTCTAAGTATGGAAATGGTTTACAACAAAGTATTTTTTTGTATATAACTTGTTTATACAATGTTATTCTTGAGAAAGAATATATATGAGAATAATATACATGTTGATGATGATGTGTATAACCTTAGACATCAGTACAAACATTACAAAAGAAAGATATTTAAGATGTAGAAAACATCAAAATGAAAGGTAAAATAATTATTTTGTTTACAAAATAATTACTTGACCAATTAGAGACGACATCCTAGATGTTTACTTTAAGTTGGAAAAGTTTATTTTGGTCTTAGCGAACTAGCAATTTTTTTTGAAAAGGCATGGTATTTATGCAAAGACATCTTATGAGATTATTGTGTAGTAACATGAATTTTTTTTGAATGTGAAGTTTTGTATCATATGTAGAAGCAAATTTTGATAACCTAATTTTGTGATTTGAGATTAAGCTAAGGTTAGAGATTAGCTAAAAAAAGGTACACCATCCATACTTCTATATTTGAGGAAATTTAATTACTTGTTTGGGCAGTGAGCTCTTCTTGTAATTGAAAGTGCATGTTTAGGAAAAAAGTTCTTGCACTCATTGTACCACAACTCCTAACAAGGTTGGAATATCCTAACATGGATTCAAAGTATCCTAATAGGAACTCATATGTACTGAATGAGTTTATAGACTCCTAATAGGGTTCATCCTCTAGCAAGGAACATTTATATTAGTACATCATCTAGTGGGTATCATCCCCACCAGGGTTTTCCCTTGGCTAGGGTTTTCCTAGTTATCAAAGTATGGTGTTATGAGTTCTCTCTATGCATGGTTACTTTTACTATTCAACATTACTTGTTTACTTTATTATGCATGGTTCAAAGTGATTAATAATATCTAGTTGGTGAGAAAATTTTGTAGAATAATGATTCATCCCCCTCTTAGTATTTCCTATTTCTAACAACATGGCAAGGGGGTTGGTTCCATTTTGATTGGTATGGGATGAGAGATTGATTGAAAAAGTTCTACGAATTGAGTGCATGTTGACAACTGGGTAGATGATTTAGAAGATGATTAATAAATCAAAAACTATGAATTAAGGGGACATTACAGGCACTTAACTTGAGATAATAGTTTAGGGGCTCAAATCACATCTTTCAGATAGGGAACTTAAACATTTAGCACCATTTAGCATCATAAGAATTTTTGGAATTATTGCTTCTCTTGAAGGTATAATGCTAACATGAAATAGAGTTCATCAACTATTTTGAAAATAAATAAAGATCATAAGGAAGGTCCAAATGCATACCAACTTCATCATTGGTTTGTCCCAATACAATATGTTGAAGATCATCGAATCATTGTCTTCTACTATTTTATTTGGTTAAAACACTAATTTTATTCATACCTAACACTTGTAGAGGATATGAAATATACATATAGATTGATAACATTAGTAGAGTGAAAAAACCAATGGATATGGATTAGTTACTATTTCAATAATTTATAACAACTAGGTGGGGGGGGGGGGGGGGAGGTGAATCAGTCATCCAAGGTCCAAATGTATAGATAAAACTTTTAAGTACTTAGCGAATACATGTGCATGCATTGATTAGATCATCCAATATCTCAATCTTTAGTATATTAATGTCCTATGTTAAATGAACTTTGCAAAAATGTAAACATGAAATACCACAAATTCAATCACACAATTTGACACAAAGATTTAATATAGAAATCCAATTTGGGAAAAAATATGAGTAACATGCTACCAATTTTCACTCTTCTGAAGCGAGCCCTGTGAGGAGCCAACCTTTGTTAAAGGTTACAATACACACTGTTAAATGTGACCTTGATTAAAAAATTTCAATCAATCTATTAAAAGTGAGCCTTGTTAGAGGACCTTAGAACATTCCATTAGAATGTCACCTGGTTAAAGGATTTACTTATGACTATTAGGTCAACCTTAATCCATAATATTTATCCAAACTGATACAATTGTTAGAAAGTAATAGTAGGATTTGATCTGATAACCAAACAACTCACTTGTAGATTATAGATCTCTCATTCAACTCTCCATTCTACTTGGAATTCATTCCCCTTCATCTTTGATTTATTGTTCACCCTTCAAGCTTTCACCTCCTTAATCCTTCATTCTTAGTATGCCAACTACAGGTTCATTCCTTTGGCCACCATATGAAGCAACACCTCCAAAATTCCTTATCTATCTTTGGTTCACACTTTGACACTTTGCTTCTAGATTGTTACCTCTTTATATAGAGAATTTTGATCTTTTGCCACTTAATATCCATCATCCATCTTAAGGTTAGGTTGGATTCATCAAATCCTCCCTCTTTTCCATTTTGTTTCCTCTAGAAACTTCTATTACAATCCTCTTCAAAATTTTAAAAAAAAAGTTTATCTTGAATTCTATGCCACCAGCTCATCATACTTATCTTCAACACGCTTGAAAAAATTCAAGAAATAAACAATTTTGGCTCAGATTCATCAAATCTTCGATCAAACTCTTTATATTTCCACTCATAAATAACATGTTGTTTGGTCAACGATAACTATCTTCTGATGCCCAGTCAACACTAGGTTGCTCGACATGAACTAAGTGTTTGCTCGATCATTACTCCCATTCTTTTGATGCTTGACACATACTAAGATTTTCTTTGCTTGACACATACTAAATTTTCTTCACCTGACACATCTTGAATTTTTCTTTACTCGACCACAACTAAATTTTTGCTTGGTTTAAACTAAATTGCTCGATTTTCACTATTTTCTTAGTTAGGCTTGGTAGACACATTTAATTTCTTAGTCTTCTTCTTGTCTTTGCTCAAGTATCCTTTCATTGTAGCTTTAAGTAGATATTATATCATTAAATTCTTACTTGGTCTTAGTGCTCCTTTTATACACCATATAACTCAACCTTTCTCTAGGTACTCTTGTTATCCTTTCTTTTCAAATCCTCTTCATCAATCAATCAAATGATAGAATTTAGACCAAAGTTAGCAATTATCTTACCAACAAGTAGCAGGTTTGACATCAGTGACAAAATAATGATTTTCTCATGATAGTTTTCTATAGTCTCCCTCATTTCTATACTTCAACAATCTTCTTTTTTAACAACCTCACTCTTTGACATGGATGGAAAACCAATACCCAAAATAATACCAAAAAGAAACTTAACACTTTGTCTTGAAATCTCTTCCTCTATCAGTATTTGCCTTTCTTCTATATAGGTTAGAGTGTCTCTTCTTCTTCAAATATTTAGTGTAAAATATTCCTCTTTAACTTTCAGCTTGACAACAATCTCTCTCCTTCTTTTTGATAAAAATCTTTTCTGGTACTAATCTCCCTATTTCTTGGTAATTCTATATTTCTCCATCTTTGAAAAAAATGCCAAAGAATTGTCATCTTTACATGTTGATATCAATAATTTAGGTTCTCCCTCTATCACCTTGCATGTGATCGTAAATCTTCTATTTTAGCTCCTTCGTTACTATAGGCAGTTCCTAAAGTAAGATGCACTTCTCTTTCTTCTTAAGTAGCTTTGGATAGGGGTATCACTCCTAACTTACCTCTAAGATATTCATGTGTATCCTTAGGTAAAGCCTTTGTGAATATATCAACTATACGTTTCTTTGTATTCACATATTCCATTCTAACTTCTTTGTCCTAAACTAATTCTCTCAAGTAATGATACTTGATTGCAATGTGCTTTTTCTTTGTGTGCATCACAAGATTCTTAGATATGTTTATGGTACTTGCATTGTCACACTATATTACCACAAGTTCAATGATTTCTTCCTTCATTCCTTTGAGTAATTATTTGATCCATACCATACTTGTACAATTCACTGCAACAACCACATATTCAACTTCAATAGTATATTGTGAAATACAATTTTGTTTCTTGCTAGTCCACATAACCAATCTTTTTCCTAAGAAAAATGCTCCACCACTTGTACTTTTCCTGTCATCAATGTTTCTAGCACAATCAACATTTGTATAGGCTCTCAATTCAAATTTGTCATTCTTCTTGTAGTATAGACCATAGTCTTCCGTACCTTTTAAGTATCTCATAATCCATTTAACAACCATTAAGTGATTCTCCTTAGGATTTGTAGAAAATATTGCAACAATCCCAATTAGTGCAATATCAGGTCTTCTATGAACTACATATTGCAATTTTCCAATTATAGACCAGTATAATGTTTGATTTACTTCAGAAGAATCATTATTTTTGGATAGTTTATGTCCTGTCACCATGGGAGTACTAATTGGTCTTGAATCCTCCATACCAAAAGTCTTCAAGATTTACTTTACATACTTGGATCGAGTAATGTAAATACCATATTTCATCTGATATACTTGTAATCCAACAAAGAACTTTATTTCTGCAAACATAGACATCTCAAATTCTTTCATCATTTCATTTGCAAATGTCTTACATAATGCATTTTGTCCTCCAAATATGATATCATCAACAAATATTTCAGCTAGTAAAATTCCTTTACCTCCTTCTGTCTTCTATGTATAGATTGTTGTTATCATCAGTCTTCTCAAAACCAATATTCACAAGATAATTATGCATTCTTTCATACCATGCTCTAGGAGCTTTTTTTAAACCATATAAATCTTTATGCAATCTACACACCATGTTTTTGATGTTTGGATCAACAAATCCTTCAAGTTTTTTAATGTAAATCTCCTCTTCTCGTATACCATTCATAAATGTTGACTTAACATCCATTTGATAAACTTTGAATCCTTTATAAGTAGAATAAGCAAGCAATGTTCTTACTCCTTCCAATCTTGCAACTAGAGCAAATGTCTTTCCATAGTCAATTCCCTCTTCTTGTGCATAACCTTTGTAGACTAACATTTCCTTATTCCTTGTTACTTCACCATTCTCATCCAATTTGTTTCTATAAGCCCACTTTGTTCCAATAACATTCTTGTCCTCTAGTTTTGGTACTAGTCTCCAAGTTTTGTTCTTCTCAATTTGATCAATTTATTCTTTCATGGATTGAATCTAGTCTTCATTTTCTAATGCATCCTTCACTAATTTAGGTTATGTATGCATAAAAAACATGTTTCATTTCTTAATCTATTCCTTATCATTGGTCCATCCTCTTTTTCTCCAATTATTTGTTCAATAGGATGATATCTTCTGACATATTTTTATGAACTTGGCTTTGTTCTTATTTCTTCAACAATAGGTCATTTATGAAGTTTAATCTCAGGTTCACTATGTACTTCTTTTTCAAGTAACTTGACATTTCTTTTTTATAAACTGATCTTGACAATAGAATGTACATCGACTATTGATTATAACTCAGCTCCTAAATGCAACTTGACATCCATTGTATGTGACTCAACATTCATTGTAGCTTGGTTCACTATATCATCAACATTAGCAAAAATGCCTTCATAGTATTACATAAAGGCTTTTTAATTCTCAGGTTCCTTCTTTTGTATAGCTTCATGTATTTATGTATATTCATCAATTTTTACATTTGCACTTTCCACAATTTTGTTAGTGTTAGTAATTAAACACTTATAAGCTTTACTTCTTGTCGAATATCCTAGAAATATACCTATTTCACTTTTTGCATCAAGTTTACCATTTTTTCTCTTAAGAATGTAACACTTGCTTCCAAATACTTTGAAATATTTGACATTGAGTGAGTATCCATACCATAATTCAAAAGGTGTAGAATTTGTACCTTTCTTGACTTGTACTCGGTTCAAGGTATAGACAACTATACTGACAACTTCTCTCCATTATTTCAAAGAAACATTCTTCTCAATAATTTTTGTTCTAGCACAATTCAGCACATATTTGTTCCTCCATTTAGCTATCTCATTTTGTGGAGGGGTCCTAGGTGTAGAAGTTTTTCTTTTGATTCCTTTGTCATTGTAGAAATTATTGAATTCATTCAATGTAAACTCTCCACCTCTATTAGATCTCAAATATTTCAAGATTTTACCAATTTCCTTTTCAACTTTTTCCAAATACCACTTAACCATTTGAAAAGCATAATATTTTTCTCTCAAAAACATCACTATCATCATTCTAGAGTAATCATCAATAAAGAGAATAAAATACTTGTCACCTTTGTAGCTTTGCACATCAATTGGTCCACATAGATCACTATGAACCAATTTCAAAATTTCTTTTGAAGTATGACTCTTACTCTTAAAACTAGACATTTTCATCTTGCCTAATTGACATTTTTTGCAAATCACATTATTAGGTTTCTTTAGTTTTGGAAAACCTCTAACTCTTTTCATCTTACTAATACTAACCAAGTTGTCAAAACTTACATGACATAATCTTTTGTGCCATAGTCACACATCATCCAATTGTCCAACAGGACAAGTTTCTCTAGTCATGTCAAGATAAAATAGATTACCTCTAGTCTAATCACTGTTTCTAATTAGTTCTCCATCAAAATCATAGATCTTAGCTTTCTTGTGTTTAAATTCAACTTTTCATCTCAAACTATTCAATAGTGACACACTCAACATATTATAGTTAAGTTCTTCCACATAGTAAGCATTGCAACACATGATCTCTTGTTTTTCAATCTTATTGACCCTTTACTTTCACTGGACAGAGTGCATCATTACCGAATCTAATACTATTTATATTATAATTCTCAAGGGTAATGAACTTACTTTTGTCACCATTCATGTGATTAGAACATCCACTGTTAATGATCCATCTATCACTTTTGGTTACATAAGATACTAATGTAGTTGTTTCATCTTCATCTGAATAATATTTCATAGCTTTATTTCCCTTGTATTTATAGCCTTTGTTACTCTCATCTTTTCTACTTCTAGATTTGTCTTTATTTCTATTATTTGTCTTCTCAAGACATCTTGCTACAATATGACCAACTTCACTATAATTAAAACATATGATGGGTAACTTACCTTTATATTTTCCTTTGCCTCTATGAAATCTCCTAGCTAGCAGTGCTTCTAGTTCTAATCTTCAATAATTCCATTTGCTCCTTTGATTGTATTTATAACATCTTTGATTCTTGCACAATATTGGACTATAGTTTCACCTTCTTACGTTCTCATTTCATCAAATTTTCCTCTTAGACTTTCTACTTTGGCTCTTAGCATATTTTCATCTCTTCCATAGACCATCTATAGGGAATCCCACATTCCTTTAGAAGTATTATATGATTTTATGTCTTCAAACTTTGAATATCTTAGCGAAGATGCTATCTCCAACATTGCCTGCTTGTATTCTTTCTTCTATTTTAGTTGTTCAGTAGTTGGAGCTCCAACTTCTTAACATGTTCAATAGCGATAGTTGACTGTACATAATCTCCAAGTCCTCCTAGATGCAGCTTCATCAAAATTTTCCATGTAGCAAAGTTTTCCTTGTTTAACTTGGGCACCTCCTTTCTATACTTCTTGATCTTTAGCTTCAAGTACCTTCAAACATTTTCCTTCACAAGCACCAAGTGCTTTTATACCAATTGTTGGAATAATTTAGAGTAACTGAGAGGGGGGATGAATCATTTATCCATTGTCCAAATGTGCAAATAATTTTTTTCAGTATTTAGCAAATACATGTGAATGCATTGATTAGATCATCCAATATCTCAATCCTTAGTATATTACTATCCTAGGTCAAATGAACTTTACAAAAATATAAACATGAAATACCACAAACTGAATCAGACAATTTGACACAAGGATTTAACATAGAAACCCATTTTGGGAAAAAAACACCAGTAACATGCTAGCAATTTTCACTCTTATGAAATGAGCTTTGCGAGGATCCAACATTGTTAAAGGTTACAATACACACTGTTAAATGTGACCTTGATTAAAAGATTTCAATCACCCTGTTAAAAGTGAGCCTTGTTAGAGGACTTAAGAACATTCCATTAGAATGTCACCCGGTTAAAGAATTTACTTATGACTGTTAGGTCAACCTTAATCCAAAGGATTTATCTAGACTGATACAATTGCTAGAAAGTAACACTAGTACTTGATCTGATAACAAAAAAACTCACTTGCAAATTACAAATCTCTCATTCATCTCTCTATTCTACTTTGTATTCATTCCCCTTCATCTTTGACTTCTTGTTCACCCTTCAAGGCTTCACCTTCTTAAGCCTTCATGCTTAGTATACCAATTACAGGTTTATTCCTTTGACCACCATATGAAGAAACACCTCCATACTTCCTTGTCTATCTCTAGTTCACACTCTGATACTTTTCTTTTAGCATGTTATCTCCTTATATAGAGATTTTTGATCTTTTGCTACTTAATCTCCATCGTTTGTCTTAGGGTTAGGTTAGATTCATCAAATCCTCCATCTTTTCCATTTTGTTTCCTCTAGAAACTTCTCTTACAGTCTTCTTCAAATTCATCTCAAAATGGTTTATCTTGAATTCAATGCCACCAACTAATCATACTTATCTTCAACACACTTCACACAATTCAAGAAATCAACTAAGTTAGATTAGATTCATCAAATATTTGATCAAACTCTTTATATTGTCACTTGGAAATGAAATGTTTGTGTGGCAATAGCTATCTTCTGATACTCAGTTAACTCTAGGTTTTTCAATATGAACTAAGTCTTTTCTCGATCATTAATGCCATTCTTCTGACACTTGACACATACTAAGATTTTCTTTGCTTGACACACTGAATTTCCTTCGCTCGACACATATTGAATTTTTCTTTGCTCAACCATAACTAACTTCCAGCTTGGCCTGAACTAATTTTCTTGGCTTCCACGATTTGCTCGATTAGGCTTGGTAGACACATTTCTTTGCTTAGTCTTCTTCTTGTCTTTGCTCAAGTATACTTTCATTGTAGCCTTTAGTAGATAAAAAATACACTATATCATCAAAGTCTTACTTGGTCTTAGTGCTCCTTTTATACACCTTATAACTCAACCTTTCTCTAGGTACTCTTGTTATCCTTTCTTTCCAAATCCTCTTCATTACTTAATAAAATGATAGCATTTAGACCAAAGTTAGCAATTGTCTTACCAAAAAGTAGTAAGATTGACATTAGTGAAAAACTAATGATTGTTCTCATGATAGATTTCTACAATCTCCTTCATTTCTATACTTAAACAATATTCTTTTTCAATAGTTACAATTGACCTTTCTAGTATGAATTTTAAACATATGGTCAACTCCTAGATATGTAACAAAAATATGATGCAAGTAGTACTCTAATTTTTGGGACAATATTACTAAGAGTTATATGCCATAACGATGTAGCAATATGAGATATAAATAGGGTAGGAAAAGATAAACAAGTTCCAACTATTGAAATTAAAGTCAATTTGTCTATCAATGATTCAACACTTAGTCAATTGGTTACATTATTATCATTTAGTTTGCAGTTTTAACCAAGTGATTCAGTTGTTCCCAAGCCAAGTAGTTAGAATACAGTGTCACTTGAGCACCTGAGTTAGTTTGCAATGTTTTTTGAGCTACACAGTGTTTACTAATCTTCATAAATAAAGTGTAATGCAAACCAAGCTATTCAATGGAAGTAAATAAGATTATAGTGTTAACTAATCTCTGCAATGTTAGCCAAGCTCTACAGTGTCAACTAAGCTTGCAAGGTTAATGAAGTGGATATAGTGTTGACCAAGCCATGCAGTGTTATCCAAGTGATCTAGTTGCTACCGAGTTTCTCAGTATTCACTGAGTCACATAGTGCTGACCAAATTCAAGCTACTTAGAAGTGATTAGTATGGACCAATCTTCAAGTTCAAATAAGTGTCAAAGATTTCCAAACACTGAAAGTGCTTGTCATGTATTGGAATAACACCAAGTTTTTCTTTAAAACCCGAGTTACAAAAGTTGGGCTGACTTTGTAAATTATGATAAAATTGATATTGTAGCCAGCTCTAGTAAGTTATGGTTTGGATTGGTATATATGTAATGCACTGTATCATATCTAAATATATATGTGAAAAGTATATGATGAGAAGAAGTGAAAATTGAAGAAGGCTACAAGCAATATAAGGGACAACAACGATTTATCTATCACAGTTAGGTGATCATTACAATAAAAGGAATCTCAACTAGCAAATTAGAGTTGTAGAGATCAACCATTGGTTCATCCTAATAGGTGCATTAGTCAAATCCATTAATAGGGCAGACTTAATAATCTTTGCTAAATCTCTTAATTAAGAGCATACTTCATTGTATGTTTGTAAATCCTTTAACAAGGTGGATCTCACAGTCCTTATTACTCCTAATAGGGAAAATCACCAGAAGTGGTCAATTGTAAGCCTTAACATGTTAACTTTATATTGTAGTACTAAAGCTTGTGGGTATCATCTCCACCCAAGTTTTACTTTCTAATTAGAAGGATTCTAGGTTACCATATCTTGTGTCAAAGAATTATGAATATTTATTTTCTTTCATTCTTTCATGCATGCAATTAGATCAGAATATTATATGAAGAATTAATTGGTGAGGTAAGATAAAGTTTTATTGCTTCCTAATTCACCCCTCCCCTCTTAGTAACCTTTCTTACCTTATATTTCCAATAATTGGTATCAAATCTCTTTTGGTTCTCACATCATAAGTTTAATAGCTTGAGAAAAGATCATAGGCAATGGAGGTATACAAGATAGATATGACTATTAGGAATGAAAATTTGGATCTTGAATTGGCCATTGGACAACTCAAGAAAGCAAAGGAGCAACTCTCTCAATCATTGGAAAGAAGGAAAGATCTTGCAGTACAAATGAATGACAATCTCTACACTAAAGAAATAATTGAAGACATATATCTAGAAAGAAATTTGGATGAAATTGATGAAGCAATCAAAGACATATTAGAAAAGAATTCCAATCTTCAAGAATTCAAAAAGCTAAAAAGAGAATAAGAAATACATCCAGTGAGATTATGTGAAGTCATGGAAGAAAAAGGCGAAACCAAAGAAGACATAGAAGAAAAGAACAATGAAATCCAACAATTATCCCTTTGATAAGAAGACTTCATTGATCAACTCACTAATGAAAATTAAGATCTTATGAATCTAAGACCAAAGAATGAAAGATTGCAGAATCATCTCAACATTGAAAAATAAACCTAGGGAAGAATGATGAAATATTAGGAAAGCATGAATCAATTTAATGAAAAAAGTCAATACCAACAAAAAGACAAAGCTAGAATAGGATATGTAGAAGAAGGTGAATCATCTTAGCAAGGAGCTCAAAAGAATAAAATGCCTACTTGCAATCATTATGGTAAGATAGGTCATACATCAAACAAATGTTGGAGTAATGGTAAATCAAAATTCAGTGGAAATTGTTACAGTTGTAATAAGCATGGTTATAGAGAAAGTGAATGCAAAGAGAAACCTAAGTTTGAAGGTGTTGGCTCTTGATTTAACAGATTTAAAAATAACCAAGAAACCAAACTAATACATGTAAGGCTAGCAAATTCCTATAATGGATGCACTTGACTGCAATCCTAGGCCAACTATAAGGTTAATTCCTTCTTCTTCTTTAGACGTGGAGCTCATCTCCCATGCTACAGCTCCCTCTCACCTTTGGATGTGAACTGTGGATCAAACATGGGTGCTCTATTTTGTTTGCAGCAATGGGAGACCCCTCTTCCTTGCATGCCATCTCCTCAACAACTACAACTTCCTTACTATGTTGTCCCCTGCTACCTTAATGTGGGCTCTGCATTTTCTTGGCATCCATCCATGCTCTTCTTTGCTTCTCACCACCTCTTCCCCCCCCCCCTTTTGTATTTTACCATCTAATTAATCAATAAGAGCTTCAGAAAAACTCAAGTCTTAATTACAAAAGATTTCCTGACATACTCCATCTAGTGAAGAATTTAAAACCTAGTCTTCATTAGAAGGTTCAATATTGGAATTAGTTCTCAAACAAGTTTGAACCCTAGGACTCTTATGACAAGCTCAATTTCATCTCTTATTTGTTAATGCATTTAAGAATCACCAATCCTTCAAAACTAATGAACAAATTATATATATTGATAACCATGTTGATCTCTTAAAAAAAAACATATTCCATCCCTTCCATATCTTAGTGACCCGATTTAATGAAAATGCTCATAGCATGTTGTTGATATGATGGAATTAGTTGGGCCCCAAAGCAGTCTAGCTATTTTTTTTTTCATTTTCAAACAACTAATATTGCAAACTAATCCATTGATCTTCCCAGATGGATTGAAAAAAAATTTGATTGCTAAATCATCATTTGAAACTCATTTTATCATGTTCTTTGCAAACTGTGATTTTTTGATAATAGGGCCTATTGCCTAGCTTTAAAAATTGACATAAACACTTGGCAGAGCTCTGAAACTCTGGATATCTTGTCTCTCTGACATATTCAATAGGCTTGCCAAATCTCATCACATGAAAACATTAGGGTTAAAAGATATCGACCTCCAAATTTGCTTACTTAAAATCCCCTACAAATAAACAAGTAAAAAAACCACAAAGTGGATTCGGATTTGAATTTGAAAATGGGGCAAACAGATACTTGAGGTTCTAAAAACTAGGGCATTGGTAGAAACTGAATAAGAGAGTATAAACCTCCAATTTGGGTTGATGATGAATGACTGGGAAAATTTGGCAAAGGTTTGAAGTTGACTAGCTAGATTTGCAGGACTAGAAACATCAATAGAGAAGTGTTTTTTTGCAAATGAAATGGCTATGAGAAAGTGTGTAGACGGATTCGTCAAAGTTTACAAACTGGCACACTTGATTTATTTTTGGAGTAGAATGCAAGGGAACAATTCATTTGGTCTAGGAAATCATGGATTTAAAGTTATAAAATGATGAATAGGGGTACTGACCAATCTACATTTTATGACACTAGCAAAAAGTTATAAATTGTCAAATAAGGCTACTCGAAAATATGAATAATATGCAAATTTACAACAGAGGCAATTGACCAACTTTGAGACATTCAAAACCTAGTCAAAACATGTCTAAATGACTTGAAAATTGGAACATAGGTTCTTTATATGCATATAAAATATCCGCAAAGTGGAGATTCATGAATCTTAACTGGGTGAAAGATATTCAAAGGTAAACTGGGCCCTCCATTGCTGTTTGACACTTTGGCAAAAATGTAGAACTGAAGACTACTCAAAATGAAACTTCGCAAAATGGTTCAGAATGTTAGTTTATCATTATAGAAAGAATGGATAGGCTGAATGAAGAGTGTTAGAAACATAAAACACCTTTTAGACCTTAATATGAAAGTCGGGTACATATGCACAAAAAAACATTCATAGGGGGCACAAAGACTCAAAATTTGGAAAGGACACTAAAAATGGGAATGCAATTTTGAGTGTTATTAGTGGCTCTGTCTGGGGATGCATGCCCCTTCTAGGCATGGAAAGAAATCAAATCTTTGGAAGAAGCAAACCACTCAAATTTTATCTTGAACAACTTACTAAAAGCATGGAAACTATTCTAACTATGTACAAGATGATGACCCCAGGCCATTGAAAATTCTTCAAACTTCTTATCTCTATCATATATTTGATTCTCATTAACATCTTCTTGAGATAAAGTGAAACTTTCACTTTCATTTGTTTTACCATTTTCAGCAATACCTTCACATAGCTCATGAGGCAAAACAAAATAACTGCCATCATTCTCACAGTGGACATAAAGCTCAAATATTGTTTCATCATCATACTCACTATGAGAAAAAATATCAATATGCTCATGATTATACAAACTGAATTGAGAATCAAAATCCAACAATGATTCATGCATGTTGTCAATCAGAAACACAAAAACTTCATATTCTACACCATTCACCAAGTTGCATGTACCAAAAACTTGCAACTCACCTTGTGTATCTAGGTGCGAAGGGTACATAAAATCGGATCCCTACCTCTTTGCAGCCATATCACTCATCACATCAGATTTACCACTTGCTGAAAACTCTTCACACTAAAAAATTTGGTCAGTTACCAAATCTGAAAAACTGTTCTAAAAATGTTGGTCCAAAATATGTTCATCACAATCTTTGTCTTCATCTAAAGAACTATGAATAAACCTTAAAATCATCAAATGTCTTATTATATGGTTTGTCAGTATAAAAAGGAAAAACAAAATTAGCAATAGGATTTTCATTATTTTCCTCTTCATCCAAAGTATCAAAATATATTTCATTGCAATCACCAGCATGAGAAAACATTGAGACAGTAACAAACTTTCCTTCAAGCATATCCCTTGCATCTATCAAGTTGTCATGTGAAAATACATATGAGGTTTTATCATATGCACCTCCAAAGTTTGATAAAGATTTTTTAGATTTTGTATCCTTTTTGACATCAAAAATTGGGGAAGTGACTTGAATAAATGAACACAATGAGGGAGAATATGAGCATTCTTAGAAGTACTTACATATTTCTCAAAATCATGAGCCAAAAAATTTGAAATCTCATCTGGGCTCAAGAAGACTTCCTCATAAGTCTTCTCCTAGTTGTGATTATTATCCAGATGACATGAAGAACTCATAGCAACAACAACATTAATACAACAATCTGAAATATTAGAATCATTATAACATTCATTTTCATAATGGGAATTATTACCTCTACTGCTATTACAAACCTCTTCAAACTCATATTCACTTTCACAAGACTCATTTTCAGTTTCATAGCCATCTTCTTTATGCTGGTTACAATCTTTGGATTTATTAAAAGCTGAATCCATCTCTTCACATTTGGAAGAAAAATTATCATTGTTTATGGATTCATTGTATTCATCATTACCTTGACTTTTAGCACATGTATTATCATCATTATGAGGCATAATATGAACTATATCATTATGAACTTGCATCTCCCTAATGAATCTCTCATCTTGTAAAATCTCTTGTAACCTTATAGGTGCTAACCAATTAACTGAATCAGGTGCTATAATATCTAGGAAAACACTTGGTAGGGAAGATTCATCCAATCTAAAATGCAAAGGCATCATACTAATTACTGATTTAAACTTTATATAAACTTTTTCAACATTTAGACCCTGAATACTTCCCATTTCCCCTTTGACTATATTGACAATCATATTGTAGATTTGCTTATTCAACATAACAATATTACTAGTCACAATTTTCAAACTTTCAGAAATTGGAAGACTAATGTCAAACCTGATGTCTAAATCCATCTTAAAATAAAAACTTCACCTCTTTCTCTAGTACTGAAAATCACTGAATAGAAGTACTAATTTTTTAACATTCAACTTTCATGAAAATGAAACTCATGAAAAATAAAATACCTTTAATGCTGATGTAAAATTTCCTCTACTAAGTTTGGCACTAGTGGTGACATGAACTTCCTCATGCCATATATGAAACCATTGTAGAGCCGCCACCTTCTTTAAAAGGACAAATAAATCATAACTATGATTCACTTTAAAAAATTCAGATTTTTTATAATAGCAGAAGCAACAACACTAAACCTTAATCAAGAAACACTTCCTTTTCAAGAAACTATCAAGAGCTTTAGATCTTCCCATACAACTAAAAGTCCTTCAACTTTTAAACATGAAATCAACTACGATATACTAGTATAGAGATAGAGTCACCACTCACAAATATGAGAATATAAAACAAGATTTGTTACTTGACAAAATTTGAACCAAACTTTCAATGGCAGGAGAAATACAAATCATTAAACCACTCTTATAGATTTACAATCTTGAAAACAAAGAACAAAACATGTTGTTCATTCTTGACTCTGACACTACAACACCTTGAAAACATTTCCTGATTGAACTTACTGATGATGGAATCACTAGTAATAATGCAATCTTTGTTCAACCTTGAAAGCTACTATTTTCCTAGATAAAACATCACTGGGAAACACAAAACCTTGCATACAAAACTAAATATGCACAATATATTAGAGATTTCTAGCTCCTTATCAAGCATTTATAACTTGTGTCCCCAACATAGTCACCATTTTGTTGGCTCTTGATTTAACATATTTAAAAACAACCAAGAAACCAAACCAATACATCTAAGGCTAGAAAATTCCTATAATGGATGCACTTGACTACAATCTTGGGCCAACTATAAGGTTAATTCCTTCTTCTTCTTTAGACCTGGAGCTCATATCCCATGCTACAATTCCCTCTCACCTTTGGATGTGAACTGTGGATCAAACATGAGTGCTCTATTTTGTTTGCAATGGTGGGAGGCCCCTCTTCCTTGTATGCTGTCTCCTCAATAGTTGTGACTTCCTTACTATGTCATCCCCTACTGCCTTAACATGGGCTCTACCTTTTCCTAGCATCTATCCATGCTCTTCTTTGCGTACCCCCCTTTTTTTATTTTACCATCTGATTAGTCAATGAGAGCTTCAGAAAAACTCAAGTCTTAATTATAAAATATTTCTCAACATACTCCATCTAGTGAAGAATTTAAAACCTAGTCTTCATTAGAAGGTTCAATATTGGAATTAGTTCTCAAACAAGTGTGAACCCTAGGATTTTTATGGCAAGCTCAATTTCATCTCTTATTTGTTAATGCATTTAAGAATCACCAATCCTTCAAACTAAAGAACAAATTGTATATACTGATAACCATGTTGATCTCTTAAAAACAAAACATTTTCCATCCCTTCCATATCTTAGTGACCTGATTTAATGAAAATGCTCATAGCATGTTGTTGATATGATGGAATCAATCGAGCCCCAAAGTGGGTCCGACTAAAAAGTTTTTCATTTTCAAACAACTGATATGAAAATTGATCCATTGATCTTCCTAGATTGACTAAAAAAAAATTATACCACTAAATCATCATTTAAAACTCATTTTATCAAATTCTTTGCAAACTTTGATTTTTTGATAATAGGGCATGTTGCCTAGCTTTAAAACTAACATAAACACCTAGCCGAGCTCTAAACCTCTGCATATCTTGTCTCTCTGACATATTCAATAGGCTTGCCAAATCTTGTCACATGAAAACATTAGGGTCAAAAGATATCAACCTCCAAAATTGCTTACTTAAAATCACCTGCAAATAAACAAGTCAGAAAACCACAAAGTGGATTTGGATTTGACTTTGAAAACTGGGCAAACGGGCACTTGAGGTTTTGGAAACTGGGGCATTGGTAGACACTGACATAGAAAGTATAAACCTCCAATTTAGGTTGATGAAAAATGACTGAATTTTTTTGGCAAAGGTCTAAAGTTGGCTACCTAGATTTGCAGGACTAGTAACATTAGAAGAAAAGTGTTTTTTGCAAATGAAATGGCCATGGGAAAGTGTGCAAATGGATTCATCAAAGTTTACAAACTGGTACACTTGATGTATTTTTGGAGTAGAATGTAGGGGACCAATTCATTTGATCTAAGAAATCATGGATTTAAAGTTATAATATCATGAATAGGAGTACCAAATAATTTGGATTTTATGATACTAGTAAAAAGTTATAAATTGCATTTATAATCACGTTTGAAAATTGATCAAACAGATTCATCATAAGCTCAAATCTAGAGCATAGCAAGTCTCTGACCCCAAGAATATGATGCACAATAAATTTTCTTATTTGGGTCAACTGGTGAAAATTTATAACTTGTCAAACAGGGCTACCCAAAAATATGAATAATATGCAGATTTACAGCAGAGGCAACTGACCAACTTTGAGACATTCAAAACCTAGTCAAAACATGTCAAAATGACTTAAAACTTGGAACATAGGTTCTCTGATATGCATATTAAATATCCTCAAAGTGGTGAGTCATGAATCTTAACCAGGTGAAAGATATTCAAAGGCAAACTGGGCCCTCCGTCACTGTTTGACACAGGCAAAAATGCATAACTAAAGACTACTCAAGATGGAACTTCACAGAATGCTTTGAAATGTTAGTTTATTATTATAGAAAGCATGGACAGGCTGAATGAAGGGTGTTGGAAACATAAAACACCTTTTAGACCTTAATATGAAAGCTGGGTACATATGCACAAAAAGCATTTGTAGGGGGCACAAAGACTCAAAATTTGGAATGGACACTCAAAATGGGAATGTAATTTTGAGTGCCATCAGAAGGTAAATGTCACAATTGAAAGAAATAAGGACACAAATATTTAGAGTGCAAAACCAAGAAGTGGAACCCAACAGAACAAATTGTGAAAGCAATATTTGGATTAGATTACAATACATGGTGTAGATGTCACTACTATGGTGAATTTGGGCACATTGGAGAAAACTGTGTGAAACATCACATGAGGAAAAGTGATACTACAAAAAGACGTATCATTTGTACAGAACTTGGAAATCTTGCCAAGAACTGTATGAACATAGGTAGAATTGAAGATGAATAGAAAGCCAAAGATGAAAATATCAGAAAACAAATGAGGTATAAATGGGTACCAAAATATCCAGAGAATGCAAGTCAAAATCATCAAGTAATTGACACCCAAGTTAATGAGTTGGGTGATTCAATCATTTCAACTTAGTTCCTTATGGAGATCACTAGAATTGTGATTTAGAAAAAGTCATCCAATATCAGTTCTAGCTGGCAAGCAGAATGATCCAATAAAAATTCAAGATGTGTAGGGATCACTGAGCATGGTGGAAAGTAAGAGACCTTACCAAGAAAGGTTAGGTTGCATATTGTTGTAGACACAAATTGGTAGTTCCTATCGAGTGATGGTGAATCTACCAAGCTGTAGATGTGTGTTGAGCATTAAAGAATAAACTAAGTGGAGGAAAACCTATCACTGAGTGAGTATGAAGTACCAAGCAATAATGATGATCGAACAGAGGAAATTAGTTAAAAGGAAGAAATAAAACTCATTGTTTCACCATGATTTTCCAGAGCTATTTGTAAAGAGTGAATTCAGAGCCCTTGATTGATTTGAGTATTTGTTGTTGAATAATTCTCAAAGTTTTCAGAAACCCTATTGAGCATGGAATATTCAAGTAATAAAGGTTCTAAAATGTTGGTTCATGAAGTCAATTGCAAGGCACCTAATTTCAAGTTGAGTCTAGTGATTGTAGAAGCACTCAACCTAGTTGGTGCATAGTCTCTCATATGCCAAGAGACTTTTAGGTCAAATGGATTAGATATATCCTAAGATGCATACACAATGGGAAGCTATGGTTGGACCAACCCATTCAGATTACAAAGAAAATGATTCATAGAATCACTGGGCTTCCAATGCTAAACAAAGTAAAGATAACCAAAACCTTAGATCAGGGAGAACTAACCAAGAAGAATCTTTCTGAGTGGGATGGAAGAGCTATGAAGATTAATGGATTAATATACATAGAGCTCAAGGTCAGAATACAAGTAATTGCACACAAGATTTATAGCTCTAGTCGGTTAAACAATGTGTCATGTGAAGTTGTCAATCTTGCATACAAGGTTGTGAAGAATAATCTATCCATTCACCTTGCTGAGTTGCTATTGAACTAATTCAGCAAAAAAAATGGAGAGCATTAGAGGATCAAAGAATAACCCATGTAAGTTTAGATCTCTTTTGGCATGTTTATTCTTCTTTGTTTAGAAATTTTTCCCTTCCAAAGGTACAATAGTATGGAGGAAGGATGTTTCTATTTTATATCAGATCAATGAATATAGTAGAAATGGGTGAAAATTTTGATAGCATCATGGATAACCATTTTGAATCATTCAAAGAGAAGATGCATAATTGATTTAAGATCCCTAAGGGACTTGTAGAAGATTACAAGGATGATATTTGTTTCATGGTGGACTATGACAAAGTATACATCTAGGCAACTAGACCTAGAGCGGCATGGGTTAAGCCTCTAGAGTATTTGGTTAACATTGATGACACTAAGGATATCATAGAGGCTTTGCTAAATAAACCTGTAGATCCTAAATCCACATATTTAGGAACATATGATGAGGAAAAGAAAAGAATTGATATTGAGATCAAGCTACCTCAAGTAGTGAATAAAGGAAGGAACATATTAGAAAAATTATTGAAAAGCACTAAGCAAGAAATTTTTCCTCTAATTCTTATCAAGGGAAAAGGTGATGATATAGAAGATGATGATGTAGAGGATGAAGAAGAGGAAGGCAAATATGAGGAAGAAGAAGCTCTAAGAAAGAAAGGTAAGGTTATTATAACTAGACCTACTAGTCATCCCTTGCTGTATTCACAAGAAGGGTAGCCAAGTCTAGGAAGAAATTGAAGTTAGGTAAAGATAAAGCCAAGTAGATTATTTTCAAGAGATCTACACCTACACTTCAAGAAATATTGAAGAAGATGGAAGAAGGAACTGTCATGGCATGTTTCAAATTTCTCAAGTATGAGACAAGGAATGCAGAAGAGAAAAAAATTATTGAAGATACTATTATGAACACATTGGGAAAATGGAAGTATTCACCAGATGAGCTTGCACAAAAAATTCCTAATGAATTTATGTAGGCAATAAATCCTAGATGGAAAAATGTATAGAAAAATACTGAGGACAACTTTGAATAGACCTTGAAGCAACTCATGCCAAATCTTAGTAAGAAGGAGGCAAAGGAATCCTTGAAGCAAAATGAGAAGAAGTTCACTCTCAAGTTAAACACTTGTATGATATTTCCTAAAGACATTGAATATGTGGTGAAGGTAGCTACAACTACATGGAAGAACATCTATAATTTGCATCAACTGAGTGACTTTTTTGTACATGTTGATGATAGGGATGATGAAGATGAGGAAGACAATGTAGAAATAAAAGATGATGAGCTAGATGATGTCAATCTAGATGACGAGGAGGAAGAACATGAAGCTATTAGAGGACGCCTTCCAAAGATTCAAAGTATTGAGGAAACTGATGCAGATAAAATTGTAGTAGTAGTCATGGCCTCATTTACTCACTCTTTGAGCACAACCTTAGCGTAATCTATCTCAAAGATAGCTTCTACTAAGTTGGTTGTGGATACCACTACTATACGAAGCACCCAACCAAGCTCTGAATCTATTTAGCTGAAAGTTACATTGATTGAAGTGCCCAACACTTCATCTGCTGAGCAACAAGGTCCTCCATCGTTAGGCTTGACTGAGTAGCAACAAGGTATTCCTATTGTTAGTTCCATTTCAACATTTTTTTCTATTCCATCAATTTCTACAATTGTTTCTATTCCAAGTATATCTATAGCTAGTAAAATGAAAATTTAGAACCAGTCTCAACCAAGTACAGAAGTCCCAGACAAGGGAAAGAAATTGTTTCTACCATTCTAATAGAAAAGAGTAAAGAAGAAGCATAAGCTATTGATCTAGACGAGGATATAGTTATTCCAAATTGGGACATCTTTACCCTCACCCTTGATCAAATGAATACCATGGGTGAACTACTGAAGAAGAGAGATAAGTAGTAGAAGCTTAGAGAAGAAAAGAAGAAAGAAAATCTAGTTCTTAAAGACATAAATATCATATTTGTTGATGCTCTAAGTATTGAGGTTGATGGAAAACAACCCATTTTGGATCAATTAGCATAAATTGTGCATAAATAGAATAAATACTTGATCGACAAGATAAATTGCTACAAAGAGATGAAAGAAAATTTGAGAATAGAGTGTTGGAACAAGTTGCACAGAGAATTTCAATAGATCAAGTAGAGTTAGCTAGTATTCTTGGTTCATTGGAAACCTCTATTAATAATGTTGTTTCTCTATTTGTCAAACTGAGTGACACATATATCTTCACAAAGGAAATTAACGATAAATTGTACAAGATAGATGAAGATATGAAGGCAAGTGCACACCAACTATCACTTGACCCTAGTCATAATTTTGCACATTATTCAAAGATTGGGTATCTGACAAATCTATAGGCATAATTATTGAAGGAAGAAGCCATAATCTAGGGCATGATTCTTCCAAACATGGATGCATTGTAGAAACACATTGTACATGCAAAGACACTCATCCATG
Organism: Cupressus sempervirens; assembly: GCA_028749045.1. Taxonomy (NCBI): domain Eukaryota; kingdom Viridiplantae; phylum Streptophyta; class Pinopsida; order Cupressales; family Cupressaceae; genus Cupressus; species Cupressus sempervirens. The sequence continues at coordinate 739,649,204 of CM053793.1, forward strand.
ACAACAACTTCTCCATAGCTGATCACATGATGAAATTATCAAAAAAAGTTGAGATTGCATTGCATAAAAGCAAGGTACTACATGAGAATTGGCACAAGATAATGGTACTTATTCTAAAAGTACATTATGATTTTTAGTCACATTTTGTTATTGACCTATAGATATTATACACCTTTGGCATTTATGTTAAAAATGGAGAGTAGTAATATGTAAAGAGGGAAAAGATATTGTAAAGGAGAAAAAATATAGTATACTCCATTTGTGTGTATATAGGAGATATATATGTATGGGGGAGTAGTATAGTAGTATGGACAAGCAAAAAATACCTTTACAAAAGCAATTTTGAAAAATCAAAAAATTGAGTATGATACTAAGCCACAACTGATGGAAGTCAAAACCAAGTTGAAATTGTTAAATAATGTAAAGGAAGTTTTAACTTATAGTTTTGAATGATCAAATTTTTGTTTTGATAAGTGTTTTTGTTAGTAATGCCAAAGGGGGAGATTGTTGACATTAAGGTCAATTTGTTTATCAATGACTCAACACTTAGTCAGTTAGTTACATTGCTACCAAGCTCTATAGTTGCTACCAAACTTATCATTCAATTTGTAGTATTAACCAAGTGATTCAGTTGTTCCTGAGACAAGCAGTCAAAATATAGTGTCTACCAAGCACCTGAGTCAGTTTGCAGTGTTTTTCAAGCTATAAATTGTTTACCAAGCTTCATAAACAAAGTATAGCGCAACTGAGTGTAACAAAGGCTATCAAGCTATTTAGTGGAAGCAAAGAAGATCATAGTGTTAACCGATCTCTGTAGTGTTAACCAAGATTTATAGTGTCTGAGCTCATAAGGTTAACAAAGTGGATCTAGTGTTTGGACGAGTCATTATTCTCAACCAAGTGATCCACTTGCTATGAAGTTTCTTAGTATTCATCAAGCCACACAGTGCTGAATGAGTTTTAGCTACTTGGAAGTGATTAGTATGCACCGAGCTTTAAGTTCAACTAAATGCCAAAGATTTTGAACATTGATAGTGTTTTCCATGTATTAGAACATCAATGAGTTTGTCTTTATAACTTGAGTTACAATAGTTGAGCCGACTTTGTGAATTATGATGAAATTGGTATTGTAGCTGACTCTAATAAGTTATGGTTTGGATTGGTATATATGTAATGCATTGTATCATATCCAAATATATATGTGAAAAGTATATGATGAGAAGAAGTGTGAATTAAAGAAGGCTACAAGTAGTATAAGGGACAACAAATATTTATCTATCATAGTGATTAGAGATTAACCACTAGTTCATCCTAACAGGTGCATCAGTCAAATCCTTTAATAGGGTAGACTTAACAATCTTAGCTAAATCTCTTAACTGAGTGCATACTTCATTGTATGTTTGTAAATCCTTTAACAAGGTGCACCTAACAATCCTTATTGCTCTTAATAAGGCAGATCACTAGAAGTGGTCAATTGTAATCCTTAATAGGTTAACTGTATAGTGCAGTACTAAAGCTTGTGGGTATCATCCCCACCCCAATTTTAATTTCTAATTGGAAGGTTTTTGGATTACCATATCTTGTGTCAAACTATTATGAATGTTTATTTTCTTTCATTCTTTCATGCATGAAATTAGATCTAAATATTATATGAAGAATTAATTGGTGAAGTAAGATAAATTTTTATTGGTTCCTGATTCACCCCTCCCCTCTTAGTAACCTTGCCTACTTTATATTCCAACACCAACATATATAGCTTGATGACATTAGTAGACCAAAAAATCTAATGGACATAGATTAGTTACAATAGATCTCTCTAGTATGAATTCTAAACATGTAGCCAATTGTTGGATATGTCAAAAAAATATGGTGCAAGTTCTTTGAGTTTTGGGGCAATATGACATTTTCACGATGCCAAAATGTTGTAGTAGTACAAGATATAAATAGTCCAACTGAAGTTGAGAGAATTCAACCATCTTTTTCAAAATTAAAACTCAAATAGTCTACCAATATTGACCATACTGAACATCAGCCCCTTATTACATTTTATTGAAATTAAAATCACATTAATATTAATCTATATAATCAAACATTTTTACATGAAAATAATAAGTAACATTTAAACAAAAGGGACTAATGCTACAGATTGGGTAAATTATCTTGCTGGTACATTATCAGTAAGTTAAGGATGAAGAATAACATATTCCACTTACCAATTGGACAAGATGATTAACAATTACAAAGGTAGCCATTAAAAGCCAAATAGGTTGAGGTTTCTCCATCTCAGGGAGCCAAATAGGCCATCAATCTTGATGATAATATAAAGGGTGAGAGGGAGACTAGAGGTAAATTGTTTTTTGATAAATTTAATCTTTTTGACTTTGAATCTATTCTAGGATTCCAAGTTTCACACAACTAGTTAGTGAATTTAAATTTTGAATCATCAGCCACACAAACTCCCACTAATAAACAAGAAATAATTATCAAGAAGACACAAACTAAGGTCCCATCTCTCCAAACATCAATATATGAACAAAAAAAATATGGAATACATTGTCATGGGGTGCTTGGGGTTGAGGAAGAGGTTCAAGTTACGATTCATTCCCCATAGGAAAAAGCCACAAAAGTAAATCAAGAGATAGTCAAGGATGCTACTGAAGAGAAATCCCAAGAATAAGGGAAAGAGTTGTACAAAGGAGAAATAGAAACCAATAATGTTTTTGAAGAGAGTAAGGGTGATGATATAGTACTAGTACAAGAGAATCATCCTTAGGTATAAGTTACCCAATCATACTTAGTATCACAATCACGTGAGAAAAATAACCTTAAGAAGAAGAGGAGTAAACCAACCTTTGGGTTGTGGTATGAGGTAATGGAACATTCACCTCTAGAGGGAGAAAAGATACAAGATACAAAGATAATATATATTACTAAGCAACAAGATCAAGCTGCAACTAAGGTGTCACAACAAGATGTTCCTTCTACACCACTGAAAGATAAAACTTTGAAGCTATAAATAAAACAACCAAATGTTCATTTTATCATGAAGGAACCTATATTTCTTACAACCCTCTTACTACATCCTCAAAGAAGTGAAACAAAGAAAGAGAACTTATATAAAAAAGGAGTATGTGGATATATTGGTTTTAGGACAATATTTCCATAAGGGAGAATTAAGTCAAGTTGCACAAAGGATATTGTATGTCACAAAAGATGACATCAGTAGATGAAAAACATAGGTTATTGTTCCACCTCTTAGGGTGAATATATTAAGAATTAATCTTGATGATTATTCCATGGAGGAGGTTGATTCGGGAGAACCCACAAGAGAAGGTGGGAAGGCATTGGCTACTTTGTGTTTGAAGTAATTATTAAAAAATAAATTAGGATGAGACCCATATCCAAGATTTAAAGAAGAAAAATCAAGTTTTGAATGATTTCATTTCAAAGGTAGTCGATCTTATTAACCCAAATAAATTTGAGGCCACATTATAGGTTGCACTCAAAAAATGAGAAATCCTAAAAAATATTTTAATTATTTTATTAAGGCCTATATGAAGTTGAAATTTTGTTTTGAGACATACTATGCAGAGAGTTTAGAGATTATCTTGTTGTATTTCAAGACAATCGTCAATAACATAAGCCATTTAGGGAGAATGATAGAGAGTGCCAATGACATATATGACATGATGGAGACATGGAAGCTACAAGGATTAACTTGAAGAGTATCTAGGAGTAGTACTTTTGATTTTTTCTCAAAATCTATCAAGACAAAGAGCTAGTAAGTTTAATTATTGGATGAGTTCCATTTACATAAGTGTTAAAGAATAAGATGTTATTTTTGAGGAATAGAAGACATGAGAAAAATACAATTTGGTGGTTAGTTGAAGGTGACAAGTTGTTTGATGGAATTGATCTCAAGATATAAAAAGATGTAGATAAATAACAAATGTACCCCATGGGTAGTAGTCTTCATCATTTCAAGGGGACCATTGAGGCACTAAACATTGAGGATGATTTCCATTAGCTGTTTAGATATAAAGAAGATAAAAAGCACAATGGAAGGAGTTGAAAACTTACATAATGGTCTTGCATCGTGATGAGACCATAAATTTCATGATACATTGACTTTTTAATTATTATCCTAAATACAACTCTAGAGTTAGTAACCACATTCTTATGGTTTGATGCTTGATGAGTCTACTACTCTGTTAGTAACCACATTCTTATTTTTGTTCCAATATTTGTTTTAGTTTTTTTTGTTCATTTTTTTGGAACAATTCAAGGATATATTATCCTTGTATAGGGAAAGTTCAACCTTTTTCACAAGAACTTATTCAACTCTAATTACACTATCTACTATTTTTTCAAAAGCATTTTTCCGCATTTTTAATGCATAATTTATTTCTATCACCAGGTTGTTGACAAAGATATCCATTTTCTTTGTTTCTAGAATTTTTCTAGGGTATCTTGTGAATATTTTTTCATCTCTAGAGAAATGTAATAAAAGGTTCCCTACTTCATTTTTTGGTCTTAAAAAGATCCAACATGATGAGCATGTGTTGAATGTTATATGAATATTGTTTAATGGACCTTTTTACCAATTCTTCAAGTATTTGGATTCTTTGTGAGAGTTTTGTGAACCACTCCATGTATTGACCTCTAAGACTCAATTATGTATGTATTCCTAGGAAACTGATATTTTTCCCTAACCTCTTGTTAAATTAATGGATCACACTAAGCTTAAACCACACAAGGCTAAGTATTTTTTTCCCTATCATCATAGTAATAGTTGCATTACATTTCAAGCATCTATTTTAAGATCTTATAAATAAATGCAAGATAGACATTAAAAACATCCATGGATCCACTTCTCCACTTAATTATTTTAAAATTATGAAAATAAATGATGTGTATCTAGAGATTTTTTGTCTTTCCCATATCACATCAAATGATAAAATTATACATGAAAAAAAATTCAAATAATACAACATTGATAACTTGATTCTTCTAGAGCATACACTCTAATAATTCCTACATTATTCATGCAAAAAAATACTCTAGAACATGTACCTTGTAACACATGTTCTTTGGTGAAGTGGGCTATCTTAGCTATCTAGGGACTGGAATATTATCAATGAAAAAAATACACCTCTGTCAACCTTAAATATGAAGAAAACAATGTTCTTAAATGATATGTGTGACAAAATATTCATATTCGTGTAGATACGTATACATCAATATTAAAAAAAAGGTTCCAGACTTGCAAAAGTGACATCATTTTCCATTCTTCCAGTGCATGTCCTTTTTCCCTCACATCCAAAATAATATTCTATCACTTTGAATCAAGAATGCATGTGCAACTGCATTCTATATGCATGGAAAATAGGTGGAGCTAAAAAAAACACCATGTTTACATTTATTTAATAGGCCTCTTAAGTTTTTTAAATTATAGGCCATCATGAACATTAGAACTCTAGCTACTATTGCCAAGAGAATGTCCTCAACAAGCCATCACATAGAAAGTCTTGATTTCCTTGTATGCTAAGGACATTACCCTTGCCTATAAGAGTCAAAGTTACAATTTTCATGATGGTCTATAACTTAAAATACCTAATTAAAGACTTCTAACAAAAATGCAAACTTATTGTATTTTTTAGCTCCACCTGATATCCTATGCATATTGAACTATAGCCTCCTTTTGCATTGCCTGAAAATAACATATCAACACAATTAGTTTTCATGCAATCATAGGTTAATGCTGAGCATCACTTGGTTTTGAGAATAGTTTAACATTCTCTACTAATTAAAGCCAACCACATGAAGGTGGAAGCTCATTTGGCCCCAACCCCCCAACATCTAAATTCCCCATTAACATATAAAATTCATCCATTCATTCATTATATTAATAAAATGTAACATTCATGAATTATCACATGATAACATTCATTAAGACATAAGATTCATTAGAACATTCACATGAACATTAAAACATAAGATTCAATAGAACATTCATATTGTTGAAAATAGATTGTTTGAAGTGTAGAACCTATAATGGAACAATCATTATTTTGTCAATGATGTCAAACCTACTATCTACTAGTGAAACAATTTCTTTTTCATTTGAATGCTATCATTTGGTTGATTGATGAAGAGGATTTAAAAAGAGGAGATAATAAGAGAACCTAGAGAAAGGTTGAGTTATTTGGTGTATAAAAGGAGCACTAAGACCAAGTAAGACATTGATACTATAGTGTATTGTTTATCTACTTAAATTATGTAATGAAAGATTACTCAAGCAAAGACTGCAAGAAGATTAAGTAAGAAAAGTGCCTTCCAAGCCTTACTAAGAAAACAATGCAAGCCAAGCAGAAAATCAATAGGTGCCAAGCAAAAAAGATAAATAGTGGAAGCCAAGTGAAAGTTAGTATATGTTGAGTAAAGTTTAGTTGGTGCTGAGAATTAGTAAAATTTAGTGTTTTCCAAGTGAACTAGTGCTGGCTGAGTGACATAATAGTATAGATGCTGAGTGATAACAAACAATGTTAAATTGAATATTTAATGAATCTAAGCTGACTAATTTGATTTTTAGAATTATGTGACACGTGTGGAAGATGACTATGATGAGTTGGTGGCACAAAATTCAAGGTAAACCATTTTGAGAAGAATTCAAGGAAGATTATAGAGGAACTAAAATGGAAAAGTGGGTAGATTCATTGAATCTTACCTAACCCTAAAATGGATGATTGTGTTTAGTGATAAAAGATCTAAATTATCTATTTATGGAGATAACTGGCTATAAGAAAAGGTTTTCATGTGCGAGAACCTAAGGAAGACAAAAAGTCTAGGGTGTTGCTTCATCAAGTGGCCAAATAGAAGAGACTGCAATTGCCATACAAAGAAAGAAGGCTTAAGGGGATGAATACTGGAAGGATGAACAAACTATTAGAGATGAAGAGTATGAATGCCAAGTAGAATGGAGGACTAAATCAAAGATCTATAATTTGCAAGTGAGTTGTAAGTTTTTATCAGATCAAGTCTTGCTATTTATTTCTAACAACTACACCAATGAGGATAAAATCCTTTGGTTTAAGGTTGACCTAACAGTCATTTGTAAATTCTTTAAATGAGTGACATTCTAATGGATTATTATAAAGTCTTCTAACAAGGCTCACTCCTAATAGGGTGATTGAAATCCTTTAACCAGGTCACATTTTACAATGTGTCTTGTAACTTTTAATAGGGTTGGCCTTTCATAGGGCATCACTTTAGAAGAGTGAAATTGGGTATCATGTTACTCATATTTATTTTTCCAAATTGAGTTTTCATGTAAAATCCTTGTGTCAAATTGTGTGAATGTTTTTATGGTATTTCATGTTTATATTTCTACAAAGTTATTTTGACCTAGGACAATAACCCACTAAGTTAAGGTATTGTATGATCTAATGGATGCATGCATCTTATGGTTTTTTGAATATGGATCTATTAAGCACTAAAAAAGTTTTATTTGTACATATAGAACTTAGATCATTGATTCACCCCCTCTCAGTTATTCTAAAGAATTCTAACAATTTGTATCAGAGCTTTGGTACTTGTGAGGAATAGTTTGATGGTAATAAAAGCTAAAGATCAAGATGCATATAAAGGAAGTGCCCAAATTGAACAAGGAAAACTTTCCTACATGGAAAATTTTGATGAAACTACATCTAGAGGTCTAGGAGACTATGCATATTCTACCATCACTACTGAGCATATTGATCATGTTGGAGCCCTAATTATTGATGATCTAAAAAAGAAGAAAGAACATAATCAAGAAATGTTAGAGCTTGCCTTTGTATTAAGCTACTCAGAGTTTGATGACATCAAACAATGTGATAGTAAAAGAAGATGTGGGATGCTATACAAATAATTTATGGAGGAGATACAAATGTTTTGAGAGCTAAAGCCAAAAGTCTACAAGGAAAGTTTGATGACATGTGAATGCAAGATGGTGAGACCATTATCCAATATTGCACAAGAATCAAAGATGTGAATGCTATCAGAGGAGCTAATGGTATAATTGATGCTAAGACTATAATAAAGAAAGTACTAAGAACACTACTACCTATCTATGCTATTAGAGTCTCTACCATGTTGTGGTTTCACAACACACACCCCATTTCGATGAGAAATGGGGAACCCCTACTTTAATTTTTTAGCCTTTCAAGTTCCTAGTCTGGGGCCTTAGTCTTTTTAGGGTTTTTTATGGAATCTTTATCTCATCTAGTCTCTATCTAAAAACCAAGATGCTAGAAACCTTGTTTCTAAGGGAGAAAATCAAGTTTGCATGCCAAGAGGTGCACCATTGTACCTAGCGAACCTCACTAGGTGCGCTAGTGTACTAGTCATTTAGGAAAAAGAGTACATTCCCCTTGGAAAGTGTGCAACAATGCACCCCCAAAAGGTGTGCACCTTATTTTTTATCAACATTACAAATTTTTTTATAAAAAACCTAAGCTAAGCCTTCACCTAGTATAAGGTGCGCAAAGTGTGCACCCTTAGTATTAAGGCTCTAGGTGTAGGAAGGCACATGTAGGGTACCTTTGAGGTGTGCAAGGTGCACCATTTTTGTTTTCCAAAGGTGTTTAATAGGGTTTTTGAGTTTTTTTTAATAGTTAGGGTTTCTAGGTTGGTTTTTTTTGTCATAATTAGGGTTTATGTTAATTAATTGTTTCAACTTTCTAGACTAATGTTTACTTCTTGGTGCAGATAAAAAGGCATCCTTAACTTCTCAAGGTCATAACTTTGACCTAGAGCTCAGAATTCAAAACCATTTACACCGTTGAAAAGAAGAACTAAACATCTAATTTTAATCCCTAAAATAGTGAGCCTTTGGCTACCCATTTTTAGGGACTGATGAAAGTTTCAACTTGAAATTTTGAGCAAGAGACCTCCAAAAAAGCCAGTTAAATAGACCCATAAAGAATTGTAAATAAAGTATGAAAAAATTTTAAACATTTGATTATTTTGGATAATCTGTATCACTTGGTCTTTGACCAAGAAGGATCGGCCAATCAGAGAGAGGAAAGAATCAAACAATTTATACTACAGATCAAAGATACAGAGGTTGGACACATGAACTAGAATAGGTTCTTCATCTTATGCAACTATTAATGACAAGATTCAACATAGGTGCATTGGAATTTTAGAAGTAGAAAGAGTTTAGGTCTATGAAAGTATTTTGCTATAAAGAGGGTATAAATCATCAAAAGGATCAAAGTAAGTACACAAAAGTGATCTAAAACCCCATTTGAGAAAAACTCAGAAACCTTTTTCAAAACTAAGAACTTTGATTTTTTGGTGAATTAAGCACCTTGCACAAATTTTTCCCAAGAGCGCTGGTGTGCTGGTGCACTAGTGCACATGTGTGCTTCTTCTAAGGTTTTTTGACAAGTAATTGCTAGTTCTAAATTTAGAACTTTCCATGCATCAAAAACACATTTCAACAATAGTTTAACTCCTACAAACACCTACTGAAGATGGAACTTCTATTTTTGGCACCTCTAGAGACTCTTACATCATCTAGTGGATTTCTTCTTATTTTCTCATGCTTTCTTTGTTTTAAGATATGTAAAGGCTCATGCATCCATTAAATGATATAAATAAGGATGGAGTCCTCCTTAGCACCTATTAGAAAGTCAATTTGTACATAAATAGATTTGTTTTATTAGTTTAGAAGCATATATTTGCATAAAGAGATCTCTCACTCTCAACACAAATTGAGGAGATGATTTCCTATAAATTTAGGAATGTAATATGTATTCTATACCACCATTATTTTGATGCAATAATATATATTGTTGGTGCTCGCATTGGAGTGTAGTGATTCTTGCCTAAGTGTGTTATATTTTGTGAATGTATGTTCATGGAATGTAATTGAGGCAATAGTTTTATTGTATTATTCTGGTTGTGCAATCTTTTAATTCTGGTGTTTTCTATGGGTCTACAAATTCCATTAATGTACTTAGGTTGAGAAGAGATCACCATTTCGTTACTGCATAGCTTTTTATCTCGCATGAGCGCACTTTCTGTGGTCTTGCAATTTGATGAAAAGTGAAACATCTTACAATTACTAAATTCCCATCAATAATTGCATCAATGGAATTAAGGAAGCCCTGCTCCTATTTTCATTGGTTACCCATCGATCTTTTCAAAAGCTTAACTCGTAGATGTGTTGTTCCCATGGCTTATGTTTGTCAGAATTTTACTTTTCATGTTATTTGTTTAAATTTTGTGTTACACTATCTTTGTTATTTTCTTTACTAACTCTTTGCTAAAATTAGGAATTCATATAGTTGCATAGTTAGATTGCATTCATCATAAATAAAAAATACAAAAAATCTATTTCTTTTGTGTGTTTTATTCTTTTGAAATAGCAGATAGATTCTACATCTTATCTAAATTGTTTAATGAACTAGCAAAGGCCTCCTCATGAAAACTCACATTTATCTTCAATTGAGTGGATTCTAGTAGGTCAAAAGATCACCTGGAACCTTGGAGTTGATCCCAGATTGGATTTTCAAGAGAGGAGTTTGAAAGGATTCTTGTCGTTAAGCATTGTTCAAAATGATAGCTCAACATGCCATATAAGAACTAAGGTGTGTTCTTGGTAGTAATCTAACCCTTGAAGGACTGATGAGTAGACTCACTACCTTTGAACTCTATAATTTTGATAATTTCAAAATTAAAAATGTTGAATCTACTTTTAAAGCAAAATTTTCATTAAAGGAACCTAAAGAGAAAAAGAAAAAGGTCAAACATATTTATAGTGACAGTGATATAGATGAGGATGATGTAGAAGAACTTGAAGCATTACTGGCAAGGAGATTTTACAAAGTCAAAGGGAAAGACAGAGGTAAGCTACCTATCATGTGTTTTAATTATAATGAGGTTGGTCATATTGCTTCTAGATGTCCAGAGAAGAAGAACAATAGAAGTGGAGACAAATACAAAAGTAAAAGAGATGAGAAAAAAAATGATTATAAAGACAGAGGAAATAAGTCTTGCTTCATTATTGAAGAGGAAACTAAAGATGAATCTGATGACCATGATGATGAAGTTGTGTATGTTGTTATGAAGGATGATTCTGATGAGGATGAGGTAACTACACTGTTATCTTATGTGAACAAGAGTGATAGATGGATCATTGATAGTAGATGTTCACATCATATGACTGGAGATAAAGGTAAGTTCATTACCATTGATTATTACAATAGAAATAATGTAAGATTTAGTAATGATGCACCCTTGATTCTGATTCTGATGAGGCAACTACACTAGTATCTTATGTGAACAAGAGTGATAGATGGATCATTGATAGTGGGTGTTCACATCATATGATTGGAGATAAAAGTAAGTTCATTACCCTTGATTATTACAATAGAAATAATGTAAGATTTGGTCATAATGCACCTTGTCTGATAAAATGTAAAGGATCAATCAAACTAATAGAAAAGATCATGTGTGACAATACCTATTATGTAGAAGGACTTAACTATAACTTGTTGGGTGTGTCACAACTAAATAGTTTAGGTTGCAAAGTTAAATTTGAGAACAAGAAAGAAAAGATCTATGACATTGATGGAAAATTGATTGGAAATGGAGATCAAACTAGACGTAATCTATTTTATCTTGACATGAATGATGCTACTTGTCTTGTTATAGAATTTGATAATGCATGGCTATGGCACAAGAGGTTATGTCATGTTAACTTTGATAACTTAGTCAAAATTAGTAACATGAAAAGAGTCAGAGGTTTTCCTAAACTAAAGAAACCTAATAATGTGATTTGTAAACAATGTCAGTTAGTATAGATGACAAAATCTAGTTTTAGAAGTAAGACTCACTCCTCTAAAGAAATTATAGAATTAGTTGATACTGATTTGTATGGACCAATTGATGTGAAAAGTTGCAAAGGTGACAACACATTATCCTATTTGTTGATGATTATTCTAGGATGATGATAGTTATGTTTTTGAAACAAAAACATGATGTTTTTCAAATATTTAAGTGGTATTTGGCAAGAGTTGAAAAGGAGACGAGAAAAAGATTGAAATGTCTGAGATCTGACTGAGGTGGAGAGTTTACATCAAATGAGTTTGAGATATTCTATAATGATAGAGGAATCAAAAGATAAACTTCTGCACCTAGGACTCCTCCACAAAATGGGATTGTTGAAAGGAGGAACAAATTTGTAATGGACTATGCTAGAACACTAATGGTGGTAAAGAATATTGCTTTGAAATACTGTAGAGAAGCTATAAGTACAACTGTCTATACCTTGAATTGAGTACAATTCAAGAAAAGTACTCATTCAACACCTTTTGAGTTATGGTATGGATACTCACCCAATATAAAACATTTCAAGGTATTTGGAAGCAAGTTCTACATTCTTAAAGACAACAAGAATGGTAAATTTGATGCTAAAAGTGAAGAAAGTATATTCCTAGGCTATTTCGCAAGAAGTAAAGCTTATAAGTATTTAAATACTAACACTAACAAAGTTGTAGAAAGTGAAGATGTGAAATTTGATGAATATATAGAGGTACATGAAGCTAAACTTATGAAGGAATTTGAAGAGTACAAATCTTTTGTATACTTTAATGAAGATATGCTTGCTGATGAAGGTGCCATGAACCAAGTTCTAAATCAACAACAACAATTATCAGTGATTGTCAACTCACATACAATTGTTAGTGTAGTTTTTTATTTTTCCTATTTTGCTAGGTTTTTCCTACACTTTTAATAATCTCGCTTAGGTTAATAAAGCATGTCTTATTAGGTGAATGGTTGTGAGGTGTCACCTTCCTACATGTGAGCATCCATTAGCTATCTTGGGAAGATACTTTGCTATCTTTAGTTCGATAGATGGTTGCTCTTCATTGGTTGGTGTTGCCACCTCCTCCCTCTTCCTAGCCTATATAAGCATGCTACCTGGCTTGTATTTGTATCTCTTGTTTTTGCATCCTCTTAATGCTATTTTGCTTCCAGCATTTGCATTACTCTCTTGGAGACTAACTCTATGATGTTATTTTGATTTTTTATCATTTGCATTCATAGTTTAGATATTTACTCTTTGCACTAGTTTTCTGGGTTATTAATCTTATCAGATTCTAACATGGTATCAGAGCTTTTCTATGTGCAAGAGTAGATTTTAGTTTCCTTATTTGAGAGATTCGGGGGAGGGCAAATAAACTTTATTGTAATTTTTTGAAAAATGAAGTATGCTCTTCTCTTGCATCTTTGGATGATCCTGAGAATCAGAAAAGTTTTAACAAAAACGGTTTTTCTCTGGGGTTTCAATCTCAAATCTGACAACCAACTTGCATATTTGGAGTTTTCAATCAATTTTGCAGGTTTCAGAATGCCATTAATGGACTTAGGAAGCTGATCCAACATTTGCATGTCATATTTTGGTTGCTGGGGCCGTTTCTTGATTTTTGGAGCCATTTTTTACTGTTAAAGGCGTCTGATTTACACTACAACAACATCTTCTGTACATCAACAAGAAAAATGATTTTTGAGTTTTGTTCACAACCTCAAAAAACCATCTGGGTATCTTTTAGATTTTGCATGCAAGCTGTATATTTTGTAGAATCGAGCATGCAAAGCTACAACCATACCCCTCTCCATTGGCAGTCACAGATTTGAACGCAGTTTTCAAATGTCTCGTTCTTGCTCATACGGACTCCAATTTTGATGATTCTTGTTATGAACTTGGCTATTTTTTTATACTCTATCCACTAGTGGAGTTGTTTTTTGATTTTCATACATGAATTCTTCAAAAATTGCAGATTCTCAGCCGTGACTGTGCACAGTTCTCGTTTTGGAAACTTTGGAGGATCATAACTTTCTCATATGACCTCATATCGAGGTGATTCTTTTTTTGAAAGTGCATGATTTTTTGAGTAGATCACAATGGTGCTATTTGTTTCCTTTATTATTATGCCCAAGTTTCACTTTTAGCATACGCTCTTCATGAGGAGGCCCTGTTGGTTTTTTTGCCGTAACTTGAGCATACAGACATATTTTTTCGATCTGAAACATGCATCGGAAAGCTGGTTCCAAGACGGAGATGATGGTACAAGTGTTTTTGATTTTTGCTGCAATCTGGTTGCCTATTTTGACAGTCAAAGCCAGATGTTCTATTTTGCCTTCTGGGAGCCATATCTCGCTCATTTGGACTCTTTTCTGGGCTCGCCAGATATCATTGGAAAGCTGGTTCTATGAGTTATTCAGTTGCAGAGGTCTTTTATCTAGATTCTACTCTAGGTTCTTTCTCCTTTGAGTTTTGCACTTTCGCACTCTGGCAAATTACTTGGATTCTACAGGTCCTGGAATCTCTTCTTCTATTCTTTTGGCTCACTCTTCTTTTTGACTTCTGAGCATTGTAAGCTTCTATTCTGTTGCATTCCTTTTTCTGTAAACGCACTGAGATAAAGTGCTTGCTTTTGCATATCTGAGATCTTGTACACCTTGTGTTTGTTTGTACTCGCACTCAGTTATAAAGTGCCATGGGGGGTCATGATGTTTTGCCATTTTGTGCGCATCCACCTTTGTCAAGTGAATTTTTCTTCCATGACATTAGCCCATGCAGTGTGTCATTGACACCGCCCTTTATCCTGTGCTTGTACTTCTATTGCACTATTGGTGTTCCTGATTCTTCTTCTTGCAGATGTTTTTGGCATTGCATTTCAGTGTTCTTGTCACCCCTCTCCCTGTTCAACATTATGGGAGGGGGGTTCACTTGTTGTTCTATGCTTCTTTGGTTGATGGTTTGTGCCTTCTATTTCCATGGAGGTTCTACAGATCAACATTTTGACAGAGTTTGCAGCTTCATGCTTCAGAGATGCTTCATGCTTTTTTTTGTTCCTCTCTTTGGGACATTTCCTAGATTGGAGGCTTAATTTCTTTCATCTAGTTCTTTTTCTTGTATTGGGTACCTGATCAGGCCTTGTTGTCGGGACCCATTTTCCTGCTTTCATAGCTTTGCTAGGTTAGCATCCACCTAAGCTTCGCTTATGGGGGGGGTGTTAGTGTAGTTTTTTATTTTTCCTATTTTGCTAGGTTTTTCCTACACTTTTAATAATCTCGCTTAGGTTAATAAAGCATGTCTTATTAGGTGAATGGTTGTGAGGTGTCACCTTCCTACATGTGAGCATCCATTAGCTATCTTGGGAAGATACTTTGCTATCTTTAGTCTGATAGATGGTTGCTCCTCATTGGTTGGTGTTGCCACCTCCTCCCTCTTCCTAGCCTATATAAGCATGCTACCTGGCTTGTATTTGTATCTCTTGTTTTTGCATCCTCTTAATGCTATTTTGCTTCCAGCATTTGCATTACTCTCTTGGAGACTAACTCTATGATGTTATTTTGATTTTTTATCATTTGCATTCATAGTTTAGATATTTACTCTTTGCACTAGTTTTTTGGGTTATTAATCTTATTAGATTCTAACAAAAATTGATGCTGAGTTACATTCAAGAGCTAAGTTGTAGATAGAAGCTGAGGTACATTTTGATTATAAGATAAGTGTACATGAAAGGAATGACAATATACCTGATAGATAAGTACACAGTGATTTTGAAGTTGACAGACCAATTGAAGATAGAAGAGAAGAACCAATATTGTTAAAGTATGTTAGCAAACATCACCCTGTTGAACAAATTATTAAGAACAAAGAAGCTAGACCAATAACAAGGAATAGGTTGAGAAGTGATACATGTTTGTTGATTATGCATGAGCCTAAGTCTTGGAAGGATGCATTATAAAATAAAGATTGGAGTAAATACATGATAGAAGAGATTGATCAGATAAAGCTATAGATATATCAAAGAACCTTGTGATGCACACAAAGATAAAGCACATTGCAATCAAGTATTATTACTTGAAAGAGTTGGTTCAAGATAAAGAAGTGAGAATGAAATATGTGAATAAAAAAGAATCGATAGCTCATATATTTACAAAATCTTTACCTAATAATACACATGAATATCTTAGTGGCAAAATAGGGGTGATACCCCTATCCAAAGCTAATTAAGATGCATGAGTACTGCCTTGCATCAACTGAGCTAAATGTTGTATCTTACAACTTGATGTAGTGGATCTTGCTTTAGGAGCTGCCTAAAGTAATGAATGAGTAGAATCAAAAGATGTACAGTTACATGCAAGGTGATAGAGGGAGAACTTGAATTGATATTTTCATAAAAAAATGACAAGTCTTGGGCATTGTTGTCAAAGAGGGAGAAAGAAGTATCTAAAGAGGGAGATATAAGAGAGATAAATTGAAGGAGATTGACAATGGTCACATTACCCTATATAGAGGAAGGACATATACTGATAGAGGGAGAAATTTCAAAGATATTATTTTCTTTTTGGTATTATTGTTTGTATTGGTTTGCCATCAATGCCAAAGAGGGAGAGTTTTGAAAAGAGATTGTTTGAAGTGTAGAACCTATAATAGAACAATCATTATTTTGTCAATGATGTCAAACCCACTATCTATTGGTGATTTTTTGTGTGTGGCTTGAATGCTATCATTTGGTTGATTGACGAAGAGGATTTTAAAAGAGGAGATAATAAGAGAATTGTTGACATAAAATTTTGAACCCTTACTTGAGGTATGACCGTCAAGCAACCTCGTGTAACATGGAAATGACCTCCAAGTGTGGGACTTTCACTTTGAGGTTGAATCTTTAGAGAAGGATGACTTCCTTACAATCAGGTAGCACCTAACTATTGATCTTAGATTGGTTTTGACAAGTGAGTGTCAACACACTTAATCTATTTAGTTAGATCATGTCGAACAAGTAGTACATGTCGAGCACAACATGTATATATTAGACCATGCCAAGTCCACAGTGAGTACCAAGCCACTCATGTGCCGAGTCACTCAAGTGCCAAGCAGATAGTATATGCTGAGTGACATAGGAGTTGAGTGAATAGTGGATGCTGAGAAATATAGATGTCAAGTCATAGTAGAAAGATTAGTGTATGTCAAGCATCAGAGACTTTAGGTGCCAAGTAAGACAATTTTGACATTTTTTTTGTAATGACACAAACAACTATGTAAACTATTTTTGAGCTGACTCAAGGATGAATTATGATATTTTGGAGATCAGCTGTAGATTCATATCTAACCCTAAGTCACCAAAGTCTTCTTAATGAGCACAAACCCTAAACTTTGTATGAATGTTGAAGGAGAAAAGAGAGAAGTTTGCATGCACAAATAGAGCATTCATGGTGACTAAGGAGTTATGAAGTGAGACAACATTGCAAAATCAGTTAGAGTAGAATAGAGGAAAGGAGAAGGATACATTAAAGAGACATTTGATCAAGAAGGATCAAGGAGACAATTGTTTAGAGGTGATCTATTATTAGAAAAGCAAGTGCTAACCATAGGATCAAAGCTGTGACATTCTAACAAGTGCTTTTAGTCAAAATATCTTAACATAGTAGTCCTAATAGGCTATATGAAATCCTCTAACAAGGTACTTACTTAATTTTGAGTTAAAGTCCTTTAGCAAGGAACACTTCTAACAGGGTGTTGAAATCCTTTAACAGGGTGAGACCTAACAATCTTTGTAAGCCTTTAATAGGGTAAACCTTTCATAGGGTAGATCATGTTTCATGGTCAAAACATTGTAACCTTCATTGGATACACTTTATTACTACAGTAGTGAAGATTTTTGGGTGTCATCCCCACCCTAGTTTTACCTTCTCACTTGGAGGGTTTCTGGGTTATCATATTTGGTGTTATATGTGTGTGAATGCTTATATGTTTTACATATTTTAGATGTACATGCTTTACATGATATTTTAGTTTACTCATTGAATGAATGAGATGCATGTGTGGTGAAATCTTTATGGGTCCAAGTTTAAACTACTGATTCACCCCCCCTCTTAGAAATTTACATTTCCTATTGTAATTCCAACAATTGGTATCAAAGCCTTGTTCTTTGAAAGAGAAGCTTTGTATCTTTGAGGAAAGATCTTGAAATGGAAGTTTACAAGTTGGGAAAGTCTATTGAGAATCAAGAGATTGAAATACATATCATTTTACATCAACTGAATGAAGAAAGAGAAAAACTAAAGAAATCCTTGAAGAGAAGGAAGGAAATTGCTATTGTGGAGAATGACACACAATACAGAGAGATAGACACTACAAAGCTATTTGTAGATGGAGACTCCAATGAATTTGATGCAACATTTGTAGATCTAATGGAAAAGAATAGAACCCAAGCTAAGGAAATAAGAAATCTTAAGTTAGAGCAAGAATCACAAGCCATAATGCTATGTGAGGTGACTGAATAGAAGAAGAAAGCTGTGGAAGAGAAAGCCATGATTGAAGAAGACAAGAGAATTTTGGCCAATAGACTAGAAGAGAAGTTAATAGAGCTAACCAAGATTTCCAACATGCAATTAGATACTCTAAGTCAAATGATGAATGCTAACTATGAACTAAATTTCAAGGACATTGAGATAACAACATTGAAGTTGGAAAATGAACAATTTAAAAATGACCTAAAGAGGGAAAATGAGTTTTCTTAAAGTTTCAACAAACCAAATGAAGTCATCAAATACTTTGAGCAATTATTGGGATCCCCTAGATCCAATAATGATACATCTAGACTAGGAGATACAAGTACTAAAGGAGGAGAGTCATCCAAAAGTGCAGAAGAAAGGAACAAAAAAGGTAAGAACTCCTAACCCACTTGTCATAATTGTGGTAAGAAAGGACATATTGCTAATATGTGCAGGAGCAAGACTACAAAACAAAATGTTAAGCACAAGAGCATGGTTCACTATCATAAGTGAAACAAATAAGGTCATCAAGCACATGAATGTAGAACCAAGACCATGTACACATAAAGATTTGAAATATATTGCTACAACTGTTAGAATTATGGACATAGAGCTTTTGAATATAGATCCAAACCCATGTGGTCATCAAATAGGAAAATAAAGGTAAGGAATAATGGAAACTCTTATAATTGGGATTATAATACAAGGTATAGTTGTCATTATTGTCAAGAATATGGACATGTTCCTGAGAATTGTATTAGGAAACACTTTAGAGGTGACTACAAGAGGTGGTTGAGCCAAACCACATGTTTTAGCTATTTGAAGATTGGTCAGATTAGTAGGTATTGCCCAAAAAAGTCAAAGGCACCAAGTTGTGAATTTGATAAAGACAAAGGCAAGGCAGATGTTGAAAATATCATTAAAAAAAAGAACAACACATGGAAGAAGAAAGATGATTACAACACATCAAATGGAGAAGGGATCAATTCACCCAATGGGTCAGGTGATCACACCTTATCAAACTAAGCAATCGAGAGGTATGTGGGACTGATATTTAAAGGTTATATCATTCATCAGTTCCAAATGATTTAGTACTAAAAATATTACATTAACATGAATAAAGATGCAATATTTTATTAGGAATCCAAGATAAATCTTCAAGTTTTTCATGTTACTTCCAAGCATGAAATATTTCCTATGTGTGTCAAGTGGAATGCTAGAAGATGCCAAGCTAATAGACTAGCTAGTTGATGTCAAGCTCATAGTGGACACTGAGTGGTTGAAATATTAATGGATGTCGAGTGAGCCTAAAATTGGTTGATGCCAAGCTTACAACTGTGTAAGCACTCAACATTTATTATAGGGTTTTCAAAGGGTATTTGATTAATTTTAGCTCATTTTTCATCATCTCAAATTTGAGAAAGAGCAAGAAAAGTAGAATGTAATCTAGAAATCCATTCCAAGAAGTTGCATAAGACTCTAGTAGTGATTTCAAAATAGTTCATCAGATCTCATAAGGTATTTATCAAGAGCTAAGCTACACAATTTATATTTCATAAACCCTAGTTTCTCATTATGGCATCGAGTTCAAAGAATGTAGAGGGAACGGTAGTTTTGAATGTTCAATTAGTGAGTAGCAAAGTTAAGCAGCCAATTTTCAAAGATATAGTTGACATTTATTACAAGTAAGACCCCTCTAGTGCACTATCTATGATACCACTAAATTTTTTAATGGTGCAAGATGTAAGGAAATTCTATAACTATAAAATTGGTAGCATTGGTGATATGGAGATTAGGGAAGCATACAAAAAACTCTATGATGATGGTGTGTTGAAAGAAGAATTTAAAATCATAGAGAATAAAGGGTTAACGTGAACCCTAAATTTTCCAAATGTGTTTAAGATGAAATGGATAAGGATAGTGCTTAGCAGAATTTATGATAGTTCATTATGGGTGGACAATGGGCCTATCAAAATTAATAAGAGGATAATTCATAGGGTTATTGATTACCCAACCCTAGATTAGCCTAAGACATTGAGAAGTGATGCTAAGGAGGTGATTGAGAAGAATATTGGAGCTGTTTGGAATAAGAGGCATGATAATTGATACAATCTGATCCATTGATTTAGTTTGCTGTCAGGGTGATTTCACACAAGTTCTACCAATCTAGCAGTTTAAACAGTGTGCCCTATATAGCTATGGATGTGGGATACAAAATTGTTAAGAAAGATCATACATATGATCTAGTAGAATTGCAACTACAACAACTAGTTGAGAACCTTGGAGCAATCAGAAAGACAAAGAGTGCACAATGCAAATTTGGTTCAATTTTGATATGCATATTCTTTTATGTGCAAAACACATTCCCTTCATTTGGCACTGTAGGATGGAAAAAAAATAGATTAGTGGCAGTATAGATTGGTGAATATATTAAGCAATTAGGTGAAAATTTTGAATCTTTAATGACAAGTTATTTTGAAGACTTCAAGCAGTCAATGAAGAAGAGATCAAGAATACGAGTATCACTAGTAGAGAAACACTATGATGACATTTGTTTCCTAGTGGATGCGAATTATACTTTTGTACAAGCTGCTACACCAGGGTGAGATGGTTGAGGCCACTTGGTTATGAAATAAATGTGGATAAGGCCTCTATAGCTATAATAGCATAACTTGTAAAAGAGGTAGATAAAAGTGCAACGGTATTTGGAAATTATGAAGTGGTAAAATCCAAAATCACTATGGAACTCAAGACTACCTCTACCATGAAGAAAATGGAAAAGATAGTGAAGAAGCTAAAAGGTAAATTTGGTGAAGGTGCCGAGCAGGAGGAAGAAGAAGAAGAGGATGAAGAGGAAGAAGATTCCCAAACACAAGCACCTCTTGTACTAACTAAGGGTATGGGAGAAGACTAAGAAGAGGAGGAGACTAAAGGTGCTGATGGAGAAGAAGTCAAGGAAGAACCTACTCCTCTCGAGCCAAAGAAGAGGAAATTTAAGGCCCAACTAGTGACAAAAGCTAAGAAGGTAGCTAAGTCGAGTCAACCCAAGCCTACTACACCTACTACAAGGGCTAGTACATGTGCAACGGCTTGAAAGGCTAAGGAAAAGATCAAACCAACAGAGCAAAGAGGTCAAGAGCAGAAGAGACCAAGAAGAAAATATGTGACACAAGAAGAATCTAATGAGGAGAAAATAGAGTTAGATGACAACAACCAATTTAAGGTGGTGAGTCACAATCCTCTTTTAGACTTAGAAAATTTATGTAAAAATGTTAAGAATAGTGTAGAATTATTAGGATTTACACATTTAGATTTTGATAATTTGGGTAAAGTGGAGAAAAATCAAGTGGAGGAAGCCATATATGCCATGATGAAAAAATTCAAAACTACCCCACCAGAGATTTTCAACTCAATGCCAAAGAGTTTATATGATAGAGTTCAACAAAAGTGGCACTATTGTTTGAACTTGGAGAGAAAAAATAGAGAAACCTCACTTGCACAAGTGATGCCTAAACTAACTAAGGCACATATTTTTAAGGCTATAAAGAAATATGTAGTTAGGTTTGTACCTAAATATAAACTCTTTAGCATTTTGCAAAATAACATTGAGAATGTAGTTAAAAAGATCACTTAGATGTGGAAGCTTACTTATGGGTTAACTATAGTAAAGGAAGGAGAGGAAGAACCCATTTGAGTGAAGGATGATGAAGAAGATGATCATAATGACATAGTTGAAGGAGGAACATGAATGCAAATAGATGATAATGCAACAACTAAGGAAGAGCATCATGAAGAACAGAGTGTGCAAGACACACAATTGTTGAGTGTCAATCCTCCACATGTCACAAGTGAGAACACTAAAATAGTAACTGTTAAGGATGTTTTTGATGTCATAACATAGAACATCAATCCCCTTACTAAGGAAGATCTCAAGAATATATTAGATTAGTCCACATTATAGGCAAAAATTTGTGATAATCCTATACTGGTCAGTATGAATGAACTACAGAAGACAGTGACTGATACTGTAAGGGAAAAGGTAAATCCACAAGAACCACCTTCTATCATCCCTCTAGTCACTAATGTAAAACCTTTGGTCCAAATACTAGTTTATACAATTTCCAAGGTTGATATAGTAGAGAAGAGCATAGTGGAAACACAAGTTGATACTGTAGAACAACAATAAATAGGTTAGATAAACTTATTTGCACCTACAACACAAGATCAAGGTGCAAGTCAAGTCATTGTGGTAGAACATGACAAGCCTAAAGAGAGTGAGATAAAACCTCAATTAAAGGAACAAACAACTATCTAAGTCCTGGAAACATTACCAGTATCTAGCACACCGTCAAGTCATACTCTTTAGAAGCCGAGCACAGATGCTACACCATTTTAGATCTCAGTGTCAAGCCTGAATTCATCAAAGGCTGAAGAAGTAATTCAATATGGAGATTTGAGCCTTGATGAAAAAATCATTTTGCCAAAGTATGACTATGATATCATGACCATAGAACAGATGGGTATACTCCAACAAACCCTAGCAAGGAAGAAGCATCGAGAAATGTTTAGAAGGGAGCATAGGCAAAAGCAGGCACTACAAGATATTAAAGACATCTTTTTAGATGCATTTATTCTACCAAATCTTGATAAGACCATTGATGGAATAGTTAATAGAAATATTGGACAAGGTCAATAATGAAGACCCAGGTACAAATGTTAAGTTATTGGAATGGTTAGAAAAGAAGTTTCAAAGAAAAGTTAATGAAAAGATATAAGGTGATATAACACTAATACAAGTTGAATTGACAAATAAGATTGAGGATGTGAAGAAGGTACTTGAGAACATATTCTCATTGTACACTAAATTGTGCAATCCCTCACTCTTCACCCAAGAAACTAAAAGTCACATCTTGAGCTTGAAAAGTTAGATTAGTACGTCAGGTGCAAAACTACCATGGACACCAACTCAGAGTGAGAAGCATTTCAGGACATTGCTTCAAACCCAAAGTCAATTAGCTGCATTTATAGTAGATGAGGCCAACATAAGGGCCAAACTGATTAGCATCCAGACTATCCTCACCCCCCATATGGAAATTTTGCACAAGGAACTAGGCTATGCTGAAACCCTAATGAAGAAAGACCCAAATATTTCTATACTAGATGGTCTAGTTCACATTGCTACTGAGCTAGCAATCCAAATCAAGTCATTGGATGTAGCATGTGAGAACTGGGATGCATCTCTCAAGATAATATTGGATGTCCATAAGTATTTTCTAGAAAAAACACACTATAAGTGTATAGCCCATTGACATAAGTGTCAAAAAGGGGGAGAAATATTTTGGGGGAGAATAAGAATTTTGGAGAGATATGAGGAGATAAAGAAGAAAAGGGACAGAGAAAGATAGATTACACTAAGGGGAGAAAGCAAAAAAAAAAGTATGGAGTCAAAGAGTATCAGTTGAGGCATATTTACTTAGTAGGGGTATATAAATTTTGGATACAGAACAAAAATATCAACTTAGGGGGAGTTATCAAATTTTAAGGTATACAAGTTATTGCAAAATTTTGAAAATTTGAAGTTTTGTATATAAGTCAAGTTAGAGTTATGTTATGCTTGTGAGATTAAGGATATTAACGTATAATCATGTTTTTTTGACACTCATGTCAAAGGGGGAGATTGTTGATCTCAGATTGGTTTTGACAAGTGAGTGTCAACACTCTTAAGCTATTTACTTAGTTCATACTGAACAAGTAGTACATGCTAAGCATAACATGTATATATTAGACCATGTTGAGTCCACAATGAGTGCCAAGCCACTCATGTGTCAAGTCACTCAAGTGATGAGTAGACACTATATGCCAAGTGACAGAAGAGTCGTGTGAATAGTGGATGCTGAGCAATAAAAATGCTAAGTCACAGTAGAAAGATTAGTGTATGCCGAGCATCAGGGACTTTAGGTGCGAGTAAGAAAATTTTGACATATTTGTTTGTAATGACACAAACAATTATGTAAACCATTTTTGAGCCAACTTAAGGATGAATTATGATATTTTGGAGATAAGGACAAATCTTAAGTTGGATTCCCAATGCAATTACATGCAACCAATTAGAAAAAGGGAAGGATTAAGCAGAAAAATGGATGAATCTCAATTCTAGATTCATACGTAACCCTAAGTCAGCAAAGTCTTCTTAAGGAGGACATACCCTAAAATTTCTATGAATATTGAAGGAGCAAAGAGAGAAGTTTGAATGCACAAACAGAGCATTCATGGTGACTAAGGAATTATGCAGTGAGACTACATTGCATAATCTGTTAGAGCAGAATAGAGGAAAGGAAAAGGACATAGAAAAGAGACATTTGATCAAGAATAATTTTTTTTAGAGGTGATATGTTATTAGGAAAGCAAGTGCTAACCACAAGATCAAAGCTGAGACATTCTAACAGGTGATTTCAGTCAAAATCTCTTAACAGAGTAATCCTAACAAGCTATATGAAATCCTCTAACAAGGTGCTTACTTAATTGTTAGTTAAAGTCCTTTAGCAAGGCACACTTTTAACAGGGTGTTGAAATCCTTTAACAGGGTGAGACCTAATAGTCTTTGTAAGCCTTTAACAAGAAAAACCTTTCATAGGGTAGATCATGTTTCATGGTAAAAAAATTGTAACCTTCATTGGATACACTTTATTACTACAATAGTGAAGATTTGTAGGTGTCATTCCCACCCTAGTTTTACTTTCTAACTTGGAGGGTTTTTGGGTTATCATATATGGTGTTATATATGTGTGAATGCTTATATGTTTTACATGTTTTAGATTTACATGCTTTGCATGATATTTTAGTTTACTCATTGAATGCATGAGATGGATGTGTAGTGAAAGTTTGATGGGTCCAAGTTTAAACTACTAATTCACCCCCCCCCTCTTAGAAGTTTACCTTTCCTATTGTAACTCCAACACTAACTACTCTTTGAAGGAAAAGGGAGAAGGAGATTTAGGAAAAAAAACTACCCAATCTAATCTAAAGGGGGTGATGCAACTAATTGAAATGGTTGTAACTCTACTCTTATATGCACAACACATCAATGAAAAATCCAAATACATAGATCCTAACTCTATTCTAATCGCAAAGGATTACATGAAAGTTTTGAACTAATCAAATACTGAATGGAAAGGCATCTTTAGAATACAAAAATCCTCAAACAATCGAACACAAGATACAACCTTTAGAACTAGGAAAGAAACATTCAAAACAAGGAAAAATACATGCACAAATCATGAATGAAAAGAAGGGGTAAAAAGAAAACTATTTCATTATTGGAACACAAGGAATACAATTGTAGAGCACAAGGCTATTGCAAATAGACATAATAGAACAAAGGAGAGCCCTCAAAACATATTTACAACTACCATTTATAGAGTTTAGACATAACTCTGATATTACATTGAGTTCAAACTCCAACTAGGTGGAGTTGAGATTGCAAAGGAGCAATAATTACTGAGCAAGGGAAATCATGATCAGATGTATGTCCCCATACATGCAATCTAAACTTTTACGTGCAAATCTAGCTCTAAAAAGATAAAAATGATGACCATGACGATTCTGATTGGGTAGATGGATAAGCAAGGTGACAAAAAGATGAAACTACACTTATTAGGCATGGGGAACACCAAAATATGGTTGCAAATGACCAAAAGGACCTATTTCACATTAATGAGCTACTTGGTGGTATTCATGACATGCTAGATCAAATATGTCATCAAGTCAACTAGAATTAACCATCAAACTTTGCCATGTGGTCCTATAACCTTGAAGTATTTTTCCACCTCATCTAGCTTTCTACTTTATTTTGACCTACACCTTTGCTTTGCTCATAG
Organism: Cupressus sempervirens; assembly: GCA_028749045.1. Taxonomy (NCBI): domain Eukaryota; kingdom Viridiplantae; phylum Streptophyta; class Pinopsida; order Cupressales; family Cupressaceae; genus Cupressus; species Cupressus sempervirens. The sequence continues at coordinate 739,675,423 of CM053793.1, forward strand.
CTTTGCAACTTTTTTTCCTTATCAACTACATAGCCATGCAAAACCACGATGTCCTCATCTTATCCTTATCCCTACTTCACAACATTTTATCACTTAAGCCCTTTGAACATTGCGACCATGCAAACATTACAAAATTAGCCTTCTTGCATTATCACTATGGTTAGGGTCTCACTACCATTTAACCATGCGATGCTGCAATATCTTCATTCTTAACTATGTCGCTCCATTAGAACTACCCAAAAAGAAGCCTACAGAAGCTATACGATGTTGCAAATGCTATTTTGATGACTGCTACCTTTGATTTCATAGCATCATGACTAAAAATGATAACTATGGAATAATCTTTGCAAAGCTACACCTAACCTTCAACTATTCATCATTTCCTTGTTCATGGCCTCAAAAATCAAATTTGTAACTCAAATTTTAACCCAATGAATGAGAAAACAATCCATTTCGGACCATCACCACCCTAACCTTAGGTTAGTCTTAACTCTCTGCAAAGATGTGATGGCCTATCTTTTGACTGCACGGTGTCATTTCACACCATTTTAACTTAGAAGATCTTAACTATCTTTCTACCTACAATGTGATGATAACCATATGGCTTTAATTGCTTCATACCATCGCAACCTTGTAATTGCATTTCTTTTTTAAAGTTAACCCTGTGATGGTGTGCTCGAGGATCTCATTGCTTCACAAACTTAACTTTGGTTTTCCTTTGACCCCATGTGATAGTGCAAACAAATGGGATTGCCACTTCACAGCTTTGACCTTGGGTAACCATTAACTACTTGTGATACAGTGGAAATCGCTAAACCTTAACTGCAGATGAGGCTCTTTGCACCATCACAACCAAATCTCTTAACTCATCATCTAACCATCCAAGAGTGCAAATAAAGTGTTTTTCATAATTGTGATTGTAACCCAGAGCTTTCTTTAACCATGCACAAAGATACAAAGCCTCTTAATTTGATTGCAACTCTTCATTGTTACAATATCACAACTTAAATCATTGAATTTTTTTGATGGATTTGTATCTATTAAATTGGTATGCTTTCATTTGATAACAACTTCCTTCAAAAATGACTGCCCTCTCTAACTCTTGCAATGTTGTGATGAAGAGACTCATATGCACTTGACCCACCAAGACGTGTTCACACATCACTTCCTCACAACTCAAAACTAGAGTTTAGAATTTAACCTTACAAAGCCATGAACTAGCCATTCACAATGTTTCCACCTTGATCCTGGGTTAAACTTGACCACGTGTAAAGATGCAAAAACATATAGATAGACTATTGTGGTTAACTTAACATGGTTGCATCTTGAATCTATTTAAACTTGAAGTGGTTTGCAATCATGCAACACATGGTTAGTCACAACTTCATGACTTCAAAATAGATGCTAACCTTCTAAACTATGAAGCTACACTAGTTATAATCCTGACCATTTCACATCCTCACAACCCATCTCATGGTTAAGCCATTAATTGGAGTGACAAAGCAAAAAAAAGGCCTTCACACGATCACAACTTAAAAGATTCATTCAATGCGAAGGATAAAAGACTTAGGGATATAAAGGAAAGGTCAAATTTTTTTCATATCCCTATTAGGATTACATGATAATTAATGGATAGTCTAATGAATGTGGTCATGGCTAGCATCCTGGATATTAAAATTTTTGGTAGTGGGGTAAAAAATGGCTAACATTTTTGGTGACTCAAAGGGGATGCTTGGCTACTAAGCATGGAATAGTAGACTTAAGAAATGTTAGATTTTGGTGACTGATCAGGAAAGTATCATACATACTTCATAAATTCTTTGGGGACCTATTTTATCAAGATTTTGGGCCGATATGTAATTATTAATTATAACCTTAAAGTGGTAAAAATACTTGTATAAAAAGAGCCTAGGGTTAGGGATTGATATATAGTTGTGATGCAAAATTGGTTCTTGCAGTGGTATTGAGTTGTAAGGGATTACAGATTGTAATCAGGTTGTAATTACTAGATTGTAATAATATCAAACTTTCTGTTTGGTAGAAATAGCCCAGGGATTGGGTGAACCACGTTAAATCTTGGTGTCTTGTATTTTTTTTTTCTGTGTGATCTATTATTTTTTGATATTGGTTATATTTGCATTTAATTGTTATTTTTGTGCATGGTTTAATCCTAACAAGAAATCCATTGGGCTATGGAGTCACAAAAAATGAAACCTTCTCTGCAAATAACTAGAAAAGCTACAACCTCTGCAACTAGAAAATTTCAAAACTTTTCTATCTCATAGAGAAACAACTTGTGCTCATGCAATTCTTAAAAAAGTAGAAAATACCTACTCTACTATGTATAGAAATTTATATAGATAGAAAGTCAAACAAACCCATTGACTGGTTTGTTGAAGTAGTTTCCCTTTCTCACTAGCTGATTCCTTCTTCCATGTGTGTGGGCAACTGAAAAGACCAGCAAGTATGACACACATACTACTGCATGGAACACCTCCTTCCCAATGTTGAAAATAATTAAGCTTCTCTCAATTATTGGGACACCTTGATCCTGAGCATAACATGCTTTCTCTTCCTTGTAGACTTCTCCCTCATGCTTTGGAATGAACATGACTGGGGGAAACTTTCTAATTTTTTGTAGAGCTACATGTCAGATGGGTAATCCTCTTGATGGTATAGTGTTAGAGGAATCATCCTTGGCCACTTGGTTGTGCTTTGCAACCTTTAAATCCTCTTGGCTAGTAGGGACTGACTCTAATGGTACAGCTGGTAGCATGTTTATTTCTTCATCATGTTGCAGTTGCAATAAGTATTCCTCTTCAAACCCATGTGAATCCTTGCAAACAAGGGGCTACACCTCCTACAATTGTACATGCTCTTGTGATGTGGGAGGGAGGGATGGTTGCATTTCTTCTACCTCTAATGTAGCACTCATCATGCTTATCAACTTGTAGTTCTCTCTCACATTGTTCATTTTGTGCAACCAACTTCCTTGTAAGAATTGCTTCATGCTCTTTTTGTTGGGCCTCTATCCTCCTCAGACACTCTACCTCAAATTTCTTTGAAAGATATGCCTCTAGTTTCTACAACCTTATCTCTCCCTCTAGAGTGTTTGATGGTTCTTGAGAAGCAACCAATATCTCTTGAACTTGGGGCAATAGAGGCAAGGCCTCTTCCTTCTCCACCATATCATGGGAGACTTCCTATTGTAGAACTAGGTCTATCTTCTTTTCCTTTTGCACTAGGTCCTCAGGCTTCAACTTAGGCTCAAAAGCCAAATTTTTTTCCTCAAGAGTAGGATTCATTTTATCCTCATTTGTGTCTTTCTCCTCCACCCTTGGCAGAAATTCAAGATCAAGATGAGGAGATGCAGGCTCTTAATCTTTGTGGCAAGGAATAAGGATCTAGGGAGGTTCAATCCTTTTGAAGATAGAAAACTTGTGTTTGGGTGGCTCTTCTTTAGATGGATTTGGCAACATTTCTTATGAGTGATCCTTTGGCTCTTGTGTGTTATTTTGTAAAATAGGAGTGTTACTCTACAAAAAATGAGAAAATTTCTTTCTTGGAGGCTCTTGCATGTTATTTTGAAAGATGGGAGAGCTTCTCAACAAGAAGTGAGAAAATTTTCTTATTGGAGGCTCCGGTGATGCAACAACTTGCATCGTTGAAGCTCTCTACATTTAGACAAGCCCGAGTCTTGCCTCTTCATACTTCTTCATCTATCTTAATTCTTCCTCCCATTCCTACTGCAAATGGAGAATAGCCTCTTGAGCCTCATTGAAAATATCAAATGCCACAAACATTGAGGTGCGAACATCGGGATCATTCTCCCACATCTTCATGTCATCATTTGACTCCTTAAGCCAAGAAGTCATAAGGATCTTAGCATAGGAAAAGTTCCCATAATCTTTTTCTGGGTATGGATTTTCTAGAGTTAAAAAACTTGGAAAACTCAACAAACCCAAATCCCAAAGTATTTAAGGGATCTTGAAGCTCTAAAAGCTTTGATTGGAGGTCTAAGTAATTAAGCTATGGTTGATATAGGGGATGGGAGGGATGCGGAATAACCTCTTCATGGTATGGGGAAAGAAGGGAAGCATCTCTATGAATGGGATCCATGATAAGGCATTTAGGAAAGTAACTTCATAAAAATACTAGGGAAACATAAGGACTGAAAATCATACTAGCACCTAGTCTTTTGAAATCAGTAGATGCATAGAGTCACCATGGTGTTAGATGAATGCTTGCAAAGGCTGATTTCATTGAAAATAACACCCAAATTCTCAATGAATGGACTTCAAAATGACTTCTAGTGGACTTGAGTAGTTGTAGTGTTTGTCCCACTGGGCATGCCAAAAATTGTGGTATGATTGGTGGAGGTTCTAGAAATTGATTTGAATCTTTGCATGTTTATCCCACTAGGCATGCCAAAAAATATTGACACAAAAGTCTGCACCCTTTCTTGAGGTATGACCCTCAAGCAATTTTGTAAAATATAGAATTGACCTCTAAGTGTGGGACTTTTTCTTTGAGGTCGAATCTCCAGAGAAGGTTGACTTCTTTACAATTAGGATGAACCTAACTACTATTTGAATGAAAAGGGAGAAGGAGATGCAGGAAATAAAACTACCTAATCTAATCTAAAGGGGGTGATGCATCTAATTTAATTGGTTGCAAATCTTCTCTTATATGTACAACACATCAATGAAAAACCCAAATACATATATCCTAACTCTATTCTACTCCCAAAGGATTATATGCAAGTATTGAATTGATCAAATGTTGAATGGAAAGACATCTTCACAATACAAAAATCCTCAATAGATTGAACACAACATACAACATTTAGAACTAGGAAAGAAACATTCAAAACAAGGCAAAATACATGCACAAATCATGAATGAAAAGAAGGGGTAAAAAGAGAACTATTTCATTAATGGAAAGCAAGCAGTACAGTTGCAAAGTACAAGGCTACTACAAGTAGACATAACAAAACATAGGAGAACCCTCAAAACATATTTACAACTACATTTTATAGAGTTTAGACATAAATTTGATATTACATTGAGTTCAAACTCCAACAAGTGGAGTTAAGATTGTAGAGGAGAAATAGTTATCGAGCAAAGGAAATCATGATCAGATGCACGTCCCCATATAGGAAATCTAATCTTTTATGTACAAATTTGGCTTTGAAAATACAAAAATGGTAGCCACTACCATTCTGATTGGGTAGATGGATAAGAAAGGTGATAGAAAGATGAAACTACATTTACCTTGCATGGGGAACACCAAAAGATGATTGCAAATGATCAAAATGACCCATTTTCCATTAATGACCGACTTGGTAGTATTCATGACATGCCAAAATAGATATGTCATCAAGTCCTCTGGAATTGACTGTCAAAATTTTCCATGTGGCCCTATAACCTTGAAGTATTTCACCATCTTGCCCAAATTTCTTCTTTATGTTTACCTATGACTTTGCTTCACTCACAGCTTCACAACTTGTTTTCTCTATTAACTAATTAGCCATGCAAAACTATGATGTCCTCATCTTTTCCTTATCATTGCTTTGTAACTTTTTATCACTTAAGCCCTTTGAACATTGTGACCATGGAACATTAAAAAATTATCCTTCTTGCATCATTTCCATGGTTAGGGCCTTATTGCTATTTAACTATGCGATGATGCAATATCTTCATTCTTTACCATGTCACTCCATCAGAACTGCCCAACGAGAAGCCTGCAGAAGATGTGCGATGTCGTGAATGTTGTTTTGATGACTACTGCCTCTAATTTTGTAGCATCATTAATAAAAAATATAATTGCATGAGAATCTTTGTGAAGATGTGCCTAACCTTCAACTGCTCATTATTGTGGTTTCACAATGCACACACCATTTTGCCTAGAAATGGGGACACCTACTTTATTTTTTCTAGCTTTTTGGATCCCTAGTTCAAGATTTGAGTCTTTTTTAGGGTTTTTCCTAGTGTTTTAATCTAATTTGGGTCTCTATTTGAATAACTCAATGTCAAAAACCTTGTTTTGGAGGGAGAAAATCAAATTTACATGCTAAAGTGGCACACTAGCACACCTAGCACACCTCACCAGGTGTGCTAGTGTGCTGATCACTTTGAGAATAGTAACACACCCTTGGAAGAGTGCACACCTAGGCACCCCCATAGATACACACTTGCAAGAGGTGTGCATAGTCCTGGGCCTATAAAGCCTGTGACTCTGCCCCTCTCATTACCTCATTCTCTCCTTTGAGATCCTACTTACCACACCTGCATAGCTTCTGAGGTACACTACTCCACTTGCTCTGCTCTCCCTCACCTACACACAACATGAAATGTCCCTTTTCTGATTTTTGTATGATATTTCCAACCTTTAATCAGATCTTTAATATCAAACAACTAATATCAAAAGATCCTCCAAATTTCTCAAGAAACCCCAAATCGGGTATGCTAGAAATGGTGCCAAAAGCTTCACAGCTTCACCTTTTATTAATAAATATGAAAATGAATTTTTTACAGAAATTTCAGCAGCATAAAAGCCTAAAAAATTAAATTTCCAAATCTATATAGCCTTTACACAGCAGCTCACAAATGTAGGACAAAAACTATGCTCATCGGGCTCCCGAAATTAACACAAAAATGCCCGAAAACACCACAAAAACACTAATAAACTATCTCAGATGTTTAATCACGTCCCAATACATATATTCAGCTCTATTTTAACAGCTTAAAGTATTAAATACAGCAGCAACCAAAACTGATATGAAATGCTCAACTGAAAACACCAAACTCATGCAAAAAACACACCCGAAAACCCATAAATCTACATTGTTCAGCACAAAGGCAAACTCTGTATGAGCATGCACATGGAATGGATTCAAACTCCCGTCCTTAGCCTTCCTAAAAACCTACAAACTCCCATTCTTGGGTCTCCCTAGAAACCTGCAAACTCCCGTTCTTGGGTCTCCTTCTCCACAGGTTTGGCAGCCTCTGAAGAATAACAAAGAAATCAGCAAAATCAAGTTCTCCTGCCTGCCCAAAATGCCTCCAAACCCCTTAAAAGAGGCCATAAACATAACTCACATCCAAGAGAGGTTAATGAAACATATTTTAATAATAATTTCATTTATTAGTCAAACGGTTTCCAAAGATTAACTCCCCTTTTTTCGAAACTTCACTTTCTTGGGCCTGCCTGTCTTAGCAAAGATTATTATTTTTTTATTATTTGAAAAGGGGACATGACAAGTCCTCCCCTCCCCAAACATTGCTTGTCCTCAAGAAATGGCTGAATAATAAACCAATCAATCCACCTGGATCCCAAATGTAGTCATGAACTATACTACTACCAATTAACACAGGCTCCTGCAATATCCTCTGCAATATGACCAAGAGGAATCCATAATCAAACTGACAATTATAGCTCAACCAAACTCCAAAATCACCACCACCATAGTCAAAAACCCATGAGACACAAACTCTTAGAACATCAGAACCCAAGTAAAGTGGACAAATCAAACTGCCAACACAATAAATACCATCAACGCATCCCACTGGCCTATACAAAATGTACAATCCAACTCTGCAAGAATGGTGAATGCTCTCATATGAAACTATACCAAGTATGGAGAATCCACACACTGTACAACTCCTGCAATCAACACAACTCTGTAGATCATCGACCACTGTCTCATAACCATAACTCCCATGCAAGCCTGATGGTGAAAACCCATCACAAGATGAACAACAAGAAATGGAACCCAAACCAAATTTTCCTACCATCAACTCCTCAACACAAGGATCAATTGCTAACTGATGTACATACCCTACTGAAGCATCACTCCAAAACTCTTGCTCTAAGTCATGTATTATCAAGCTATCAACTACAGGACCTATCACCATGTCGTGCCCATCACAACTCTCATCCCGAGGCATCAAACTATTCCATAACTGATGATAAGCACTAGGAACCAAAGTACATCTCTGTATCATAATCTCATTAACATGGTCATCAAAGGTAAATTGATGAGTGTACCTCACAGTGTAATGCCGATAGAATGCGCCAATCTCAGTCAGTGGCTCAAACTATAATCCAGATGAAACTAACTGCAATTGATCATTAACCATGTTGGAATTGACTACTATCTCTGAAGATATCACCAAGGGAGTAGTATTACTAGTAGGAAGCATGCCAACTGTCGACTCACCAACATCACACATGCTCTTTGATACATCTCTAGTCTCTGTGCCATCAGTACTAGAGGCCACCACCATGTCAGGCATACAACAATCTGCTACAAAACCCAACTCAACTGAACCTGACTCTAGTGGGAATGAACCTGATATGCCAATGTTAGTATCAAGGATGGATGCATCCCCATCTCCACTGTCTCTGAAAATCTCGGCCATGGACATCCTCGGATCACCAAACACCATAGCTTGTGACTGTATAGAATCAAGTAAAGACTGTAGCCACTCTAACTCCATGGTCGCCTTAGCCAAATGAAATTGTGACTCCTTGAAAGCCAACTGTGTACTCTCAAGAATCTCAGAAGTCACCTCAAGTTGCTCAGTAAGCTCACTCACCTCATCTTCCTTGGCCAACAATGCATCATATGTTGTACTGCCCCACTCCATAAGATAATCTCTGTCAGCTACCAACTGCATATAATTCTGTCTCAAAATATGAATAGCCTCCCATAAAGAGTGGATCTCTATCAAGGAAAGATAACTGCCTTCCTGCTCATCACTAGTAGGAGAACCCCATCCATAAACTACTAACAACTGACGAGCAGCATCAAAATGCTGGCAAGTGATAGCAATGTCTCGGTCACTAAATCTTAACTGATTAGGCACATGATGGCACTGGCTTGACTGTCTCCTACAAACCTCCTCTGATGCACTGTCTAAAGGAGTATCCTCAAAGTCACTAGTCTCTAGAGTATTACAATCCATACCCTGTGAATTAAATCTAAAGCTCATATCAACATATGGAGTATCAAAAACATTAGCATTGCTGTCCAACTCCTTTGTACCCAAGGAAACTAAGTCTTCAAAACTGCCCACTACATCCTCCTGGATGTCATCAATGCCAATATGATCCTGGGACTCATCTGTACACACTGCCAAATATGAAATATCATCAACACATTCCAGCAAGTATGGTCGACTAGATATGAACAAAGCCCAACACCGGTGTATAAAAACTAATACAAACATCGGATAAGCTCCTGGCACAAGAAAAGACAACACCGTGCAATCTGCTAATCAAATCCATGGTAGCACCCAAACAATCACTGCTACCAAAAAGTGTTAATGATTTACAGTCAACTAAACCCCAAATGCCAATATAAGAATCTCGAGTCCATATCTGTAAACTAGAATTAGCTGGTAACTCAAGAAAAATCCTGACTTGAGTAATATGACCAATACCAACTAACTCCACATACCTGTCATGATGAGATAATGTAGTGACAATACTGTCTTCACACAGCTTCAGCTGGCAGGATAAATCATGTGAAGTACTACTAGCCTCAACCTTATGTGACGAAGCATCTAACTGTGCCTGGTACTCTCTCTCAGAAAAGTCATGAATTCTCAATGTCTGCTCATCTACACCAGGTATCTCACCATCATGCACAACAACATCCTCATAATCATCATCCTTGAGGTCAAATCTATCTATCACTCTTTGACTAAAATCATCAAATGTAGTTACCTGATCATGACCTTGAGTAGTCATTCCATGATACCACCAATCATAGGCTGCATCTTCCAAGTGTAGACTTGCAATTTGAACAACATCACTCTCCTTCATGGGGTTAAGTGTGAAGAAGGTCTGCAATTTTTGTAGCCATGCTCTAGCTGAAATTTTATTTGTTCCATCAAAAGTAGGTGCTATAAACTTGCTTATTTTATTTTTGAGCTCTCTTCCACTTATGTCATGCTCCCTTCTATACTCTTTCTTGGGCATCAAAGTGTTCATCATATCCACATATTCTCTAAAAGGAACTGAACTACGAAAGTCATCATCTAAGCCATTATAAGTAGCTCTTAATGTAATCAAGTTACCTGTAACCTCTTCCATAGGATTAATGGCTGGATTTGGTACTGGTGGCTCATCTGCAGACAAGAAAATAGTTTTGGTTGATTTAGATGGTGTGGATTTCAAATTTCTTGGCTCCTCTGAAGTGCTCCCTTTCTCATTAATAGATGCAACTCCTTGTAGTTTTTCTGTCAATATTCGCAAAGCCTCTCTAGTTTCTGCCAAACTATCCATTGTTTGCTTCTGAGTATTTTGGATGTCTTGGAAAAATTCCTTTGCCATGTCATCTGGATCAGCCATACTTTTCCCTTCCTTGGATTTTTAACTTTTACTTTCAACTGGAGGTTTGATCAAAATTTCTTTATTCTTTTCTCGCTGCAAATATCTTTTTTCTCTTTCACTTAGTTGCATGCAACCATAAATTTTGACATGCAGCTGATTAGAAGCAACATGCAACCACCAAATTCACCAAGAACTAACATGCATATGATTAGAAGTAGAATGCAAACATAAATTTTGACATGCAAGATTTGGGTAGTTATCAAAACTGACATGCAAGATCTAGGTAGTTGTCAAAACTAACATGCAAGATCTGGGTAGTTGTCAAAACTGACATGCAAGATCTGGGTAGTTGTCAAAACTGACATGCAAACTTCTACAACCACCAAATTCACCAAGAACTAACATGAAAATGATTAGAAGTAGAATTTAACCATAAATTTTAATATGCAACTGATTAGAAGAAACATGCAACCATAAATTATGACATGCAAAATCTGGGTAGTTGTCAAAACTGACATGCAAGATCTGGGTAGTTGTCAAAACTGACCTGCAACTTCTACAAACCCTCAGGCTGGCAAGATCATGGCTCTGATACCACTGAAATGTCCCTTTTCTGATTTTTTTATGATATTTCCAACCTTTAATCATATCTTTAAGATCAAACAACTAATATCACAAAGATCCTCCAAATTTCTCAAGAAACCCCAAATCGGGTATGCCAGAAATGGTGCCAAAAGCTTCACAGCTTCACCTATTATTAATAAATATGAAAATGGAATTTTTATAGAAATTTCAGCAGCATAAAAGCCTACAAAATTAAATTTTCAGATCTATATAGCCTTTACACAGCAGCTCACAAATGTAGGACAAAAACTATGCTCATCGGGCTCCCGAAATTAACACAAAAATGCTCGAAAACACCACAAAAACACTAATAAACTATCTCAGAAGTTTAATCATGTCACAATACATATATTCAGCTGTATTTTAACATCTTAAAGTCTGAAATAAAGCAGCAACCAAAACTGATATGAAATGCTCAACTGAAAACACCAAACTCATGCAAAAAACACACCCGAAAACTCATAAATCTACACTGTTCAGCACAAAGACAAACTCTGTATGAGCATGCACATGGAATGGCTTCAAACTCCCATCCTTAGCCTTCCTGGAAACCTGCAAACTCCCATTCTTGGGTCTCCCTGGAAATCTGCAAACTCCCGTTCTTGGGTCTCCTTCTCCACAGGTTTGGCAGCCTCTGAAGAATAACAAAGAAATCAGCAAAGTCAAGTTCTCCTCCCTGCCCGAAATGCCTCCAAACCCCTTAAAAGAGGCCATAACCATAACTCACATCCAAGAGAGGTTAATGAAACATATTTTAATAATAATTTCATTTATTAGTCCAACGGTTTCCAAAGATTAACCCCCCTTTTTCCGAAACTTCACTTTCTTGGGCCTGCCTGTCTTAGCAAAGATTATTATTTTTTTATTATTTGAAAAGGGGACATGACACAACACCACATATTAAATAACTTCTAAGGTAAAGGTGTTCTCCTTTTGAGGTACAAAGGGTGCACACATTTTTCATTAACTAAGCACTAAAACTAAAAACCCAAATTAACACAAGTTTCACCTAGTATAAGGTGCATAGGTATGCACCTTTACTAAGGCTCAAACATCCCTAAGGATAGTAAAGGGTGTGCACTTAGTGCACCCCATGAGGTGTGCTACGTGTGCACCCTTTTCTTTTTACACTTGGCTTACCTTTGTGTTATAAGGGTGCACACCTAGTGCACCCACTAGGTGTACACCCTTTGTATTGAGGTTTTGGTGTAGGGAGGTGCAATAGATTTTTAGGTGTTTTTAACAAGTTTGTGTAGGATTAATGTTTCTGGGTTATATTCTTTAGTAATTAGAGTTTATGTATGTTAATTTTTCTTCAGGTTTGTATAGATTCAATGGCTTCCTCCTCATCCTCCCTCACTATAAAGATGGCCCCAAAACTAATAGTCTTTAAATTGCAAGGTGTTCTAGCAAAATCATGCTTCCAAGATGAATATTCAAAAATCTAGGACACTAAACTTGGCCATATTGATTGGAATGCCTTCCTAGTTTTATGAAACAAACCAATCAAGAGGTCTCCAATGATATCTTCTCTTATCAGATCAGGGCTAGTCAACATAGAGTCACACCTGGTATCAATACAATCTTTAGAATTGATCATAGCATTGGTAGAGAACTATGTCTAAGAAGAAAGGGTTGTGAAAAGTAAAACTAGAGAGATCATGCTAGATCTGAGACCTAAGAATATAGAGAAGGCATTCCATCTTTTGAGAGTAGATCAATATATCAGATTAGCATATCATCAGGAAAAAAGGTGGTATAGAGAACATGGAGAGGAAGCATCAGAAATCATCCAATCCTCATATGTCATTGGTAAAACTCCTCTTGGAGACAAAGTAGACAAAGTAGACATGACAAGGGGCTGTATAAAAGATGATATAGGATATTCTATAATACCTTTGAGAAGAATCATGGGGTTACCGAAATTAGGACACTTGAATATATGGATGGTAAACTTCATTGAGACCAACATAACAACAAAGATGCCGATTGATTGAGCTTCAATTCTTAGTGAGAATTTGGATGAGCAACTGGTGGTGGTCAGGAACAATCAAAAGTTCAATATGGCATCCTATTTGGTGTACTTGTTAGCTGTAATAGCAACAAACTATCTAGGATTGTTCAAAAAGGGAAACATTCAAGATTCAAATGCATGGCCTTATGTGGTATACCCCTAGTTGGTAAAGAAAAAGCTTTTAGAGCATAGTAAGGAGTATAGAATAGTGAATGATGACTTTATTTTCATAATTATTTGATTCATTGAGGGGGATTATGCAAAAAGGATGTGAGATGAGACATTGACAAAGATTACAAAAATAAACACCTACTACATCTTATTATTTGAGGGTAGCAAGTACAATCATCAATCCCAAGAAGCTCCCTAGGTATCTGTGTGAGAGACTCATATTGTTGGAGAGTGCATCACAACTCTTGTCTGCATATGAGAGAGTAAGGAAGCAAACACAAGAAAACTTGGGTATGGCCCATCACTATAGGACCATTTAGTGTTATAGGAAAATAGGATATTGTGACTTTTGAGTCTAAGTGGAATCAATATCCCTTGAAGGAATATAACTCTCCTCATCCCTATTTTGATAACATTGGTAGAGTCTAGTACTTGGTAGGAAAATAGTACCAACATGAAGATGCCATAGAGGACCATTGGATGAATGTAGTGGATGACTACAAAATATGAATAAGGGATTATTGTAGGATGACTCTCTATTTGACAGGCAGTGCCTTGAAGATAAAGGTCCCTTTAAAGATAGTACAAAAAGATATTGAAGAGGTACTAGATCCATTGTACAATAGAAATAAGATATTTGATTGACCTATCATGAATGCAAAGATTGATGAAGAGGAAAATTCAAATATTAATCATAGGGTGAAGCATGACATCCAATTGACCAAGGATTAGATCAAAAGACCATTCAAGCTACATTCAATTCCTCAAAATGTAGTATTCCAAGCTACAACCCACCTAGTGAAAGGTAGAGGAGCAAAGGTGATAGTGCCCACTTTAGTAGATTAGTCCCTGATGAAGCCAAAAATAGTGCACCAACTTGATAGAGAAGTTGGATACTTTAGGTCTCATAAGGGTAAAGGAAAGAGGAAAAGAATTCCCCCCCAACAAGCCAAGCCTGTAGAAAAGGCAACTCAAGCACCACAATTACAAGGGGTAGAGAATGTAAAAAGGGCAAAAAGTGTAGAAGTTATCCAGACTCAAGATAATCCTCAAGTACCACCACCAAAACAAGGCTAAGGAGTTGAAATAGAAACACAAGAAGTTTCTCCACTTGGACAGAGGTAGAAGCCTCCCAATTGGCTACCAAGAGAAGAAAGATAAAAAATCTAGTTAAAAGGAGACAAAAGGTAATAAGAAAGGTTATTCCTTTTCCATCAATTCCAAAAGTTATTCTAGAAGAAGAAGAAGCAAATGATGAAGATGAAGAAGATAACCTTCCCTTGAGTTAGAGGACTCATCTTGCTAGGGATATAGAGTTAGAATGTAGAAGAAGCTCCACTATTACTCCACCATCCATTCCTATACAACCTATTCAGTCTACAACTTTGAAGGATGAGTTGCAATAATGGATTGATGAGCAAGAAGATGAAGGGGCTGGTGTCTTTCATATGTCAGATTTTGATTTCATCTAGTAGGCACTGAGTTGGTAGGCGATACAAAAAGGGATACTCCAACAAATCAGTCTCCACAAGAGGATTGAAGTCAATTTTTTCCTTAATCACAAGGACCCAAGAGTGTTCCACCATATCAAATAAAGATTTATCTTACTTGGATAAAGGTTTAGCTACTCCTCTCCCTCTGGGTAATGAACAATAGGTCCAAGCTGAATAGGAAGAAGATCCACAATAAATACCCACCAATGAAGTGTCAGAGGAAGGGAAAATATATGAAGAACCTCAACAAACTTCCCAAGATATAGAGGTGAGGATTGTGGACTCGACAGGGACAAAGATGCATGATGTGGATCTCTCACAAAAGGAGAAGACTCTAGAGAGGAGTGATAAGGGAAAAAGCCTAGCAGAAAAAACTCCTTCTTCTTCTAAAGGTAAATCTCTAAGGGTAAGTACTCCAAGATGGTTGAGGAAAGAAGTGATGGTTAGAAAAAAAAAGGCAGTAGTATTCTATTGAGGAAGAGGGAATGGGAGAATTAATTGAAGCTCTTAAGAAGCCCGAGCCACCTGTAGGTGATGCACAAACCATGGCCTTTGTTACAAGTGATCCAAATTAGGACTTGTTCACCCATGTTGCTATTTCTCCTTCACATACATTTATTGAAGACTTTACTCCAAAAGATTACCAAATTAGGGAGGTTGTGTTTGAAAAACCCATTATGGATACTGCCAAATTAATGGCTACAATGAGAATCAAAGAAGTGTTTAGGCACTTAGAATAGGATGAGTCTGAATTGATGACCCTTTGGTGGTAGAATGAAATCCTAAGGGTATAACTAAATGAAGTAGTTGGTCCATTGGATATTGAAAATCCCAAGGAGACTCTAAATGTGACACTTGAGAAGAGGAATAAGGAGACTATACAACTTGATCCATTTTTGAAGGCTTGTCAGAAATAGCAGGAAAGTTTTGAAGAGAAAGGTTTGTAGATCATACAAGGAAATCTTAAATTTCTACACCATATGAAAAATAATGCAAATAAGCTATTTTCTATATTGAACCAAATTTTGGGTTAATGGATCAAGTACATACTTGGGGCAAAGACTTGCAAGCGTTATAGTCAATAAAGGGTCAAAGTTATTAGATGTTGATGGATGTATATATAGCAGATGCATTAGATAAAATAGATGATTGGATAGAGAAGATTGTGGATGGAAATAAAGTAATGGAAACATTACACGTGAATATTCAAAAGCTTAAGGATCAAACCCAAGAGCAAATTTTGGAGGTAGAGAGACATTACAATGATGCTTCTTTAACATTTTTAAAGATGATTCAAGGAATAAATTGATGACTGTAGAAGCAGTTGTTGAATAATTTTGGAAGACTTTTGAAGAAGCTTCCAATGATGATGACATTAGATAGCCATTTTAGACTGAAGGGGCATTGCTAGATTTGGATGTGAAATTGGGAGATTTTACAAAGACCCCCATCAAGGTGGGAAACTATAGGCAAAAAGTGAAGAACAAATATGAATCTTTAGATTTTCTAGATGCAACCCAAGTCACTAAGATTATAGAAAAATTCAAGATAAAATACCCAGACATAGCTTTGGTATGAAGGGGAACAAAACCCAAAAGTTAGAATTTTAGTTTTGACACTTGGTAAAATTTTGCATTTTTTGGACCTGCTTCTGAGGTGTGCAAGCTTCCAAGCTTCCAAGTTGTGCTACATGCATTACTTCTGAGGTGCACTTCTTTTGAGGTGTCCCAAAAGTATTTGAAGAAGTCAGAGGTGTGTTGATAGTTAACAACTAGTTCCAAATCTAGAACTTTCCATTCACTAGAAATGCATTATGATGATAGATTAACTCCTACAAATATCTAGTAAAGGTTGAACTTCTATTTTTGGCACCTCCAAAGACTCCTATATCATCTAATAGCTTTCTTCTTCTTATTTTCTCATGATTTCTTTGTTTTAAGATATGTAAAGGCTCATGCACCCATTAAATGATATAAACAAGGGCAGAGTCCTACTTAGTACTAGTTAGAGAGTCAATTTGTATATAAATAGATTTGTTTAATTAGTTTAGAAATATATTTTTGCGTAAAGAGATCTCTTACTCTCAACACAAATTGAGGAGAAGATTTCTTATAAATTCAGGAATGTAATATGTATTCCAAGCTATTATTTTGATGCAATAATATATACTATTGGTGCTCTCATTTAGTGTAGTTATTCTTTCCTAAATGTGTTATATTTTGTGAATGTATGTTCATGGAATGTAATGGAGCCAATAGTTTTATTGATTTATTTTGATTGAGTGATATTTTAATTCTAGTGTTTGCTAAGAGTTTTCAGATTCTACTAATATACTTAGTTTGAGAAGAGATCACCTAATTGTTCATGCATAGCTTTTTGTCTCACATGAATACACTTTCTGTGGCCTTGCGATTTGATGAAAAGTGAAACATATTACAATTACTAAATTCCCATCGATGATTACATCAATGGATTTGAGGAAGCTCTACTCCTATTTTCATTGGTTACCTATCGATCTTTCCAAAGGCTTAATTTGTTGACGTGTTGTTTCCATAGCATATGCCTCATTAGGGATTTACTTTTTGAGTCATTTTCTTAAACTTCTTGTTACCCTATCTTCATTATTTGATTCTACAAACACTTGGTTAAATTAGGAATTCATATAGTTGCATTGTTAGATTGCATTCTTTAAAAAAATATAAAATACAAAAATATATTTCATTTTGTGTGGTTTTTTCTTTTGAGATAGTAAGTAGATTCAAAGTCTTATCCAAAGTCACTCAGAATGAGAAAAGGCCTCCCTGTGAACAAATACATTTATCTTCAACTGAGCGAATTCTAGTAGGTCAAAAGATCACCCAGAACCTTGGAGTTGATCCCAGATCGACTTTTCAAGAGAGGAGTTTGGAAGGATTCCTACTATTAAGCATCATGCGAAATGATAGCTCAACACTCATCATTTCCTTGTTTTTAGCCTCACATCTTAAAATTATAAATTATCTTTTAATCCAGCAAACAAGCAAACAATGCATTTCACACCATTCACCACCTTGACCTCAGGTTAGTCTTAACTCTCTGTGAAGATGAGATGGCCTATCTTTTGTCTGCATGGTGTCGCACTATTGTAGCTTAGGATATCTTAACTATTTTTCTATATGCAATGTCATGATAACCATCTGGCTTTAACTACTTCATGCTATCATGCAATTGCATTTCTTCCTTGATGTTAACCCTGCGATGGTGTAGTTAAGGATCTCACTACTTTGCAGCCTTAACTCTGGTTTTCCTTTGACCCAATGTGATAGTGTGAACAAAGGGGATTGCCACTTCGCAGCTCTAACCTAGGGTAATCGTTAACTCCTTGTGATGCAACAAAAACCACTGAACCTTAATAGAAGATGAGGCTCTTTGCACTATCACAACCCAACCTCTTAACTCATCATCTAACCATATGAGAGTCTGAAAAAAGCATTTCACATCATCATTACCTAATCTAGAGTTTTCCTTAACCATGCATGAAGATGTAAATCCTCTTAGTTTGACTACAACTCTTCATTGTCATAGCATCACAACTAAAATCACTAAAGTTTTTCGATGGAGTTATATTAATTTAATTGATTTGCTTTCATTTGGTGAACAACTTCCTTTGAAACTGACTGTCCCCTCTGACACTTGTGAAGATGTGATGAAGAGGCTCATATGCACCTAGCCCACCAAGACACGTGTTCACATGTTGCTTCCTTGCAACTCAAAACTAGAATTTAGCATTTAACCCTATGAAGCCATGAACAAGCCATTCGCAATGTCACCACCTTGATCTTGGGTTAAACTTGACCAAATGCAAAGATGCAAAAACAAATAGATAGACTATTGTTGTTAACTTTGCACAATCACAACTTGAATCTATTTAAACTTGAAGGGGCCAGTGATCAGGTGATGTATTGTTAGTCACAACTTCATGACTTGAAACTGGATGCTAGCTTTCTAAATTATGAAGTTGCACTAATTGTACTCCTGATCGTTTCACATCCTTGCAACCCATCTCATGGTTAAGCCATAAACTAAAGAAACAACGAAAAAAATGCCTTCAAATAAAAGAATTATGGATATAAAGGAAAAGTCAAAGTTTTTTCATACCCATATTAGGTTTGCATGACAATTAATGGATAGTTTAATGAACATGGTCATCGTTGTCACCCTGAATATTCAAATTTTTTGAAGGGGGGTAATAATGGCTAACAAGAACCTAGAGAAAGGTTGAGTTATTTGGTATATAAAAGGAGCACTAAGACCAAGTAATACATTGATATGATAGTGTATTATTTATCTACTTAAAGTCTATAATGAAAGATTACTTAAGAAAAGACTGGAATAAGATCAAGTAAGAAAAGTGTCCGCCAAGCCTTGTTGAGCAAATAGTGCAAGCCAAGTAGAAAATCAATAGGTGTCAAGCAAAGAAGAAAAATAATGGAAGCCAAGTGAAAGTTAGTATATATTGAGTAAATTTTATTGAGCATCAGTAAACCTTAGTGTTTGCTGAGTGAACTAGTGTTGGCCAAGTGATAGAATAGTTTAGATGCCAAGTGACAACAATCAATGTTAAATCAAAGATTTGATGAATCTAAGCTAACTAATTTGATTTCTTGAATTATGTGAGGAATGTCAAAGATTTCTATGATGAGATGGTGGCATAGAATTCAAGATAAACCATTTTGAGGTGAATTCAAGGAAGATTGTAGAGGAAGTTTCTAGAGAAACAAAAATGGACAAGTGGGTAGATTCAATGAATCTTACCTAACCCTAAAATGGATGATTGTGGTTAAGAGAAAAAAGATCTAAATTCTCTATTTATAGAGATAGTTTTCCAAAAGAAAAGGTTGTCATGTTAAAAAACCTAAGGAAGACAAGAAGTCTAGGGTGTTGCTTCATCTAGTGGCCGAACAAAAGAGACTATAGTTGGCATACAAAGAAAGAAGGCTTAAGGGGATGAATGCTTGAAGGGTGAATAGGATATCAGAGATGAAGAGTATGAATTCCAAGGAGAATGGAAGACTAAACTAGAGATCTGTAATCTTCAAGTCACTAGTAAGTTTTTATTACATCAAGTCCTATTGTTGCTTTCTAATAACTATACTAGTGTGGGTAAAATCCTTTGGAATAAGGTTGACCTAACAGTCATTTGTAAATCCTTTAACTGGGTGACATTGTAATGGAATGTGAATGTGCTAATGGTATTTCATGTTTACATTTTTGTAAAGTTATTTTGACCTAGGATAGTATCTTACTAAGTTAAGGTATTGTATGATTTAATGGATGCATGCATGTTATGGTTTTATGAATATGGATTTGTTAAGCACTGAATTTTTTAATTTGTACATATAAACCTTAGATAATTGATTCACCCCCCTCTTAGTTATTTTAAAGAATTCAAACACACATGAACATTAATAAAACATAATTAAAATATCGAGACATAAACATCAGTCATTATCAAATAAGTTACATAAATAAGAACCATTTCTTTTTTTTCTTTTTCTTTTACTCATCCTTCCCTATATTGTTGTAGAGGCATATCCATGTCATCATTAACATTTATTCTCACCCTAGACATGATCTCACTATTCTTTACAAAGGTGGGTCCTCTACAATGATAAATAAAAGGGTTAAATTTTAAAAAATTGAGACTTTAAAGAGTTTAAAGAACATAAGTGTAGCACTCTTTACTTTGTCCATCCATATGATCTTTCCCAATGGATTGAACCTCAACATGCTCATTAGGAACAACCTCTACATCCCATACAACGTCAATACAAGATATTTTCTGAATCCCAACACATATTATAGTTAAATTTGTATTAATACACCAAATTCAATTCAAAATATTTACTTGATTAATAATTTAGAAATCAAAATTCAAATAGAAAATATATACCTTGGGTACTACAATGCACATTTGAATTAACACTGCCATGATGCTCGAATGATGTATCACGATTGATAGGCTGCAATCTAATGTGAATAATTAGTGCATTTATCAACAATATATCCATATAAATACAAGACAAATATTAAGAAATGTTAATCATTCATTTTAATACATATAAATATATTCACTTGAAAGTTTTAAATAAATATATAATCATTATTTTCTTACTTAAAAAAATATAACGACTTAGATTTTTGAGAAATGTTAATAATTCATTTTAATACATATAAATAAATTTTCTTTAAAGTTTTAATTAAATATATAATCATTGTTTCCTTACTTTAAAAAATATAATGACTTATATTTTTGGAACTTAGTATCAAATACATCTATTGCTAAAGTATTCAATTTGAAATTAAAATCAATTGACTTATTTACCTAATTGATAGATCTGGTAGAAGAACCTCGTGCACTCATTGCTTGGAGTCATTCAGCCATGACTATATAGCCTCGTTTGTAGGCTATTTTCTTGTCCTCTTTAGAAGTTGTTTTAACTCCAATGCCTACATTTTTGCTTAGTATTATAAATTTTTGTAGTCAATTTCATCAAGACCAATTTTTTTACAATTTATAAATGTTTTCATATGGCTTTTCATTTACTTATACTTACAATTCATGCAACAAGTTTTGAATATCCACCCGAGTCAAACTTGTGCTGCCTGTGCTTTTGTTTTCTTGCTTCAATTGCCTTTGATGTGTTAGGCAACCTAGGTGAAGTTTGAAATATTTTAGATCACAAACTATTAAGAGTAATTACTACATAATTTTATTTTTAATATTATGACATACCTTCTTTCCTTAGGTGGTACTATTTCTCCACCATGTCTTGAACTTTTCTTTGTGGCATCCTTTTAAGATTCTCCCACTCAATAATAGGAATATGGGGGGGAGGGGTGCTCATAATAAGGGTTGCATTCCATTTGGGTCCTATAGTTGTACCTAATATACTTCAAAGCTTGGCCCACTTTCTCAAGGAGCCAATGTTTTTGAAAGACATTAGGTCCAAAAAGTGTTGTCATAGCATCAATGAGTTTATCTTTTAACTCTTTAGTTTGTAAATTCCAACTTTTAAGAAAAAAGAAAAAAATTGTTAGATTCATAAATGAATTGAAGCTATCTTTTTATTTACTTGAAGAAATGGATCAAAGGAAATCTAATCTAACAATGAAATCAAAATATGATACCCTATGCATTGGTCAGCCCAAATATGCACAAACATTCATCATTAAGATTTTCATAAAATAGATTATTCCCTACAAAATAATAATGGGATCAGTATTTATTGCAAGGGACTGCACAAGAGGTTATTGCATTTGATTATAAGTATAAGATTGTATATTAAAAGAAAGGATCAATCTTTAAAGTACCTAGAAGTTGGGCTACTTGTAGGGGAAGTCCATATTCATTGCTCACAAGAAATTGATCATAATTCTTTATTGTTCCCATACATCTAACATAGGTACATCTAGGAATGTCCTCATTGCCTCCTGCTAAAAATGAATCCAATATTACAAAATGCCCCCTAAGAAATAATAGTTCAAGTGAAATAGACACATGAAAAATAAGAGAGAAAAAGAGGAATCTACTTACCAATAGGTGTTTCCATCACATTTGTGGCCATGCTATGTGTTGTCAACATTGCAATTGACATTACCTCTATAGTTTTTTCCCTTGTAGCAAGCAATGTATTGAACATAGGAACAATGCTAGGTGCTGAAAAATAAGATTGCTAGAGCATAAAAACACAAGATTGTTAGAGCTATTAAAAAAATATCGTTCAAGAAAAACACAAGTGTAGGATAGAACATGTGATGTACTTTAACCACCTAAAGTATTCACATCTGGGACATGAACTTTTAATCTATTATACATCCTGTGTAAAAATAACACATGCATTATATTAAATGACAAAAATAAATGAGTATACTATAACAACCATTATTGTAACTTTTGTTATAATCAAAAACTACATTAATACTTACTATATAAGTCTAAACTAGGTGCATCAGCTCATCCTCTCTCATCTGTAGTTGAGAATTATGAGGTTGAATTGATGCCAACTGAGTTAACTCTCTTGGTAGTACAAAAATGACCTTTTGTAGTGCAGCCATAGGATCAACGACTGAAACAAAATCAATAATGAATAAATCCTACTCATCCTACAACTCCTCCTAGACTACTTGTTCCTTTCCCTTTTCTTGATCAACACTCATTTGTGAGAAAAATAATATTAGCACATTATTTAAAATTAATATAAAATAGTAGCAAAGAATTAAACATAATAAAAAATATGCATTAACATATTTCTTGTATCTAATTTGTACAATAACAATGAGTTTTACCTGTCAGGAAGAAGAAGTCCCATGAGAACCATCATCGCTGTGTGTATCGTGTGACTATTGATCCATACTATAACCATGTATTTAAAAAAAAATATTGAGACATGTTAAAACACGTGTTATTATTCTAAGTTAGCAATTTTTTTAAAAAAAATTAATGATCTGTTGGATCCATTGATTGGAGTTGATTTTAAATGTTCATAGTACATACCACCTTGCCCATGATAGTGGCTTTGTTTGCATCTATGTGATTCAAATTGTAATAATTAAGAATCTCTTTGCCTCCACATATTAATTTTATCATACATACAAATACATCATTTCCCTCATGCACCTCAAATATGCAATTGGGTCACTACTTAGTTGATGCACGTCAAGTACCATTTATAAAACCTGTAATATTCCCTAATGCTTTTGGATTTCCATCAATGTATATTGCTACTATTTTACTTTGTTCACTAGCTTTTTGTTATATATAATTTGTCATGAGTGCATACCGATGCATACTTCTTTTTATATCTAACAATCTGCATCCAACTACTATAATCATAGTAAGGTTCAACATACTCCATCAATTCAACAACCTTGTTGTAAGAGACCTTTATGCCATCCATGGAAAATATTCCCAAACCATGTGATGAGGATGGTGCTATGTGATATATCCTCTCTCTAACACAAAAATTAGTTTTTATTGCAAGAAGTTCATCGGAGACCCATTGTTTTAGTAGATGTTTATACCTAAAGGGCACATCAAAGCCACCTTCACTCTCATCATCATAAGAACATGCCCTCCTTGAGCAAGGAAAAATTTCATGCACTTATTGAATTTATTTCTAATATTTTGACCCTGAGTCAATCTCCTTGATTTAGACATACTAAATGTTGCACTTTCTTCTTCCATTCTTACATTTTCTTCACTCAAGGAAGACAAATCTAAAAAATACCTATTCCTTGGTACTCATACTCTAGGAAATAAGAGAGATAGGTGGAAATGAGAGAGATATTTTACAAATGGTAAAAGACAAAAATATCTATGGGGTGTATTGACTTATACCTGATGATCCACGAGATTGTGTGGGATGCTTGTGAAAGGGCTTCAAGTTTTTGCATATGTAAATTGATTTTCTTATGTTAGCTAAAAAATCCATGATACATATACTCAAAATTACATAGAACATTAGAAACACATATGAATTATAAACATTAAAAGGTACATCAAAAGTTAATCAAATTAATCATTGATCTATCAAGAAATTAACATTGAATAACATAGGTATTGATCACATAACTGCACATTTCATTCATGTCATTAATAATCAAACCTCCCTTTAATGTTATCTAATCAAACCCCCCATCATTGATATTATTCTTCATCCATCTCACCATTAGGATCAATGTCATCATCAACATCATCACCACCACTATCGTGGTCATCGTCATTGTCGTCATCATCATGATCATGATCATCATTCTGATCAGTAGAAAAGTCATTTGCATCAGGTGCATCATCAACTAACTCTCGATCATGATCCACTTCTTCCTCTTTGTCAATATCTTCTTCTATCACATTATACTTTATCAACCTTCCTCTTGGATCATGTCTAACAATAAATTACCAACCCAGTTTATGTGGAACCTTTGAGTAAAATACTTGCTCACATTGGCTTGGAAGAACATAGGGCTCATCCCCAACTGGCTCATAAATCCTTGTATTAATCATTAGAAATCTATTCTCATGCTCAATAATAGTTCTACTAGGATAATTTTGATCAAGTCATACTTTATACCATTTGATGATGAAGAGAACTAATTTGAAGGAATTAAAGTCACAGTCAAGTATATCAACCAAAATCTCATAGTATCAATTTTGAGACTCTCATGGATGTAAGTCATTTCTAGAAGAAATAATGGTAACCTGGAAGACTACACTTATCCCAGAATCACAAGTTCTCTTCATGTCATCCAACTTTTTGATGCAAAATTTATAAGCATTGCATAACATATCCTTGTGGTGTTTCACCTACAATAATGTTAGAAATGCTTTAGAATAATTGAGAGGGGTGGGGGGGTGAATCGGTTATTCAAGGTCCAAATGTCCAATTCAAACTTTTTCATCAAGTAAAGTGAGCCTATTAAACTATTCATTCATCCAAGCTTAAAATTTTATACTTAGCAAATTACTGTAAATCAACATGCAAGCATAACA
The DNA here is from genome assembly GCA_028749045.1 of Cupressus sempervirens. Lineage (NCBI taxonomy): Eukaryota > Viridiplantae > Streptophyta > Pinopsida > Cupressales > Cupressaceae > Cupressus > Cupressus sempervirens. Next base: position 739,700,597 of record CM053793.1, read on the forward strand.
CATGAAAGATCAACACATAACACACTAATTTATGTGGAAACCCAATTTGGAAAAAACCAGCAATAACATGCTACTCAATTCTCACTCTTCTGAAGTGATGCCCTTGAAAGGCCTACCCTATTAAAGGCGACAACATCACACTGTTAAATGTGACCTAGTTAAAGGATTTAACCACCATGCTAGAAGTGGGCCTGGTAAGAGCACTTTAGAACATTCACTTGGAATGTCACCCTGTTAAAAGATTTACAAATGGCTATTAGACCAACCTAAGTCCATAGGATTTTTACCCTAACTGATACAATTGCTAGAGAGTAATAATAAGAGGTTTTGACCTGATTACAACATATAACTTATCTTGCAGATTTTAGATCACTCTTCAGCTCACAACATTGCCTAGCTTTTAGTCTCTGCAGCTTTGACAGCTTGTCCTCCTTTCAAGTTTTGTCTCCTTAAGTCTCCATGATCGATATACCAGTGCAATCCTCTCTTTCTAAACATTTATTGAAGTAGATTCTTACTGCTCTATTCTTCCTTCTCCTTGATGTCTTCTCCTTCACACCCTTCAACTACTTTAAAATTTTGGTAGACCAGAAACTCTTACTTCTTGGTCTATGACTCCTTAAATAGAAGTCTAGAATTTCTTTTCTCACTTGATTCTTCCCTCCTATAATTTTATTTTTAATGGATTAGGTAGGATTCATTGAATCTAACCAACATCTTGTTCCTTCTAGAAAAATCTTCAAGAATTCTCTTGAATTCACTCAAAAATGGTTTCCATAAAATTTTGTGCTTCCAACTCATCATCCTAGCTTATCCTCCAATTGGTTCACAAAATTCAAGTTAACAAACTTGTTGGCTTAGATTTGGTGAATCTTTGACTTTTGCACTAATACAATAGCTTAGCACTGTTAAAATTTTGGTGCTCGGCACATACTGTGTTACTCAGCACCAACTATGTTTTACTGATGCTCGACACCTACTATGGATTCACTTGGCATCCACTAAGATTTTCTAATGCTTGGCACTTGTTATTTTGCTCGACACTTGAACATGCTTGGCTCCTTCTTTATCACTTGACACATGCTAGATTTTTCATTTTCTTGGCTCTAACTGAAAAATTTGCTCAGCTCCAACTAGCTTTCTCAACACTCACTAATGAACTTTGTTAAGCTTTGTAGTCAACCTTGTTCCAACTTATTTCTCTAGTGTTTCTATGTATGGACAACCTCTATATCTTCAAGTATATTATCAATACATCATTTTATCATTGTCTTAACTAATCCTTACACTTCATTACAAAACCATAACTCAACCTTTCCCTTAGGTTCTTTTGTTACATATTGCTGATTAAATCCTCTTCATTAATCAACTAAGTGATAGTACTTGAATCTTATAAGCAATTTTCATTCGAGCAAATAGCAGGTTTGACATCAATGGCAAAAAAATGATTGAAAACCATTCTTTATCGACAATCTCCCTCTTTGCAATCAATCTTATTCTTGCAATGATCTTTTCAATAAGATTTTCAACAATATCTCTCTTTAGCATTGACGGCAAACCAAACTGAGCAACCATCAAACCAAACTATTCAACCAAGTTATCAAAATGCTAACTAGGTTAGAACATTAAGTCAAATACCAAAAAGAAATATGTGATATCATTAGTTTTCACATCTCCCTTTCTGATATGCTATCCTAATTATTTTACTTTTGCTTCTCCCTCTTAGTTGTTGTATCCTTTTTCTTTCCTTTATGCTATGTTTTCCTAAACATATTTTTTCTCCCTCATTTCAGTGCCTTACCACTGTTCACTTTGATCTTTTAGATTTGACATTCTATTTCTTGCTACTTCTCCCTTTATCCAATAGAATGTTGTTGATTAGTTTCTTGCTACTTCTTCCTCAACTGTCTTGTCACTTCTCCCTCAACTATTGATCAATTTTATGTTACTTCTCTCTCTCTCTCTCTTTGAAAACAATGTCAAAGAAATATTATCTCAGCATCTTAACATGCTATTGTAGCATATGCAAGTACTCCAATTTCTCCCTTTGTCACCTTGCTTGTGACTAATTTGGAACTTCAACACTTTAATTACTTCAAGAAAAATCCTGAAGTAAGTATCCTCTGCATCAATGTAATATTTCAACAATCAACTCATTTGATGCAAGGCAATCTTTGTTGTTATTTAAGTAGCCTTGGCTAGGGGTATCACCCCTAACTTACCTCTAAGATACTCAAAAGCATCTTTAGGTAATGCTTTTGTGAACATTTCAGCAATCTGTTCTTTTGAATTGACATATTCCATCCTTGTTTGTCTTCCACCAGTTCTCTTAAATAGTGATACTTAATTGCAATATGTTTTGTTTTAGCATGCATCATAGGATTCTTTGATATATTGATGGAACTTGTGTTATTACAATAGAGTATCACAAGTTTAGCTACTTCTTCCTTCATACCTTGCAACAAATGTTTGATCCATTCAATATTAGTGCAATTTATAGCAGCTACAACATATTCAGCTTCTACTATGGATTGTGAGATACAACTTTGCTTTTTTCTGGTCCAAGTAATCAATCTCTTCTATAAGAAAAGTGCTCCTTCACTGGTTCTTTTTCTGTCATCAATATTACCTCCCCAATCTACATCAGTGTAGGATCTCAACTCAAACCTTTAACTCCTCTTGTAGTATAAACCAAAGTCATCAGTTCCTTTTAAGTACCTCAGTATTCTCTTTACTACCATTAGATGATTCTCTCTTGGATTTGCAAAAAATCTTGCCACCATTCCAACTACTAATGCAATGTCTAGTCTACTCTGCACAAGATATTGCAACTTTCCAATCATTGATCTATACATTTTCTTATTCACTTCAACTAACTCATCATTCTTAGATAGCTTATGTCCTATTACCATTGGTGTGCTAACTAGTTTTGAGTCTTCTAATCCAAATATCTTGAGTATCTCCTTGATATATTTTGATTGGATCATAAATATGCCATGCTTTAGTTGATGCACTTGCAATCCAATAAAGAATTTGATTTATCCAAACATTGACATCTCAAACTCATGTTTCATTTGATCAGCAAAATCTTTGCATAGAGCATATTTTCCTCCAAATATTATATCATCAACAAAGACTTCAAATATTTACCTTTTTCTGCTTTGATATATAGGTTGCTGTTGTTATCTGTCCTCTCAAATCCTATCTTCACAAGGTATTTTTGTAGTCTCTCATACCATGCTCTAGGTCCTTGCTTTAAACCATAGAGTGCCTTATGTAGTTTACAAACCATATCCTTGTTGTTGTCATCAACAATCCCTGTGGTTGTTTTATGTAGACTTCCTCTTCTAGTATACCATTCAGAAAAGTAGACTTTACATTCATCTGATAGAATTTGAAACCTTTATAGGCAACATATGCAAGTAGTGTTCTTACTCCTTACATCCTTGCAACAAGGGAAAATATTTCCCTATAATCAAGTCCTTCTACTTGTGCATAGCCTTTACAAACTATTCAGGATTTGTTTCTTGTTATCTTACCATTCTCATCAAATTTTTTCCTAAACATCCATTTTGTACCAATTACATTCTTATTAGCTAGTCCAGGAACTAGGGTCTAGGTTTTGTTCTTTTTAATCTTGTCTATCTCTTCTTCCATAGCTTTATGCTAATTATCATCTTGTAGTGCATCTTTTGCTATTTTGGGCTCAATCTTGCTTAGTAGACATGATTCATTCCTTAGTCTATTCCTTGTCATTGGTCTAACATCCTTGTCATCAATGATTTGTTCTGTAGGGTGATATCTTCTCACATACTTGGCTAATCTTGGTTTTTTCCTTCTTTTCATGTTTAGTTCTTTAGCTTTAGAGTCACTTTGCCCATCACTGTCTGGTATTTTATTATCTCTCCCACGTGTACTATTTTTAGAATCAGAATGTACATTATCTTCATTTTGCAACTCAACTTCTAAATGCAGCTCAACATTCACTGGCTGTGACTCCACTGATACTAAGATTTTTTGTTGAATCCCAACTTGATTGGTAGCATCATCTTCAGTTGGTATTCCTTCATAGAAGTATACAAAAGATCTATAATCTTCTAATTTCCTAAATTCATCAACTTGGACTTCTGCATGCTCATCAAAATTTACATTTGCACTCTCCACAATCTTGTTAATGTTAGTGTTCAAACACTTATATGCCTTACTTCTAGTGGAGTATCCAAGGAATATGTCTTCATCACTCTTTGCATCAAAATTGCTATTTCTAGTATCTTTAAGAGTATAGCATTTACAAAAAAATACTTTAAAATGTTTTACATTAGGTGAGTGACCATACCATAATTCAAAAGGTGTTGCATTTGTTCCTTTCTTGACTTGAACTCGATTCAAGGTGTAGACTGCAGTACTTACAACTTCTCTCCAGTACTTTAGAGAAACTTTTTTCTCCATCATTAATGTTCTGGTAGAGTTTATCACTGATCTATTCCTTCTCTCAGCAATACCATTTTGAGGTGGAGTTCTTGGTGTTGATGTTTGTCTCTTGATTCCTTTATCATTGCAAAATATCTCAAATTCTTTTGATGTAAACTCTCCTCCTTTGTCTAATCTCAAGCACTTTAGACTCTTTCCTATTTCCTTTTGAACTTTGGCCAAATACCACTTAAACATTTGAAATGCATCAAATTTTTGCTTTAAAAACATGGTGGTCATCATCCTGGAGTAGTCATCTACAAATAACATTATATATCTATCTCCTTGGTAATTTTGTACTTCTATTAGACCACATAAGTCTGTATGGACTAGTTCTAGTACTTCTTTGGAAGTGTATGTTTTGCTTTTGAAACTAGATTTAGTCATCTTTCCTAGTTGAAATTGTTTGCACATTGTATTTTTAGGTTTCTTCAGCTTAGGTAAACCTTTGACTTTCTTCTTTTTGCTGATGCTAATTAGATTGTCAAAGTTAACATAACATAGTCTTTTATGCCATAGCCATACATCATCAAGTCTAACAACAAGATAGGTTGCATCTTCAATATCTAGGTAAAATAAGTTACTCCTAGTTTGTGCACATTTTCCTATCATATTTTCATTAGTGTCATAGATTTTGGCAGCTTTGTTTCCAAATTCTACTTTGCAACCTACATTGCCTAACTGTGATACACTCAACAAATTGTAGTTCAATCTTTCAAAATAGTATGCATTATCACATGAGATTTTCTCTATAAGTTTAATAAAACCCTTTCTTTTGATTTGACATGGAGCATCATTACCAAATCTAACACTATTTCCATCATAATGAGTAAAGGTAATAAACTTACTTTTGTCTCCTATCATGTGATGTGAGCATCCATTGTCTATGATCCACTTATCTTTTTTGTTCACACAGGTTATTAGTGTTGTTGCTTCATCTTCATCTAACTCATCCTTCATGGCCACATAGACTACCTCATCATCATTCTCATCAGAATCTTCTTCAACAATGTAGCATCTTTTGCCTTTGTCCTTGTAATCTCTACTATCATCTTCTCTTCTATTCTTGTACTTGTTTCCTTCTTTGTAGTTCTTTTTTTGTGTACACCTTGTAGCAATATGTCCTTCATTGCAATTAAAAAAAATGATAAGCAAATTACCTTTGATTTTACCTTTGCCTCTATGAAATCTTCTAGCCAATAATGCTTCCAATTGTTCCACATCTTCCTCATATGTACTGCTGTCATTGGATGCATGTTTTCCTTTTCTACTCTTCTTTGATTTCATCTCTTCAGTGTCTCTCAATGTTAGCTTGGCCTTGAAAGAAGATTCAAGATTCTAAGGTCTGTAGTTATCAAAATTGGACAATTCAAATGTAGTAAGTCTTCCCACTATTCCCTCAAAGGTTAGTGTGTTTCCAATTGACCACCCAAAATTCTTATTGCACTTACCACTTCTTTCATTCTAGTAGCATATTGTGTAGCATTTTCACCTTCCTCCATTTTCATGTCATCAAACTTTCCCCTAAGGCTTTCTCTTTTTGCTCTTTGAACATTTTGAACTCCTCCATAGATATCTGACAGGGCTTTCCACATCTTGAATGTAGTGTTACATCCTTTGATGTCATCAAATTCAGCATAGTTGACTATAGAGGAAATCTTTAGCATTGCCTGATTGTGCTCCTTCCTTTTGTTCAAATCATCTATAGAAAGGGGTCTAATTGGATCTACATGTTCCACTCCAATTAAGGTTTTTGCATAATCACCTATTGATCCAAGGTGTAGTTTCATTAGGCTTTTCCATGTAGAAAAGTTATCTTTGTTGAGCTTGGGAACTTCTCTCTTGGACATCTTGATCTTCTTGCTTCTAGTACCTTTAAACTAAATCAGTAGATGGCTTCGATACCAATTGTTAGAAATGCTTTAGAATAAATGAGAGGGGGGGGGGGGGGGGTGTGAATCAGTTATTCAAGGTCCAAATATCCAATTCAAAATTTTTCATCAAGTAAAGTGAGCCTATTAAACTATTCATTCATCCAAGCTTAAACTTTTTTACTTAGCGAGTTACTGCAAATCAACATGCAAGCATAAAAAATGAAAGATCAACACATAACACAACGATTTATGTGGAAGACTAGGAAAAACCACCATTAACATGCTACTCAATTCTCACTCTTCTAAAGTGATGCCCTGTGAAAGGCCTACCCTATTAAAGGCTACACCACACTCTTAAATATGACCTAGTTAAAGGATTTAACCATCTTATTAGAATTGGGCCTAGTTAGAGGACTTTAGAACATTCATTTAGAATGTCACCCTGTTAAAGGATTTACAAATGGTTTTAAAACCAACCTAAGTCCATAGGATTTTTACCCTAACTAATACAATTGCTAGAGAGTAACAATAAGGGGTTTTGACTTGATTATAGCATATAACTTATCTTGTAGATTTTAGATCACTCTTTAGCTCACAAAATTTCTTGGCTTCAGTCTCTGTAGCTCTGACAACTTGTCCTCCTTTCAAGCTTTGTCTCCATAAGTCTCCATGCTCAATATACCAGTGCAATCCTCTCTTTCTGACCACTTATCAAAGTAGAGTCTCAGTGCTATGTTCTTCTTTCTCCTTCACACCCTTCAACCACTTCATAATTTTGGCACACCAACAATTCTTGCTTCTTGGTCTGTGACTCCTTAAATAGAAGTCTAGAATTGCTTTTCCTGCTCGATTCTCCCCTCCTTTAATTTTAGTTCAAATGGATTAGGTAGGATTCATTGAATCTAACCCACATCTTGTTCCTTCTAGAAACATCTTCAAGAATCCTCTTGAATTCACTGAAAAATGGTTTACATAAAATTCTGTGCTTCTAGCTCATCATCTCTATCCTCCAACTGGTTCACAAAATTCAAGGTAAAAAATTTCTCAATTCAGATTTGGCAAATATTTGAATTTTCCAATAATGTAGTACCTTGACACTATTGAAATTCTAGTGCTCAACACATACTGTGTCACTTGACACCAACTACATTTTACTAATGCTTGGCACCTACTATGGATTCACTTGAAATCCACTAAGATTTTTTGATGCTTGACACTTGTTACTTTTCTTGGCACTTGAACATGTTCAACTCCTTCTGTATCACTCGGCACATACTATATTTTTCATTTGCTTTGCTCTAATTGAAAAATCTACTCGACTCCAACTAGCTTGCTCAACACTCACTAATGAACTTAGTTAAGCTTTGTAGTCAGCCTTGTTCCAACTTATTTCTCCAGTGTTTCTAAGTATGGCCAACCTCTATATCTTCAAGTATATTATCAATACATCATTTTATCATTGTCTTAATTGATCCTTGCACTTCATTACAAAACCATAACTCAACCTTTCCCTTAGGTGCTTTTGTATCTTGCTAATTAAATCCTCTTCATCAATCAACTGAGTGATAGTACTTGGATCTTATAAGCAATTGTCATTCCAATAAATAGCAAGTTTGACATCAATGGAAAAACAATGATTGAAAACCATTCTTTAAAAACAATCTCCCTCTTTGCAATCAATCTTCTTCTTGCAATGATCTTTTCAGTTAGACTTCCAACAAATAATGTCAAACATGTATTAATTATTGCATCACAATTTCAAAAACATATGGTTTATTAACACACTTATACATACTTGGAGAGCTCTTAAACCATATGCTAAATTTATTTCCTTTTGTGCAACATTGGGATCTCCATTACAATAATCTTGTATAATCAATGAAGACACATATTCTCATTTTAATATATGACCAAAATGTTGACATCATTCAATCTACACCGTCATCCAATCATGACTGTTTGTAATAAAAAAATGTATTGCAACCCACTCTTTAGCAACTATACAAAAGTAAATAGATGACTTACAAAATTATTTTAAAGATTAATAATTAATTAACTACAATAACATCTCATAATTTATTACCTTTCACTTTCCTAAATCTATCGGTCCCCACCAAGTACTCCCCTCCAAATTTTTGAATGGAGTTGAGATCCCAAATGTAATCTATATGGGTCTTTCTTGCAAGATTAGGAAGATACTAAGTAACGTACACCATCATTTGGTATGCTATATATCCCTCAACCATAGAACCCTCAAACATGCTCTTTGTCAAACCAAACCCTTCAAAAATTTCAAGTGTCTCTCAACCATCCACATTGACCTAGGCTATATAGGTCCACACAATTCAATCTCCTCAACTTGGTGTATGAGGTATTGTTCTTGTGCATTGAAAAAAGTTGAAGCTAAACACTTTTTCATTTCACACATTAGTCGATGAATTATTTTCTTCCAATATTTAATATCTTCTTTATGGATTTTTCTTAGATGAAAACCACCTACAAGGGATTCAAAACACAAAAATATGTAAATACAAGACTTTACAATATATTACTTGTTTGCTATTATTGTCAAAGTTGTTTGGGAGTGATAGGGGTAGCACATACTACAACACTTGTCAAATAACCATTTCATTCTTTTCTAATGAAATATAATGAAAATTGAATATAGTTTCACAAATATATTGTAAATACAAAAGACCATGACTTACCTTGATGAAGGTATTCTAATCATGCATTTATAGCCCTAGCTTAAATTCACTTTTTTTATTATATGAAATTGCTTATATTCATAGAAAATCCTATAGGAAATTGAATTTTTCATATGACTTCTTTTATGGCATTACTTTTCTACTCTATTAATAACCAAGGAAGGGCACTTGCATTAATTTGGTCTCTATTGCTATTTGATTCAATTATATTTTTCATTCCATGATTGGAATCATGAATATCACTACAAATTTTGGCAAGTTTTTCTTTGTCAAACCTTCCATCCAATATTTTCCATGGTGTCTCTATTACATTCTTTCCAATATGCATAGTATCTAACAAATGCACAATTTTTAGCTGCTTGTAGTAGGATAGCCTACTGAATTCTCTAAGCTAACATTTTAGTCCCTTTGGAAGGTGGTCAATGATGCCTTGACGACCTTCATGATTATCAATTATATAATTAGCCAAAATAATGCAATTAAAATATATAATTTCCAAACATAAACCATTAGGTGGAGTGAGACTACCTCAAATTCTATTATATTCCAACTACCATAGGTGAGGTGTCATTCTTTGTGGTTTTGATGTAGTCTCTTCTTTCCCATTGAAAATATGTTTTTTAGAACTTTGACACTTATGATTTATGTGGAGTGATGAGAATCAAATCCCCCTTCAATTTGACCATTCTCCCTATAATGTCTCTATGAGGCCTCACCATGACCCATCATAACATTGACATTTTTATTTACATTTTAATATTCAGGACTTTGATATTTTGACAACTATTCGAGACTTAGATGGACAATGGATTGTTTTATCTATTGATTTTGATACTTCAGTAGTATTTTACATTTATAATATACACTAAGAACCTGATATTATGTATGAAATGATCGAACACATATGGATGCAGTTTTATGACATGATAGTATTAGATTACAATGCGATGCAAAAGATTAAGTTGAATATGATGATTTATGATATGCAGATAAATGTTAAGTTGAATATGATAATTTATGATATGCAATTTTATTTTGATGGTTTATGATATGCAGATTTGAGATTCTAACACCTTGAATGATTTAAATGAAATGATTAGAAAAGAGAATTTAAATTGAATTATGTCAATATGGATTTTGTAAACTTTAAATTATGCATTTATGATATACATTTTATATGACCTCCTTGGACTATTGATGCTCAAGTTTAATGTGTGGGAAGTGGAACCATGAAATTTCTTGGGAAAAACAAGTTCCAAAACTTGTGAAAACAATTTAACTAAGGCGAATCTTTGGAAGATTCAAAAGCCTCATTGTGAAAGTATTTTTCTTCGTAAATGTATGGTTGCTTGCTTGTGGAAATGTTTAATCATAAAGATGCATTAGGAGCATGGCATGGTAATGTGAATGTGTTTTTATGTATCACTTGACACTCATGAACTCAGTGTGTAATTGACATGTCATGAAGGGTTTTGATCATGGTGGAAATGTACCCTAAAACTAATTACCCTGTTAATGAGTAAGTAGATCCACTTAACAAGGGGTAGGATGGATCACAATCAAAGAAAATTCGAATTTGGACTTGGTTAGGATTTTGAGGGGCCATTAGGTGGTCCCAAGATGTCTTTAATGTTAAAAGAAGTCATCGATATAATAGTATATCAAGTTAGGGACCTAATTTTGACCATGTGAGTGCCTAGATAGTCTAGGGGGCCCCTTTACCCATGCATTCTTCCATCATTTCGAATTTGGAGTTGTCACATGTGTTTCTCCCATGTTTCCACTAAGTCAAAAATGACAAATTTAGAGGAGACAAGTTCGTAAGAGGAAGCGGCCAGGTGTCTTTGCTAAAATAGTTAGTAGGAAGGCCTTATTAGAGAGTCTTGGTCAAATTAGTGGGTGGTTCACCCAATCTCTAAGTTTAGAGACAGTTAGGTTTGGAAGGAGATTAAGGGAGCTCTACTAAAACTATCATTGCCTTTAGCTTGGACCAAGGTTGGTGTCTCAAACATGTTTCTTTTCTTAATTTCTTTTAGTATGGAAAAATAAATCTAGAAATGTGGAGGATTTGTCAATGGAGCATGCATTATATTGTGAATAATTGCATTGTGAGTTTGATATTGTGCTTTGGCAATGTGAATGTGTAATATGATCTTGAAGATTTCTTGTTTTCTTTCCTTCTTGATTTTCTTGTTTGGATTTGAATGTTGAATGTGATAATGGGTGTGAAGGCTTCACTCACCCTTGGGAGGGAAGAGAAACCTTGGGTGAAGGGCTTAGTGGGGCTCAAAATTGTAGTTGAGAATATTTACCTCATGATGAGGAGTTGTTTTCTTTCATGGAGTATGGGCTCCATTGAAACCATATACCTTTTTTGTTTTGGGAGGTACAAGGGATTTGTGTGTACGAAGAAGGAGATTTTATGATGGCCTTGAGAGGCATATGCAATTGCAATATGATGTTTCATGTTGGTTATGGAATCTCCTCTTTGAAGAGTCCAGCTTCACCCAATGTGATATGATTCCAAAGGTGAATCATAGTGCAAGCCATGGGAGGGAGTTGTGTTGTGTTATGTGTTGTGCTCATGCAATGGTAAGTGATGTATGTGTGTAACCCATTTGGATCTTGTTTCCCCTGTTCGGTGGGTGGCTTCATAGAAGCCTAGGATGGGAGGTGAGCCTCCATGGTTCCTAGTTTCTGTGTATGTACAGGTTTTGTGAAGATGGGGTCAATGAAAGGATTAGGGCTTTCATCCTTGAAAAATTTGAAAAGAATCAAGTGTGTATTAGAGACAAATGTGCCATATCTTCTCAAATGTATTGTGATATCAAGCTCCCTTGTGATTTAATTGAGATGTAAAGAGTTTTGTATCATTGTTATTTGAAATTGTAAAAGGAAAGATTGAGAAGTTATATATATAATTTACTTGTAAGGAAATATTCATTGAGAGATTTAATGTAATATGAAGAAGTTATGCATTAGACATTTCTTCTCATGTCATTCATAAATTATTTGGTAGATATATTTCTTAAATGTTATGTGGAAGAATATTATGGGTATAGGTCGATTTAAAACATGGGTGTTTGCATTGCAAATTTATATGTTATGCATTCAATCACATGGAAGAAAATCATCAGGTTTGATATCTCATTGTATATGCATGATTATTAATTTAATTGGATTTCAAGTTCAAACAAATTTCTACATAGATTACACCATTCTATCATCATATATATATTTGCTTAAATTCTATGGTAGGACAAACAACAAAAAATTATAACTTGAGAAAGAAAACACATAGTTTCAAATCCATGAAGAGACTTCCTATAGGTACAAATTTTTTCTTTGGAAAATGTATGGAGGAAGGAAATAAATCCTCCTCCAAAATACAAACCAATATATTAATAAAAAGAATATTCTTGGTATCTTGTGCACCAATAATAATAAGAGAATACCTTGACTTAAAGAAAGACTCAAACACAAAAAAAATACCTAGTCCTAAATCATATAAATAAGATAGGTTAGTAAACTTGTTATGGTTAGTTAGGGTCCTTTCTTTCATATAGGGATTAATAAAATATATTAATAATCAGCAAGCATTGTAGAATAATAGGTAGTAATAACAAGGTAAGATAGATTAGTTGAGGAATGTTATTTTTAAATTTAATGGATAAATAAATTGTGGAGGTTAGTAATGATATACTTTAATTTTTATGTCCTTTATGTCACATCATGTTAAATTCAAATTAATGAAATATATATTGTTTCATTCTTTTCTTCTTGGGATATTGGTACCATTAAATAATTAATAAATAAATAAAATATTAATTGAAATAAAGTCAAATAAATAATCAATAAATAATTTCTAAAACAAAAAAAAAAGAATAAATAAAAATGTATGTAGGATATTGTTAAGGAGAACTTAGATAAATATGGTAAATCATGTATTTAAGAATTTGATCTAATTTCATTTTATTAAATCATATTTAAGATATCAAAACATATTTAAGTTATGGAACCATAATTAAAGTTATTAAACCACATATTAAAGAATTAGTGCATGGCAAGAGGAAAATATTTAGATGTAGGGTTGGAGCTATTTGGTGGCATCTCATTATTTTTAATTAATCATCACTTTATTATTATAGAATGGTAAAGCAAGATGAAAGAAGCAAGCTAGAAAAGAGATGAATAATGTTTATGTGGAGCTTCCATATTTTCTCAAATTATTTACCCCTCTAATTGAAATGGTAAAAAACTTAGACAAGATATAACTATGAAGAAATTTGAACATTTGAACATAATGAATTTTACTTATGAATGCATGTGTGACATGATGACCCGAAGGAGACAAACATCTAGAGCAATCGCAAAACCTCTTCACATTCGCATAAGAAAGGTATTAAATTCTTTTCTAAGGATAGGATATGAAGATTTGAAAGAACACATCATCACCTACCTCATAGGTTTTCAATGAATGTTAGTTACTAATTTGTTTCCCCTTGGATACATGAGATAGATTATTGGAATGAAATAGAACTCACCCATGTCAAACAATAGAAATAACCTAATAAAGAAACCATCCAATGATCACAAAGATCATTCATAGCTTGTGTGGGCTTTCACATTCTATCCTTAAGTCCATTAAATAATTTTTTTTTTGTTTTGTTTTGCCTTGTAAATTTAGGGCATGATAGTCTCTTAGATATTTAGATTTTGATTCTTCTTGTCTTTAAGACATTACAACTCTTGCAAGGACAATAAATTTTTTCATCACCTTCTCTTTGAAAGTTAGACAACAATCTAGCAATTGTCTCCCTATTTTGATCAAATTCCCTTGTATTATCTGACATGATCCTTCTTCACGTGAATAACTTATTTTTGTACCCTTATTGAATTGGTTGTACTTGCTAGATCTATCACTGATAACCATTTCAATATACACATTGACATTAGAGAGAAAACCTTGACAAAAAAATGGATAGGGTGTTCTTAATGTTTATATTTTCACATATGCTTTTGAGAGAAAAACTTTGGTGTACTTAATTTCGATATCTGCAAAAAAATTGAACATATTGTACTTAATGTTTATATCTGCACACATGTTTTTGAAAGTAAAAAATGGTGTAATTAATGTGCATACCTAAAAAATTATTGGACATGTACTTAATGTTTATATCTGCACATATGGTTTTGAAGATGGTAGAATTATTAAACAAGTTAGTCTTTTAGAACCTTCTCAAAACTTGTAAGTGGTAGACTTAAACATGGTGTTCGATTAAAATCATAAGTTTCAGTTAGTGGTAGAAATTTTTTAGTGAATTAATTAATTTCAATCAGCTTTAGCATGCCTGACATGACTACCCAAATCTCTCTCACATTGGTGCTTATCCTTGTCTTGGCCTACGTTGACTTAGTGCTCCTCCAAAGTCTTTGCAATCAGATTTATTTTATTTCAATTTGAACATAAAGTATCTATCAACATTAGCATGTATCCATGTTACAAATAATTGTCAATTTCTCTATTATTAATGACTTTCCATGATACAAATTCACTAGATATTATGTACAACCCAGTATGGTTCATTAGATAATATAATTCACATGGTTTTTTTTTTATAGATATGAGTTGGATTTCTATTGGTATTTTTTTAGATTTATTTCATTATTTTTTTAGAGTAGTGTTGATGATCAACAAAAAAAAACAAATAAATAAATTGAACACTTGTTTTAAACGATAATCACTATTCAAAGATCCCAAAAGGAATTCAAATTACAACATGGAAGAAATAAGTAACTATATTTGATAGATGATTCAACACTGAACCAAGAAGATGAAGTCCATTAGACCATTTAGTTGTCGAATATAATATTATTGTTCAAATTGTAAGACTTTGAAGCCAATAAGACTTACATCTAGTCAAGACATGGTTGGTCAAACCATGGTCAATTTTTGGTTTGTATTTTTGTGTCTAATAGTCATGTCTTAGAAATCAACTGTTGTTCATAAATATCAAGTTTGATACTATGGAAATCCCATAATGTGCCAGAGTTCTACTTTTATTGAGCATTGTACCACACAACACTCTATGTAACAAAATCTATTAATTTTTTAATGAGATAAATTTCAATGCAAGTTCATAGTGTATAGTATACTAATCAAAGTATTTGAGAATAAGGAGAATGAAATATGAGTGGCATATCCACAGAGGTACAATGGGGATGTATTCATCTATATGGAATGCAAGTGGTTGGGCTACACAAGGAGGGATCATGAAGATAGATTGGAGCTATTCCCCCTTCATTGCCAATTAAAGAAATTTAAACATAGATGCATGTGAATTCAAGAGCCTATAATACATGAGTCATTGTTCCCCATCTTTGTATTTGAGGTGGTGGGACAAGGATGAATATGCTTGTCTCAGTAGAAAAAAAATATAGCTACTGCAGAAATTCCACCACAATTTCCTTGCCTCAACCTAAGTGTGGACATTGTCAATAGACAATATAATTTTCATTTAATTTCATATATATAAATGATTGTGGATTTTCATAATCTTGCAAAAATTATGTATGAAACCCATCATGTGTATCCTCTTTTTTGCAGAGGTGGTGTCGAATTCTTTCCTAATATTAAAGGAATTTGTATTATTATTATTATGTTCATGACTTTTTTTGAATTCTTTACTAATATTTAAGGATTATATTTTTATATGTCTTTAAGGTACAAGAAATAATACATAGAAACCTACAATTGTAACAAGTCATTATTTTAAAAACTACTATTAAAAAACATATTACTTTTCTCCAAAAATTTGTAGCACATAATCCTTAACACTTAAGGTTGAAAAGAAGGGAGCCTTTGAATGGGATCCCATAGATTAAATACTAATGCTAATGCTTGCATGTATTCATACCAATTTTTGCTTTAAAGGACTATTAATATAGAGTGGCTTTTACTATTTTACTTTCATGCTAGGTTCAAACTTGGACATTTTGTTCTCTTTGCAGTTTTTTGGTATTACGTTTTATTTTCTTATAGCTAAATATATTTTTAAAAATAATATGATAGTTAATATTCTTGATAGTCTTATGATTTAAATTTAATCCAAAGATTTATTATTGGGGATAATTTTAATCTACAATGGCATTAGTGAGATTGATGTTTATCTTTTATTTTCCTTATTTTTTTAAAATTCTAAATTTAAATTCAGGTTAGAGAAAAGGAATCCAATTTCTATGACAATTTATATGTTGAAGGCATCTCTTTTATGAGATAGACAAGCTCATATTGGAAATTAATGACTTGTAGTGATGGATAAGGGTTTGAGAATTCATGGTCCTTAGATATTTGAACAGTGATTTGTATGAGATTCCAAAAAGTCAAAATTTCAATTCAAATGGTGTAAAAATGTTTTCAATCCCAACATAGTCTTTTGAAAGAAACAAAAAAAACTTGTGGAACATTGTTGTTTCAAGCAACTATTTCCCACAATCCTTTGTGGTTGTCAATAGAAGATTCTTATATTCATTTCACAAGGAGCTCAACATGCAGTGTGATTCCCCCAATAATATTTGATAAAATAATGCTTTTCTTAGACAAGAGTGATAATAATTGTGAAAGAAGAAAATTAATCTTAAATCCACTAGCACTAGGAATATCAAAATCAACTTCAAATGAGAAAAACAACCATGCAGTCATGAAAGTAGAGGCAACTGAAGAGACAGATGGGGCGACCTTTGATTGTAGTGGTATGGTAAGGAGTGATTCAACTAGTTTAAGATTTATCATTGTGGGGATTTTTTTATTTTAAATTTCATGTCCTTTATGCAGTGGTCTCCAATAGAACATAAGAACCACATATTCCCAATCATATTCAATGGAGTGTGTCATTCCCACTTTCAAATTATACAATGCCCAATGCAAACCCAATAAGAACTATTTTTAGATGTTATTTTTGCTTGTGTTGACTAAACAACCTTGTAGAAGGATAATCAAACTCATGATTATATGATTAACAATGGCTTGGAATCCCATGCTTTTTCTAGAAGTTCCTAAATAGCTATGTATTCCAAAATCCTGAATATAAAGAGATAGATTTTTGAGTAGCACATAATAGTATGCATTTTTTAGTAGCACAAGTTATGGCATTGATCTTTGTCACACTAATCTCGTAGCTACGATCTCCTTGTTACAATTTGTCACACTGATCTTGTAGCAGCAACGCCCTAGCTCCTCTTCATGCACACATTTGGGGAAAATAACACTTTAAAAAAAAAAATCATGTGGCCATCAAAATCATGATGACATCATCAATATTATGACAATGTTGGGGAAAACTACCAAAAAAATGAAAATCACATGCAAATTAAACTGCCATCACAAATTACCATTACAATTTGACCCCAAATGTTGTAGTGAAAAGTGTTAAACTCATTTGAGGTAGATTCTCCACCTCTATTAGTTCTTAAAAATTTAATCTTCAATCCATACTCATTCTCAACTCTATTCTTAAACAACTTAAACTTCTCAAATGCTTTAGAATTGTCTTTAAGGAAAGCTACCCACATCATCCTAGTAAAGTCATCAACAATAATCATGAAGTACCTATCATCGTATAATCTTCTTGTCATAGTGGGACCCCTAAGATCTGTATGGACTTTCTTCAATTGTGTTGTTGTAGTAAACTTCTTGCTAGTAAAAGAGCTTTTCTTTTGCTTAGCCATAACATATTATTTGCATACAACATTAGTAAGCTTCACAATTTTTAGTAAATCTCTAACAAAAAATGTACTACTTTCCTTAAAAATATTATCAAAATTTATAGGACAAAACCTTTTATGCAACAAAAAACTATAATCAACTTTAGAAACCAAATATCAACTGAAAAACATTACCTTTGGATCTTGTAGTAGTGCCAATCAACTTACCATCTTTCTCCTTAATAATGCATATTTTTTCTATGAATTGTAATTGATATCCCTTAACAACCAACTATCCAACACTCAATAGGTTATGTTTTAATCCATCAACAAAGTAAACATCATATGTATTATCTTTTCCATCAAGAGTAATAGATCCTATTCCCTTGATATGACAAGCTGCATTATTGCCAACTCTGACAATTCCTCCATCATGGCTATTGAACTTAAAAAAATTATTCATATCACTAGTCATATGATGTGAAAAACCACTATCACAATCCATTCAACTTTCTTCTCAACCTATGACACAAGAGATTTCTCTTCTCTCACTTCTTTTTCTAAATTTTCTTCTTTTATAACTAGAAAGCCTAACTTATCATCACTCTCACTCTTTTCTTTAGATCCATCACCATCATTTACATACAAATATTCTCTAGGCCTTCTAGACTTGAATTTTTTTTTGGACTTCTTTATTCTCTTAGGGCATTTAGAAGAAAAATGACAAAATTCATTGCAAGTCCAACATTTAAAGATTTTCTTACCATCTAGTTCTCTCTTTACAAGCAAGGCAATTCCTTCTTCAATCTTTATGTCTTCTTTAGATCTTGATGTGTTGCTACTAGCATAATATCCATTGATTCTTGCACTTCTTGAAAAGGAAGGGTGAATACTTAATGCACTAAAGGCAATTTCCACTCTATGAAAATCTCTATATTGTTTCAAGCTTACTTCCACTACTTCCATCTTCCAAGAAGAGTCTATCTAGAAAATTTCTCAAGAGAAGGTATCACTTTCTCAATCATTCATGTTGTGTGCTTAAATGATAGATTCAAGGTTTTCAAGATCTTCTATATGATCTCATATTCATCTTTAGTTCCACTACAAGACCTTATTCTTGCAACAATTTTTGACATTCTTCCAATATAACTTCTTACATATTCATCTTCCATCATTTTAGCCTCTTGAAATAAGCATATCCAATTTTGTAATATGATTCGCTTAGCATGCTTATCACCTTCAAAAGTAGATTCCAAAGCTGTCCAAATTTTATGAGATGTTGGTAAAGATTTTACTTGATTGTATTCATTTTCAGGAAGAGCTAATAAAAGTACTTCTCTTGCAAGCATGTTACACATGAAAATATCTCTTTTAGCTTGACTAGACATTATTCAAGTTTTATTTCTTCCATAATGGTCTTCTCATTCTTTGTCAAAATTAGGAAATTCTTTTCTAAAATGATCTTCCATTGATCTCATTAAGTTGTTAATATTTTCCTTTAAGTTCTTGATGCTATGATACCAATTGTTAGAAATTAAAGTCCACCAAGATAACTGGGGAGGGGGGGGGGGGGGGTGGATGGGGTTGAATTAGTTATATGATTTGTAATGAAACTCAAACACAGAAATAGCTTCCTACACTAATCTCATAAGGAAAGTATGATGCAAATCCTCTTAAAATCTTCTACACTTACAGATTCAATATCATGTAAACAACAATATTGCAGCCAACCATGCATACAGAAAATAGACAGAGAAAGGAACACATAACACAAGGATTTTTTTGTGGGGAAAAACCTTTCGGTAAAACAACCCCACCCCTTCAGAACCTGCACAATGTATTATCTTCAACATGAGGTTACAATACACTTGCAATGCAAGTTCAACATCAACAACAAAAGACTCCAGTAGCTACTCGCAGTACCAACAATACACCTTTTTCACATCGCATCTCTTTGCAACCCTAAAAATTCTTATAACATGTGCTTCACTTTAGGGCTACTCCCAAAGGTAAACTTTATTAGGGTTTTACCATTCTCCGAGAAAATAGGAACCCCAATTTTTTTTTTGGGGCGATGCTTCGAATCCCACTATTGGGGTAGAGTGTATAGTACTCAAATATCTTAGTTGCCACATGTCTTCACCTGTCATTAAATCTTCCTAACATAGCTCTTAGGTGTCATAGGAATCCATCATAACCATTTTAGTCATGATCTCCTTACACACAATTCAAGATGTCGACACATCAACATTATTTGCAAGAAATACATTTTACAAAACAAATAATAAGAATAGGAATTATACAAGGTTGAGATACCTTATTCCTAACATTCTCCCACTTGTCAAACACCTTGTAAGAGCAACAGGAACATAATAGGAACTAATTGCTATAGGTTGAAAGGCCCATAGAATCCGAACACCATCTGAACTTCTCAGTGCCCACTGGTTTCGTTAATGCATCTGCAACATTCTTCAAAGTATCTACCTTTCCATCTTCCACCATATCTCTCAAAAAGTGATACTGCACATCAATGTGCTTCGTTCTGGCATGGAAAGTTGGATTCTTTGCAAGGCAAATAACACTTTGATTGTCACACCAAATAGTAATTTGTTCTACATCAACACCAACATTAGAACACAATCTCTTAAGCCAAATGGCTTCCTCACAAGCATGAGTAGCAGCCATGTATTAAGCTTCTGTAGTGGACAAAGCAACCACAGGTTGTTGATTGCTCATCCAACTGATGGCACCACCAAACATAGTGAACACATAAGCACTGGTGGATTTCCTGTGGTCAATATCACCTGCCCAATCTGAATCCACAAACCCATGAATACAAATTGAATTTAGAGATCCAAAAGAGTTACCATGATAAATATGGAGTAACCTGATGTACCCCTCAAATATCTGAATACTCACTTAACTGCATCCCAATGTATCCGTCCAGGATTAGCCATAAATCGACTCAGGACTCCCACTGCTTGGGAAATGTCTAGTCTAGTATAGACCATAGCATACATAAGACTGCCAATTGCACTAGCATAAGATACTCTACTCATGTCCTCCACCTCACTAGGAGATTTTGGACAATCATCTACAGATAACTTTGTTCCCACAAAAATAGGAACACATAGTGGTCTACAATCTGCCATGCTGAACCTATCCAACACAGACTTCACATACTTACTTTGACTCAGCCAAAGTTTTCTGTTAGACCTGTCTCTACTAATTTCCATACCCAAGATGTACCTAGCTGCCCCAAGATCTTTCAACTCAAACTGTGCTGAAAACTGAGATTTAAAATCAGAAATCATACCCTTACCCTTCCCAAACAACAACATATCATCAACATATAATGCAACAATAAGAAGGCGATCATTCTCAACTCTGAAATAAACACAATGATCTAATTTCAATCTTACAAATCTAATTAACAACAAAAAGGCATCAAACTTAAGGTACCACATCCTAGGAGATTGCTTCAAACCATATAGAGATTTCTTTAATCTTCAAACTAAGGATTCTTTACCTTTAACAATGTAGTGCTCAGGCTGTGACATATAAATCTCTTCCTCCAAATCACCATGAAGGAAAGCTGTCTTCACATCCATCTATTCTATCTCTAAATCATATGATGTAGCAAGAGATAACAAAAATCTAATGGATGCCAACTTTGCAATAGGAGAGAATATTTCACCATAATCTATTCCTTCTACCTGTGAATACCCCTTTGCAACCAATCTAGCTTTGTACCTTTCAACACTGCCATCTGCACAAAATTTCTTCTTGAACACCCATTTACAGCCAACAAATTTTCTCCCTTTAGGCAAAGGTACAAGGTCCCATGTTTTTTTTCTCTAATGAAGCCATCTCATCATCCATAACCTCAATCCAGGAGCCTACATCTTTCATGCCCAAAGCCTCTTTCACAGATCTAGGCTCATCAGTGTTAGTAATCAAAGAAAAAGCACAACTGGAATCCAACATAGAATAACCAAACCTTTCTGGTTGCTTTCTTTCTCTTGTGGATCTCCTCAAGGGTCAAGGTTGAGGTTGTTCTTCCTCTTCTTCTAAACTATCAGAGCTGCAAGAGCTCTCCTCATCATTAGATCCAACATGGTCTCTCTGTTCAATCTTCTCAGGGGTAGGAGGCAACTGAACAACATCTTTTTCCTTTTCTTTTTCATCTGGTTGTAGCACAATAGGAGAAGATGTTAGCTCTCTAAAAATAATATTTCTACTATACAACACCTTACTAGTCACAGGATCCCAAAGCTTGTATCCTTTCACAACAACACTGTACCTGATGAAAATACATTTAACAGCTTTGTTTTCCAACTTAGATCTTTTATCCATTGGAACATGTGCATAAGCTTCAAAACCAAAAACATGAAGATGTCTAACTGAAGGCTTTTTACTAGACCACACCTCCATGGGTGTCTTACTAACAAGAGCTGATGTAGGAGATTTTCTAACCAGATAGAAAGCAGTGGCCATAGCTTCGGCCCAAAACCTTTGTTCTAAACTAGCTCCACTTCCATCAGTGTCCTATTCATTCTCTCTGCGACTCCATTTTGTTGTGGGGTATACGGAGTTGTCTTATGCCTCTCGATACCTTGTTCTTTACAGAACTGTTCAAACTCTGCTGAGCAAAACTCACCACCATTGTCAGTTCTCACACACTTAATCTTCTTACTAGTCTAATTCTCTACAAGGGCTTTAAATTCCATGAATCGACTAAAGACTCGTGTCTTACTTTTAAGGAAATAAATCCATGTCCTTATACTGTAATCATCTATGAAAGATACAAAAAATACAGACTTGGAGATTGAAGGAACTTTTACAGGACCAAATACATTAGAATGAATAAGATCCAAAACATCAAAAGATTTGTGAGAACTAGAGTAAAACTAAACACGATTTTTTTTACCATATACAAAGTGTTCACAAAAGTCGAACTCAAGATTGTAATCATTTAACCCCTCAACGAGATTTTTATTTTTCAAGGTTTTGAGACCCTTCTCACCAATGTGACCAAATCTTAAATGCCACAACATTTTCTTTTCTACAAGAAGCTTTCCTTCCAAAGTGTTCGCACCCTTAGGTACACTTGTTGCACTACCATCAGAACCACTAACCATAGTCTTCTTTACTGCTCATTCAGATGGTGGGGATGAAGTGATAGCTACTCTCTTCTTTACAACAGAAGAACTATTACACTGAGAAATGTGTGCATCAAGCTGAAACAAAGTACCTCTCCTAGTACCCTTAGCAAGCACCATAGCTCCTCTCATCATCT
Source organism: Cupressus sempervirens (assembly GCA_028749045.1). Classification (NCBI taxonomy): domain Eukaryota; kingdom Viridiplantae; phylum Streptophyta; class Pinopsida; order Cupressales; family Cupressaceae; genus Cupressus; species Cupressus sempervirens. The sequence goes on from CM053793.1 coordinate 739,723,651, forward strand.
TACATCTATCTTCAGAAAAAAAAACTTGCACAGCTACATCATTCAGCATACTTACAGATAATAGGTTTCATGCCAAACCTGGAATGTGCATAACTCTATTGATTCCCTTTACTCATCCATCAAGAAATTTGATAGTGACCCTTTCACATCCAACTATCTTTAGGTGAGAATCATCACCCAAGTACACCTTTCCACCATCAAACTCTTCATATCTTGAGAACCAGTTTTGATGAGAGGTCATGTGAAAAGATGCACTCAAGTCAACCAACCACACATCATCAGATGATTGGGCTGCCAAAGCTATGATGAATGCATCACCATCTTCTTGAGATTTTTTAGAACCAGAATCTGAGGCTTTCTTCTTCTTCTTAGGCTCTTTACAGTCGTTACAAAAGTGCCCAGTCTTATCACAGTTCCAAAATTTTTCCTTGGACTTATTGGAAGTCTTTGACTTCCCACGAGATTTGGATCTACCCTTATTCTCAGACTTATTGTCATTTTTCTTTCCTCTTTTCGTGGATCTCCCACGAATAGCAAGGGCTTCTTTTTCCAAAATGGAAGCCTTTCTTCACATCTCCTCTGATAGCAGCGAAGACACCACATCATCCATTTTGAAAGTGACTAATGTGCTTCCAAGAGCCATTACAAGATGGTCCCATGAATCTGGTAAAGAACACAAAAGTGTGTAGCAACGATCCTCCTCCTCTAACTTGACACCAGCTGATGTCAACTGTGCAGCCAATAGATTAAATGCAATTAAATGATCCGTTAAGGATCCACCTTCCTCCATTCACAAAGAATACAACTTCTTCCTCAGGAACAACTTGTTCACCAAAGATTTGGCCTGATACACGGCCCCAAGTCTCTCCCACAAACTATATGCAGTTTTCTCATCTAGAACATTTAGAAGGACTGCATCGGTTAAACAGAGTCTTATGAGACCCTTAGCTTTATGATCTTTGATATCCCAATCTGCTTGAGCTATAGTTGTGGGTCTTGTAGTGCTTGTATTCACTTCCCATAGGTCACGATCTTTCAACATGTCTTCCATTTTGAGTTTCCACAACTCAAAATTAGTGCCATTAAATTTCTCCACCTCCATTCTTCCATATGATGAACTCGCCATCTCAATCTACAAATAAGATTCAGGATGCTCTGCACAAGACTCCCACTCAACTTGAGATTAGCTCAAAAAACCCTACCCAACAACTAGGATCAAAAGTTGATAAAGCTTTGATACCACTTGTAAGGAAACTCAAGTGCTGAAATAGCTTCCTACAGTAATCTCATAAGGAAAGTATGATGCAAATCCTATTAAAATCTTCTACACTTACAGATTCAATATCATGTAAACAACAATATTGCAGCCAACCATGCATACAAAAAATAGATAGAGAAAGGAACACATAACACAAGGATTTTTTGATGGGGAAAAACCTTTCGGTAAAAAAATCCCACCCCTTCAGAACCTGCACAATGTATTATCTTCAACACGAGGTTACAATACACTTGCAATGCAAGTTCAACATCAACAACAGAAGACTCCAGTAGCTACTCGCAGTACCAACAATACACCCTTTTCACATCGCATCTCTTCGCAACCCTAAAAATGCTTATAATATGTGCTTCACTTTAGGGCTACTCCCAAAGGTAAACTGTATTAGGGTTTTACCATTCTTTGAGAAAATAGGAACCCCAAAATTTTTTTTGGGGTGATCGAATCCCACTATTGGGGTAGAGTGTACAGTACTCAAATATCTTTGTTGCCACATGTCTTCACCTGTCATTGAATCTTCCTAACATAGCTCTTACGTGTCATAGGAATCCATCATAACCATTTTAGTCATGATCTCCTTACACACAATTCAAGATGTCGACACATCAACATTATTTGCAAGAAATACATTTTACAAAACAAATAATAAGAATAGGAATTATACAAGGTTGAGACACCTTATTCCTAACATGATCAACAAAATTTTTATCAACCTTATTAAACTTTTAGCATGTGATCAATATAATCAACAACCATAAGAAGATACACATACATAATAACATCAGATATGTTAACTAGGGAAACTCTTGATCAAATGGAAAACCCTAGCGGAGATGTTACCCTCAAAATGACGTACTAATATATAAGTTCCTTGTAAGAGGATGAACTCCATTAGGAGCCAATGAAATAAATTCAATACATATTAGTCCCTATTAGGAGAATTTGAATCCCTATGATGAGAATTTGACCTTGTTAGGAGTTGTAGAAGGCAGATGGACCCACTATCCAAACAACTGGCAAGACCATTGAAATCATTGTCCAACTAGCCTTTGTATTGTTTCTTTTAGAATGATATAAATGCAACTGATCTCATAAAATCAAAATCTTTCTCTATTCTCTTACTATGTCAATACTCCATCAAATACCTTCCAAATATCAATACTAGATCTCCAATTTTGCATCACAATGATCCCTTTGATCACTTACTCACATTTAGCAAATTCACATAACTTTCTTCTTTCACATACTTCACACATTTTATCACAAGGAAAATAACTTTCCTTTATACCATGTCCTCAAAATAATTTATTGAGTCGACCTTGAGGCTTTCTCAATTAGTTATAATAGGACCTCATTAATATAATATAATTCATTACATCTTTTCATAAATAAAAAATACTGTTAGCTCACAGTCTTCATAAATTTTCACATGTGTGAACTTAGACCTTGTGCACTCACTAACATCATCATCAAATTATGTTCTATCACTGTCTAAATTTTCTCATCACAATTATATCCCTATCAAGAGATACAATCCAAACACCAGAAACCACTTTTTAGGTGTGTTGTCTACATAGTATCTTCTGTAAATCACAAATAATTCTCACATGTCTTTGAATTCCTATACACGAAATTGTCCATGTCATCAAAAAACATTGTAAAACATATCCTCAATTGCACTTGACCTTATTATCAATACTTAATCAATACGACCCTATTCTTTGTCTATTAGTCTTGCAGTCTATACAGAAACAATACTATGTTGACATCAATGACAAACACATTCATGAATGCAACATGTTAATCTCTCAAATATTCTAGCAATGCTTAGGATACTCCTCCAAAGGAATAGCATTAACATTCATGCTAATAGGATCTCACACTCAAAATAGTGTTGGTGTTAGTATCCTCTTCATTACACCCCATGGCTATACGATTCCTAAGTCATACAAGTTGTTGTTCCCATGAAAAATAAAAATATAGCAGAATATGAGGCTCTTACCAATGGTACCAAATTAGACATTGAGTGGAGGATAAATGAGTTACACATTTATGGAGACTAACAACTTGTCATAAACTAGATTAATAATGACTACCAAACCAAAGATGACAAGTTGGTGTCATATAAGAAACTAGTTGATGCTCTAAGGAACTACTTTACTTTTGTCACATTTCAACAAATTCCTATGGCTGAGAATAAGGTTGCAGATGCTATGGCTACTTTGGCATCTATCTTATAGTTATAAGAGCATGAATCTCAGTTCAATTTCCTAGTGGAAGAGTTGTATTTCCATGCCTATGCTTCCCTTAAAAAACAAATCATCTGTATTATCATCAGTCATGACTCTTACCACTATGTTACCATATACTCTTACCTACATGATCAAGTTATCCATAATAATCTTACCAAAAATGAAAAATCCCAACTTATCCACAATGCCTCCCATTATACCTTTGTCTCTGGTGACTTGTATAGGAGGGGTCTAGATGGAACACTCCCTAGATGCTTAGAGATAAATGAGTTTGAATGGCCATTGGCCGAAGTCCAATATGATATTTGTGGGTCACACTCTAATAGCCTTGCACTTGCTCAAAAGATTCTTAGGGATGGTTACTATTGGCCTATCATGCAATAAGATGTCATACACTATGGTAATTCTTGTAAGAAATGTCAGCTAGATGGAAACCTAATTCATGCCCAAAGACAAGAATTGATTCCCTCTATCACACATTGACCTTTCTAGAAATGGTCCTTTGACCTAGTTGGAAAGATAAACCATAGATCATCAAGTGGACATAAATTTATCATCAATGTGATATACTACTTCACTAAGTGGATTGAGGCTGTACCATTTTCTGCTATTAAAGGGAAACATGTTGCCTTCTTTATTTTGAATCACATCATCTATCACTTCAGAATTCCTTCTTTAATAGTCACTGATAATGGAGGGAAGTTCAAGAATAAGGAACTTAGGCAACTATGCAAAAAGTTCAAAATCAAGAAACATTGGTCCTCTATCTATTATCCCCAAGGGAATGGTCAAGCCAAGGCTTCAAATAAAACACTACTAAAAATATTGTATAGAAGTGTACACAAGTTTGGGAGAGATTTGCATTTGTAGATTAATCCCACACTCTGGGCATATCAAACTAGAATATGCATCCCCATTGGGCTGCTCCCTTTTCTCTAGTCTATGGTTCTAAGGCTATTTTACCACTTGAGGTTGAGATTCCATCCTTACGAGTCTCCTTGAAAGGGTTGATCACTGATGAAGATTATAAGGCTATGAGTATACATGAGCTTTGATGCTCTAGATGAACATTGTAAGGATGATTTTGATCACATGACAACCTACCAAAAATGCATGTCTACCATCCATAATAAGAAGTTCATCCTTGAGAGTTTCAACTTGGAGATCTTAACTTTAGAAAGAATCTAAAATTTAGAAAAATAGTGAACAAAAGGGAAAGTTCAAACCTAATTGGATAAGACTCATCACCCTACATTGTTACTACTACATTTGGATCTAGTGCATGTCATCTCTCTCTACACTTGAGGGAGAATATCTCCTTGAGCCCATCAATATATTACAGCTCCAAAAATTCTATGCTTAGTGCCTTTTCTACTCAACACTTGTACATAACTTATGATCCTAAAAAAATACATTTTTTATATTAAAATTCTTGGGAAAAAATCTTGCCAAGTGGGGAAAACTCATAAACACGCACTACTTGAGACCTTGTACCTATGTCTATCAATGTCTCACTTTATCCTCACAAACTATTTATTCCATAATGCTTATTAATTTTCTGAGCTTGGAACTAACTCTTGTACAGGTCTAGGGGGACACAAATTGCTTGGCTTATTAGGGTCTCTTGGTCACATAAGTGTTTCTTTGGAAACTCACTGAACAATGTTTTTCAACACTTCTTCTTGACATTGAGTGCTACAGTCTAAGATGTTATGATACTTTTCATTGGAAGACTTGGGTCCTAAAGAGATGGTCATGTGACTCACACACATGCACTTAAACATTGAACATTGGCTAAGATGTGTTGGCTTTATTTTACTTTGTGTGATATCTATGAATTTTTTTTTTTCTCAATGTTCCCTCCCTAATAGTCTCTCAAGGATGTCATGGAGGCATGGGGCATGTTTTCTTTTTCTTTCTATTTGTGGGTATACTTTGTCAATCTTAGGTGTCTTGAGCTTCTTACTTGTCCCACTTGACACTTTGGATTCAAAATGTATCATCCTTTTCTATTTTTTCAAATGTGTGCTTATGGCCATCTTGACATTTTATGTCTTAATGCAAGCACAATTTTCCTACATTAAACCTAGGAATCTAATTACACTATTAATCTTGACCTTTATGTCTTTGATGCATAGGTTTGATTCCCATATTTCAATCCAATATATATCATATTCATATTCTCATAGTTAATGCTAGTGATGACTGTATAATCTTTTGATGTCCCTAATAAGGCTCAATGATAAAAACTAGGACCTACTTATATAACCCTTGCACTTGCACCTTTGAATACTAGTTTGTATTGTAGGGTTCTTTTTTAGCTTAGCTTTTCATTTTAGATGTTGAGATATCCTCTTTATCTTTTGTGGACATGTCAGCTAAATGAGTTCATCTTCTATTGCTTCTTCTCAATCATACCTTGTCACCTTCTCTTGGATCTTGCTTTCTTATTTAATTCCTATCATCAGAAAGGGGCTAATCTCATAATCACATTTAAATCTATCCAAAAGCTAAGTTTTAAAATCATGAGTATATATCATCAAATAGAGATAAATATATGAGAGATATATCCATACATCCACAAGATTATAAACATAAACATGAGCATACCTATCAACATTCAATGAAACCATAAACATGAGTGTTGAAATATAGATACATTCATCACATGGGCATGAAAAGATATATATATATATATATATATATATATATATATATATATATATATATATATATATATATATATATATATATATATATATATATATATATATATATATATATATATATATATATATATATATATATATATATATATATATATATATACAAGTATACATCCAACATGAGTACACAATTAAGATAACCATCTCTCAAAATGATACATCAAAACTGGTATAAGGACATCAAGCCTATGCTAAACCTAGACCCTAGGATTGACTCCCTCCCTCATGGGTTGTATGTGGACAAGGAGGAGGCACATGTGTCCTTTCTGGTGGCTATATGGATCCCTCTAACCTCTTTGGTCTCTTTGAGTATAGGGGCATTGGCTGATCTACTAGCATCACAACTATATAGACATCCTGGTAATAGGCTGCATGTGCACCCCACCGCTATGCCTCTCACCTAGATTATGCTAAATCCTCCTGTAGGGATTTCTCTCATCATTTTTTCTCTTCTCGTACATCTAGCAATTGTTGATATCTCACAGCTATAGTGGTCCTAAATTGCTAAACCTCTACCTCTAGAGCCCAAATTCATTAAACTTGAGAATCCTCTCCTCCACCCACCGCAAGATACTCCTATCTATACTCTCTACCCTGCTCTCACTTCATTCAAGGACATCTTTCTAGCCTCTCTTCCTCCACTATCTCTACCTCGTCCTCCTCCTTCTCCTCCTCCTCTTCTCTCTGTGTCTTTGTCCTTGATCTTGTCTGGTTACTGGACAGACCCTTAGACCAACTAGCCCTCTCTCTCTCTCTCTCTCCCCCCCCCCCCTACTACCCCTCCCTCCATCTCCCTCCTCTCCTTAGTCTCCCCCATCTCCACCATCACCTCCCTAAGTGCATCTAGAACCCTTAACCATGGGAATGGTCCCCTCCTCATCTCTCTAGTGTAATTCGAAGATACCCCACATCTATCACTCTTGGAAGATAATCGTAGACCTACCACTATAATTCATGTGTTGGTGTTTGAAAATTTTGGAGGGTTTTCAATTATCCCATTGAGAATATGATATATCTCGGGGTAGCTAACTCACATTTTCAACATGTCATTTCAAACATTGGGCCAACTATAAGGCATGACCCTTCTTCTTCTTCAGGCTCTGTAAAACCTAGGCGGGTGGACCTATAGATTCTTTATATTGTACCAGTTATCAAAGCATACACTAAATCTAATGTAAAGTAGATGAAAACCCCTAAATCTTCTATACTCAACTAGGAATCACAAGCATTAAATAGCTAAGAACATAACTCATGAAACTAGCAAGCTAAGTGCGGGTGAACATTGAATAACTTTCAACATAAAAGGGAAATTTGATTTAATATGTTGATAATAGCAAGACCCAAGTATGAGCAATAGAACTTAATGATCCTATCTCTGACTAGTGCCTTATCTATTGGGTAATTAAAATGAATTACAATAGTACATCTCCTGGAAACCTCTGACATAATTCCTACATCAAGATCCCTGATCTATCTTTCACCTTGTGAATAGACATTTGCTTCATTTTAAAAATCTCATACTCAGACAATCCTTTCATGAAATCAGTAAACCTTGTGATAAACACCAAGAAATTACATGGCTCTTTGTTCCATAAGCAAGATATTTCAATCACATACATCACTAAATGAGATGCAACCTAATCTATGGTCTTTGATCACAAACTAGAAAAGGTTACAGATCCACAAATAGGAGACAAGATTCAATCTGAATTTGAAACCATTGCTGCTCTTTATTTGCTTTCCTTGAAAAAAAATACATGAAATGTATAGAAATTAACTCATAAATCACCTAACAGACTAGAAATATCTGCATAAAACTTAATTGTTGTTCATACAAGAAGAAATGTTGAAGAATGGTATCACAGTCAAGGAAACACATCAAAATTGGAACCAGAATATGGTCTCACAATAATGTGCAAATTTTCTCCCCAAAATTGGAACCTATTGGTTTCTTAGTCACAAAAAACTGGAACCCTTACAAAATATGAGAGAAAGAAAGATATAGGAGAAGAGTGCATTCTCAGATTTGATCTGAACATTACACCTGTCCACTTGGAAAACCTTCTCAATAGGTTAAAACATCCTTCAAATCTTTTCCCTCAACTGATGAATCAAATCTTCAATCATTTAGTTTCTACCAACACAAAAATATCTAAGATTTTTGCAAAGAAGAATAACTGATTTGATGCTTGATCTGGAACGACAAAATTTGGTTAAAATGAACTCAAGAAAGGTAAAAAACATTTCAAAATTTGTTTTAAGCTTCAACAAACATCAATATACATTCCCCAACTGAATCTGACACTCCATGATGAATTCTACCCTCTTTTATTGATAATGCCCTAGAAATTGCAAAATTTCTTTTAGACTGAACCAATGGACCGCTGTGCAAAATTTGATCCCGAATCTTGAAAATTTAGCTTCTCCTAGTTTCAATGGTATACTGTACTGCCCATTTTGGACAAAAAATGCCCCTGTTATGGTCTTTTGGAAAACACGCTCCTGGACTGAATCAGAACCTTTTAAAATGAAATTTTTAAAAAATTATATAGTCTTAACTATATAAAAACTTTTAATAATCCAAATATTTCATCCTTTTGAAAATTTGATGCATTTGAACTTTTTATGAATTTTCATTTTATATTCATTTCTCTCTCTATTGATTCGCCACTTGTCAACTCCTGATTTGCTATGCAATATCTAGGACATTTTAAATTAATTAATATTTTAATATTAATTAACTTCCTTAATTCCTTCCCTAAATATTTTATTTATATCTCTCATATCCCGTAGCCTCGGAGCCTCTTCACATTTCCATTTACGCCTATACACTTTCAATGAAATGTATCATTGGGAACTTTGGAAAATTCTCTTACGTTCTCACGACCTCGACCTCCATTTTTGCCTTTACACTTTTACGACTTGAGCGGAGTACCATAGGGATTTGAAAATTGACTTATGGGCATACACTTCAATGAAGCCTTCACGTAGTATCGAAGATTCTTAAAATTTTGTTTACACTCTTACACGAGCAAATTCCCTTTATGCTCCTATGCGTCGAGCGTAACACCAGAGAAGTTCAAAAATTGCCATTTGCTCATATGCTTTATCATGAACATTCACCAAGTCAAAATGCTTTGACTTTAGATCCCTCATGCCCCTTCACAGGCCATGGCTTCAAAAACCACATGGCTTTGAGACAAATCTTATGTTAAGCGCTTTTGTATTTAAAGGTCAAAAGAAACCCTCATATTCCCAATGTGGGATAAAAGGTTTTGACCATGCTTTCCTTTTACAATGTTCATCTTCTACCTTTGACCTGCATTTTGACTACCCTATGGCTTCATAATGGGTGCCTCCCTATTCTTTGCGTGAGGCTCCTTCATGCTAAGGTGGGGATGCCTTACCCTCTTTGTTTTTTAACATGGCGCCTTGGACTCTAACGTGGGCCCTGGTGAAGTTTCCCTTCATAGCACTTTAAAACCAAAGCTGCCTCCTCCTTCTCACACTGCGTGGATTTACTCTGGCGTTGACTGCCTCTTTTGCATGCGGCTTCTTCTTTATTTGGTGTGTTGTGTGCTCTACACCTTCTTGCACTACTTGTAACTCCTTTATTGCATGTGCTCACTGCCTTTCCTTCCTGCTTACATGGCTTATTTTTAAAAACTTTTGACCAATTATACCATGCATTACAATAGCATTGTCCTGAACTTCAACATCATCAAGAATGATGCACTTGCTCAACCTAACTCTAGGACCAATTCTAGCATTTGCAGAGATTGAGACATTTGGTCCTATCTTAGCGGTTGGATGAATCTTTGAGGAAGGATGAACATGATAGAGGGCCACACCACTCTAACAACTCACAACCAAGAAAGCAGCAATATAGAGACCAAGAAAAAAAATTGCTTCAAAATTAATTTTATTATACTTGAAAAATCCTTACAACACCCACAAGATGATATGATAGATATGACTTCTTCAAAAAGAAGTTTACAAATTCTTCAACATAAGAGAAATCCCAAATAAGAGCACACCAAGAGCTTCACCAAGAATTTCTACTTCAAGAGCTACACCTTTAGAGCTTTCACACCTTGAAGTCTTCACACCTTCTAGCTTCTACTTCTCACGCTTCTACTCCTCGAGCTTTTCCTTCTCAAGCTTCTACTCCTTGAGCTTCTCCTTGAGCTTCATTTAGAAATGCTTATATGCCTTGCTTAAATAGGCAATTACCACCCCATGCATGACTTATCCACAGCCTTCTAGAATTCCTCCACAACCTTCTACAACTTCCATAACCTTCTAGAATTACAACTAAGCACCACCATGTGGCCCAATTAGAAAATTATATTTCCTTTATGGATCGCAACAAATATTAAATGCAAGATTTAAGAAACTTTCCACAAGCTTCTAAGATGCCACCTACACACCTTGATTAATGGAATGACAACTAATTTCTCATTTTTTTATTTTATGCCACCTATGCACCTCAAAAATAGAAATTCCTCCTTTTTTCTTTTTCTCCTTTTTCCCTTTTTATTTATTTATTATTTCTCCTTTAATTTTCATCACTTTCTCTCTCCTCCAATTTTTTTTTTTTTTTTTTTGCCAATAATTTTTCCATGCAAGATGCTCCTGCATCAGAACATTAACATCACCAACAATATTGTTAGTTACAGAGGCATCACCATTAGACAAAATTTCAGGTGTGTTCATGCGATATTGTTTTAGGTACAATGAAGAGCACTTCAGTGACATCCTGGGAGTCTTTATTTGCTCCCAAAAATCCAAAGTCTCATATGTGTATATCTTCTTCTTTCCCACCAATGGAGTGATAAGATCTTCATCCAATTTGATAAACTCCTTTTGAACTGACTGTGATGAAAATTCCAGAGATTCAAAGCTGGATAAATGTCAGAAATATCCTCATTGTTTAGAAGGTGTCAGATTCTACATTGTAAGAAATATACCCAGAGTGAAAATATAAACTCTGTAGTTGATGTAATCACTGACATGAGTTTCTGGCTTTTTTGCAAAATGTAGTAATTCCTTGGTCTCTGTGTCTGCGACTAATTCACCAAACTCCCCTATAGCTTCATTTGAAACCTTTTTGACAAGAATTGTTTCAATACCTCCATATGTACGATGTGCCACCTGCATTTCTCCCAGAGGAAAATTGTAGCAAATATCACAACACATTAAAAAAATCTCTTTTGGACTGTCCTCCATTAAAAGGTCACGGACTTTAAGCCAAGCACTTGCTGAACCATGGGGTTTATCCTCACAAAGGTATCACTCTGATCAGGAAATCCTATTATCTTCCCTCATTTATTTCCATTATGCCTCTCAAACTAGACAACAACACCATCTCTGTTACACTCCATCACAATAGAATGTATAACTTCTGCATGGACAAAATCTCCTTTTGTTAAAATACTCTTAATCTCCACCTTTCTATTTAGTCTGATGTAATTAGTTGGGCCCTCAAAGTGGGTCCGACTAAAAAAAATTTCATTTTCATACAACTGAACTATCAAGTTGATCTACTGAACATCTTGAACTAATTAGAATCAGGTTCAATCACTGAATCAATAATTAAAACTCATTTTATCACTTTCTGCAAACTGTCAAATTTGCGTCTAAAGGTCTATTGACTGGCCTTAAAAATTGACTAGAACAACTAATCTGGCTCTGAGAACTAGCACACTAACTCTTTGTTCTGTATTCTTGTACCATGTCGAATCTCATCTCATGATGGATTGGGGGTCAAAAGATATTGACCGTCAAAGTTGACCTTTCAGAACTGCCTGCAAGAAAACATGTCAGAAAGCAATAAACTGGGTTCGGATTTGGTTTTGAAAGGTTTCGGCACATGGGGAAATGAAAATTGGGACATTGGTTCTTTGTCATGAGGAAATTATAGATTTGTGATTTGGGCTCATGACGAATAACTGGGCGCAAATGGCGATTGGTCAAAGTAGGCTACTTGGATTTTGCAAAATGGAAACACTAACAAGAAATCAATTTGTGCAAATGGAATTGACCTGGAAAAGTGTGCAAATGGATTTGTCATGAATTAAAAATAGACACACTCAAAGTATTTTTAGAGTACAACACATTGGTACAATCCATTCAATCTCACCTATCACGGATCAAGAGTTATATCATCATGAACAGGGGTTCCAACAAATTTACAAATGCTGACACCAGTAAAAAGATAAAAATCTTATTTGGAATCGCATTTGAAAACTAATCAAACGGATTTGTCATGAGCTAAAACTTGAAACATTATAATTTTTTGATGTCTAAAAAGCAATGCAAAAGGAATTTTAGCATTTTTGTCACTTGGTCAAAAGTTATAACTCATTAAACAGGGCTTCTCAAAAATGTGTGTAATTTGCAAATGTGTGAAACCAGTAAACTACCAACTTTGAAGGATTCAAAACCTAGTCAAATGAACTCGAAATGGCTTGAAATCTAAAATATAGGTTCTTAGCTATGGATACTATACACTCCCAAAGTGGCGAGTCCTAAAACATTTCTTGGTGTGAGATATTCAATGGGAAACATAGTCTCCTGTCACTTTTTGACACTTTGGATAAAATGCAGATTCGATGGATGCTCAAAACGAGACTTCACAAAATGGCTCAGAATGTCAATTTACCATTATGAAATGCTTAGGCATGCTAAATGAAAGGTGATAGAAGCATTGAACACCTCTTAGGCCTCAAATGGGCAGCCAGGTACAAATGCACTTTAAAAGCGTTTAAGGGCTTGATTTTTTCAATGGTTCTCAAAATTGACCATGCAATTTTTAGTCCCAACACCATGTATCTTCCATAGACACACCACATAGTCTAAAATGGGTAGCCAACCCATGTCTTACTCCTCCCACTCCCAAGAATAAGTAATTGTCTCTATCAAGACCTGTTGTTTCCTCCCAAACTATCTCCACACGTGGCTAATGATAAATTGCTCCATAATCTTGACATGTCCCCCCACTAGAGGCCTAATGTAAAACATGTATCTGAGCTCGCCATGTGCCTCCTACCATCCCTTATAACCCACATATGGCCTACACTTAATTTCATATAACTCATCAAACACACAATTGTAATAAGTCACATTCTTACTTTAAGGTTGCATGATAAACCCTAAGTATTTGTATATATATATAGGTATCTCCTCTCATGTGGCTACACTTGTGGTCAGATCATAGTGATGTGCTCCCATGTCCAGACTTGTGCCAATATGGCTTGACATGCCTAGGTCCTTCCCTCCCTATACATGATCTCATGGAGCTCATGGTACATATTAGCTAAGATGGCTAATCCCCATGTCATTTTCCTTAGTCACTGATGTAAAAAAGATTTCAAACAAACCCAAATCTACATATCATCGACGTTAAACATTCAACATAGAGGCAAAATCAAAGTTTTATGTAGAGCATCCTTACAAAAAATCAACAAGTGGGATATATTCTTATCCCTTCAACATCAATTAAATAACTTCAATTCTTAGAGGCATCTCATAGGCAAAACATAACACTTTTCAACACAAAACATCAACCTTTCTCAATTTGCATATCCTAATTTCTATATCTAATTCCATTATTCATAAAGTTTGTTTCCAAAAATTTCTTAACAAACCCTTTCGAGGAATTATTTAAAATTAATCCTTCTAAATAATATCCAAACTTGAGACCAATCCAATAACCTAATTACAAGTTATGATCTCTACATCAAAACCTAATTTTACTGTTAAAAACTAGAAGTAAAACCTGAAACCCTATCTAGGGCATCTGATATCTTTTTATAAAAAAGATAAAAATTAAATAAAACTAATCCAATTGACCATTTGTGAGTCTAGTTTCTGAATCTATAAGCCATTAATTTTTCCAATTCATAAAGCATTCTACAAGAACAAATCTTTTACTGTAACTTCAATGAATATCTTTAAAAGACAATTTTCACCTAACTTATCATAACTTTCACATATTTTCATAAAACCAATGAGACAAAAAAGCTAGTTCACATATATTTCCATTGAGTATAATTAGATGTTTTGATTCATCTAAATGTGTTCGTACCAAACATTTGAATCTGACTGTAGTCAGATATCCTCATATCTGCAAATAACAATATTTACCAAAATTCTCATAACTTATTCATTTCTCCATGAACTAAACTAAACCAAATCCAAAATAATTATTATTCACTAAAATATCAAAATACATAGATTAAACATTCTTTCTAGATTTTACATGACCATACAAGACCTGGAACCACCACAAAAATTGAAAAACTAATCAAAATAACAACTTAGAATTACTTCAAATTGATTTCAAGTGTATCTCTTTCTTTCCATTTATTCTTTGATTTGACCATACATTAGTTGTTATAGTGGTTGTGGTTAGTTATAAATTCCAAACCACATTTATCTCCTTACATTATTTTAATTATTATGTATTTTAGACAATGTTTAATGCCTTTTATGCCTTTTCATTACAACTTTTCCAAGTTTAACTTTAAAAGTGACAAATCTTTGCATTGACACTGTAATCACCTTAATATGGAATTAAATGGAAATTTTACATAAATTTTAGCCTTTATAAGGAATTATTTTATATTTTGACCTTCTTGAGCACTTTAAGACCTCCATGCACAATTTTGACAACTTATTACCAATGGCTTCTCTAGCCTTTACATTTCAACTTATGGACTCAAATACATTATAAATGGCTTAAAAAATTTTAATATCTGATATAAGGACTCTTAACCTCCTTGTTATTTTAATTTAGGTGCTCCTGCACCATACTCTCAACTTTGAAAATTTTTCATGTCCCATGGAAATGCCTTTGTGAATAATTTGTAAACAAGCTTTGCTACATGCTTCTGTTATGCACTTTATCTTGCAATTGATTGTCATGAATATAGTTTGAATGACTACTAAACAAAG
Organism: Cupressus sempervirens; assembly: GCA_028749045.1. Taxonomy (NCBI): domain Eukaryota; kingdom Viridiplantae; phylum Streptophyta; class Pinopsida; order Cupressales; family Cupressaceae; genus Cupressus; species Cupressus sempervirens. Next base: position 739,738,863 of record CM053793.1, read on the forward strand.
GTTCCATAAATCCATCGATCTTCTTGCTACTAAAAAACTACCAAGATACTACCATCTTATCCATCCAAGACTCTGGAAGATACACTACCACCTTCTACCCAGCTCCAGCTTGATGGAGACTTAAGACCCTTTCTTAGGTCTTCCACACACACACACACCTTCATAAAATTTCTTATTGCAACTTTGATTGATAGGAACTCTACAACCAAAACAATAAAAATCTACAAATAACTTTACCAACCCAAATCTTTTGTTGGGCTCTAATACCAATTTTATATAAGCAAGATTTCAAACAAACCCAAATCTACATATCATTGACATTAAACATTCAACACAAGGAAAACTCAAAGTTTGATGCAAAGCATCCTTACAAAAAATCAATAAGTGTAAAGTAAAAGAACACGAGGAGGTTAATAATTCTTAAATCAAATATTAAATTTTATTTAAGCCATTTATATTGTATGTGAGTCCATAAGTTGAAATGTAAAGGCTAGATAAGCCATTTGTAATTAGTTGTCAAAATTGTGCATGGAGGTCTTAAAGTGGTCAAGGTGGTCATTATGAAAGAATTCCTTTAAAGGCTAAAATTGATTCAAAATTTCTATTTAAGTCCATTTTAGGGTGATTAAAATATCAATGCAAAGATTTGTCAATTTTAGAGTTAAATTTGTAAAAGTTGTAATGTAAAATGCATAAAAGGCATTAAATGATGTCTAAAATGCATAATGGTTAAAAGAATGTAGAGAGATGGTTTCAAAGGTGGTTTGGAAGTTATAACCAACCACAATCGCTATAACAATTGATGTATGGTCGAGTCAAAGAATTAATGGAAAGAAAGAGATACATTTGAAAATATTTTGGAGCAATTCTTAGTTGTTATTTTGATTAGTTTTTCAGTTTATGTGGTGGTTCCAGGTCTTGTATAACCATGTAAATCGTAGAAACCATGTATAATTATCTATTCAGCTAAATACCTTAGTAATAAAGGATTGGAAATCCTTCTACATTAACTCATGACTAAATAGAATTATGTATTTTCCTAAGTATAACATACTAACTTCATTCTATTTGTACAACCCAGGAGCACAAGCTTGAGAGGGTGGCTGCAAAGTATATGCTCTGATTCCTCTTTAAGTCATTATAACTACAATAGGAAAGAAATGGTGAAGGAAACTAAGCTAGGAGCTAAAATGACATTTTCCTTAAAGCTTAGAGTAATGTTGCAAACAATAAATCTATTCAAACACCTATGCTATAGGAACCGTCCAATAATTCTATTATTAGTGGTTGTAGGAACAACAGAAGTCTACTTTGCAAGGAAACAAACTAAGAAAGATAATACATTCTAACAAAATAGTTCACTCAACAAGTGGACCCCCTTAGATGAGTGAATAGGAAAAAATCAAGTCTAAAGGTGTAAACTTGAACTCTGAATTCTATTCAATCATAATATGAAATTACATTTGAAAAAAAGATTCTACTCAATCTACTCTATTTACCTTTAGTCAAAACTACGAAAAGATCAAAGTCTTTGAAAAATTCCTTTTCAAGGTTACAATAGAATTTATTTAAAGGAAAGCTTCTAACAACTTCTCACTCCTATGATCACTCCATCAATGAGGATCAATAAAAAATAATAAAGTTTATAATAGAAATGCTATTAACTACATTTTAACTTGCCCAGTAATATAGCAGGTTGAGGAAGCTATCTTGGTGCATCGTCCTAACAAAATTTGTACCATGATTTACTGTTGCAATGATCCATCAATCATCTGGTTGGCTTTGATTTCAATATGCACAAAAATACTTGTAGAGCATTAAATGCAATAGCTTCTACATACATGCATTTATTTCATCATCAATGTTAGAAAAGGTAATGTTTAGATTATCACTCTTGCAAATCCTACGACTGCGGGAAGGAACCTGCCCAAACATAGCATGGATGAGGAAATACTTATCAACATGTAATATCCTTCATTAAACCATAAAAAAACCATAGATTCAAGCAAACACAACATAACTGATCTATCTATACTTCAATCTCCATGTCTTAACATATAGATAGTAAAACATAAGTCCTTTTTCTTAAACCATAAAGTCTTAAACTATTTCTTTGCAAGATAAATGCTAAAAACAAGATAAAAAGTAATCAAAATAATGGCCTTTTAGAGTCTCATCAATAATCTATATAATTTTTATATTTTAGTGAATAATATTTTTTGGCTTTGGTTTGAGTTTAGTTCATGGAGAAATGAATAAGTTATGAGCATTTTGGTAAACATTGTTATTTGCAATCTGAGGATATCTTACTATAGTTAGATTGAAATTTTTGGTATAGAAATATTTGGATGAATTAGAAAATCTAATTATACTCAATGGAAATATATGTCAACTAGATTTATTTTCCCATTGGTTTTATGAAAATGTGTGAAAGTTACGATAATTTTGGTGAAAAATGTATTTTAAAGATATTCATTGAAGTTGTAGTCAAAGATTTGTTCTTGTACAATGCTTTATGCATTGGAAAAATTAATGGATTATAGATTTGAAAACTATACTCACAAGTGGTAAACTAGAAATTGGTTTGGTTTCATTTGAATTTTTTTTATAAAGATGTTGGATGCCCTAGAAAGGGTTTTGGGTTTTACTTTTGGTTTTTATAGTAAAATTGGGTCTTGACACAAAGATCATAACTTGTAATTAGGTTGTTGGATTAGACTCAAGTTTGGATATGATTTATAAGGACTAATTTTAAATAATTTCTTTGAATGGTTTGGAAAGAAAGTTTTGGAAACAAACGTTATGAATAATGGAATCAAATATAGAAATTAGGAGATGCAAATTGAGAAAGGTTCATGTTTTGTGTTGAAAAGTGTTATGTTTTTCCTCATGAGATGCCTCTAAGAATGGAATTTATTTAATTAATGTTGAATAGATCAACATAACTCTAATGTAAGGAACAAGTTTTTCTTATTAACCCTACCTTCTCCTAGGGTTTCTTCTAGGCCACCTCTCTTGCCTATTGGGGTTCTTTTACTAACCCTAACTTAGAAGGAGTGAAATCCCTATCCTCCCTTCTTTCAACTTTTCCAAATCAATGTAGAACTTAGATCCATCCAATCAACACTACCTAATTGTCTTGCTAGCTCATCCACGCCAAAATGTCCACACATGAACACAAGCTACCCAAAATGACAAGAGAGAGTGAGAGAGTTGTTCCTAGGGAATTAGGGTCATTCCAACCATCATCAACCGAGGACCCATAAGAATCTTTGTCAATTTCATAAAATTGCTCCAAATTAGGCCTAATAGGGCTACAAGGAATTAGGCCTCCAAACTAACCTTTTTGCCCCCAACTTGGAAAAAGGCTTAATAAGGTGGAAAACAAACTTCATATCTTGATACCCTTTTGTAAGACCTTTGAGATTCACCTAGTCTCACTTCCCCAACTCGTTCATATAGTGGGATACTGATTTTTAGCCTAAAATTAAGGGTTTACCAATTTGCTGACAGAAATCATAAGGGTTTGTTCAAATCCCCATTAAACATGTCACCTGGACTTCACCTTGGGCACAAATCTCTACCTTCATATCCTTCTCTCCATCCACTTGGACTAAAGAATTCATCACACTAGATCCCATAAATGTTGTTTCAATCTCTATGATGCCTAACCATGCTCACTTGGCTTGCCTAGGACATTGTTACCTAATTTTACCCCCACCAAAATTTGAATTTTGAATGCAAACCCCACCCAATGGCCACTTACCCTCTTTAGTATTATTTAAATGCATGGAAATATCAAAAAATAAAACATTTAAAACTCTATGGTATTTCCTATTTCCCTAAGTTATTTTCACTGGCCCACAACTTTCCACACTATCAAATATTTCATGATCTATGGTGGGTGCTTTCCGGCATCCTCAAGATGCATGAACTTTACATAATGTGGGGAATCCCCTTCACAACGTGTGGTAGATGGGTCCATTTTCTTCTTGTGGGCCACAGAGGGAAAGAGCTAGTGGTGAGCTGGCAATTTGATTGGCACCCGCTTTCCTCCATTTTGTCTTTTGTTAGACTTTCCGACAATGTGGGCAAGTGCCCTAGTAACACATGTCCTAGTGACATCACAAAGGATATTCACGAAAGTTTAGAGGGCACATTTTATGAACGCCGTCCAATGCAATGAGATCGAGGGCTGGCGCTTGCCTACAATATGAAGATGTAGGGATGTTAAGGAATGCAGACAAGTGCCTCACTTTCGCATGTCCTTGTGGGGTTGGGTTTGTTCCATATGCCATAGGGTGATACCAAGGTCGTGGTAGGTTGCTGAGTTTGATGCCAATTTGTGCTAAGTGTTCGTGGGCCCAAAATTTTTAGTAGGGCAGGCATAGTGTAATGAGGATCTTCACGATCATTGATCTTGTAGAGATCAATGATTGAAAATATTCTACAATATGGAGATGCGAGCTAATTAAGAAATGTGAGGAAGTTCCTAAAGGACATGTTTCCTTATGGGCCCGAGGAGATACATTATAGCTAATGCAACACAGTTAAGGCTACTAGTTGGGAGACCGCCATGGTCAGGGTTTTGAAAAGTTGGCACAGTTAGTTGGTTTGGAGGTTAAACTTAGGAAGACCTTGCGAGGTGGCAAAAAAATAAAAGGCTATTGGCCCACATCGCTCATCCTGGTGGCAGAGTTTGGTTGACTTGTTGACTTTGCTAATTCACAAGCTAGAAACGGAGGGGATTGAGTTTTATTGTGCAATTTGATCCTCATGATCAATTCCAACCACTCCCAAGTGAATGTTGAATTTAGTAAATAGTAGAAAAACACTCTGCCACCTCAATTCATCCACCTACTTGGTTAGAATGGTTAATGACACCATTTCTATCAGGGCCCTGTTTCAACAAAATATCAGGTTTCATTGTATCTAAATCTGTACCCAGATCAAATTTTCTCCAAATCTTTATCAAGATTTAATGGCAGTGGTTGTGGAGTAACTTTAGTTAGAGAATATCTTAGTTATGTCTGAGCTATAAAGGCAATTTTTGTAGATTTTGTACTAGTTGACTCTTCTCTGACTTCTCTGATATTGCTCTACAATTTCACTATAAATTCCCTTTGCCTTTGAACTGTATGACATTCTTATCTCCTTCAGCCATTGTTGTGAAGTGCAAGAACTATTTGCCTCTCATTGGTGTATTGTAGAGATCTGCAATCTTGCATGACTGTATCTCTTTTGGCCTATGAATGGTAGATAAGTGAATCCTCTCTTTCCTTGTGTCATTCATTTGGGTTTTTTGATCTGCATCTGATTGTTAGATTAAAGAAATTTTGAATGTGTATATCTCTTGGTGTCATGATGGTTCAATAGTGCATGTATGGGCAGAGATTGGTTTGAACACTCTATTTTGGTGCATCACCCCCTTAGGTTAGAGCAGGTAGATTTTCTTTTACGCATTCCTTCTCCCTTTTCCTCTCCAAGAGTAATTAGGTGCACCCTGATAGTAAAGGAAGCTGGCCTTCTCCAGAGACTCAACCTCCCAATTCAAGTCCCATAGTTTGGAGATTGTTTCCATGTTTCACAAGGTTGTCCTTAGGTAAAAAATTTGTACAAGGGTGCAAACCTTTGTGACAATAGTTTTTGGCATGCCTGGTGGGACAATATTCAAAAAACTTCAAGTCTACTAGTGTCAAAAGGAAGATTTCAAGATTAATACCGAGGAGATAGTACTGGCTTCGATGTTCAAGCCTTCAAGGGCTCATTCTTCAAGCACTTGGCAACTTTGAGTTTCAAATACATCTGGTTCCAAACCAAAGTTGTAGTAATTCATGCCCAAAGCTGAAACAAGGGCATCTTCTAGAGGTAAATTTCATTATCAAGAGCTTTCATTTTCAAATCCTAGAAGAAGGAAGGCTACAGTATCCCTATCACCAGTTAGGAGTGCAATAGTAACAAATACACCTGCAAGATCTATCTCTACTCCTCCTGCTGTTAGATCTCAGCCTAGATTGCCATCGACACATATCAATAGATCACTTATCTATATGGCACAACCTAGGGCTCATGCTTTTGCCACCTTTAATGGTGGGAGTCCTCTTTTATTGGCCCAAAGACATGACATACCAATAGCTGCACTCAAAAGTATACCAAAATTTACTGTAAAACTTCTATCTCTCCCTCAGAACACATTCAAGAAGTTGAAAATTTCTATAATATCCATGGTATTACAGAGGATGATGTTGCAATTAGGCTTCTAGCCTCATCCTTGAAAGGAAAAGCACTACAATGGTGTAGAAGTTTTGCTCATGGTTCTATAATAGATTGGGATGGATTAGGAGCAGGATTATGCAAACACTTTGAGGATAAAAGTGACCATTTGTCACTTTTGGAATAGTTGACTACTATAAAAAGAGCCCCCCATGAATGTATGACTAATTTCAACTATAGATTTTGAAAGACATGGGATAGAATACCTACTTCAGTAAAACCTACCCCTGGTAATGCCTTCTTGCATTACCTCAGAGCTTTTAACAGTGACATTGCCACTACAATCCAAACTATGGGAGGAGATACCTTGCCTAATGCTTATGACATAGCAATAAAGTCAAAAAACATCCTAATACAAGTAGGTAAGCTAGCTCCAAGGCCTCCTATGCCTTTCTTCCCTAATGTTCTAAACCACCAACTAGCAATGGCTCCTCTTCCCACAACTTCCACATCACAATCCATTGCTCTAGTCCCTCAAGCTTCCACATCTTCAAATGGAATGGATGAAATCAAGGAAATGATCCAATCTATGATGTTGAACATAGATAAAAGATTGCAGGGCCAAGAGAAGAAGTTGGAGGATAGCTTCTCTATGATGTAGAAAGTGAACAATAAAGTGGTGACTTTAGAGGGATAGCAAGTTCAAGGTAGTAATCTCATCAATTGCAATATCAAACTATAAATAGTGGTAGGCCTTCAAATCATAATCATGGTAACAGTTCTTTTGAACAAAATAGGCAAAATAGTCGTGCTTCGACCTCAAATGTAAACCAAAGTAGGGCCATAGTTCCTCAAAACAACATGGCCCAAGATCAAGATTTGTGTCCTTCCTATAACTACTCCTATGCTCGTTGCATGTATTAGAAGGCTGAATCTTATTTGGCTTTGACAAGAGCCTATAGCTAGACAATCATACAAGGAGGACCAATTTAGATGCCTCATATATGCAAGGACAAGGTGATTACTCCTTTATGAATCATCAAGTGGAGGAACATTGTAATATAAACTAGGATTCCATTGCTCACAACGCTAGGAGAAAAAGAAGAGCTATTGAAGATGCTACCCCTCCTCCTCCCAATTAGGCCTCAACTTCAAATGGAATACCTCATGAGCAAGCAATAAATGATCAATCAAATACCCTTCAATAGCAGAGGCAAAATAATGGAAGAAAGGATGTAAGTGATCCTCAAGTTGTTCCATCTCAACCTCCTACAAATGTAGCTCCCAAGGCTTCTACCAAAGTACCTACTATGCCATTTAGTGTGGTAAAAAAATGAAGAATACAAATTTGAATATTTCCATGTGGGATGCTGTTGCTACTATACCCACATGCAAAATAGGTTGCTATAGCAAGAATTGGAAAATATTGAGCCAAAGGATCAACAACCCAACATAGAAAATGCCACAAGTCTAGTACAGCCATCAAGGGAGGAAGAAACAAATAAAAAGGTTAGACCCCCTCCATTTTATGTTTCTCTAATTATAGGGGATAAACTAGTCCATAATTGCATGATTGATTCAGGGGCTAGTAGTTCAGTGATGCCTAGGTGTGTTGCTGATACTTTGGAAATGAAATATGAGCCCATTGTTAGAGATGTGTTACAGTTGGATGGTAGTACTATCAAGACTATAGGGATCCTTAGGAATGTGCAAATGGCCCAAAATTCATGCCCTAGTTGTACTGTAACTCAAGATATATTTGTTGCTAAAGTCAAGCCACATTTTTCCATCTGTCTGTCAAGAGACTTCACTACTCAAATAGGTGGTTACATATCTTCTGATTGGTCATATATGTCTTTTAGGACAAGATATGGGACCAAAGCTTCAATCAAAGCAGAGCCTCTAGCCCTCCATCATACTAAACCCTACACCCCTAATCTCATCAACATGAATTGCACTATCCTAGAAATGGATGAGAATGACATAATGAATGAGCCTAATACTTCCCTAGTAGAGATACCTAATTTTCTCTTAGATGAATGGGCTAATGCATATCAATTTGATCCTATGCCAGAAACCCTTGAGAAAAGTCTCAGTACATATTGTATATTAGAGAAGGATTCTCTAGTTCCCAATCTTGTGGAGACAAAAGAAGATGTGAGTGGAGCATGGAGTATGTACTTTGATGGATCAAGGAATAAGAATGGATCAAGGGCTGGTGTGATTTTAATTTCTCCTTCACAAGTAAGGTACTACTTCTCCTTTAGGTTCCAATTTAGTTGCACTAATAATGTGGCCTAGTATGAATCCTTGGTTCAAGGTATCCTACTTACTAATAAAAGAGGAATTAAAGCTTTAAGTGTATATGGGGATAGTGAGTTGGTGGTTAATCAAGTGAGAAACTAGAATATCACCAAGAACAGTTTTCTCAAGTCTTACAAACATAGGGTATGAGATTTTCTTGAGGGTTTCGATGCATTTAATATCCAAAGTATCCCTAGAAAAGAAAATAGATATGCTGATAGACTTGCAGCAATAGGTGCATCTCATAATGTGCCAAGGAATCTTGAGGAGAAGAAGAAGAAACAAATCAAAATGGTAGTAAGGCCTGCCATCCCTGACAACAACATCCATTGGCAATTGTTTGAATCTGATGAACAAATTGTAAGCTTCTTGCAGAATGAAGCATAATTTTCAAATAGAAACTAGTCAAGACTATAGGATCAGTATGGTGATCAAATCATTAATCTTAGTTCCAACAAATTACCTAAGGGTCTCATAATCTTAGAGAGTGTTTTCAATCCTGATGACCAAGCAAGAGGCATAATCATGAACCTAGCTGCTGACAAAGACAATCACACCCCAGTCACAATTGTTAATGGAAGATCCTTAAACATGGGGAAGGTGTGTTCTGAGATTGAGCAAGAAAGTTTTATTCATCTATGTCAAGAGTTTAATGATGTTTTTCTTGGACATATGATGATTTAAAGGGTTTTGACCCAAGGTTGTTTCAACATACCATAGATTTAATTGATGATGTCAAACCAATAAGACAAAAACAGAGGCCAATGAATCCCAAAATTGAACCCTTAATGAGAAAAGAGCTATCCAAATTGATTGAGGCCAATATAATTTTCTCCATCAAGCACTTGTCATGGGTAGCAAACCTTGTCCCTGTTAGGAATAAGAATGGAGAAATTAGATTGTGTGTGGACTTTAGGGACCTTAACCAAGCTTCCTTTAAAGATCACCATCCTCTCCCTTCCATGGAGCAAATTTTTTCCAAGGTTAGTGGTTCAAAGAGGTTTTCATTTCTTGATGGATTTTTTGGCTACAATCAAGTGCTGGTCAAAGATTCTAATAGATACAAGACTACATTTACTACCAAATAGGGTACCTATGCTTATTGTAAGATGCCATTTGGGCTAACCAATGCAGGTGCTACATTTCAGAAGACAATGGAGATGGCCTTCAAAAATGTGATTGGAAAGTTTGTATTAGTTTACTTTGATGATATCACAGTGTATTAAAGAATGTAGAAGATCATTTTGATCATTTAAGATAGGTGTTCTCAAGGTGTAGAGAGTTTGGGGTATCCCTTAACCCGAGCAAGTGTGTCTTTGCTACCAATCAAGGAAAATTATTAGGACACATTGTATATGAGGATGGTTTAACCATTAATCCAGAAAGAACAAAAGCAATACTTTCTCTCCCTTTTGCTAAACATAAGAAAGGGTTGCACAGTTTCCTTGGTAGGATAAATTTTGTGAGAAGATTAATCCCTAATCTTGCTACCATGGTAAAACCCCTTACGGCTATGCTCAAGAAAAGTATAGTTTTTGCATGGACCAAGGAAGGGAAGGAAATTTTTGAAGAGATTAAGGTAGCCATAGCCTCAGCCCATACTCTCATTAATCCAAATTTTGAAAATGATTTTATCCTTTATACCCTTGGTGGTGAGTCAAGCATTTCTGCTATCTTGACTCAAAAAAATGATAAAGATGAAGAGTAGCCCATAGCCTTCTTTAGTGAAGGGCTTAAAGAGTATGAAGACAAATACAACTATGTAGAGAAGCAAGCCCTTGCAGTCATCAAAGATTTAAAGAAATTTAGACACCTCCTGTCTCATAATAAAGTTCATCTGTTAGTACCCCATGCGAGTGTGAAGGATTTCCTTTTGAGCAAAGATATTAGTGAGAAGAGAGCTAGTTGGATTACTAAAGTAATGAAATATGAAGTTGACATCTAGATCACCAAGCTGGTAAGAGGGAAAGGGTTGTGTAAATAGATGATATCATATCAAGAACCAAATGAGGAAGTCACTATGATACTAACAAAACAACAAGAGATAAGAAATGATGACCCAACGAATTGGATGGATGATATGAACAAGTTCTTATTAGGTAATGGATATCCTCAAGGATTAGATAGAACTAAAAGGAGATAGTATAGATTACAGTCAATTCCTCATGTCATAGTTGATGGTATCTTTTTTAGGAAATATTTTAATGGAGCCCTACTAAGATGCATTGACATGGACCAAGCTGAAAGAATGATCAAAGAACTTCATGATGGTCTTGATGGTGGTCACTTCTTAGCTAGGACAATTGTAATGAAGATCATGAGGGCTAGTTACTACTGGCCATCCTTGTTCTATGATTGTCATAGGTATGTGAGGAAGTGTGAAAAATGTGCCTTCTTTTCTGGGAAGCAAAAGCTTGCAACTCTTCCTCTTCATCCCATTCAGGTGGACCAACCTTTTTCTCAATGGGGATTGGATTCCATAAGCCCTATCAATCCTTCTTCTAGTTCTAGTCACAAATGGAGTTTAACTACTATAGATTACTTCACCAGATGGATAGAGGCAGTTGCATTGAAGGATGCCACAAAATCTTTAGTTGTTGAGTTCTTGGATGGAATTGTGACCAAGTTTGGTGCCCCTTCAACCATTATTTTAGATAATGCAAAATCTTTTGTAGGAGCTCAAATTTGTGCATGGGCAGTTGACCATAATATCTACTTGAGCACATCCTCAAACTACTATCCTCAAGGCAATGATTTGGCTGAGTCATCCAACAAAAACCTGATCAGGATTATGAAAAGAACTATAGAGGATAACCAAAGGTGTTGGCATCAAAAGTTAAGGAATACACTATGGGTTGACAAAATAAAACCTAAGAGGTCAATAGGAAATTCACCATTTATGTTGGTATATGGTAGAGAAGAAAGGCTTTCAATTTCATTAGAATTCCCATCCCTAGAACTAGCTCATCAGCTGGAGCTAATTGAAGATGATTCCATGACAATAAGAATGGCAGAGCTGATGGAGCTGGAAGAGAAAAGAAGTTAGGCCATACAAACCCTAGAAACACATCAGCAGCAGGTGAAAGGGAGCTTTGACAAGAAGGCTAGGGTCAAACTCTTTAGATAGGGTGATTTGGTTTTGAAATGGGATGAAGATAGGGGAAAACAAGGAAGACACTCAAAATTTGATGCACTATGGAGTGGTCCCTATGTGATTTTTAGTTGCAAGCAGGCCAATGCTTTTCAATTAAGCAAGCCTGGTGGTGAAATTTTGCCTGTCCCAGTCAATGGGATCTATCTCAAACCATGTTTCTAATAGGGGTTGAGGTTTCAAGCCTGGTTTTCTTTTTGTTGATTTCCTGCTTTCCAAGAAGTGCATGAGCACATGTGTTTTGTTGAGTTTGCAAAGTTGCAAAAATAGGGTTTTCCAAGGTTTTGTTCCCATAGAGGTAGGGTTAGGCTTTCACAATGCACTGATCCATAGTTTTTATAACTCTCTAGCCTGATGGATGCATAAGGCCACTGGTCATACACATAGTTGGCTTGTGTCCCCTCTGAGTCACCAGAAATGTTACTTAATTTTACCCTTGCCAAAATTCAAATTTTGAATCCAAACCCCACCCAACAGCCACTTACCATCTTTAGTATTATTTAAATGCATGGAAATATCAAAAATAAAACATTTAAAACTCTATGGTATTTCCTATTTCCCTAAGTTATTTTCCCTGGCCCACAACTTTTTGCGCTGTTAGATCTTTCATGATCTACGGTGGGCGCTTTCCCACATCCTCAAGATGCATGACCTTTACATAATGCAGGGAAGCCCCTTCACAAAATGTGGTAGGTGGGTCAATTTTCTTCTTGTGGGCTATACAGGGAAAGAGCTACTGGTGAACTGGCAATTTGATTGGCACCCACTTTCCCACATTTTGTGTTTTGTCAGACTTTCTAACAATGCGGGCAAGTGCCCTAGTGACACATGTCCTACTGATGTCATAGAGGATATTCATGCAAGTTTAGAGGGTACGTGTTATGAATGTCATCCGATGCAATGAGATCGAGGGCTAGCACTTGACCGTAATATGAAGATGCAAGGATGTTAAGGAATTGTCCAAGCACCTCATTGTCATGTGTCCTTGTGGAGTCGAGTTTCTTCCATATGCTGGAGGGTGATACCAAGGTGGTGCTAGGTTGCTGAGTTGGATGCCAGGTTGTGCTGAGTGGTCATGGGCCCAAAAATTTTAGTAGGGCAAGCGCAGTGTAATGAGGATCTTCACAATCGTTGATCTTACAAAGATCAACGATCGGTGCTTTTTCACAATATGGAGATGCGAGGTAATTAAGCAATGTAGGGAAGCACCTGAAGGACATGTATCCTTATGGGCCTAGGGAGATACATTACAGCTAACACAACATAGTTAAGGCTAGTAGTTGGGAGACCACCACGGTCAGGGTTTTGAAAAGTTGGCACAGTTAGTTGGTTTCGAGGTCAAACTTAGGAAGACCTTGCAAGGTGGCAAAAAAATAAAAGGCTATTGGCCCACGTGGCTCATCCTAGTGGTAGAGTTTGGTTGACTTGTTGACTTTGTTGATTCACGAGCTAGAAACGGAGGGGATTGAGTTTTGTTGTGCAATTTGATCCTCATGATCAATTCCAACCACTCCCAAGTGAATGCTGAATTTAGTAAACAATAGGAAAACACTTTGCCACCTCAGTTCATCCACCTACTTGGTTAGAATGGTTAATGACACCATTTCTATTAGGGCCCTATTTCAACAAAATATCAAGTTTCATTATATCTAAATCTGTACCTAGATCAGATTTTCTCCAAATCTTTATCAAGACTTAATGGCAGTGGTTGTGGAGTAACTTCAGTTAGAGAATATCTTAGTTATGCCCGAGCTATAAAGGCAATTTTTGTAGATTTTGTACTGGTTGACTCTTCTTTGATATTGCTCTACAATTTCTCTATAAATTCCCTTTGCCTCTGAATTGTATGACATTCTTATCTCCTTTAGCCATTTTTGTGAAGTGCAAGAACTCTTTTCCTCTCATTGGTGTATTGTAGAGATCCGCAATCTTGCATGACTATATCTCTTTTGACCTATGAATGGTATATAAGTGAATCCTCTCTTTCCTTGTGTCATTCGGGTTTTTTGATCTACATCTGATTGTTAGATTAAAGCAATTCTGAATGCGTATATCTCTTGGTGTCATGATGGTTCAATAGTGCATGTATGGGCAGAGATTGGTTTGAACACTCTATTTTGGTGCATCACCCCCTTAGGTTAGAGTAGGTAGATTTTCTTTCACGCATTCTTTGTCCCTTTTCCTCTCCAAGAGTACTTAGGTGCACCCTGATAGTAAAGGAAGCCAACCTTCTCTGGAGGCTTAACCTCACAATTCAAGTCCCATAGCTTAGAGGTTGTTTCCATGTTTCAAAAGGTTGTCCTTAGGTAAAAACTTTGGACAAGGGTGAAAACCTTTGTGACAATAGAGATCACTACAAAAAGGCCAAACTTACTTTCTATGGCACACTTGCATGCATATAGTAAAACAAGTCACCTCACACATTCCAAGAGATTGTACAACTACCATAGTGGAAAGGTAAGTTATAACCCCATCTTCAAAAACTACTTGGTTCAGACCAACAATAGTGTTAAAATAAAAATATTCACAAAAGTACAATGAAATGGAACCAATAGCCCAACTAAGCACACACAGAATTAAGTAACTACATCTACCAACTTATAAATAGGCTACAATATAAAGTTTAATCCATTAAATGGTCCAATGAAGAAAAAAGGCTCTGATTGCAATAAAACAACATAGAAAAATGCCTCTTCATTAATCAAAACACGGGAAGCCCTTCTGGCTCAAGTATGTGATCAATTCTTGAGAGGTTACTGAGATCACTATACACTCCACTAGATATTGATCCCCATATCTTTGATCAACTACTCCCATACAATGTGCCTATCAAAGATGGTAACATAATGGAATAACTCCTATAATGCAGCTCTAACCTATGTTGGGGTTTGATGGTAATAAACCTATAACACATAATGTCATATTAATAATCACATCAAAAGAGATGAATAAAAGCATATGTAATGAACATGATCATCCCACTCAGTAGGTCTCCATGACACAAAACTCATAGGATATGATACATATCCTGTAGTGTAATTGTGGCCACTTTGGTGGGTAGATGAAAGGTGTTATGCTCATTATTCCATCTCTCTTCTAGAATTGTCAGGATGCCATGGCCTACCTAGATATGTGGCAACTGTAATAGCCATCCAAGTCTCATGTTCTCTAATCTCCCTTTCTTTGTGTCATCTAGTTGAGGCACCAGTCTCAACCCAACTAACACAAGTGCCCTAATTATGAGAGTTGGACACACCTCTTGCATAGTTAAAACATGCCCAAATGTAAAAAAGGATCACATAAGAATCAAAGTGAAACCAAAAATATCGTAACTCAACTACTGGAACAAGAGACTAAGATGCAAAAATGATGCAAAACACAAAAATTACATAATACTCATAAGTGGTTGAACAAGTATTGTATGATACTTTGCATTATACCTATAAGATATTATCTTCTCATGCAATACTTCACACAATATCATGTGATTTATGGGAAGTTCACATACGATATAGCTCACAAAAGGGATGTGATATAATCCAATTTCCATAACTAGCATACGATAGTTCTCGTAATAGTGTTATGATACTTTATAAAGTATTGCATAATATTTTTGAAAACCCACTAGAAACCCTGCAAAACATGCTAAGATTCTCACAAACACTCAAAAATATACTGGTGTGTCAAGTACTTACTGGTGAACCATATTATGGAGGTTGAATATGCATTTGACTATGCTCGAACCGATGTTTGGTGGTAAAAAAATCCTCCTTGGGCCATGGCTCTTCCTCTCTATGCTCTAAGCTCTCAAAACTCAAATAGAACAAATGATTTTAAAATGACCCCTTGGGCCCCTTATAAAACCTTTTGACCCTATTTTGACCTAATTAGCTATCTCTCTACACTTCGTTCTTCAGAGTGAATTTTTGTTGCTCACTTGCTATCTTTATTCTTTGACATAATGTGTTCCCAGATCAATCACACATTAGTCAAAGAGGCAAAAATGTAATAACCCAAAAATAGTCATCTAAACTATGAGCCCCCTTTCTATCATTTTTTCTTATTTTATCCATTGCTTATCTTTGATCAAATCCTCAAAAATCTATTTATTCAATTATAATATATGGTTTGATCACTTTATCCTAAGTATTTTATTTAAATAAAAGAACACGATCCATTGTAATTAATTAAAAAGTCCTAGTTCCAACTTATCCTAAGTGTGCACACATAAAACATTATTCCTATTTTTAAAATAAAAGAAAAGATTTTTATCTCACATGAGGTGCACACTTTCCAAGATGAGTGGAATCTTCATTTTCCTCCATAAAAATCTCACCTTTTTGAACTCCACCATTGATCTTGATTATGTGAGATTCTTGTGCACATGGATACCTCAAGATGCATCCTCCACCCTTGATTGAGCCTCTCTTGGTTTTTAATCTCAACTGTCTATTTTTCTATAAAAGAGAAGGCTCTCTCCCTATTCTCATATCTCATGCTTTCATACTAATGTTACGCTATAGGTTTTCATATAGGTTTTTGAGCACTTGGAGCATTCACTTTGAACTTGTTCTACAATTTCATTCTCTCATTTTCATTCATCTTATATGTCCTTTATGCATAGTATAACTCACCTAGTCTAATTAGGGGATCTTGTAATTCTTCATACTTGTTAGCTTAATCTTACATCTTGAATCTCATTCTAGATTACTTACATTTACATTTCACTCATCTTGATTATTGGATATTGGCATTCTTGCCTCTACTCTTTGAATCTTCTGTTCTATGATTCACCTTGCAAGGGTTGCATAAGCTAAGTCCATTTGAGAGTCACTCTCATAGCTCTTGCATGTCATAGATAGGAAGCTATAAGATGCTTCTTGAGACTCCCTCTTCCATGGATTCTCTCAAGTGTAATGGTTTATAGAAGTGTGCTAAATTTTGGTACACATAAGGGTTAACATTTAGGACGTCACCCCTACCTTATTAAGTCATTATTTTGGTAAACAAAAACAATCCCTTAACCAAAATGCCTCTAATCTGTCATTTTCTCTGTTCTACCTAGAAAACTATCCGAAATTTGTTTTTACCATGAATATTCTTGAGCACATATAACAATGTCCTTTATACACCCTGTAATAGCTTCCCTTAACTGTGCATAGCCTCAAGTGCTTCCATTAAACCACTCTAAAGAAAATACCTCAATTGTTTATTATTTTGTTGAATATCACTTAGACAATTTTCTAAGTACAAGTATCCAAAACTCCATAATAAGTTTTCCCCTCTTCATAGTAGGTATATATTTCCATAAATGAAAACTCTATATAATCCTTTTATGTCAAAGCCAAATTTCCAATAGGAATAACTCCTTGCATGTGATCCAATTTCCCAGTATGACGTCGATAGAACTTATGGTTGGTTTGAAGAAAGTGTTGCACTAAAAGAGAGATCCACAAAAGAGGAAACACGAGCCATTGAAGAGGATACTTGAGAAATAAATTTTGTAGTGGGGTTGTAAGGAGGGGTCCAAGTGCACGTAAAAGCCTTGAATTCATGGGCCTAGGAGAGATTGCAAGGGACATGCAAGCGGTGGAGAGAACCAGAGTTAGAGCTTCTATTTCAATAAAAACCTTTGCCTAGTATGGCCAAAATCCTTTCTTACTTGGAGGTAATGAAAAAAAATGTTTGTAGAAAGTGTTGTGCTAAAACAAGAGCCAAAAAAGGAGGGTTCCAAGTGCACCTAAAATCCTTGAATTGATGGGTGTGGGAGAAATTTCAAGGAAAATGCAATCAATAAAGAGTACTTGAGTGAAAGCTTCAACTCCAAAAAATGCTTTGCCTAGTAAGACCAAAAATATTTTTTACTTGAAGGTGAAAAATATATAGTTTGTAGCATGCTAATAACTATTTGGCCTCATGAATAAACACCATAGTACCCTACAAATAAACTAAATATCAAGTTTGGTTGTCATTAAGAAAAATGTGCTCATACCCTACTATTTATCATTAGTTCCATCAATAGAGGCACCATATTCATGTTAAGACAACTTTAAATCAATTTTCATGATAGTATCATTGATATTAATATGTAATTAAAAATACTTTTATTAAGAAATGAAGATAGTGTTCTCATTGACACATTTATATACCTATGGAACAGTGCAAAAAACTACATATTAGTGAGATCCATTTTGTAATTCACTCTTTAAAATATAGTTATTATCTTTTCTACCTATATTAGAAAGAGATAATCCACATGAAAATTTAGAATTATATTATGATGACTCAAAACCTTGAAAAAAAGGTGTAACATTGTAATAAGTTCAATGAAACTTAGTTTGATAAAGGTTTTTTAATTTTAGGCACACCATAGCTTGGTACCATTTAGAGTCCATGTTAGGTTGTTACCAATGTAATTGTTTTAGACTCATGGATAACACAACCTCTAGATTTGGGGTTGAGTAATGATAAATTCCTCCATTTATTCTTCTTATAAGAATGCATTTTTTACATTCATTGAATGAGCCTTTCACTTTTTTATACAAAGAGAAAGAAAATTTAACCAAGTATGTCATCAATTAGTAGAAGTAAAAATCCTCCATTTCAATGCTTTCTTACAATGGAAAAAATTTTACAAAATCACATGCCTTATAATTAGTGTTGGATCCATGAGTTGTATTCATATTGTAAGATATCCATGGTTAGTTATCACTTCAAGTGGACAGTCTACAAGTACCCAAGTATTATTCTTAGTGATGTTAGTATTATATTCTTGCATTAAAATCTTAAGTCTTCTATAAAAACAAGCCTCATTAGAAATATGAGATTATAAATGAGAAGCTACAAGGAGATAGTCCATACATATGCATTTGTTTGGGTCAAATGTTGGCAATTTCATCGTCTTTGATATCAAGAGAAATTTGTTGTCCTCATTTTTTATAATGAGAGACCAACTTAATGTAATATAATTATCCCTTTCTAAATAATCCATGACTTGGAGGCAAGGTTATCTTAATTGAAAAGATAGTTTATCCTTCTAATTGTTTTATTGGATTCATTTTATATCTTATAGTTGATAGTGAACATCATAGCTCTTATAAAACTACCTACAAGCAAAATGATGATTACATCTAAAGTGAAAAATCCATTATTGTGCTCATACAACCTTGAGAGAGACCCATAAGAAGAGGGATATCATTTTGGGATAACTCATAATTAATTAGATAAGTTACAATGAATATTGTGAATTCTTACAAAAGAACAAAATTAAAACCATATATTGGTACTCTTTTTCAAGGTTAATTAAGAGACTGACAAATGTTTACATCCTATCTAAGGAGATAATCTAAATTAAATATAGATCAATATGTTAATAACAAATAACTCCTAAGTATATCTTAAGTGGATAAAGTTGTAGGGGACCAAAGTAATTCATGATGGGTTACTTAATTACCAAGGTGATTACCTAATTACTCCAACACACCCATCCTCTTAAAATTAATCTAGGAAAAACTTAAAACCTAATGATGAATGCAATGATGGATATATAGGGGGTCACAATTGTAAGGCCTAATGCATTAAATATTTATAAAAAAAGAGTTATCTCCCATTCCTAGAGAAGAGGTTAAGGCCACAATAACAAACTTATTTTCAAGAGTGAGAATACAATTATTATATGAGTGAAATAAGGAAAAGAGGACTTACTATGACCCCTTGAGAACTACTATCACATATGTTAAATAAATGACATCCTATGTGAGAGAGAAAATGGATTTGTAAATACCCCATAAATAACACTAGTGAGTCAATGATAAAATTCTAAAGACAAAACATGATTCAATTTGCGCAAACAACATTTCTCTCATTGGAAAGAAATAAAATAATTGGTGATTGAATAAGATATTTCCATAAGATGGATTAATAGAGATCCCAATCCAAATGACATGTAAATTGTATGTCCCTTTGAAAATTTCTCAAGTTCCACATATCATAATGATATAAAGTTAATCTAAAGACCTAGGAATACTAATGTAGAACAAGATGCAAAGGAAATGAAGTTGGTGAACTTATAGAAATAATTTTCTTGACAACATATTGGTGATATATGTCCTTAAAATTTGTAATTTGAGATTGTGAAAATAGATTATGTGTTTGTAAGATATGAATCCCAAGTAACTACATGTTTATAAGATGATTTATGTCTTAATAAACTAAAGCATTTAGGCCTAAGGATGTGGTGATGCCAACTCAATCATGAATAATAGAAGAAGATTGGGTCTTAATGTGATGAGTAGAAATTTAGAGACAAATCATTGATCCACTTGATTATCTAAGACCTATGATATAGGCAAAATCCTAAAAAAATGTCATCATCAAAGGGTTTGTGCTATTTGTATGTGTAAGGAGAATGAGACCACTTGCAATAGGGTCACCGAAGAATGAGGACATATGAATGTACTCATGGATCATCCAAAGTGTAGTCTAAAATGTGTGGGGATAATAAATGTTCAATGCACCATGCATTTGTTAAGATCAACGCTAGAACAATTCAATCCTACAACATGGCTTAATTTAATCAATTTATCCCCTATTGTGGTTGGTTCAAATGTGTTTCCACATAGATAAGAAAAAATATAAAGCTACTTGAGATGCATTAGAATATCATTTTTTCATTTTTCTAGGGTGTCCATAGGATTTACATCAACACAACATCATGTTGACAACAAGAAAATATTCCATAAATATTTCCTTTGTTCCCAAAAAATTAATTGCTTTAATAATGACCAATCAATAAAATGTCTAAGATTCATTGGTATATGCTCATTTCCACCTCAAATATTATTTACAGTGTATTTTTTATATTTTCAAAATATGACAATAGATGGAAATGTTTTGGGGCACTAAAAATAATTTATTCACATCAAGAAACAATTGGTGATTTATTATAGGATTCAAATATATTAGATTCATTTTTTTTGTCTTTTGACTCAACTATAACCCGTACAATCTACAATGAACTAGGTAAATTCTAAAATATAAAAATATTAAAAATGCTAAAACATATTAGGGTGTGAATTTGACTTGATCAAAATAAAGTATTTCAAAGCATAGTGAAATTATGCAGAGTGTCTCACCCATGTTTATGTTCAAGTTAAAATAAATACCCACATATTGTCTATTTCATTTTTTTGTATTCTTATTATGTTTCAAAAAACATAACTGATC
Source organism: Cupressus sempervirens (assembly GCA_028749045.1). Lineage (NCBI taxonomy): Eukaryota > Viridiplantae > Streptophyta > Pinopsida > Cupressales > Cupressaceae > Cupressus > Cupressus sempervirens. Next base: position 739,759,756 of record CM053793.1, read on the forward strand.
CTTGAAGTTTGAAACTCCATGAAATTCAAAATTCTAAAAATAGAAAACGATTTTGGATGTATACCTTATTTCCATAATGAAAAATGATTTTTTAAAAGCTTCAAAAAATTTAAGATAGTAACAATCTAACAACATATAAGAAAATATCAATAGAAACTTAAAATCTCATTTAACGTGACACATATGCCCCATTAATTTTTGTGGCTGGATGACATTGGAGTTGGTTGTAGTGGAAAATTGTTTGACACTATAGAAAAGTTGGTGGTTTGATTGATAAGATGTCTCAAATAAATATGGCTATATGAAATTCCATGACTAGAAGATACACATGAATGGGGTTTTTTAAGAGGCATGAAAATCTTTCAAATAGATGCATTTAGCAGTTGAAAGTTTTTGATTGGGTGAAAATAGGTTTTTAAGAGCCCCTAAAAATATATGTACAAAAATTGGTTTTAAATGGACTACAAACCCCATAAAAAAAATATATTCAAGACTACTCACCAAGTAAAACAAGACAAAGAAAGATAAGGAAATACCAAGAAAAGTGGCAAACCAACAAGCTCCATCCCCCTACCCTACTCACCCCACCCACCAAGACAAAGTAATGTTTCATGAGAATAAAACACCAAGAGAAACCAAAATGCATCCAAAACTTCCAAATACCACTAAGATTTCCCTTTAGTCTTACCCTTAAGGGAACAAAGGGTCATATTAAAGGAGGTATGAGGAGATATATTTCTTTCTTTAAACCATAATCCAACTGTTTTCCACCTTTGTAGAAGAATCTTGATAAGAAATTGAGTCCAAAAAAAAATTACTCTTAGTTAAGGAGGGTAGATAAGATCTCAAGGAAGGGCTAAGAAAAGTAGCAGGGACATCAAAAATTTGAGAAAATGAAAAACAATAGGACCAAAAAAAGTAGTGGGATCAATAGAAGTTTAAGAAGGAAGGATGGATCCATAAAAGAGAAATCCATGGAACTAGATCAAGAAAAACACTCCCAAGAGGAATGATGGGAGAATCCCCGACAGTAGGATCAAAAACACCCAAGGAGGGATAACCATCTTCCATCACCCTAACCAAATCATTAGAAAAAATGCCAATAGAACTACCATGAACTAGAGCTAAAACAAGAGCATAATTTTTAACACAAGGAGAGAACTAAGAAACCACCTAAGAAACTTTTCTTCATAATAGTATAATTCTCAAAAGAGACACCCTTTCACCGTGGAGTAGATTTTTGCTTTCTTTTTTCAACTCATACTGAGTGAAATGATGGCCAATCTTGAAACATCTTTGACATCTTAAAGTGATTAATGATAGTCAAATGATTGAATCCAAGACATCAATGAAGAATCCACAACCCCACCAAAGAATCAATATTGATCTTAATAGAGAGACCATTAGAAACATCTAGATTAACCAAAATGCAAGCATAAGTAGAGTTTATATCAAAATATTAATAATCCAATATTTAAATATCCCCAAAAGCCTCAACCACTTCCTCTAAAAGGGAATAATTACACTAATGAAGGGGAAGGCTGGGGAGTCTAACCCAGATAGGGATTTTGCTAAATAGTTTTGATGATGGATTAAAATTAGGATGCCAATGTTTAACCATCAAAAATAATTTATCATCCCAACTAAATAAGTGATTAGATAGGATCTTAGCTCTATCTTCAACATGCTTAAACATAGAAATGAAGCTTACCTTCACCATAGGGAAGATGTGAATCTTACTAGATAATATTGGTTCCCAATTCTAGGAGATCTACTCATGTAGTTGTTGGAGACTAGTCTAAAATCCCTAAAATCTACAAATTACACCATGAGAAGAAAAAATAATGGAGGTATGAGCTACCTCCTTCATTGCCTTAAAATAAAGCTTAATGATAATAGATTTAGAAGCTTAAAAAGGATGCTAATGTGAAAACTGATAAGAGTGACCACCTCTTAGAATTTCTCTCATAAGAGATTCCACAATAGAGGAATCTTGATGAGGGCATATCATACACCATTTCCCCTATACCTAACACTACAAGCTAGACCACGCCATCAAATGAGCTTGAAGTAAAAATGGACATAGAACCCAAAGACAAAGGAGAGTTGACAATCACAAAGAGTAGTGGGGACAAAAAACCCACAAGATACCCTCCTCAGGAGTCCCAAACACAACAAAGCCATTTGTGGACACCACATAAAGATTAACATTTTTAGACATATAACCAAGTGGTATCCATATAGAGCCATGGTCGTAAGTAGGAACCCTAGAAGGTGACAACATGGGTGATAGTGTTATTCAAATATCACAAAATTCTACTTGAGGGAAATGTTAATGTAGGAGAGTATGATATTTTCCTACTAATAAATTTAGTATTTCATGGGGTCTACATAGATTTTTATGTACCAAGAAATCCCAAAGATTCCTCTCAGTACACGTTTCCATGAGCTCAAGATTTTTTTAACAATTGAAAGTTGAATGTTACAATGTTCACTAATATCTTGCCTGCTTGTGCCCAAAAAAGGAACCTTGAAGCAATAAAGACATTTATCAAATGATTTAGAAATGGATAATTTTGATATATGTTATCACTAGATTACCTTGATGCACATGGAATTTAAAATGTTGTATAATCGACAAGGCATACTAATGTTTGTTGTGGTTTCACAACCTATGTCCCATTTCAAGCACTTGCCCCAAAAATCAATCCCCTTTTCATTTTTTGTGCATTCATTTTGTCTTAGGTGGTTACCATTTTCTTCTCTATGCATCAGATTATGTTTCATTTTTTAATGCTCCCCATAGTTGGGTTACGCCTTAGGTGACCCCTTTTGGTCCTTTGGGTCTTTGAGTTTTTGGGATTTTTCACTTTTCCAATTCTATGTTTTTTCCTTCTATTTTCTCTAAGTCGTAGTTTATTTTTTATCTTTTGGGATTTTTAGCATCGCTAATGTCTGCAACCCCGACATCCTTGATAACTTCTTTCCTTTTTTTTTTTTTCTCTTTGATTTTGGTCATGAATCATTGAAGCTTTTAGGGTTATTCAATATCTAGTGTTTGAAAAGTTTGACTTTTTAAAGGTCCTTTCCCATTTTCCTTTTTCTTTGTCCTAGTCCTTTAGATCTTCAAAGCGGTAAGATTTATCAAACTTTAGATGTCTAACACACCCAACAACTTTGTCACTCCACCTATTCTCCCTTCTATTACTTTAGGTTTTGGGTTAATAGGTAATTCCTATTGGAAATATAAGAGGAGTAACTGAGAGGGGAGGAGTGAATCAATTACCACAAAATTTTTTGAATCCCTTAGATGTCAATACAAACTTGTTATTAACTCAAATCCTTGTATAGCTCAGTTAGAAATAGATATTTACTATAACTTGATTAACAAAGTAATTTTGAGATTTAGTGTGTATTAACCTTTAGTAACTTAGTTGTAGAAATAGAGAGAAATAGAAAAATAACATGAACACATGAGACACCAAGATTTAACATAGAAACCCAATTTGAGAAAACCACCAATGCAACTGGTTATCACTTTTCACTCTTTTGAAGTGAGCCTTGTTAAGAGCCAACCCTATTAAAGGTTACAAAACACACTATTAGGTGTGACACTGTTAAAGGATTTGAATCACTCTATTAGGAGTGGCCTTGTTAGAGGTCTTAAGAAACTTCATTCTAGAAATTCCACCTTCTTAGAGGATTTACAAAATGACTGTTAAATCAACTCTGTTAAGAGATTTCTTCACTGCTACAATTGTTAGAGAGTAACAATGATTGACCTAATTAATGAAGCAATTGATTTGTAGTTTCAGATCCTTGTTCTAGTTTATCCTCTAGATCCTCCCTGACTAGAATATTCTTTGCAATAGTTTTGATTTTTTACTCTTAATTAGATATCCTTCTTTATTGTCATCTTATCCTCTTCCACTTCATTCTATTTCAATCCAAAACTTGACCTTTCATAGATATGAAAACCAATGTCAAGTCAGCTTGAATAACCTTACAAAAAAATAATTAACATCCACTAATCTGACTTACATAAACAAAATAATAAATAGAAATGTTTTGTTGTAGGTCAGCTAATACTGAAACTAGGTCATTTGGTTACCACTGATTTCCTTGGTAACTAAAATGAGTCAACTTACACTGAACCTATTTGGTAACTAACCTAACTCAGTTAACACTTGAATCCTTCAATGCTTGACCTAGCTTAGTTTGCACTTGATCACTGAACTTGGTTTCTTCCAAACTTCTACTTAGTAGACACTGGAGGTGCTCAATTAGAGTGTAACATTTGTGTAACATCAATGACAATATATATTTGAATTGTTTTTTTCCATAATCTCCCTCTTTGGAATTGATGAAAACACACCATGTCATAAGAAAATTAAACATAGAGGAATCAAAATGATTTATAATATTTTATAATATCCTTAGTTTCATTTAGATTCTTCATCCATGAGAACTCCCTTTGACATCTTATCTTTAGACTTCATCTAATAAGGTTCTCCCTGAATTCTTTTGATATCAAAATGACATATTCAATCTATCCCTCTTTAAAATAAAATACCAAAGACTTTATATAATGATATTATAATGTACCTGATGTGCTAATTTATATGCAATGAGTTCTAGCTTTTTTGCATCAACTTGATAGATCTTCAATGCAGTTTGGTTGATGCATCACTAATATGTACTCTAGTGAGCATCAGATGGGGGAATGACCCCTAGCTTTCCTCTATGTTAGCAATCTATTCCATTATATTTACATATTCCAATCTAACCTCTTTATATTGAACTAATTGTCTCATAAAATAGTACTTGATTGCAATTTGTTTTGTCTTAGAGTACATCACTAGATTTTTTATATGTTGATTACACTTGTTTTGTCATAGTAGATAACCATTGGGTCCTTGATTTCTCCCTTTATTCCTGACAACAATTTCTTGATCTAGACTATGTTGGAAAAGTTAACTGCTACAACAACATATTTTGCCTCTATTGTAGATTGGTAGATGTAATTTTGCATCTTAGTGGTCCATGAAATTAGCCTCTTTCCAAGAAAGAATGCTCCTCCACTAGTTCTTTTTCTATCATCAATGCTTCCAACCTAATATGCATCAGTAAAGACTTTTAACTCAAGGTTTCCTTCTTTATTGTACCATAGAACATAGTTTTGAGTACCTTTTCTCATAATTATTTTGACTGCCATCATATGATTTTCTCTAGGATTTATAGAAAACCTTGGAACTATACCAAATTCTAATACTATATCAAGTCTTGTGTGAACACCATATGAAGTTTCCAAATCATAGATCTATAGGTAGTCCAATTTACCTCTTTTGAATCATTATTCTTGGATAGTTTATGTCTAGTAGACATAAGTGTTCCAACTAGTTTGATTCTTCCATTCTAAAAGTATTCAATATCTCCTTGATATATTTTGATTGAGTAAGGTAAATTCCATCCTTCATTTGATGAACTTGTAAACTAACAAAATAATTTTATCTCTCCAAACATTGACATTTCAAATTCTTTCCTCATTTATTTAGAGAATGATTTACATAAGTCATCGTGACTTGTGAATAATTTATCATCCACAAATATTTCTACTAACAATGTCTTATTTCTTGGTCATTCTTTAATATACAAACTATTGTTATCACTGGTTCTCTAAAAATCAATCTTTATCAAATATCCATGTAGCCTCTCATACCATGCTCTAGGATCTTGTTTTAGACCATACAAAGATTTTTGTAACTTACAGACCATTTCTCTTTTATTTGGATCAATGAAACCTTCATGCTAACCAATGTAAACTTCTTCCTCTAGAATTCCATTCAAGAAATCTGATTTTACATATATTTGATGCACTTTGAATCTTTTAAATGCAACATAGGCAAGCAGAGTTCTGACCACTTCAAGTCTAGCAACATGAGAAAATGTTTCTCCATAGTCTATACCTTCTTCTTGAGCATATTATTTGGATACTAGCCTTGCCTTATTCCTTGAGACTTCAGCATTTTCATTAAATTTGTTTCTAAATACCCACTTTGTACCAATTACATTTTTGTCCTTGGGTCTAGGAACAAGAGTCCAAGTATTGTTTCTTTCAATTTTCTTAATCTCTTCATTCATTGCCTCTATCCAACTTTCATTATTCAATGCATCTTTGATAGTTCTAGCTTCAAATTCAATAAGCAGACATGTACCTTTTAGTGTGTTCCTCATCATTGTGCCTTCAATCTGATCTCCAATTATTTGTTCAGGTGCATAATACCTTTTGACATATCTAGAAAGTAGAGGTTCCTTTCTTCTAGATTCTAGCCTTGTTTCACTTGGCTCACCATGCTTAAAGGCTTTGTGAAAATCTAAACATTTCTCTATTTCCCCTATCTTGAACTTGGTTCCATGGTCTATGACTTGGGTTCATCTTTCTGGGACTCAGTTTTATTTGTCTCCAACTCAAGTTGTTCTGGCTGCAACTTAGGTTGCACTAGCTGCAACTCAGGTTGAACTACATATTTAGGTGACTTGGGTGGTGTTGTCTTCTAGAGTAATGTTATCTATTGTTTCCCAATCACATTTTCTTGTATCTTTGGTAAAGTATTAGGCTCAAAGTAAACAAAATTTTTTGTAGTCTTCAAATTATTTGTTGCTTTGTTGCTTTGTAATATTGTTGAAAACAATTATTCAATTGTATATTGTCATTGATGTTACACTCTAACTGAGCACCTCCAATTTCAACCAAGCATAAGTTCAGAAGAAATCAAGTTCAATGATCAAGTACAAACTGAGCTAGGTTGGTCATTGAAGGATTCAAATATTAACCAAGTTAGGTTGGTTACAAAGGAAATCAGTGGTAGCCAAGTGACCTAGTTAATACTTGAATCCTTCAATGACCAACCTAGCTAGAGGTGCTCAGTTAGAGTGCAACATTTGCATAACATCAATGCCAATATATAATTGGATAATTATGTTCAATAAAAACCATTATTTTCTAGTTGTAGGTTTGATGTAGGAGCATTCTAGGGTAGTTGGCAATCTTGCATGTTGGAGTGTTTTGGCCTTGAAGGTAGGGAACTTGGTCAAAGAAAGATGTGTGGCTCCACCATTACTAAGTAGTTTGGATGTAATGTTAATCGAGTATCAACCTTTCATGTTAATCAAGTTGCAATGTTAATCGAGTATTAACATGCTATGTTAACTGAGTGTTCCTTCATGTGTCAAGTGAATTTGATAGATATTTATACTGGAAAGTGGTTTTTTGATGCTTGCTCATGTCTTGGTTCCAACTTTTTCTGAGTTGTTTGTGTTTGGTTTCTACTATGAGCCAACCTTAGCAATTAATTTGGTTGTATTTAATTTTTGTTGTAAGCCAATTTGTGGCTTAAATGTGTATTTAATGCAAGAATTTATTTAATTTGTAACATACTAGACTAACCTGTGGATTAGTTGGGTATAAATAAGGGGTCTTGTGGAGTCTTTACTCATAATCATCAAGCTTGGAGAAGAGGATGAAGTAGAGGAGCGAACTTTGAGAAGGGCTAGTAGCTGAGGCTTGGGAAACTAGGAGATTTCTTGGCGGGTTTGCAAGAACAAGCTAAGATATTCCTTAGAGGTTTCTACTAGAGTATGGATCTAGACTAGCTAGGGTTTGGATTGGATCTTGAGGGATCTTGCAAAAATCTTACTTGCTTTGTATTTGGTCGTAACAGTTGATATCGTTTTCTACTGTGTGGTTATTTTTTGGGGGCTAGGGCATCTCTTTTGGGGATTCTCCTTCCTTGTACTAAATTATATTGTATCTAAGCTAGGTATTCCTGAGTGTGTAGATAGATCATTGAAATAGATTGCCGAAGTTGAGGTAGTTTGCACTAGGATCTGGGGTGAAGATTATTTGATTAAAAGTTGGATATGGTCAATTTTTGTGGAGGGTTTGAAAAAATATTATAAGATTCCTCTAAGAGTGATTGGAAATCTTTGTGACTCTATGGAAGAAAGGATCTTAGAGAAGATTAAAGTAGAATTCAGATATAAGATGGCACTGATGAAGAGTGATATGATCATTGAAACCATAAGTGCTATAGGTGGTGTACCTCAACATATAGGTACTGAAGATGGTTATGAGGAAGTTTCTTAAGAATTTGAGGTTGTTGGATCAAGAAACAAGTACCAAACTAATCATGTGGATAGACCTATGTGGGATAGGACTGGTCAGTTTGCTAGACCTAGATCTCAGTTAAAGTTGAAGCACAAGATGGAGGTTCGAATTTATTAGGTACTTTGGATCCTAAAAACTTGATTGATGAGATTGTAAAATTAGAAGACTACTTTGAGTTAGAGGATATTAAAGATCCACTCATGGTGAGGTTGGAATAGACTAAGTTGAAGGGACATGCTACTCTTTTGTGGAAGGAATTGAAAAGAGATAGAGAAGATGGACAAGAAATAAAGATCGCTAGATGGAGATTGATAGTGACTAAATTGAAGGCTAAGTTGATTCCTATGGATTATGAACTTGAGTTATTTAAGAAGTTGTAGGATTTGAAGTAGAAAGGTATGAGTATGAAAGATTGTACAGAGGAGTTCTACAAGTTGACTATTTGGTCTGGACATAGAGAACTGTCTAAGGAGAAGGTGGCTAAATATATTAATGGATTGAGATTCAATATTCAGGATAAGGTTGGTATGTTGAATATTTCTTCAATTTAGGATGCTTATTAGTATGCCATGAAGGCAGAAGAAAAATTGAAGAGGAAGAATCAAGGTACTTTTCAAGGGAAGGAGAAACAAGACTACTCGACAAAGGCCAAATTGAGTGTAGAAGATGAACCAAAACCTGTTGATCAAAAGAGAAGGAAAAGTAGAGGTGAGTTTAAGGGTATTTATTTCAGATGTCATGAAGAGGTACATATAGCTTATGAATGTCCTAAGGTTGGTGATAGAAGAGCTACTATTGTGCATGAGGCTGAAAACCATATCAGTGAACCTAAGAAAGGAGAGAATTTACTAGCTCGATGAGTATTTGTTGGTCAGAGGAAACTGAAATCTTGTTAGAGGAGTAATTTTTTTAGGACTTGTTGTAAGTTTTTTGGTAATGTCTACAATGTGATTATGGATAGTGGTAGTACTAACAACCTTTTTACTGAGGAGATGGTTCAAAAACTAGGTTAGAGAAGAGTAAGACATCAATGTCCTTATAAGATTAGTTGGTTGCAAGATGAACATGATTTAGAAGTGAGGAAGAAATGTCTTGTTGATTTTTGTATTGGGTAGTATAAGGATCAAGTGTTGTGTGATATTGTGTACATGAGTAGTTGTCACATGATATTGCTTGGTAGATCTTGGTAGTATGATTGCAAGGCTATGCATGATTTTTCCAAGAATATGATTACTATTGAAGGGTGTTAGGAAGCATTCTTTGATTCCTTTGCAGAATGAAGAACTTAGTAGGAGGAATTTGAGAATTGGAAACTAAGTTGAGTTAAAGGATTCTGAAAGGGTTAGATATCAGTGTGGAAAAAAAACATGTGGAATAATGAAAATGGATCTGAAGAAGTAGAAGTGGAACAAGGAAAAGAGTGTACAAGTTGAAGACTTGGAGGACATGTATGTGAAGAACCAGTTTGGAATTTATGTGTTGAATCCAAAAATATGTTCTTCCATCTACTAAAAACATTATTCCCACCTGAGATATCTAATGCAAGATCATCCTTGGGTAGTTGACAATCCTACATGTTGGAGTGTTTTGGCCTTAGAGGTAGGGAACTTGGTCAAGGAAAGATGTGTGGCTCAGTCATTACTAAGTCATTACTAAGTAGTTTGGATCAAGTGTTAGCCAAGTATTAACCTATCATGTTAACCGAGTTGTAGAGTTAACCAAGTATTAACCTATCATTTTAACCAATTTGTAGCATTAACTAAGTATTAACTAGCAGTGTTAACTGAGTTCAAGCTTAACTAGTAGTGTTAATTGAATTTTTAGTGTTTACCGAATTTGTAGTATTAATCGAGTTTGCAATGTTAACCAAGTGTTCCTTCATGTGTGTGTACTACCCACCCATAGTTTTCTTTTCCATTATATTTGTCAAACTCTTTTAGGCCAATTTTATACATTGATTAGTTGTTTGAGATATTTGATTTACAGTATTATGATATTATTTTATCATTTGGATTAGTGATATATTAGTGATGATTACTTGGTTGACTATATTTCATCTGTTGTTTAATGACTATGGTTACTAGTGCATTAATGATATTTTAATGATTCATAGTTAACAAATGAGATTTATTTCATAGTGATGTGAGATGATGTTTTTAATGATGACTATTTCATATTGTTATAACTGAGCATTTGATGTTGACTTGTGATTTATTATGGTACTCACCCCATGTTTGTATGTGTATAGTGTGTGTGTCTATTTTATCTTTTGTTTGATGTGTTTGATGTGGTTAAGGGAGGGAGTCATAGTCACCTACTAGTCAGGATCTACACAATGTACCACTGCATGTCATTGCCTATTTAGTTTAGATATATTTATATACATGTACATGCTCGTCTTTTATGCAAGATGAGGTACCGGGTATCAACTTCCCTGAATTGCTAGGATGAGCGTGCCCAATTACAAATACTTAAATGGTGAGAATGAGAAGATAATGATCAGGTCCAATCTCAGACATAGCCTAAATACTTGTCTTGCAAGGAGGACTCGCAACAGACTATCTACCCTTTTTAAACCTGTGAGTTTATCTTTGTCTATGTTGTTTGATTTTGAGCTTTGGTCTATTTTGGTAATGTTGCTTTTGCTTGGATTTTGCTATGTGATTTTTTTGATAAATGATATAATTATAATATTTTAGTTAATCATATAATATTGAGAATTATTAAATATTATCTAATAAAAAAGAAAATATCAAAGCATGAAAATATTTAATTAATTAAAAAAACTAATTAAATATGTGCTTAAATTTAAAAGTCCAAATTTAGAAAATTGGTTAAAGAGAAATTAGAATATGATGATATTTAATTAATTATGAATTAACTAAATATTTACTTCAACTTAAAAGATTAAATTAAAAAGTCTAATTTGAGAAGTTGGACAAAGAGATAATTAAAATATTATAGATTTAATATTTCTTTATTATAATTATTTATTTAACAATAATTAAATTAGAGTTGAATTTAAATAATGAGCTTTGATTATTATTATTAATTTAAATAATAAAATATGCTTTAATTACTACTTGCACTAATTAATAAATTGGAGGAAAATAAAATATAAAAGAATAAAATTTAAAAATAAAGTTATAGTTCTAATTGTGACGTAGTTATATTTATTTAATTTAATGATAATTATTTAAGAGTTTTATTTTAATAATAAACTCTAAATAATGTTATTAATTAAATTAATAAATATATTATTAAAAATATTTCAAAAATTAATTAAAGAGAGAAAGCTAATTAATTTAATAAAGACATTATTATTAAATATCTAAAAAGTTGTGCATGAAAAGGTAAAAGATAACAAATAATAAACAACAATTGATCAGTGAATTCCCTCTCGTGATTGCACAATCAGAGAACCAATTTTGGGAAGAACTCTTTATTAGAGATCTAGAGCTCATTTTGCAATTACATAGGTTTTGGGAAGAAAAATTCAATATGGGATCAAAAGAATTGTTGAAAGTTTTACAGGGTTTGGATTTGCATGCATTCATAGATTGCCTCAGATTTTAGTTGTGATTTTGAGGTAGGGTTTGAAAACCCACTGTAGAATTTTATTGAAAGATTTGTCTACTTTGTGTCTTCCTAGGTGTTTGCATATTGCTTATTAATTTACTGTATTGATTGTTGAATAAAGAGTTATGTTGTAGATTTTGGAAAAAAAGAAAACTTATTAATCAAGAAACTTGACTGAGCAAAGTTATAGAAAAACTATAGAAAATTATTGTGACTCTATTCTTATAAACCCTTTTCTAATATAACAAAAATTTGATTATTGAAAATTGGAAGAAAATAATAAATTGAACAACTAAGGTTTCAAATTTAAATTTGTCATTAAAACTATGTGATTATCATGAATTTTCTAAATATAAATGAAAATTCTTCTTACATCTAAAATAATTTAATTGCAATATTTATTTGGAAAGCAAAAGATTAATTGAGAAGAAAACACGTAACTAAATGTATGTATCCATGTGAAAATAAATATACTAAAAATAGAAAGCTAAGTATAGTATGGTTACATGCATGTGAAAACAAATATGCTAAAAATAGAAAGCTAAGTATAGTATGGTTACATGCATGGGAAAACAAATATGCTAAAATAGGAAAACTAAGTATAGTATGATTGCATGATTTGAGAGATCAAAGACATGCAAAAATACCTATTGCATATATAATTTTATTTTATATAATTTAATTTTCAGATTTATTTATTTAAAATAATAATAATAATTTATTAATTTATAAAATTAAATAAACATTATCCATTTAATTATAAAGTGAATGTTAGTGTTAGTGATTATTTAAATCTAATTGAACTCTTAGTTGCATATAAATAATTTTATATTTATTAATGCAAGAGGGAGGTTAATAAATAAATATTTAGAATTTTGTTATATTTTAAGAGAAGTTGTGGTAGAGTTCACTTTGTAATCATCTAGGTTGATAACTATTTGACTTTGAGAGAAATTATAAATAATTCAATTAAATTTATAATTTTATCTCTAATTGCATTATGAATTAAAGGAAAAGTAAATATTAATATTGGACTTAAATAAAAGTCAAATTAATATTTTAGAAATGAAATTGATATTAGCATTTAATCTAATAATATTCATTTATGTTATTAATTAAATCATTTAAGATTTAAGATTATTTAAATTAATAAAATGATAATATTACATGATATTTTATATGCACCGAAAGATTGGACATTTAAATACTTATTGTCTTAAATAAGTTTATTAGCATAAAAATTTATATTAACATGTATACTCTTACTTTATTTCTAAACACATCCTTATGACCCAAACTAAACAAGAGAAACTGGTGGAATTAAATCATGTGGCTGAAAACTATGTATTTTCTAATATTCTAGTTATAGTCTTGGGATGTTTATTTTCTTGATAATTTTTCTTTGTGGGTTGTTTAGTTGGCCAAGTTAGGATGTGCACCAGAGTTTGTCTTTGTGATTTCTTTCATAACATATATTTATTCTGAATATTATGATGAGCTTGTGTTTTTTTTTTTAATCTAAAAGAGCATTTTATGAGTTTTTCTATGTCGTGCATTTAAATCTAAAAGAGCATTTACAACTATATTTTATGTACTTAGAAGAGGTTGTCTAGGTACATGTCTTTGGGAGTGGCTTGCAATAGGGGTCTAGGACCCAAAGTAGTTAGTGCCAAGGTAACCTATTGTAAGTTATTTAATAAGTGATAATCTAGTAATTAATATTTTAGAAAAACACCCTAAAAAGATAAGTTAGAGATATTTGGCTCACCCATGCCTTGAGTGCTTGTATAGACTAAGGATGGGAATGGGATGACAGTATGATTGGCTTGCCTAGTCTTCTTGAGAGGGTTCTCTAGTTCCACATGTGTCACATTGAGGGTCTGGGGTTCAGAGTAACCAGTTTAGGGTAACTCAACGCTTGAGGGTTTAGGGTCTATTGAGAGACTAGTCTAGGGTAACTCAAGTAGTTTGACCATGTGATGACACTCCCGAGAATGTAGCCTAAGTCTCCTCTATAGATTTTGATTGTACCTCTGGTGGTGTACTTAGTGTTGGATGCATTTAATGTGATTATTTACTTTCATTGATGGTGATTGGTGGTTTATGGATATTGTACATTTGTCATGTGGTCCTTGACATGAGGTGGATATCTTTCATTGACATATTCTTGATATATGTATGACGTTTGTTATGTGATGTTGGTATTGGATTGAGTGTTCTTTCTTTTGGAGTATCTTATCTTCTTGAGTAGTATGTGTTACCTTTGAGGTAGTTTTGGCTTTTAGGATTCCTATCCTAGGAATGCTTTATGTTTGATTAGCCATTTGTGGATCGTTCATTATCTTCCCTGCATGGTGGGAGTGGAAGCCTAACTACCATTTGGGTCTCCCTCACATTTATAGTTGTTGGATGTTTGGTGATGCAATTGTACCTTTATCATTATTATTTCTTATCTTAGAGACTTCTTTTCAAATGATGTATTTATGTTATCATGTATTCTGATGTATTGTATCCATTCTCACATACACTATGACATGTTCAGTGGATGTTATTCAGTAGATGTGCTTTCATATTATTACTTGTACTTACACATTTACTTATATGACTACGTGTGTGTTTATTCATTTTATGATTATGGACAATATAATTGAGACTTAAACTTATTAATAAAACTTTCTTAAATGTGACTCAATGTGAAGGAACCCTTGAGGAATTGAAACTATATTTGTAATTAATTATGTTTTCTTAATGTGTATGTATATACTTTGATGTTGTTTAAACTTTTTTTAAAATTGTTTAGTAAACTTTGTTTCATATTAGGTTTATTTCTTTTGGGTTCCTGAGTGGGGTGTTACATGTCGAGTGAACCTAATAGTTGTTGATACTCAGAAGTGATTTTCTAATGCTAAGTCATGTCTTGGTTCCATCTTTGCCTGAATTGTGTTCGTGTTTGATTTCTAGTGTGAGAAAAACTTGGCAATTAATTTGGTTGTATTTAATTTCTATTTTAAGCTGACTTGTGGCTTAAATGTGTATTCAATGCAAGAGCTTATTTAATTTGTAACATACTAGGCCAACCTATGGCTTAGTTGAGTATAACTAAGGGATCTTGTGGAGTCTTTAGTCATAATCATCAAGCTTGGAGAAGAGGATGAAATAGAGGAGCAAACTTTGAGAAGGGCTACTAGCTGAGGCTTGGGAAACTAGGAGATTACTTGGTGGTCTTGCGAGCACAAGATTAGATCTTCCTTGGAGGTCTTGACTAGAGTGTGGATCTAGACTAGCTAAGGTTTGGATTGGATCTTGAGGGATCTTGCAGAACTATTACTTGCTTTGTATTTGCCCATAACTAGGAAGGCCTTACAGCTTGACAGATTGCATGCAATCAATTATTTTATGGATAAAGAGTTGTAATTAGTATCAGATCTTGCATTGTTGTATTATTTTATGTTGTGTTTTTATATTGCTTGTGGATAGGACATCTCCTTTGGGGATTCTCTTACCTTGTACTGCATCAAGGTTTGGTAGAGGTTTTCCCTCTTTTTATTGTGCTTTCTTTAGGGTTTCTATTCTTGTATCTAAGGTGGTTTTGGTAATCTTGCTCTTTTTTTATATAGGTTTGATTCACAAGGATATTTTGTTTTAGATTTGTACATTTGTTTGTATAGAATTTTACATTTTTTATAATTAAGTGACAATATTCTTTGGAATTTTCATAGGTTCAAACCTCTTACAATTCGATAGCTCCATAGGCTTTGTTAATTTGCAAGCTTGCATCACGAGTCAAAGTCTACATCCCTTCAAGTTTTTTAGGCTTTCAGACATTTTAGACATCCCAAGGCCTACCAATACTCCAACTTTGAGATTCACCCTTCCCTCTTCACTCAAATTGGCTATCACTACTCTTTTTGGAATCATCAAACTTTTGGGCTCTGATAAGTTATGAAACACTCAATGGTTGTTCAATATTCAAATTTGATAATAACATTAGCAATTAACTATGTTGTTGATATGAAAGTAGTGAAGAATATTGTTGGAGAATTGGTCCTAGGCATCAGGCCTAATATTATGGAAGAAGTGTTCCACATTCCCAAGGTAAACATCTTCTACCACATCACTTTTGAGATTTCCAACATATGGTTCCAAGAGAACATAGATCATTCTTTTAAGTTGGGGAATGAGAAGCACCTAAGCACCCATGTGCCAAGAGCTTGGTTAGATAAGATTGATATATAGCAAGGCTACATGGTTGATGATATTGAATATGTAGTTATATTACTAAGAAGAATGTTTTGACTATGCTATGCACAAACACTTGAACTATGGATGGTTCATTTTATTGATAAGATAAAGATAAAAATGAACAAAATTGACTAGAAAACACTTATAAGTAATTATTTTTATGACCAAGTTTAGGTGGTCGAAGATGACTCAAAATTTTATATGACTTCCTATATTGTGTATCTTCTTGTTGCAAGGGAATATTACCTAGGTTTGACCAAACGATGATCTATTCAGTATCTACAATCTTGGCCACAAATTTTCTATCCCCACCTATTGAAGAAGAAAAGGTTGAATGTTGGAAGACCTAACTTCTAAATTGTAAATGATGCATTTATCTTCACAATCATCCCTCACATCGAAGATGATTATGCCAAAAGACTCTTTCTTGAGGTTATTCCCCAAGTTCACCAAATTGGAGCCTATTACAAAAAATTTTGCACATTTACATACATCAAAGTGTCAAGATGCACTATTCACCCAAAGAAGCTCCCACACTATTCATCAAATAGGCTTGTGTTACTAGATATTTGTAGGAAATTGGAGAATGGTTGTACAAACATAAAAGGAAAGAAGAAACATTGTTGAGACTTCCCTATTTCCATCTATACCATCTAAAAATGGAAGCATTTCATTTGTAATACATTTTAACAACCCTTTAATGATCTCCTAGATTCATCAATGCACTTATGCTTAGATTTCTCTTGTTCTCAATTTTTTGCCTATTTTTGATGAACCTTTTTGCACCCTTAAGACCTCAAAAGCCATTTTGAGTCCAAAAAACCTTAGGGTAAGGGTCAAGGTTTTCCCTTACCCTAAGGTAAGGAATTAGGTCATACCTTAGCCCCAAGTAATGAGAGAGATCATCCCTTATGCAAGGGATTTTTCTTGTATCTTGGGTCTATTTTCAAGTTTCTCAATTTGTTTTCCTACTTAGTACAGTCAAACCTTTTAATTTTGATTCCAAAATTAGTATAAAAGGAGGCTTGCTTACTTCATTTTTTGATGCATTATATGTACAATATATCTATGGAGATCCAATATCATCCTCAAGTATCCATTAGATAGAAAGATTCATTCAAGGCATCATCCAATCAAGTAATCTTTCAAGGATCATTTCAAGAGAATATCCTCATTCATGGATCTATGATTTTGTATTTTTAGTTTTATTTGCATTTATGGAGACATTCTACATCATCATTTTCTTACAACAAATGATACATCTTTGTGGATAAAAAATCCAAATCCATCCATGGAGGTTTGACGAGTGATGAAAATACTTATATTTTTCTTTTCTTTACATGCCTTATATATTAAAGATTGATTTCTTAATGGAGGCTTGACCAAGGAAATCCCAAAAAAATCACAAAAATCAAAGTTGCAAATTAAGATGTCATAATACAAGTCTAGATAGAGAGCTCTAAAATTTGTGTAGATAAAGTAAGGGATGACCTTGTCCCTTACCTAGGTTATCCCCAATCCCATTTCAACTTGAACTTTGGAATTCATCTATGCCCTTAAGCCCCTAGATTTGGAAAATTCAAAAATCTCAATCTACAAATGCCAAATTCTAAATAATTCCAATTTCTAATAGTTTTTTTTTGTAGTTTTCTAGATATGAGTGGATCCTTCTCTTTGATCTCCAAGGAGAGTTTTGTGTTTCATTTTTCATTTCATAAATTCTAAATTGATGAAACAAATCTGATCATTACATGTCTCTTTGTTTTCGTAAGAATTTTTTCATTATTTTCATCTCAATTTGTCAATTTATTTACTTTTCATAATCAGTTTCAAATCAATTTACATCATTGTAATTAAAGGAAAGTACATCATTATAAAAAAAATTCTCAAGGTACAAATCTTGATTAAGGACTTATATTTTTAGTTTAACACCCTCTTTTAAGTCATGTTACTCTATATTGAGCCTCTTTGATGGATTTCACTTCAAGTTCCTTCTTTCATTTTCCTAATGTGGCATAATAATCTACACATAATAAAACAAATAATACCAACCAAAAAAAAAAATTATGCTAAATTTTGGTAAACCCACTTTATTACAAATCTTTTGCATAGTAACTTCTTGATTTGGTAATTAGATCTCGCATTTCTTCTTCTTTTATTTGGTAGGTAGATATTGCATTCATTTTGTAAAGTAAAACCTCATAGTACCACAAAAAAAATTACATTGACCAAGTCACATATCTCAAGAAATGAATGTTCCACTTGGCAACATGATGTATAATTATATGGGAAACTAGTAAGTATTCTACGTGTCCAAGAATTCTATCTCTCTTATAAACCATGGGCCCTAACTTCATCCACACAAAACATTAATGGGTATTTCAATGTGGATCCAATCTGCACATGTGGTGATGACTGTAGATAGGGACATTTTTTCTTCACACACCTCTGAATTTGGATTTGCACCACCTTATGCAAAAGAATGATGAAATAATCATGACCCATATGATGCATCATCACCTCAGCTAGATATTCATTTGATAGATGTACAATGTTTAGAGGATGGACATGGGGATGACAGAGACTTGATAAATGCAGGAAAAGATAATCAAAAAAATTGATGCCACCAATGATCATAAAGATAGGCTATACCCAATCCTTCAAAATGGTAAGGGGAATGCATTGTAAAGGGGGTCCGAACTAAGAATTATTACTAAAATTGAGAGAATTCTACTCTATAATGCCTTAAGATTGTAATCAAGTTTTGAGATTTTCAAATAACATGTCTTAGGCCCTTTAGTCTATATTTTAAATTACATTAACTTTATGAATGTCTCTTGTGTAAACTCGAACTTTAATACACTCATAAGGATAGCTATTGAAGAGACATGCACTTTTCTTTTCTATTTATAGTTATTTTCATATATCATTTTCTATTTTTAAGAGCTCTATCCTTTTGAGATTAGTATTTATCTACTATTTGGAGGATCCATTATGTTCCTTGTTACCTCATATTGGGGTAACCTGTGTGCTTGGTTAGAAGTTTTGCAAATTGCATATATTTTCATCAAAATCTCTCTCTACCATTTTTCCCTCCACTCAGAAAAGAGAAGGCTTCTCAAATTTTGAAGATCTTCTAATGAGGTGAAATAAGTGCCTCTCACTCATTAGAGTTACCATATAGATCACTACCTCCTAAGGTTAACTTTTGGAGTCAACAATTTCTTTCCTAGCAAACCCGATGACAAAATGATCTTAATGATTGAAAGTATAGTATAATTTTCAGCTCTTGTCTAATTCAAGACATTTATCACAATGTACTAGACAAATTATTATTATTTTTTTAATGTATGAGAAATCTCTGGTCCAAATGGATTTTATAATGTCTTTTGATAGATCACACCCTCTTATCCGCAAGTCTCTCTAGTATACCCTGTGCACAACTTCATTTTGCCTATCCTTTCCATGGAAATCAATATGTTTTTTATCCCTATAGGTAGTATCAAGATCTGATCCTTGATCTAAATGTCTATATAACACTCAGTTACATGCAAACTTGGAACACATCTTTCACTCCCACCCAACACCAAGAGGAGATTGTAGAGATTCTACAAAATCTTTAGTAGGAATTGAAGGCTATCAAGTAGGAGCATGTATAGAACCACTAATGGGAAGAAATCAACTCTAGGGTTATGCAAACAATTCAACAAGTTGAAGTATTAGGACACCAACATGAGTATCTCCTTTCTTTACAAGTGGCCACTAAAGATGAAAGAAATAGGTGCTAGTTGAGGACTTAGAATTGTGTCTTTCAACACATGGATCTTTAATGGTCTATGGATAGATAGAAATAGTTTTAGAGGCATCTCTAAAAGTGGAGGCATCTACATGGTGGAATATAAAAGAGGATATCAAGATGCATACTCTCATATAGCCTTGTTGGTCCTTACTAAGAGGAAATAAGGAGATGGAGCCAAACACAAATAGTCTAGCAAGGGAACTTTCCAAGGAAGAAGACCATGCAGTCTTCCTTGACTACATTTACAAGGTATCTAAGGTTTTCAAAGTATTTCTAGAGAGTGAAAAGGAGGAGGATGAATTATTTGAAACATTTGATGTCATTTTCAAATTAGTCAAACTCCACTTGAAAGATCCAAAGGTAATGAAAAGGAAAACAACCTCTTCAACAGTAAAGAATCTGTCAAACTCTATTCCTAATGGGGATCTTTCTATAGAAGGATCCAAGGGCCTCATCAAGGGATGCCCTTTTTGAAATGATATTGTTGAAGTAAAGAAGATTGGTGAAACCTATCATAGAACAATCATTATTTTGTCACTGATGTCAAACCTACTACTTGTTGGTAAGACAATTGCTTACTTTTTTCTGAATGCTATCATTTGTTTGATTGATGAAGAGGATTTGAAAAAATAGGATAACAAGAGAACCTAGAGAAATTTTGAGTTATATAGTGTATAAAAGAAGCACTAAGACAAATCACATTGCAATAAAGTATCATTACTTGAGAGAACTGGTTCAAGACAAAGAAGTGAGAATGAAATATGTGAATACAAAAGAATAGATAGTTGATATATTCACAAAGGATTTACTTAAGGATGAACATGAATATCTTAGAGGTAAACTAGGGGTGATAATCGTATCCAAAGCTACTTAATAAGAAAGAGTAGTGCCCTGCATCAACTGAGTTGGATGGCATATTTTACAACTGATGCAGTGGATCTTAATTTAGGACCTGCTTGAAGTAAAGAAGAAGCAGGAAATAGAAGATCTAGAGTCACATGCAAGGTGATGGAGGGAGAACCTAAATTGTTTATATCTACATGTATAGATGAAAATTCTTTGACATTGTTGTCAAAGAGGGAGATATAAGAGAAAGAGGGAGAATATAACAAAGAGTTGTACCTGAAACCTAAAGAATGTATTGAGGGAGATACTGGAGAGATCAGATCAAAGATGAAAGGAGAAATATTTTCAAAGAGGGACAAGATTAGATGAGGGAGAAATTAGAGATTTAGAATATATAGTGGAAGGCACACATATTAATAAAGGGAGAGATTTCAATATAAGATACTAAGTTTTTTTAAAGTATTGTTGCTGGTATTAGTTTGCCATCAATACCAAAGAGGGAGATTGTTGAAGTGAAGAAGATTGATGAAAAATATCATGGAACAATCATTATTTTTTCACTAATGACAAATCTACTACTTGTTGGTAAGAAAATTTCTTACTTTGGTCTGAATGATATCATTTGTTTGATTGATGAAGAGGATTTGAAAATAAAGGATAACAAGAGAACCTAGAGAAAGGTTAAGTTATATAGTGTGTAAAAGAACCACTAAGACCAAGCAAGACATTGATGATATAGTATATTTTTATCTACTTAAGGCTACAATGAAAGGATACTTGAGAAAAGACTAGAAGGAGGCTAAGTAAAGAAATGTGTATGCCTAGCCTAATCGAGTAAATAGTGGAAGCCAAGAAAAGTCATTGCAGGCTGAGCAAAAAATTAGTTGAAGCCAAGAAAGAGAAATGTAATTGATGTCAAGTGAAGAAAGTTAGTATGTGATGAGCACTAGTAAAGACTTAGTGGATGTTAAGCAACCAAGTGTTGGTCGAGCATCAGAAAATAGTGTTTGCCGAGAAAAGAAAGTGTTATTGTTGAGTGCTAGTAAAATGAGTTAGATCAAAGATTTAATGAATCCAAGCCAACAAAGTTGATTTCTTGAATTGTGTGAAGCATGTGGAAGATTACTATGATGAGCTGGTTTCACAAAATTCAAGATAAACCATTTTGAGGAAAATTCAAAAAGGATTGTAGAGAAAGTTTCTAGAAGGGAATAAATTGGAAAGATGGGTAGATTCATTGAATATTACCTAACCCTAGAATGTAAAATTATGGTTAAGAGGAAAAAAGTCCAAGTTCTCTATTTATAGAGATAATAGGCAAGGAGAAATTGATGTCATGTGCAAGAACCTAAGGAAGACAAGAAGTCTAAGGTGTTGCTTCATATGGTGGCCAAGTAGAAAAGTCATAAGGTGGTGAAGGCTTGAAGGGTGAACAAGCTATCAGAGAAAAAGACTTGGATGAATGCCAAGTAGAATGGAGGACTGAATGTGAGATCTATAATATAAAAGTGAGTTTTTATTATTATCAGATCAAGTTTTGATGTTACTGTCTAATAATTGTATCAGTCTGGATAAATCTTTTGGACTAAGGTTGACCTAAAAGTCATTAGTAAGTCATTTAATAGGGTTTCATTCTAATGAAATTTTCTAAAATCCTCTAACAAGGCTCACTCCTAACAAGGTGATTGAATTCCTTTAACCAAGTCACATCTAATAGTGTGCATTGTAAACTTTAACAGGGCTGGCTCCTCATAGGGCTCACTTCAAAAGAGTGAAAGTTTGGTAGCATGTTACTAATGGGTTTTTCCAAATTGTATTTCCACATAAAATCCTTGTGTCAAAATGTGTGATTGATTTTGTGGTATTTCATGTTTACATTTCTACCAAGTTTTTTTGACATAGCAGAACAATATGCATATGTTTAAGATATTGAATGGTCAATGAATGCATACAAGTTGTAGTACTGAAATTTTTTATTTGTACATTTGGACCTTAGATAAATGATTCACCCCCCCCACTCCCCACCCCCCCCCCCCAATTATTCTAAAGTATTCCAATAGTCCTATCATACATCCACTCTCAAACCATATATTTTCCCTTTTGATGCTTACCACATAGCATGAAGATGAGCCTAAAATGGAGGATGAGGATCTCACACACACTTCTCAAAAGTGGTATTAAAATATGAGTGAGCTATTTTTCTTAACTCTAGGGAGGCATCTGACTAGTGGAGATGCTTTCCTCAAATTGGCTTCTAGTTGGTGGCCCAAAAGCATGTAAAATGTAAAAGTCTAATTAGAAAGGAAAGCTACTTTATAAAACCTATAAATGACTTAATTTAGAAATCTTGTCTTGTAGTTCTCTATATATAGTAGAGAAAGCTTCATATTTTTGAAGTTTCTTGTGCATAATCATATGTTCTTTAAAAGAATGTGACTCTTGGATGGTTTTTTCTAAGTGAATTTTTGTACATGTCTCCAAGGAAGTCTTTAGAATGCATGATTTTCTTTGCCCTTGGACTAAGGGTGGTTTCCCCTAGAGTCACTAAAATATTGAATCAAAAACTCACAGTGTCACAAAATACATTCATGGAAACCAAGTTCTATCTCTAATTTAGTGGACAAATCCACTTTGCAACATGAAATTCTTCTACATGATTATTTACCCCACAATTCTATGGGAGACTTGCAAATGTGCCACATGTTCAAGCAATCCACCTCTCTTAGAAACCATAGGCTTTGAGATCCTCCACACAAAAAATCAATGAATGTTTCAACATAGGCCCAACTATGAGATGCATCTTCACATGTGACGATGACCACAGATGGGGACATTTGCATAACAAGTCTTCATATGCTCCAAATTCAAATGTTTGCTATATTTTGCAGAAAAATGGTGAAATACTCATGACCCACATGATGTACCATTGCATTGATTAGAGATATGTTCAATAGATCTTTTTTCTTCAGATGATGTGCGAAAGATTATAAAGACCTAATAAATACAAAAAAATGACAATCAATGAATTTCACACTGCCTATGCTCATAGAGGATAGGTTATACCCAAACCTTTGAAGTGGGGAGGGAAAATAATTATAATAGAAATTGTTAATGAAATTGAGAGGATTCCTCTCACTAATACTGTTAGATTATAATTAATTTTTAGGATTGTCAATATAATTATTGATGTTTTCCATATTCTATAGAAAAATGGTGAAATACTCATGACCCACATGATGTACCACTGTGTTGACTAGAGATATGTTCAATAGATGTTTGTTCTTCACATGATGTGCAAAATATAATAGAGACCTAATATAAAATGCAAAAAAAAAGACAATCAATGAATTTCACATTGCGTATGGTCATAGAGGATAGGTTATACCCAAGCCTTTGAAGTGGGGAGGGAAACTAATTATAATAGAAATTGAGAGGATTCCTATCATTATTACCATTAGATTATAATTAAGTTTTAGGATTGTCAATATAATTATTGATGTTGTAGCTTCAATCCTATTGATCTGATTAAGGAACAAAATTATTTTATTAGTATATGGAAATCATTATGTTCTAGCATTATCTTTGACAAATAATAATTATATATATATATATACTTGAGATTTTATACACACACACACACACACACACACACACACACACACGATTCCATAAATATCTTATAATTATTAATAAAATATACAATAATGGTAATCAATTTGATTATATATTAAATTATTCTATGCTAAGAATTATTTTTATGCTCAATAATAATATCGATCGATGATTATGAAATAATCTCTTAAAAAGTTGATCAAAATTAATATTCATTGTTGAGTAAATAGAAATCATATTTATTGTGATATCATTAACAATGATCACAAATATTATGTTTCCAAATTCATAGTGATAACTATCCTTGTGTTATTGACTAACAATAATTATTGTATGGTATGAAATGACATGAATAATTTGTTATTGTTTCTTATATGGCGATAGAGCATGCCTTGTATAGAGGCATGTCTATACATGGATCAAGTCCACATAGGGACATGTCTCTATATGAGACACATGGGCCCTTGAATCATACTTATACTCATATCTGGCATGTACTTGGAAAACACATCAATATGCTATAGTGTGATTAGAAAGTAGCAAATATCCATTAATATTTTATGAAATTCATGCTTTAGGTTGAAAACCTTATTTAAGATAGCCACCCTTAAAAATCACATACTAAGGAGAAAATTAAGATTGGAAAAAATAAGTCAACTTTGACTATTTAACACTTTAGTCTAAGAATGAAGCTTAGTGTGTGATGTTTAAGCTGTCTAGTTCAAGATAGAAAGAGAAGTTGTATTAGTCACCATATCAAAGAGCATACATACATCAAGAAAGAAAATTTAAGCTATTACATCTAATCTTATTTCTCAACATAGTATCAAAGCAAAGCCTCATAAGAAGGCTTCCATAGCTTGATATGGAGAAGAAATTAATATTAATGCTAAAGATATTATTGTACATTGGAGATTAATTGATAGAATTCATATCAATATACATAACTAAAAAGATATATATATATATATATATAGACACACACACACATTTATACATACATCACATAATGTATACAAAAGATAATAACATGTATTGGATATTGATATAATTGTAGAGATTATATATATGACATATCCTTGAGATACAATGAGATAATTATCTAGCTATAGTGAGATACTTATCTACAACATACATATCTACTAGAAGATTGAACTATGGTGATATACCCTGAGTGAATGTTGAAAGGCAATTAGAAGTAAATCAAGAGGAGATGGTCATGCCTAATAATGCAATTTCTCTTCTATCCCTCAAAGATTGTTCATTCAACTAATTTAGGGGGGAGACCAATAATTATTATTATTTTTAAATATTATTACATGATATAAATAATTGTGGAGAAAAATATTAGATCTACCAAGGTTAACAATTAGTCACAAGAGGGATTTTATGCTTCGCATGGAGAAAATCACCTACCATTGGATATTTCTTCTAGTTATCACCAAAATGTGTATCTATGTTGACTAGAGAGGCATGGAGTGGTACTACCAAATAGAAGAAATTTCGATAATTAGCTCTTTCTTCTCTTGTTTGCTGGTTCTACCCTCCTCCCCTAGCTTTTTTGTAGTGGTTACCTTTCTCAGTTCTTGGGCTTCTTGGTGTGGGTTGTTTGTTTTTCCTTGTTGGGTAGCTTATCCCCTGGCTTATTTCTGGTACTCTTTCTCCCTTTGTTTCCTCTTTTTGTAGCTTCTAGGGCTTTTCTAGCTTTCGTTAGTTCTAGTTGTGACCTTCTCTATTCTATCTATTGGGTTTCCTTGCCATTTAGATCTTGTTGATGTATACCTATATGAATACTTGTATATATCTATATCTCTAGCTCTGCTTCCTTTTTGTTGATTATCACTTACATTGGTGTATGGTTAAGATTATTCAGGTTGTTTTTCAATTCATGGTGTTGTAGTATTAGTTGTGAACACTATTATTTTTTCACATTTTTATTTTATTTTACCTATTAATTTAATGCTAGCTGAGCTCTGGTTATTTTGATTTAAAAAATAGCCTTTTTTCAACTGCTCACCACTTCGGGTTATCATAATTTAAAACTAAGATGTAGAAATAAAACTAAAAATGATTTTAATAATAATTGGAAATCATTAAAGGAACATCAAGTGAACAAGTTTATAATGAGCTAAAATTTTAACTCAAACTCTAATAATACATTAATCTCAAATGTAATAACCCAAGCATAAAGCCAAACACTAACCAAGCTTAAAAAGATAGCTATATAATTAAATTTTCTTTTTATGCTAACATTTTAAATTAGTTTCATGTATTTGATAGCAGGTAGGGTGGGAGGCAGCTTATCCTTTCTCACTTATTTGACAAGTCCATGATCACAACTTCACTCTATCACTAATATGAATTAGAATAAACACAAATTCTTAAGAAGGAAGCTCCCAATTTCTCCTAATCAAAATTTAACCAATACACGTATGTAAACTGGGGTATGCCCCTCTAAAGATGTAAAAGTGTATTAGGAAAGACTGAAGGTTTAAATTTAGATACAAACAAACTAGGCTATGCCCCTTTTAAATATGTAAAAGTGTATAGGACAAAAGTCTGATGAAAGACTGGAGGTTTTATTCTTTGTTCTTTCCTACCAGTGCCTGTTTGAATGGATAAACTTAACATTTATAATTTTTTCTACCTTATTTATACAATCTAAAGGCTTTGGTTGTTTATCGATAATATAAAAAAATAGTCATGAGAATCATTTTTACTATTGGATGAATTCTATCTGAAAAAAGTTCAATAGAATTTATTAAACCATATTTCTTACACTATTATTGATTAATGAAGTGAGATGATTTTTTCAAAAAAAATTGAAGAAGGCATATAATAGTTGTATCAAGCGTAATAAATACTGATGCATTCTAAGAAAGGATCAAGTGGTCATCAGTTCTATATTTGCGAGTTGTGGGCTGTATAATAAGAATTATTCTCCAGGCATGAATGCCCTCTTTGTGTGAATACTTATATTTCATTATTTTCTTAGTTTTCAATGCTCACTCGTGTGTGTTGTAGGAAACTAATTATTAAGGGATACAAGCATAAGAAACCTAGAAACCACATCCTCCAAAATTGACAATTTTGTACAAACTGATATGGGTAAATATGGGTGAAGTTCCAACAGCGGCGTCTCTATTTAAGCACCAACAAAAAGAAAATTAAATTAAAAAATATTTGAATGTGGAAATAAGTCTTTTGAATAATCATTCCTTTTGTAGAGAGTTCTAAGATTCTATATGCATGTAAATTTGTAGCATAATCAATTGGAACTCTCTAAGTATGTTGGTAATAAAATCTAAAAATATAGACATGCTTACACTTGTCTTTATTATGGTTTAGTAATAACAAAATATATGACTCTAAGGATTGAGTAGCACTTTTTTATTTGATTGGTGAATATATGAAAAGTGGTTGACTTAATGCCACTATAGAAATCACTGAATACTCATGTTGAAGTCTTCAGTCTCAGAAAACCATCAAAGTTCTTGATGAAATGTCAATACTATATTTGTGAGATTAAAGATATGAATTTTGAGGTGAAAGATATGCATATCCATCAAGATGAAACACCATCTTTTGGTTTATTAAGGGAGCATACTTTTTTACAGTGATTTGTCATTGATATGGATAAAAAACTATCATTCTCTATTGTGGACTTCATTTGGAAAACTTTCTTAGTACTTTTAAAAAAATATATTTTTGATTGGTAAGAGGCCGAAGCCAAGATTAATTATTATGTGTTGTAATTAAATATTATTATTTATTAAGAGCGAGTGGATTCAAACCCAAGACCTCTTCAATAAGAGGCTCATAATTTACCATTGTGTTGTAGGCTCTTTCCTAGAAAACTTTCTTAGTATTATTATTACAACAAAATATGGATTTAGCCATGGCATACATGAAGATCTATGACTATCAAGATAAAGGAGACTCTAAGACATTCATTGTAAATTCTCCATTATGATTACTAGTAGATAATTTATGAACTTTGTGTACATGATAGAAAGAGGGGTTTTATGTTTTAAAGTGTGTCCACTATATATTCTTTGGAGTCCAAGATTATAATTTTATGATGGAGTATCATCATGATTTAAGTTTTTTTGTCATTAAGGACTAAGGATATAGTGCTTACTTGAGAAAATCAATAATGTTGCAAAAAAAAATTCCATCCATAAGGTTATGAGAATCATGGTTCATTACCAGCACATTAGGTTTGACTTCATCAGTCCCAAAATTGTTGAACATTACACGATACTATTGAAAACTACAATTGGAAAAATTGTTATGTTGTCATTGATGTCAAAACTTATTGGTGAGGCAGTTTTCTATTCAATTTTAGTGACATGTCTATATGATTGATGATGAGGATTTGAGAAGTTGGCCATAACAAAAGAACCTAAAGGAAATGTTGAGTTGTGAAGAGGAAACTACAAATGGACACTTGATTAATTAGAATTTGACAAGATAAAGTGGTTGTTTAAATCATGTTACAAGTGGAGAAGACAATTGTATTGAAGCCTTGAATAAGTGATCAAAGATTGACCAAATGCATAGGCTTGACCAACCAATGGAGAAAAATATTAAGGAACTTGCAATACATGACTCATGAGTGATGCTATTGTCAACCAAGTCACAGTATGAGCCAAGCAAAAATAGTGTTGACCGAGCATCAATATATGTGCCAAAAAAGAAATATAGTAGCAATTGAGTAATCTAGTGATGACTAAGTGTTAGAATGAAGTGTTGGCGAAGGGGGAAAAAATTGATAGTTTATGAGAAATTGTAATTTCCAGTCGACAGAGTTGATTTCTTGAAATTTGGAAAGTATGTTGAAGATAAAGATGGACGACCTAGAACATATAAATCAAGAGAAACCATGTTTGTGTGATTCTATGTGAGGATTCGTGAAGAAGTTTCTAGAAAATAAGAGGATGAAACGAAGATGGAAAAAATCATTGTATGTGTTGAATCTAATGGTAACCCTAAGATCTATAGTCATTTTAAAGAGGAAAAAGATTGGAATTACCTATTTATGGAGGTAAAAGGTATAACATTAAAGAGTTGTTCAAGGTTAGAGTAGTTGTTAATGTTATTGATTGGAAAACTTAAGAAAAAGGATTGGAGAGTTGAAAAGAGTAGAAGTGTGATTGCTTGAAGGGTTGCCAAGTGAATTAGAGACTGAGATGACAATGAAGGTCTATCAATGGATTAGCCTGTGAGCCAAACTAAAATTTGTTTTTGCAAAGTGATTTGTATTTGTTAGATCAAAACATGTTGTTACTTTCTAACCATTGTATCAGTTTGAAATTCTTTTATCAAGGTTCAAACTAACAGTCATATATAAATCCTTTAATCAAGGTGGCATTTTTATGGAATATTCTAAAGTCCTCTAAAAAGGACACTCCTAATAGGATGATGCAGCGAGAATCTGAAGGTACCCCTACTGGAGGTAAACTCAATCCCTACAAATAACCACATAGTGGAAACAAAATAAAAGATACATAATCTGGTACCAAATGCAAATCTTTGTCCATAAAATAGAACTACTTACATGCAATGTGCCTATCTATAAGGCCTTCCAAGTTGTGGCCAAATACAATAGAAATTTAAAAAAAATAGTTATGCAAGATCTCTCAAGATCCAACTCAATCCTAGCTAGTCTAGATCCACATTTTGGTAGAAAACCCCAAGGAAATCTCAACTTGTGCTCGCAAGCCCACCATGAAATCTCTTAGTTTGTAGAGCCTCAACTACCAACCCTTTTCAAAGTTCACTCCTACACTTCATCCTTTTCTCCAAGCTAGGTGAATGTGACTAAAGACTCCAGAAGAACCCTTACTTATACCCAACTAAGCCACAAGTCAACCTAGTAGGTTACAAGTTAAATAAACCCTACATTAAATACACATGCAAGCCAGAAGTTGGCATAAAATAGAAATTAAATACAACCAAATTAAATACCAAGGTTAGCTCACACTGGAAACCAAGACATGACGAAGCACCATCAAATTACTTTCGAGTATCAACAACTGCAACTCGGTTAACATGTTAGGTTATTACTTGATTAACACGTCAAACTCAATTAACACAATAGGTTACAACTCGGTTAACATGACAAGTTACTACTCAATTAACACTGCAACCAACATCACTGAGCTCCTAGTGCATGCTGAGTGACTTCAATAACTGAGTACCTCCTCCTTATTTGACCAATTCACACATCTTTCTTTGACCAAGTTCCCAAAATCCAAAGTCTAACTACACCATCCTGTAGAATTGCTAACAAGCCTAGGATGCTCCTACTCAGACACTCGAGGTTCACAAAGATGTTTTTAGTAGCTGGAAGAACATCTTCTAGGATTTAGCACATAAATCCAAAATTGTTTATTGACATATATATTCTCAAAGTTCTCAACTTGTACACTCTTTCCCTTGATCTTCTTCTTCTTCTTCACATCCATCCTTAATGTATTATAAGTTTTCTTTCCATGCTAATCTCTAACCCTCTCAGAATCCTTCAACTCAACTCGCCTACCAATACTCAAGTTCCTCCTATTGAGCTCTTCATTCTAAAAAGGAATAAGGGAATGTTTCCTGCCACCTTTCTCAATTGAAAACACATTCTTGATACAATCATGCACATCCTTGCAATCATACTACCAAGGTCTACCAATAAACACATGACAACTATTCATGTCCACAATATCACACAACACTTGATCCTATACTACCTTGTAGACACCTAAATTTGATTACACCGCTTTGGTAATCCTATTTAGTTATCTCTAAAGGCATCATTAATTAAATTCTTATTTAATTAATCCTTTGCCATCCCCTAGCTGATTAATTTAATTAATCATCTATAGTCCTAATTGATAAATCAAATAACCTATTATTTATCAATTAATCCTATTCTTCTATCTAAATTCCAAAATTCTCATTTATTAAATAAATCTATTTGATAAATAAAACCCTCAAATCTAATAACCCCTAAACTATCCTAAACCCCCTTTTTAGCCTAATCCATCCCATCCACCCATACTAACCAAGCTTAGCCACTAACTCACCCACCCTCATGAATGTCATCCACTTGCGTATCTCTAACAAGCCTAATCTAATCTTAAACCCAAGCCTAATCCACCCCCTAATGTTGTCACATTCCCTAAGCAAGCTTAAGACTTTCCTAAGCCAAGCAAAGTCAACAATCTCAACTCCTTCCAAAATATCCCAACCACCAAGCCATGAATGCTCTTACAAAAGCCATAAATACTCTTACAAGCCCATTCATTGCTCTTACAAGCCATTATGAAGGGTTTTTATGAATATATTATCTCTTGAGCCTCCTTTGTTGACTCATCCATCCCCTTGCCTCCATCCACTCACCTTGTGACATGTGTCACTCCCTGGTTGGTGCTAAACAAGCACCATCCAAATACTCCCCTTTGAGTGCATCTTAGCCCTCCTTAAGCTTTCATCTCTCCTTGCATCTTAACCCTCCATCCCTCAAGCCCTTAGCCTATAAATTGAATCTCCTCCCAAGCCATTTCATCACAACTTTTGAGCTAAAGTTATAATGTCATTTTAAGACCAAGTTTTATACCAATCTCATACATCTACACCAAAAATCCCAAAAATCTCCATTGAAGCTAGTTTGAAGCTTGAGCATACATCTCATAATCCTACCAAAATAATCCATTAGACTCATCCATACATCAAGAGAATAATCTCATTGAGAGAGCCATTCCATGGCTCATATTCTCATTTGAGGGTTTCTCTTTTGGTGTCTCTTATATGTTATAGTAATTTTGTTAGTTAATGCTTTGTTTTTTTAATATATTAGTATTCCTTTTCTAAAATATTTCTCATATACATTTTGGCACGCCTGGTGGGATCCGACTATGGGTCATTTAATCATTCATTTCTATCTATATGTTGTTTTTTCTAATAATCTAATGTTTGTTGTTGTTTGAGTGGGTTGTAGGGTGTTTTGCTTATTTTTGCAGGTTTAAGAACGCACTTAGGAAGAAGACATACCCTCTAAAATTCTGAAAATAACCAAAAAATTTAAATTTTTTAAGAAAAATCTATGCATTTCTATTCTGTTCGCATAGTGTCGTCTCCGCAGATCAACGTCTCCGCAAATTGGCATCTGCACTTGATGAATTATCGTCTACACTTGGTGAACTGTCATCTCTGCAACCTCGACTGTCATCTCCACAGATTGGCATCTGCGCCTGCAAACTGTCGTCTCTGCAAGCTACTCTGTCATCTCCGTCGCCGCCTCTAGTCCTCTATTGTCTCCGCCACTGCCTCTAGTCCTCTGTCATCTCTGCCGCCACCTCTAGTCTTATGTCATCTCCACTGCCACCAACCTAAACAGTTGTCTCCGCAACCTAAACTGTCATCTCCACATATCAACATCTCTGTAGTTTAGCGTCTCTGCCCAATTTCCTATTTTCTGCACCACCAAATTGAATTGTCGTCTCTGCCTCTTTCTTTGTCATCTTTGTAGATCGATGTCTCCGCAAATCAGCGTCTTCGCAGTTTGGCGTCTCCGCCTGATGAACTGTCATCTCTGCTTGTCTTTGTTGCATTTATGTTTTAACATCTTTATTTCTACACTTTGTAGATTTTAAAAAAAAATTAAAATTAAAATAGAGTAGAGGTTTTTTTAAGCATTTTTACGCCTAGAAAAAAGAACAAAAAAAGTTAAATTTTTTTTTTCCATAGTTAAGCTTTCATTTTGGAAGATTTTGGGTGACTAATCAATTTGTTTTTTTGTCTCATTGCAGGTTGGAGCAACAAAATTAATCATGTTTTTTAGTTTTTTCATGGAATAAACTTGAATGGTTAGACACATTTTTCTTTGAATGTATGTTGTTCAAAACACACTCTTGAATGCCATAGATAAAAATCATTTTTCTAATCTAATCTTGAATGCAAAAGATCAACTAACCATTGCAATATCTCACAGTTCAATTTTTGGTGCATTAAAAAGAAAAAACAAATCTCTCTTTTGCATGCAACTTAGGCAAAGTTAATTTTTGAACACTTAAGAAATTTGTTAAGTTAAAAACAAATCAACAAAAATCAAATTTAGTAGTTTCTTCATTGGACTCACCCTCTTTAATCACCCATCAATTTAACCATTGGTTGCAATCTCAGCGCCATCTATGGGGATGGGTCCACCTAAGAGAGTGTTAAGTGTTCCATAATCAAATTCTACTTAATTTACTTTTTGAGGGTTTGTCTTAAACTTATAAGATTTCTTCAATGTCCAAAAATCTAGATTAAATCGATCACACTTCAAGTTTGGATTCTAAAATTGAACAACTATTGACGCGGAGGGCCTCTGGGCACTTGCTTGACAATCGAGTTTCACACATCTTTGTTTTGAGCTTAAAATAAAATCACACCAACTCTTGAATGCTTTAAAGGAAATTAATTGATACTTGGCATGGAGGGCCTCCAAGCACGCGGGTTTACTTTCTTGTTGACCCTAACTCTTCTTCTTGTTCGCATTCTTCGATCAATTTTTCTTTGTTGGCGCATTTCAAAGTTGAAATTGAACATTGTCTCTTAAACATGAGTGCTTGCAAAGTCTAGATTAGCACA
This sequence comes from Cupressus sempervirens, assembly GCA_028749045.1. Taxonomy (NCBI): domain Eukaryota; kingdom Viridiplantae; phylum Streptophyta; class Pinopsida; order Cupressales; family Cupressaceae; genus Cupressus; species Cupressus sempervirens. Next base: position 739,793,625 of record CM053793.1, read on the forward strand.
CATAAGAGTCAGTTGGTAAAAGAAAAAGCATGTTTTTTAGCCCAAGGTCATCCAAGTCTTCTCTCCCCTTGTCATCTTTTGAGGCCATCTTGGGTGCATAAGATTAGGATCCAAAACCTTGTTTTTCTTTTTAGGAGGCCTGCTTGGAGATTTCATCACCCCTTGGATGACCTCAACTCTAGCATTCTGACAGAGTATAAAAATTGAGAGGTGAATCCAAAGACACCTCTCTTGGAATCAAGATTTTGTCACTCAGGCTAAGCCTCAAGGAACTTTATACCCTTGAGAAGTGAAAGAGGAGAAGTGGGTTATCGCTCCTCTCAGCTGTGTGACATCTTTTTGATTTCATCTATGGATTTGGGCCTCATGTACCTTGGGTATATCAAGGACTCCCTAGCTAAACTAGCTGTCAACCTTGCAGAGAACCATCTAAGATGTTAATGTGTTTGAAGTGACTGATCAAAACATTTGTAAAACATACACACTCCTTGGAGCAAGTATCACATTCTGAGAATCAAAAACTTCTATCCGATTGTTCCTATCTATTGCTTGTCTTTTTATTTGTTGAATGAATGTTTGCCAAACTTGGTCAATCCTAGCTTAGGGCACACTTAGCGTAGTCACTACCTATTCCAAAAGTTGAACAAGTCAAAGCAAAACAATTGAGATCTCTCAAAACCAAGTAGATTCAAGAATTTATGTTAGAACAACCCAAACCCAAACAGAAGTTTCAAAAAGTCAAACTCAAACCATCTCAAGCATACCAAGAACTTTCAACCAAGAGAAAGGACCTAACACCAAGCCCTCGAATTGCCAAACTCCACAAAGCAGAGGACAAAGCTACTGACGAAGCCCTTCAAGATGCCTGGTTAGATCGCACCATCCAACTTAACCAACATCCAAGAGTTAACAATGCTTATGCCTTACCAACTAGGCATGACTTCTATGATTAGACTCCCTTGTTTCTCCACATCTTCTTGCATAAGTTTCACTTTAGAGTCATCTTTTTAGGAAAGCCAACCATCTTTAGTCATCCCCTTAAGAATTTTAGCTCATCCATCTCATTTAGAACCAAACCATCTAGCCAGAAATCCAAAAAAATTTCACATCCAAGCCTTCAAAATTGTTGTCACTTTGCCAAAAGTTTGCCATTCCTAACATCTTCCAAATCCACCCGCCTCACCAAGGTTATCCCTTTGATAGAGCTTTGTCTAGGGTAATCTAGCTTTGTCACTTGTTATCCCTCATCACCTTGAGCTAAAGGTTGGGATCCACAAGTGGTCAATCTCGTGTTCTTCCTAAAGGATCATCAGTCTATCCTTAAGTTGACACAATCACCACCAAGCTTGCACATAGGAAAGCAGACCTTTCGTGCTTTGGCAACATATCTTTGAAGTTAGCATCCCCAACTCAATCCTCCTTATGTTTTATCATATAGCTTTACCTTAACCTAGGAAATCATTTTCATAGAAAAGCCTTCCCCCCTTTTTCATCCATCAGCATTGTTGCATCTCATCCCTAGGAACATTCTGCATTTGCATGCCACCCGTCACTCGCTTAGGCAAGAAGAAGAAGGAAACAATGGAGCCCTATCATTTGGATCCAACAGCATCACTCCCTTTGAGCACTCAACCATCCTTCAGCCCAGAGAATGCTATACCATCACCTATTGACATTGAAGCTTTCATGAACCAACCAGGAAATGTAGTATTGGTGAACGCCATTATAGACAAAAATAAGGAAATAATCATGGCTAACTTTCAAAGGGACAACATTGGAGCCTTCGACTTTGGAAGACCTCCCCCCTTATCAAATCCATCTTACCCCTTGTTTGAGCAACTCCCACCACCCATAGGCTCTTATGATTCAAATTATCCTCAATATGTGCCAAAAGAAGAGCCTCAACTCACCCCATATGATCCAACAGACCCAAACATACCAACCTCCACCCTAGTTGAAATCTCCCTTCCACAAGCCAATCCAGCCACCACCACTCCACCATTGGTCCATACCACTCCATCCCAAACCCCCTTTGCCCAAAACACCTCACCATTCACTCCCTTCACTATTGTTGCTATTGCTCTCCAACCTAGCCTTCCAAATCCACCCATCTCCCAAATCAGTGCTAGCATCTTTGGCCAACCTCAGCAATATACAATAGGGATGCCACCCATGGGGCCAAGTAATCAACCTTTTATCACCCCCAGCTTGTTTACCTCAGATCAGAACACAATCCCATCATTTCCACTAGGTCCTTGGAGCTCAGTCCATTAGCCACAAATCCACAAGCTACTACCCTCACTCCACAAAGCTATCAAACCCCAGAAGCTACTACCAATATTCTTCCCAGCGCTCAAGTGACCCAAGCTCCTGCCACCACTCTACCAAGCTTTCAAATCCATCCACCAAGCTATCAAACCCCACCAATTCCATTTCCAAGCTTGTAATTCCCACCACCTCCACCACCAACTAATTCATTACCTCCTATTACCAACTATTTTTCTATGCCACTTCTAGGAGGAAATCCACCACCACCAACCACCAATTACTTGGCCTCTTTTTCCATGCAGATACCTTCCCAAATGGGGGCACAACCCACCTATATTGGTCAAACTCCTCAAATCCAAAATCAAGTTCCACACGCTCCCCGATCCTTCCCTCAAGCTTCACAACCATCTTATACCTTACCTCCACAAAGTAATCTGTTTATCCCACAGCCAGTCTATGTTCCTCAATCCCAACCTCAAATCCAATTTCAACAACAAGCCTCGCAACACATGCAGCAATATGTGCCACCTCCATCTTAGCAACCCATCATCCACCATTTAGTTGCCCAAGCCATGTACAATCCCTACCAGCCCATACCTCAAAGCCATCCATATTACATTGCCCCATCTAGAACATACCTACCTTAAGGCACTCCTACATTGGGGGCACCCCAGCCGTCACCCATTAATTTAGAATGGGAAGCCATAAAAATAGCTTTGAAGAGTATCCAGCAGGGAAATGATCCAAAAACCTTCAAATTTGAGAATGTGTGTCCTTACCCATTTGACAGAGCCATTACCATGACACCATTCCCCAAGCATTTTGAGACACCCAAATTTGACAAATTTAGAGGAAAAGGAGACCCTGTCACACATATCAAAGAATTTTACATGCACTGCCACAAAGTAGCATACAATGATTTCTTCCTCTTGCATCTCTTTCCGAAAAGCTTGGCTGGACCAGCTCTTGAATGGTTTTATAGAATACCATATGGCACAATTAAAAACTTTGCTGAATTGTCTAAGGCATTTGTAGCCCAATATGCCCATCTTGTTGAAACAGAGCTATCAGTAGTTGATCTTGTCCACACTAAGCAAAAAGGTGGAGAAAGCCTTCCTAAATATCTGCAAAGATGGCAAACCCTTACCACCCGCATAACTTGCACCTTACCAGAGCACCATTTGGTGAAAATGTTTATTGATAATGCCCATCCTAGCTTGGCTCACCACTTGACCATGAACTGTTTGCATACCTACAAAGATATCAAAGAGAAAGGAATGATTCTTGAGCAAGGACTCATTAAAGATGGTGTGGTCAAGATTTACAAGGAAGCCAACCAAAATCAATCACATTCCAATGACAAGTCTAGGTATTGGAACAAAAAAAAACATGTTGCAATAGATGGCGTCACTGACACCAAACATGTGAATATTGTTGGTCCTTCTCAAAACCAGTCCAACCCACCATATCAACCAAACAATCAGCAAGCTATCAACTACCAACAGCAGAATAACCAAAGCTATCAAAACTACAATCTAAGATCCAACTTCCAAGTATCTAGCAATCAAGCTAATGCCATCAATATAGCTGCAGGACAAAAGCCCAGATTCCAACCTGCACCTAGAAATTATACACTCCTTGGTGAACCTTTGGATGTCATTTTTGAGAAATTAGTCAAGGAAAACCTCATCAAATTTCCTCCTACCCAGCAAATTGACCCAAGCCAATCCAAAGCTGCATGGTACAAAGAAAATGAGTACTGTAAATTTCATAGGGTAAAAGGTCACACTACCCTTAGATGCATGAAACTAAAATATTATGTGCAGGACCTCATTGATCACAAAGAAATCACTATTGGCGCCCAAACCTCTCCCAATGCAGGCTTACAGATCTATCAAAATGCTTTTCCTCCTCACAACAACCAAAATTCTGGAAAAGCACCTATCCAAGCCAACAACAACAACACCAACAACCGCCAGCCAAACCAACAACATGGGAAGAACAATTACCATACTTCATCCTATATAAACTATGGTAGCCTCATAGGTTGTATATCTAAGAAAGAGCCATCTGTCAATGTTATCAATATCCAAGGACCAAACAATGAGTGTGCAATCACCACTCAAAGAGCGCTATTTAACATCGCAGGCCCACCAGTTTCACCAGCACCATCAACTCCATCAAAAATCTAGTACAATATCTTGGAACACCTTGGGAACATGCCAACCCAAATCTCCATTTTAGACCTTCTTTGCACCAATCCTGTGTACAAGAACATCCTTGATAGTGCTCTTATAGAATCTCGTGTCCCTTCAAATATCAACGCTACTAATTTTTGTAATCTTGTTGGATACCTATCCTCCTCATGTGCCCTATCATTCAAACCCACCAACATACCCGTGTTTAAGCCAGATCACACCCTTTCGCTTTGCATAGCCATCATGGTATCCAATTTTTCTGTGAAAAGAGTAATGATAGATAATGGATCAGCCTTGAATATTTGCACCGTAAAATTCATAAAACAAGCTGGGTATACTGAGGAAGATATCATCAGTGAGGTTATCACCATCAAAGCTTATGACAACTTGGAAAGAACCACAGAAGGAACTATTTTGCTGCCAATCAAGGTTGGGCCAGTCATCCAAGAAACACTCTGCCATGTTATTGATCTAAACCTACCATTTAACATCCTCCTTGGTTGCCCATGGATTCATGCCATGAAAGCTGTTCCATCCACTTACTATCAGTGCGTCAAATTTTCGCATCAAGGCACCGAGGTAACTATCCATGCCGATCTAGAACCCTTTGCTTACTGTAATGTGGTTGAAGCTTCATATACAAACCATTGCCCTGGAATTGATATCAACACATCCATCGCCAGCTCATCCCACACTTGTAATGACCCAGAAACCATCCTTGCCTCCACCTTGTCTACCATGAAGATCAATAACAAAGGTTGTGGAGAGTATAGTCTGTTAGATGCATTTGCTGTCAAGGCACTCCCACTTGATCCACATGCCCATGGATGACCGACATATCAAAAAGCTAAGGAGATTCCACCTCCTCGATACAAATAGTTTGGCCCAACAACCTTTGTATCCTCAAAAATCCCTCTTAAGGAGGAGCTCACTCCAGATATCAACAATTGGTTACATAAGGATGCACCTCAAAGAAATCAAGCACGCCTTGATCACTTCAGCCAGAAGTATCCCTAAGAACATAAGCTCATCATTGACAAATGGAACTATCAAGGTGGTGGTCTAGGACTAGAAGAAAGAGGCATGCAGTGCCCTATCAACGCACACAAGTGGGAATTGAATTCAGGTCTTGGCTTTGGCATACCCACAACTGGGGGCACCAATACGGATGGTCACACTTTTTTGAACATTCACCGTGACTTTTTCAAAATTAAGGACATTCCTAAGGAAGTTGAAAAGAGAGCCTACAATGATATCCTAGACCAAATCTCCCTCAGAGACTCTGTTCCCCAAGAACTATCCATCCACCTCATTGACCTACCACTCACCCATCCACAACTCATATATTGGGACCAACCAAGTGTCATACACATTGATGAGTTCACATCAGAGGAAGTGCTTCTGAGATTCATGGGAGTAGAAACTCCTCATAAAAAAATAAAGCCAAATTCTGCCTATATCTACAAGCTAGATCCTAAGGGGTATTTTGGAGAAAATCTCCAACCTAGTTCCGATACACCCAAAACTAGAACTAAGGTGAATCTGAGACTAGCTATGATAGTGAAGAGAACCCCTCAGCCAGAACATCCAGAGCCACAAGCAGAACATGAGGATTTAGCATTGCCTCCTCAAGATAATCGACCAGAGGTGTCTTCTATTCTAATTGAAGATACTAGAGAAGTCAACATTAGTTCTTCAGAGGTCCCCAGACTTGTTCACATTGTTGCATCCCTATCACAAGACCAAGCCGACCTCCTCTTTGAGGTCTTAAGAGAGAACATTGGCCAATTTGCATGGTCATATTAGGACATGCCAGGACTTGATCCAAAGCTTTTAGTTCATCATCTTGCAGTCGATCCAAAGATCAAGCCCGTCAAAAAAAAGCTTAGAAAAATGCACCCCAAGCTAGCATTACTGGTCAAAGATGAATTAGAAAGAATGTTAGCTGCTAAGGTTATTCGACCTATCGACTACTCAGAGTGGATCTTCAACATGGTCCCCATCACTAAACCTTCCGGTGACATCAGAATTTTCACTGATTTCAAAGATCTTAACAAAGCTTTTCCAAAAGATGATTTTCCCTTGCCCAACATAGATATGATTGTAGACCTTACAGCTAGACATGAAATACTATCCCTCATGGATGGATTTTTTGGGTATAATCAAATCAAGATTGCAGAAGAGGATCATCATAAGACAACATTCACTACCCCTTGGGGAACCTTTTGTTACAACATGATGCCTTTTGGCCTAAAGAATGCTAGGGCTACCTATCAAAGAGCTATGATAGCCATTTTCCATGATCTTATCCATAGCATTTTGGAGGATTATGTGGATGATATCTTGGTTAAATCTCACACCTTCATGGATCATCTTATTGACCTGGAGAAAGTCTTTGATAGGTTAGCCAAATATCATCTCATGTTGAATCCCAAGAAGTGTGTCTTTGGGATCACATCTGGCAAGCTTCTAGGCTTTATAGTCTCTAAACGAGGTATAGAGATTGACCCCAAGAAGGTCAAGGCTATCTTAGACATGCCTCCTCCTAGACACTGCAACAGCTTTTTTCTCTTCAGGGAAAGCTTCAATCTGTTTGGCCCTTCATCTCCCAGCTTGTAGATAAGTGTACACCATTTTCACATTTACTAAAGAAGGATGAGAACTTGAAGTGGGATCCTTTATGTCAGCACAGCTTCGATCAGCTCAAGCAGTATCTCGCCAATCCCCCTATCTTGGTTTTAGTAGTTCTTGGTCGCCCCTTGATCTTGTACATATCAGCAACACCTACTACTCTAGGGGTACTTCTAGCATAGCTTGATGACTACCGTAGAGAAAGAGCCATCTACTACATCAGTAGAACCCTAGTTGGTTATGAACTCAATTACACTCCTACGAAAAAAGCTTGTTTGCCAATTGTTTTCTAAACTCAAAAGCTTTGCCACTACATGCTAAGTCATACCATCCAACTAGTCTCCAAGATCAACCCTCTCAAGTATATGCTCTCCAGAACAGCACTTACAAGTCATTTGGCCAAATGGGTTATCCTCCTTAGCGAATTTGACATCCAGTATGTGGATAGAAAGGCAATCAAAGGGCAAGCTATAGCAGATCACCTAGCTAATGCACCTCTAATAGATGCATATCCTTTGATCATAGAATTTCTAGATGAGCATATCTGTCTAATTGAAGAATAGCCCCCATGGAAACTTTATTTTGATGGCTCATATACATCTCATGGATTAGGGGTAGGAATATTGTTGGTCACACCTCAAGGAGATTACATTCCAAAAGCCTTCAAGCTATAATTCCCTAACACCAACAATATACCTGAATATGAGGCCCTCATAGCAGGATTAAAGATAGCTGCAGAATGGAATATCACTGAGTTACAAATCTTTGGCGATTCTCAGCTCATCATCAAGCAAGCCCTAAATTAATATCAAACCAAAGATGAAAAGCTATTACCCTACAAAGATCTAGTTGATCAGCTAACCCAGCATTTTACAAAGCTTCAATTCACACAAGTGCCTCAAATACAAAACAAAGTAGCAAATGTTATGGCTACTATTAGCTCGCTCTTGGAAATTCCCCAAGCAGCTACACATTATGAGTTTTTAGTCGAGCAGCTCCTCACACCCGCCTATGCGAATGAGGATTCAAACCGTGTTTGTATCTTGGTTGGTCCCCAATCCCCTTGGTACCATGAGATTCATGCTTACCTTAACGATGGTATCATATCCCCTCACCTCACACGTACCCAATGCTAGAACCTCATCCAAAAATCATCCCACTATGTTATCATAGCCAATACCCTATATCGTCGGGGTTATCACGATACTCTCTCTCGATGTTTAGACCAAAATGAGGCTACGATGGTGTTAAAAGAAGTACACTCCAGAATTTGTGATTCCCACACAAGTGGTATTGTCCTAGCACAAAAAATCCTTAGGGTAGGCTACTATTGGCCTACCATTGAAGAAGACTCTTGTGACTTTGTCAGAAAGTGTCTCCCATGTCAGCAGCATGCAAATCTTGTGCACACTCCAGTATAGGATCTACAACCTATTGCACCACCTTGGCCTTTCGCTTGTTGGGGCCTTGATCTAGTTGGAACTATCACACCTCTCTCATATGATGGACATAAATGGATAATAACAGCTACAGACTATTTCACTAAGTGGGTGAAAGCAGTCCCCCTAGTCTCAACTACAGGAGTTCAGGTCTCCAAGTTCATCTTGTACCACATTGTTTGCCGCTTCAGCATCCCATCCACCATCTTCACCGACCACGGAGCTAACTTTGAAAATCTCAACATGGAAGAATTATGTACTTCCCTCTTCATCCATCACCACTTTTCTATCCCATATTTCCCATAGGGTAATGGCCAGGCAGAGGCAACTAACAAAACCCTCCTCAAAATCCTAAAGAAAGTTGTCAATGACTCCAGTCGTGATTGGCACCTACAAATAAATCTAGCCCTATGGGCCTATCAAACCTCCTTTCGTACATCCACAGGAACAACTCCATACTCCTTAGTCTATGGTGCCAAAGTGGTACTACCTATGGAGGTTGAACTTCCCTCCTTGCACATATCTTTGCAAGGGCAAATATCATATGAAGAATACAGAGTAGCTCGGCTCACCTAGCTAGATCTCTTAGACGAGAAGCGACAACAAGCCTATGATCATCTCACCATCTATCAAACTCATCTCAAAAGGAATTTCAACAAGAAGGTGCTTCCATGACACTTTCAGCCAAGTGACATGGTCCTCAAAGAAAACATGAAAGTCCAAGCAGATCAAGAAAAGAAATGCAAGTTTGAACCTACATGGCTTGGTCCTTATGTTGTCACTGCATCCTTTGGCTCTAGAGCCTATCAGCTATCTACACCAGAAGGAGAACTCTTGAATGATCCTACTAACATCATTCATCTCAAGAAGTTCTATGCTTGAAGATCCTTGGTATACCCAGCTTTTGAAAAATACAAAAAAATAAAAAAAAATAGTAAAGAGAAATAAGCATCCAATGGTGAAAACTTGGCAATTCAAGCACCTTGGATAGGTACCTGTGTGAAAACCTAGTAATTCAGGCACCTTGTGTACTAAGACTAATCCATTATCTATCACTATCCTATCCCTCATCCATTTACCCACCATCTCATAACACACCTACTTGTTCCCTTGGTGTTCCAACCAAATATCCAAAATCTAATGGAGCTTGTAAATACCTCCTGTACAGCTTGTAAATCTTGTACCTCAGCTTGTAAATCTTGTATCCCTCCTTGTATCATAGCTTGTATATCCAAATCTTGTCCAAAGGTTGTACCATACTCTAGCTTGTATCCTATCACATGCACACAAAGAATCCCATTTTCCTTAAGCTTTTCACAAACCATCTACCTATCCACCTATCAACTATTAGAGACATCCCACCCTTCACCAACATTTCTATCTCACAAAACCCAAACATGAACAAACCTTGTACATTTGTAACATATCTTGGTATGTCGGCTTGTACATCCTCTTTAGCTTAGTACCATTGTATCTATCCATCTTTCATGTTAGTTCCTCCTTGATCAGCCTCTAGCACACATTGCACAACCCTTGGTTAGCTATTCCACTACATCCTTTAGCTATATCTCTTGTCACCAAAGTGTTATCCTTCTTAGTTCAACTTGCCAGATGCATCCCTCATTCAGATCCATCAGCTTAGGTGCTCTCCGATAGATCCTTGCAGGATATAGCTTTCCTCATGTCTGATCTTGGTCCGTTAGTACCTTGTCCCACCCATCTCATTGGCAAACGGTTCTATTTTGGATTTTCACTTTCTTTTGATTTGGAATCTTCCTTTTTGGGTCTTGAAGTATCTTTTCCAAAAAATCCTTTTGTTCCCTCCTCAAGGTTGCCACGATCTTCCATATCATGGTATACTGCGAATGGGGCAATCTGAGCATAAGGTCTTGATCAGGTCTTTTGTTTGTTTTTCCTTTCTGCTTGAGGGTTACCCAGTATCGGTTCCACTTTGATTCTGTTGAGATTCATGTGTGATGCTGGGGCAATCCTTGCATGCTTGTTTTGAGTCAGTTCGTCAATCCTCTGGATAGTTGGTGAAAAGGCCTTGATGTTCTTGGTAACCTTGGCAATTAACCAAGAATCCTATAGAAAATCTAGTGCTCAACTACATGGTGGTACTTCTCTTTGAAGTATCCCCCTGTTCAAAAGGCTTCAATGGATTCCCTTCATCTCCATTATCCCCCATCCATATCCAACATCTGTCTCTCCTGCCCTAGCTTGTGTAACTATATCTCTTTGAATCAATCATCACTCTTAGCTTTAGGGATCCACAATCCTAGTCTTAGGGATCCACCAATCCAATCAATCCACCAAGCCTCATCTTTCAAGATCCACAATCCTAGTCCTAGGGATCTCTGAAACCCATCTTCCGCCAATCTAACTCTTTGAAATCCTGTTGCATCAGCTTTTTAATCGCCTCATCCATCTCCCTATCTTGGATTCCTTTTTATAGCACTTTGCTCCTTCATCCTCCCCCCTCCTAAAAGTCTTAAGCTTATTTACTCTTGTGCCTCTGATTTTCCCCTTTATCATTCTCCCGTAGTGAGAGTTTGAGCTAATTTTGCCTCTTCTCTTAAGCCACTCTTCGTCCTCCCATCCTGAATTCTTGTATTTTTCAAGAAGCCGTCCAGCCTCATTTTCTTTCCCTGCCGCCTTCTTGAGGGGGCATCTCTATGTCTAGTCTCTCCTCTTCTTATTCAAGACTGGGGCAACCTTGTTGCTGAAACATCTTCCTTGTGTCTTCTTCATTTGAACTTCTTTGAAATAGTGTTGTCTCAACACTATGTCAAAGAGGGGCAAAATGTAGACACCTAAATTTGATTACACTGCTTTGGTAATCCTATTTAGTTATCTCTAAAGGCATCATTAATTAAATTCTTATTTAATTAATACTTTGCCATCCCCTAGCTGATTAATTTAATTAATCATCTATAGTCCTAATTGATAAATCAAATAACCTATTATTTATCAATTAATCCTATTCTTCTATCTAAATTCCAAAATCCTCATTTATTAAATAAATCTATTTGATAAATAAAACCCTCAAATCTAATAACCCCTAAACTATCCTAAACCCCCTTTTTAGCCTAATCCACCCCATCCACCCATACTAACCAAGCTTAGTCACTAACTCACCCACCCTCATGAATGCCATCCACTTGCATATCTCTAACAAGCCTAATCTAATCCTAAACCCAAGCCTAATCCGCCCCCTAATGTTGTCACATTCCCTAAGCAAGCTTAAGACTTTCCTAAGCCAAGCAAAGTCAACAATCTCAACTCCCTCCAAAATATCCCAACCACCAAGCAATGAATGCTCTTACAAAAGCCATAAAGACTCTTACAAGCCCATTCATTGCTCTTACAAGCCATTCTGAAGGGTCTTTATGAAGATATTATCCCTTGAGCCTCCTTTGTTGACTCATCCATCCCCTTGCCTCCATCCACTCACCTTGTGACATGTGTCACTCCCTAGTTGGTGCTAAACAAGCACAATCCATGTGCTCCCCTTTGAGTCCATCCTAGCCCTCCTTAAGCTTTCATCTCTCCTTGCATCTTAACCCTCCATCCCTCAAGCCCTTAGCCTATAAATTGAATCCCCTCCCAAGATATTTCATCACAACTTTTGAGCTAAAGTTATAATGCCATTTTAAGACCAAGTTTTATACCAATCTCATACATCCACACCAAAAATCCCAAAAATCTCCATTGAAGCTAGTTTGAAGCTTGAGCATACATCCCATAATCCTACCAAACTAATCCATTAGACTCATCCATACATCAAGAGAATAATCTCATTGAGAGAGCCATTCCATGGCTCATATTCTCATTTGAGGGTTTCTCTTTTGGTCTCTCTTATATGTTATAGTAATTTTGTTAGTTAATGCTTTGTTCTTTTAATAGATTAGTATTCCTTTGCTAACATATTTCTCAGATACAACCCAATCTAGAAATCAACAAGAAATTGCTCCCTTCTAAACAATGCTCACCTTGCAACCAACCAATCCTATAAGGATAAGGAAGTCTTAGTCTTCTCAAACCAAGTTTATGAACCATCTCCTCAACAAAAAGGTTGTCAGTACTACCACCATCCACAATCACATTGCAAACTTTACCAATAGACTTACAATGAGTCTTGAAAAAATTAGTCCTTTGACAAGATTCCAACATCCTCTGACCAACCAGTACTTGCCGATCCAATAAACTCTCTCCTTGCTTAGGTTCATTGGTAAGGTTTTTAGCCTCATTCACTATAATAGCTCTTTTGTCACCAACCTTAGGACATTCATAAAATATATGTCCTAATTCTCCACATTTGTAGCAAGTACCCTTAAACTCACCTCTACGGATTCTTCTCTTCTAATAAATGGGTTTTGGTTCATCTTCTATACTCAATTTATCTTTTGCTAAGCTATCCTACTTCTCCTTCCCTCAAGAATTACCTTGACTTTTCCTCTTCAACTTATCTTCTACCTTCAAAGCATACTAATAAGAACCCTTAATCAAATCAATCTTCAACATACCAACCTCATCTTGGATATTGAATCTCAAATCATTAACATTCCAAGCTACATTCTCCTTTGACAATTCTCTATGCTAGACTGAGTAGTCAAGTTGTAGAACTCCTCAGTATAATATTTCATTGTCATATCTTTGTGTTTCAAATTTTGCAATATTTTGAACAACTCAAGTTCATAATTAGCAGGAATGAACTTAGACTTTAACTTAGTTACCATCAACCTCCATCTAGTGATCTTTATTTCACCTTCCTCCTATCCATCTCTTTGCAGTTATTTCCACCAAAAAGAAACATGTCCTTTCAACTTAGTTTGTGTCAACCTTACTCTGAGTGGATCTTCAATACCCTCAAGCTCAACGTGTTGGTGTAAATAATTATTCACTATTTACACTTACTTAAATTTACTTAGAATAATGCATTATTTTAATATTTATTTATTAGACACTTAGGAGTATGTGTACTCTTGTGAGTTGTCATATTGACAACACAGGAGTTTGCACCTCAATTATGCACATGGTATCTACAACACAAGAGTTAGCACACTAATTGAGCACATGGTGTCTACAAAATATCCACATGTGGGACACCTTTTCATGCTTATCCTCTCATTGTTGCACGTACATTCATGCACAATGGAGGGCATGTGCTTAGTTGTCAAGCTTATCTCTTGGCACCTTCAAGAGACATTCTAGATGCATCTTAGAGGCCTTTATATATAGGCACTCCTAGTGTATCTGAACGCAGAGTGATGTATGAGGACATGCTTTGATATATTGATCATAATTTTTTTGGTCTACAGTTGTTCTTATGTTTGAGTTCTTTGATCTTGGGTGAATTTTTCCCTATGACAAATTCTTAAATGGTATCAGAGCTCTTGGAGAATTTCTCTTCACATAGCCATTCGAGACCATCTTCTTGCTTCAGCACCTCAGCCTGAATCTAGAGTATTGCAATCATTGGGAGCATCTAGAGCCAGATCTAACCTTGTCATTGCATCCAGAATGTTGATTCGGTGAAAATCAGCTATAAATTCAGCTATCCTATGCTAGAGTTGATAATGAGGCAAAAAAAAATTGAAAATCGACACCAAAAGGCCCGATTTGCAATTTGGGTATGATCATTTTTCAGATCTATTTAATTATTTTTTAGATCTTATTTTTTCTCTACTTCTTCAGATACCTTTTTTGAAAAAAAAATTGGCAATGTAGTCTTGCAAGGAAAAAAAATTTGGTACAGGCACCAGGCAGTCATACCCTGGCCCTGCACCCTGTGCAGAGAATATTCTCTACATATTTTAGCGAGCACATTTTATAATTTCAGTAGCATTTATTCAACAACAGTTTAAGGCAAAGCCAACAACCAACAATAGGAAAAGAACCCAATCGATGATTTCCTTTTCCATTCTCTCGGTGGCCTCCTCTTTATTTAGCACCCATGGCATTTGGTATTTATACCACTGTGTATTCCATTTTCCCATTGATGTGGGACTAAAGGTTGACACCTTCCCACAAACTTTCAATACTTCTTGGCTGCACATATATTCTTGGTGACCTATACATGATTTCTATCACCACAAACCACATTCTAGCAGTTGTTCGTCAATAATGGAATCTTCTTTTGGAGCTGCCAAACATCACCTCCAGTCCTTATCACAAGAAACTCAACAAGTGCACAAACTCCCAAAAAATAGTATTCATTTCCGACAACTTAGATTTTTTGCCTACTAATACTTGCCATGTAGGTAGTACCTGTGGCCACCTCAACACTCCACTATGACAACACCCCACACATGTGGACTACCTAGTAGGCCCACCCGCTATGCAAACCATTAATCATGCACCACACAAACAAAGGATAGTCTGACACATGCCTTCTATAGCTAATGCCACATCTCTGCACACAGTCAGACATGCAGACCACCAACAGTCTACCATGTAGCCCCTGGTCCACGTCACACTTAGAGCCACCTCAGTCATCAACCAAGACAAGCATTTACCATGTCACTGACACGTGGATCCCTTTGCACATATCCACCTCAGCACATAGACACATCAGTGTACGATACACATCAACTAGGATCCATACTAACACGTGTCATAATTTTGTATGCCACGTGAATGTCCGTCCCCTGTCAGCCTGCCATGTTAGTAGAGGAGGCTATTTTTATCCATGTTAGCATTTTATGTTGTTAAATTTGACAGCCATTTGACTGTCATTTCCAAGAAGTTTATAACTACTATGATGGCCATTTGACCATCAAATTTAAGTTTGTAGTTTTCTTTCCAGACCCCTCTACAAATTGATTTTTGATTTTGCAATTCAACTTTGAGAGGCCATAACTCAGTCATCCAAACTCCAAATCAAGTGTGATTTTTTTATTATTTTGGGTAGAATTTCCTAAACTCTTCATTGGTGCTATTCTTTTTTGGTTTTGGTGCACGGATCTGTCAGAAATTGTATTTTTTGGTGAGTGTACCTATTCAATCATGCATTTTGCAACTTCAGACTCTCTGTATGGGCTCATCTAGACACATTTTCATGTTCTATTTTTTTTGAAAGTGCACTATTTTTTGTCCACTTTCTAATTTTTCAATTAGATTATAGGGTTGTGTGGACAAAAATATCACTTTCAGCATTGGGGCCTTTTCTACATTGTATTGTTCTTATTACTTTCCAAAATTGTCGTACATTTGAGCTACAGTGCTTAGTTCCAAATTTAGGCCCCAAAAGGTAGTTGTAATAGGAAAAATCAAAATTCCACCTTGTACTTTTTTGACAAGTGGCCTATTGTACATGCACCATCTCTAAAGCACTAAATCTTACATTAGGGGGGGTTCTTTCATTTTTCTTGCATATTTGGGGATTACATTGATTAGTCCATCATGGAAGAGGAAGATTTAATTATCTTGACACCAAACAACTATCAAGAATGGAGTCAATTGGTTATCAAATATCTCAGTTAGCATAATGCACTACCATATAAGAGAGGACTTCAATACGATGTCAATACTTTTTCCATCATTAGTAGTACTCTCTTTCTATATGTGGATATGGATATTTTGGATTCACTTATTGACATTAAGTCATCTGATCCATATGTTTTTTGGATTTATCTTTGGGAGACATATGGAGATCCACACATTCCTCCATTCCCCAAAGATCTTTCACCTCCAGTTGCAGCTGCATACTCTCCAAATGAGATCACACCTCCAGATACTCTTGTTGCTCCTACTGATCTTGTTTTAGTGGATTCAATGTAGTAGGAACCTTCATGTCTTCCTAATTTACCTTAATGCAATGAATTCCTTCCAGACATTAGAGCATTGTTCATGGAGTCTGACATTGAAGATGTAGGAGACATCCTTGATGATATTTGTCTTCCTTTTGAGGTGAATACGTCCTCTATTGCCATAGTGAATGATCCATGTACTTCAGCACAACAGGGTACACTTTGTCTTCTAGTTCCAACCTCAGGTGATGCCTTCTTGACTAACATTTTAGGTTTTTTCATGGAGTCACACATTGCAAACATGGGAGACTTCTTTTATGATATGATGCTTCTCTTTGATGAGGACGATCCTTCTACAGTTGTTGTGAGGGCTAATTATGACCCTCATGTCCATTTTCTACATGATTAGTCTTTACAGGCTAATGTGATTATGGGTCCTTATGTACAATAGTTGCAAGAGGTCTCTTTATCATTTGAGGAGACTGTTGGTTCTTTGAAACAGGTTCTACAACAATCCTTGCTAGATCTGCACTTCTTCTTAGTAGTTTTGGAAGGAACCACCATCAATATCGACACAAGGACAATTGAGCAGGTTTTAGAGACACCGTTCATCATTGAGACTCTTTCCACACACATGGGAAGCATCTCACCTATACCTCTACCATTATTTCTTCCAAAAGGGAGGAACATCATTCAACAATCATGAATCAACTTCTACATTGGAGCATTTCTCACTGGTTGGCACCTTAATTTTTTTTTTCTTTCTTTTTTTTTTGGGGCGAGGAGGGGTGGGGGGGGAACTATCTTGTCTCTTTTCCTATTCTTTCTTATGGGGGAGAATTTTTCCTCTTATGAGATTTATTTCTTCTCATTCTTCACTATTGTATATACTTGATGTATGTCGTAATGGGGGGTCTTGATTACTCCATCCATCCATTCATCTTGTCTTTTCATCTCTCTTTTTGGGAGAGGGTTTTTTCCATGAGGTTTTCCCTCTTTCTCCACTTTATGAGAGATTGCATTTCATTTTTTGCATGGGTACCTAACATGGCATAGTAGCCAAGACCCATCTTGCATTTCATCCTAGCTTTCATAAGCTTAAGTGCATTCCCCTAAGTTGCACTTAAGGGGGGGGTGTTGGTGTAAACAATTATTCACTATTTACACTTACTTAAGTTTACTTAGGTTAATGCATTATTTTAATATTTATTTATTAGACACCTACAAGTATGCATACTCTTGTGAGTTGTCATGTTAACAACACAAGAGTTTGCACCTCATCTATGCACATGTTGTCTACAAAATGGGAGTTCGCACACTAATTGATCACATGGTGTCTACAAAATCTCCACATATAGGACACCTTGTCATGCTTATCCTCTCATTGTTGCATGTACATTCATGCACAATGGAGCAAGTGTGCTTAGTTGTCAAAAATTATCTCCTAGCACCTTCCAGAGACATTCTAGATGCATCTTAGAGGCCTTTATATATAGGCACTCCTAGTGTACCTAAACATAGAGTGATGTATGAGGACATTCTTTGATATATTGATCATACCTTTTTTGGTCTATAGTTGTGCTTGTGTCTGAGTTCTTCAATCTTTGGTGAATTTTTCCCTAAGGAAAATTCTTACAAAAGTAGTCTTCCAATTCACCAATTCAATCAATCAAGTCTTCAAGAGTAAAAGTACTTGAGAAATTAGAAACCTCCATCTCATGCTTCAACATCAATTAAGATCTAGGTCTAGTAAAGTGACTAGGCCTAGTTCCAATAGATCTCTGCACACAATCAGTTTTGTCCTCACCACTTGATCCAACAACTTCAAAGTCTTCAACAACCTCTTCATAACTATATTTAGTATTTGTATGCCTAGGTACACCACCTAAAGCACTCACAATTTTAGCAATCATGTCACTCTTCATCAACTCCATCTCAGATCTAAAATTGTCTTTAACTTCCTCCATTTCATATCTAAAATCTATTTTATCCTTTTTTGAGATCCTTTCTTCCACAATATCACTAAGATCATCAATTGCCATAGGGTCTAATCTTCTTGGATGCATTTTCCAAGATTTTTCAAATTCTCTACAACAAATTCACAAATCTAGAAGATCAATCACCGCCACAAGATCAACCTTCTCTTCCAGGCTTCATCCAAGTCCTTGTGCAAATTTTCTCAACCTTGGTGCTTGGTCTACACATGTAGGAACAACTGAGCTATGATGTGACATAATACAATGAGAATCTGAGGGTACCCTTACTAGAGGTAAACTAGACCCATGCAAATAACCACAAAACATAAACACAACACAAGATACACAATCTGTACCAAATGCAACTCTTTTTTCATAAAATATAATTGCTTAGATACAATGTGTCCAGCTGTAAGGCTTTTTGGGTTGTGGCCAAATATAATAGATATTACAACAAAAATAATTCTACAAGATCCCTCAAGATCTAACTCAATCCTAGCTAGTCCAAATCCACATTCTGGTAGAAAACCCTAAGGAAATCTCAAATTGTGCTCACACGCCCACCAAGAAATCTCTTGGTTTGCCAAGCCTTAGCTACTAGCCCTTCTCAAAGTTTTCTCCTACACTTCATCCTTTTCTCCAATTTGAATGATTATGACTAAAAACTCTACAAGACCCCCTACTTATACCCAACTCAACCACATGTCGACCTAGTAGGTTGCAAATTAGATAAACCCTGGAACTAAATACACATTTAAGCCACAAGTTGACTTACACTATAAATTAAATACAAAAAAATTAAATTCCAAGGTCGGCTCACACCAAAAACCAAGACATGATCGAGCATCATAAAATTACTTCTGAGCATCAACAACTGCAACTTGGTTAACACGACAGGTTATGATTTCGTTAACACTACAACTTGGTTAAGATGATAGGTTACTACTCAATTAACACTGCAACTAGTGTCACCATGTTGAGTGCCTTCAATAGCTAAGTACCTCCTCCTTCTTTGACTAAGTCACACATCTTTCTTTGATTGAGTTCCCAAACTCCAAATCCAAATCACACGATCCTGCAAAATTTCTAGCAAGCCTAGGATGCTCCTGCATCATAGGATGATTAAATCCTTTAAAAAGGTCACACTTAACAGTGTGTTTTGTAAACTTTAACAAGGTTGGCTCCTAACAAAGCTCACTTCAAAAAGTGAAAATATTGGTGACATATTACTGGTGGTTTTCTACAAATTGGGTTTCCACATCAAATCCTAGTGTCAAACTTGTGTAGATGCTATCAATGGTGATTTACTAGTAATGTTTACATTCTACAAGTTTGATATATTTAGGATAGTGGACTGCTAGTTTGTGTTTAATCAAATCTAACTATAGAGACTGAGTTATTAAATATTAAGATCTAAAATTGTTGAAGTGTTTGTTTGTTCAATTGGTATCAGTGTGTTGGTGCTTATAAAGAAAAATTTTAAAGGTACTTAAAGCTAATGACCATGATGTACAAAAAGGAAGTGCCTAGGTTGAATAAAGAAAACTTCCTTGCATGGAAAATTTTGATGAGGCTACATTTGGTAGGAATTGAGAAGGTGCAATACATTTTGTAGACAATGTATATGTGGAGATAACAAAAGTTCATCTGACAACCCAACAAATGAAAGAGGGAGATTGTGTCATCCCTAAGCTATGCCAAGTTTGATGATATTAAAACCTGCAACAATTCTAAAGAAATGTGGGATACATTATAGATCATCTATGGAGGAGATAAGAATATCCTGAGAACAAAATTAGAGAGCTTGAGAGGTTTTGATGAAATGAGAAAGACAAAAGGTGAAAATATAGTCCAGTATTGTGCAAGAATCAAAGAGTTTGTAAATGCTATAAGAGGAGCTAGTGGAAATATTAATGATAAAAATGTAATAAGTAAGGTATTTATAACTCTACTTCCTATTTATGCTATTAGTGTTTCTACAATACAAGAATTGAGATTTCAAATTTTGATAATCTCGCTCCTACTTCTATTGAATCTTCTTTTAAATCACAATTGGTTCTTAGTATGAAAGGAAAAGGAAAATATGTGAAAATTGATAGTGATACTTCTAATGATGAACTTGATGAGATTGGAGCACTGATGGCTAGAAGACTTCCAAGAGGCAAAGGGAAATACAAAGAGAAACTTCCTATAATCTATTTTTTATACAACAAAGTTGATCATATTTTTGCAAGATGTTATGATAGAGAAGAAAAGGAGGATAAGAGAGAAATAAAGTACAAAGGGAGAAGACATGACTAAGAAAACAAGAGAAACAAGGACTAAAAAGACACAGGTAAGATATCTTGCTACATTGTTGAAGAAGAAACTGATAATCAATCTAAAAGTAATGATGAAGAAATAGTTTGTGTTTCTATGAAAGAAGATTCTAATGAAAATGGGAAAACTACATTAATTTCATATGTGAATAAAAGTGTTACATGGATAATTGATAGTGGTTGTTCAAATCATATGACTGGTGATAAAATTAAATTTGAGAACATTGGACCATACAAGGTTGGTTGCGTTAAATTTGGTAATGATTGACCATCTCTTGTGAAAGGTAAAGGATCAATAAAATTGACTTACAAGATCAAGAATGACAATATTTATTGGGTAGAAGGTCTTAACTATAATTTTTTGAATGTTTCACAGTTGAACATATAAGGTTACAAAGTTGAATTCCATCACAGCAAGGAAAATATATTTGATGCTGATGGTAAACTAATTGGAAGTGGTGATCAAACAAGAGGTAACTTGTTCTATTTAGATTTATCTGGTGATACATGTTTTCTTGTACAATATGAAGATATTTGGTTATGGCACAAGAGGTTATGTCATGTAAATTTTGGCAATTTGGTTAGCATTAGTAAGATGAAAAGAGTAAGAGGTCTGCCAAAGCTAAAGAAACCTAATAATGTTATGTGTAAACAATGTCAATTGGGAAAAATGACAATATCTAGTTTCAGGAGGAAGACAATTCATCTAATGATATTTTGGAATTGGTTCATACTGAGATATGTGGACCTATTGGTGTGCAAAGCTATTGTGGAAACAAATATTTCACTCTACTTTTTTTGACTACTCTAGCATTATTACTTTGATATTTCTTAAAGACAAATTTGATGCTTTTCAATTATCTAAGTGGTGTTTAGCTAGAGGTGAAAAGGAGACAGGAAAGAGTTTGAAGTGCTTGAGATTTGATAGAGGTTGTGAATTCATTGCCAATGAATTTAACATATTCTATAATGATAGAGGAATCAAAAGACATATGTCAGTATCTAGGACCCCTCCTCAAAATGGATTAGCTAAAAGGATAAATAGATCAATCATAGATTGTGCCAGAATATTGATAATGGAGAAAAATGTGTCACAAAAATATTGGAGAGAAGTTTTAAGAACATCAATTTATACTCTGAATAGAGTGCAAGCCAAGAAAGGTACAAATGTTACACATTTTGAATCATGACATGGATATACACCTAATGTAAACTATTTTCATTTTTTTGGAAGAAAATGTTATATACTTAAGAATAATAGAAATGGAAAATGTGATGCTAAAAGTGATGAAGGCATATTTCTAGTTTATTCCACTAAGAGAAAAGCTTATAAGTTTTTGAACTCTAACACTAACAAAGTTGTGGAAAGTGCAGATGTGAAAGTTGATGAATATATAGAAAAGAATGAAGTTGAATACAAGAGAGAACCTAAAGACTATGGTACATTCATATATGTGAATCATGGAACTCCTAGTATCCCACCTGAACAAGAGCACAAAGTTGCAAATAAAAAAAAATGGGAATGTCAATATGCAACTACTAGTTGTCGAACAAAAAACAATGGGTGTCAAGCAACAAAAAAATGATGTCGAACCACAGACAAAGGAATTTGAACATCAGGATGACAACCAGAACCTAAACCAAAGAGAGAAAATGAGCTTGAAATCTTTTTTCAAGATGAACTTGTAGAAGAAGAGAGAAGGAAAGAACCTATATTAGAAAAATATGTGAAAAGACACCATGCACCTAAGAAAATAATTGGAGATAAAGAATATAGTGTTATGAAAACAAAGTGACTAGGAAGTTAGACATGTTTACTTTGTGAGTTTGAGCCAAAATTTGTAAAAGATACAAGCAATGAATGAAGAAATTGAGTAGATTTAAAAAAATAAAATATGAACACCAGTACCTAAACCTAAAGAAAAAAATGTTATTGGAACAAAGTGGGAATTTAGGAACATGCTGAATGAAAAAGGTGAATTCATAAGGAACAAGGTTGGATTGGTATGCAAAAGATATGCACAAGAAGAAGGTATTGACTATGGGGAAACATTTTCCCCTATATCAAGACTAGAAGGAGTTAGAACACTACTTTTATATCATTCTTACAAAGTATTTAAGGTATACCAAATGGATGTAAAATCTGCATTTCTAAATGGAATACTTGAAGAAGAAGTGTACATAGAGAAGCCTAAAGGGTTTTTTGACCCCAACAAGAAGAATATGGTGTACAATTTGCACAATGATCTATATGGTTTGAAGTAAGCCCCTAGAGAGTGGTATGAAAGATTGCACAATTATTTGGTGAAGATTGGAATTTCAAGAACTAATGATAACAACAATCTATACTTGAAGACTGGAAAGAACATTGAGGTATTAATGTCTAAATATATTTTTTATGGTTTCATATTTGGAGGCAAGGAAGCATTATGTAAACTATTTGTTGATGAAATGAAGAAGGAATTTGAAATGTCTATGTTTGGTGAGATCAAATTCTTTGTTGGTTTACAAGTATACCAAATGAAGAAAACTATCTTCATTACTCTATATAAATATATCAAGGAGATATTGAATTTTTTTGGAATGGAAGATTCAAGACAAGTTAGTACACCTATGGCCACTGGACATAAGTTATCTAAGAATGATGATTCTACTAATGTGAACCAAACACTGTATAGATCAATGATTGGAAAACTACAATATGTTGTTCTCAACAAGCCTAATATTACATTGACAGTTGGGATAGTTGCCAATTTTTTTGGAAGTCGAAAGGAAAATCACACGATGGTAGTAAAAATGATACTGAGAATACTAAAAGGAACATAAGACTATGGATTGTATTACAAGAAGAATGATAAGTTTGAACTGGAGGTATTTACTAAATTGATTGAGCTAGAATTGTTGATGACATAAATAGTACAAGTGGTGGAGCATTCTTTCTAGGAAAGAGGCTAGTTTCATGGAAAAGAAAGAAGCATAACTACATTTCTCAATCAATAGTTGAAGCTGAATATGTGGTAGCAATAGTAAATTGTTCAAATATTATATGGATCAAGCAATTGTGGAAACTTATGAAGGAAGAGATTACTGATCCAGTTGTTATCTATTGTGATAACACTAGTTCTATTAACATATCAAAGAATCTCATGATGCACACAAAGACTAATCATATTGCTATCAAGTATCATTATTTGAGAGAGCTAGTTCAAGACAAAGAAGTGAAATTGAAGTATGTGAACACTAAGAAGAAAATAATGGATATATTCACTAAATTTTTTCCTAAAGATGCTCATTAATATCTAAGAGGTAAACTAGGGGTGATTCCCCTAGATAGAGCTACCTAAGCAAAGATGGTGCTCTACATTGACTGTCTCGATTGGACTATCTTACAAGTTGATGTGGATAGTCCTACTTTAGGAGTTTCCTAAGGTAGTAATGAGGAAGAATGACAAAATAATATTGTGTTAGTCATACACAAATTAAAAATGAAGAATTAGTATTGACATGAAGATATCTACATGGAAAAGATGCATGAGTTAAAGTGTCTTTTGGCATTGTTGTCAAAGAGGGAGAAAATCAAAGTTAGTTACCCATGCAAAAAGAGGGAGATATTGATAAACAAAGAGGGAGAAGATGAAATAAATTAAATAATCATGAAAGGTGTTTTCAGCAATACAAAATAATCTGATTGATTTCATGATCAGATATGATAAAGCGAGCATATGTGTTGCATATTAGAGTTGCATGAATGAGAATCAAAATAAAAATAAAAAAAGAGATTGGTGGATATAGAGATGTGAATTAGAATAAAACTAAGGATATTAATTACAATTTGATACTGTACAAAGACGCAATTTTGTCTATTTAGTACATGTTTTGGATTTCATGGTAACTAGAGGTGTTGTTATCAATGCCCAAGATGGAAATTGTTGGAAACTACAATTAGAATAATTGTTATGTTGTCATTTATGTCAAACCTTATTGGTGAGACAATTTTCTATCTGATCTAAGTGTCATATCTATATAATTGATTAACACAATTTGAGAATTTGGCCATAACAAAAGCACCTAGAGGAAAGGTTGAGTTATGAAGAGCTACAAATGGATACTTGATTAGTTAGACTTTGACAAGATAAAGTGATTGTTTAAATCATGCTACAAGTGGAGAAGATGATTTTAATAAATCCTTGAAAGTGATTAAATCCTAGCCAAATGCATAGGCTTGACCAGCCTATGGAGCACAAGACTAAGGAACTTTCAATATATATCAAGTGATGCTAGTGTCGACCAAGCCACAATATGAGTCAAACAGAAATAGTGTTGATCGAGCATCAGTATTGACCAAGTGTCAGTATATGTGTCAAACAATAAATCTAGTAGTGATCAAATAATCTAGTGATGATCGAGTGTCAGAACACAATGTTGGCCAAGTGACAATATTTTGATAGTTTATGAGAAATCATAATTTCCAACTGAAAAAGTTAATTTCTTTGAATATGGAAAGTGTGTTGAAGATAAGGATGAATGACCTAGAACATTTAAATCAAGGGAAACCATGTTTGTATGTTTCTATGCGAGGATTTGTGAAGAAGTTTCTAGAAAAAAAAGGATGAACAAGAAGGTGGACATAATCATTGTATGCATAGAATCTAATCATAACCCTAACATATATAGTGGTGTTTAAGTGGAAAAAGATCACAGTTACCTATTTAAGGAGAAACAAGGGCTAACCTTAAAGAGTTGTTGAAGGTTGGAGCAATTATTGATGTTATTGACTGATGAACTTAAGGAAAAGGCTAAGAAGAGTTCAAAAGAGGAGGTGTGATTGCTTAAAGGGTTGCCAAGTGAATCAAACACTCGAATGGCAATGAAAGCCTGTCAATGGATCATCTTGTGAGCCAAACTGAGATCTTTATTTTCAAAGTGATTTGTATTTTTAGATCAAAACTTGTTGTTACTTTCTAACCATTTTATTAGTTTGAAATCCTTTTATTAAGGTTGACCTAATAGGCATATACAAATCCTTTAATCAAGGTGAAATTATAATGGAATGTTCTAAAGTCCTCTAAAAAGGCCACTCCTAATAGGGCAATTAAATCCTTTAACAAGGTCACATGTAACAGTGTTTTTTGTAATCTTTAATAGGGTTAAGTCCAAATAGAGCTCACTTAAAAAGAGTGAGAAGATCGGTGACATGTTACTAGTGGTTTTTTTCCAAATTGAGTGTCCACATTAAATCCTAGTGTCAAACCTGTCTGGGTGTTATTTGTTGTGATTTATTGTTAATGTTTACACTCTAAAAGTCTAATATATTTAGGATGGTGGACTGGTAATTTATTTTTACTGAAAGATGACTACAATAACTAAGTTATTGAATATTAAGATTTGAAATTGTTGAACTATTTGTTTATTCAATTGTTACATATTGACCTTGGATAACGAATTCACCCCTCTTAATTATTCTAAACATTCTAACATATATGATATGCTCAACATTCTAATGTGGGCTTGATGTAAATTAACAAGGAGTATCACACACACAAAGAGATAAGTGCTTTATAATTTTCATGAATTTAATATGTAATCAATTCATGATATATATAACATTAGGACACTAAATATTGTATGCTTATATCTTTGGTATTTCTATTTGGTGTAATGCCCACCCATAGTTTTCTTTTCTACTCTATCTATCAAACTCTTTTAGGCATATTCCATACATGTGTTGGTTTAAGGGATATTTGATTTACAATTATATGACATTATTTCATGACTCAAATTACATATATATATTAGTAAAGAATCACTTAGGTTATTATATTTCATGTAATGATTGACGATTATGATTACTAGCACATTAATGATGATTTAATAGCTCTTTAGTAAATGGGGTTTCTCTCATGATTATGTCAAAAAAAAGATCATTCTATATTCATAGTGATGCATTGTTTTATCTAAGAATTTGACGATTTGACTTGTGATTTACTATTATACTTACCCCATACTTGCATGTGTATGGTGTGTGTATCTTTTTTACATTTATGTTTGATGTGCATGATATGGTTGATGGAGGGAATCATAGTTACCTACTAGTCGGGGTCTACACAATGTACCACTCCCCACCATTGTCTATTTAGCTTAGATATATATGCACATGTACATGCTTGTCTTTTATACAAGTTTGCAGGTATCGAGCATTGACTTCCCTAAATTACCAAGATAAGTGTGCCCAATCGTAATAGCTCAATGGTAAGAATGGGGAGATAATGTTTAGGTCCAATCCCAACCATAACCTAAATACTTGTCCTGCAAGGAGGACTCATAACTGACTTTCCACCCTTTTTAAAAACCATGAGTTTACCTTTGTTTGTGTTGTTTGATTTTGAGTTTTGGTAATGTAGCTTTTATGTGGATTTGGCTATGTGGTTTATTTGGTAAAAAGTTTTAATTATAATATTTGGGTTAATCATATAATATTGAGAATTATTATTTGATTAAAAGGAAAATATTAAATATGCGAATATTTAATTAATTAAAAACTAATTAATTATGTGCTTTAATTTAAAAATCTAATTTAAGAAGTTGGATAAAGAGAGAATTAAAATATTAAAAGTTTAATAATCTAATATTGCTTTATTATAATTATTTATTAAAAAGATTTAATTATTATTAATAATTTAAGTAATTAACTAAGCTTTAAATAGTGCTTGCACTAATTAATAAAGTGGAGGAAAATAAAATAAAATAAAATTTTAATTGAAAAGTTCTTTAAGTGTGCATGAAAGGATTAAATAATAGAAATTTATTTTAAGGAAAGGCCTTTGCATGTTCGAAAACCCTAGGTAGAGTTAAACTCTTTATTAAGATATTCGAGCTCATTTTTACACACACTAGTTTTGGGTAAAAAAAATTGGAATGAGATCAAAAAAATTGTTGAAAGTTTCAGAGGGTTTGGATTTGCATGCATTCATAGATTGTCATAGATTTTAGTTGTGGTTTTGAGGTAGGGTTTGAAAACTAAATGTAAAATTTTATTGAAAGATTTATCTACTTTGTGTCTTCCTAGATGCTTGCATAATGCTTATTAATTTACTATATTGATTTTTGGATAAAGATTTATGTTGTAGATTTTGAAAAGGAAAAATTATTAATCAAGAAAACTTGACCACAAAAATTGTAGAAAATTATTATGATTGTATTCTTTTAAAATACTTTCTAATATGGGGAAATTCAATTATATAAACTTGGAAGAAAATAACAAATTGAACATCTAAGGTTTCAACTTTAAAGTTGTAATTAGAACCTTGTGATTATCATGAATTTTCTAAATAAAGATAAATATTACTCTTGCATCTAAAATAATTTAATTGCAAAATTTATTGGAAAAGTAAAAGATTAATTGAGAGGAAAACATGTTGTAACTAAATTTATACATGCATGTGAAAACAAAATATACTAAAAATAAAAAATGAAGTACATTATGGTAGCATTATTTGAGAGATCAAATGAATGCAAAAATAGTGATGGCATGTTTTAGAAGATCTTAGCCATGTCAAAATAGGAAATTATATAATTCTATTATTTTTAGGAAAATTCAATTTTTAGATTTTTTTTCTTAAACTTTTTTAAATGATTATTTATTAATTTCAAATTTTCAATTTTTGGATTTTTTGGAATTATTTATTAATTCCAAAAATTAAAAAAATATTAATTAAAAATTAAAAATTAAAAAACTAAATAACTACACTTGTTTTAAATGCATGTCGAGATGTCATGTTTTATTTTGTGGTGGGTTTGGGGGAAACCTAGTAGTTTGACCAGATAGGCATGTTTATTAGAGGCTTGGGAAGTGGTTGTCTTTGTGATGCTTTTATGTGATTTTATTTTTTCATAATTATTTTATTCCCAATCAATTTGCTATATCCACATGTTTGTGTGAAGAAATCGAGATCTTTTTTATAAGCTCATGTATTGTGATTTTCTTGTTGTAACCTATGATATTTTTTATCACTTATCTATTGGTGCTTTCCAATTGCTTGTATAGGACTGAGGTGAATATTGTGATTTGTCTATAGGTGTTTTCCAATTGCTTGCATAGGACTGAGGTGAATATTGTGATTTTATGAGATATACTTTTATGAGCTTAGGGTCGGTTATCTATGTGTATACTGAGAAGTGGCTTGTAATGGAGGTCAAAGCCCTAAAGAGGCTACATGGGTAACCCATTGTAAGTTGTATTAATAAGTGATAATATCCCATTAAATGGGTTAACATGAATTAACAAGAGTCAGTATTTTACCTCGCTCATGCCTCAAGTGCTAGTATAGGCTAGGATGGGAGTAGAGAGGATGCTTGGTTGTGACCTTTCCTTATTAGTATGCCTTGTCTATAAGAAAGGATACTCATGCCGCATAGAGTCATTGGGGGTCAGAGTCTAGACAGGCTGCCAAGGTAATCTTAGAGTTGGTTGATGTGATGAGACTTGCCCACATGCATATTAAGTTTTCTACGTGTCTTTGTTGTCTCTTGGATTAGATGTTACTTGTGTCTTGATACCTTTGAGATACATTACTATCAATATTTCCTTGCCTAGGATTGTTTTATGATTATCTATGTGTGGACCATACATTGTCTCTCCTACACGGTGGGAGTGGAAGCCTAATTAGGTGACCACATGGTCAAGAGGTAGTTTCTTCTTACCATTTGGGTCCCCCTCAAATTTGGGGATGTTGGATGTTTGTTGGTGCAATTTTATTCTTTATCATTCTTATTCATATCTTGGAGACTTTCTACCTCTGCATCAAAGGGGCCACCCACCTAGCTGGGAGCAAATTTTAGCAGGGGCCCATGTTTCTTACATACGTATTCTAGCCAGATTCTAGCTAATGACTAGATCCTAGGTTGGCCCCTTCCAATACTATTCAAATGATGTATATATGTTTACATGTATGTTGTATTTGGGTGTACTTGTATTTATTTTCACATACCATGTGACATGTGCAGTGGACGTTATTCATTAGATGCACTTTCATATTATTGGTTTTACATATGTGTTTTCTTATTTGATAATGTATCTATTATTTCTTTATGATTAGGAGACTTTGTACTTGAGACTTAAACTAATTAATACAAATGTTTTAATGTGACTCAATGCAAAGGAACCCTTGAGGAATGGAAATTATATTTGTAATTTTCTTATGTGTATGTGTATATTACATCTGCATTATTATTAATTTGAGGTTGTTTAAACTTACTTCAAAAAAAATTCAGCTTTGTAATATATTAGATTAATTTCTTTTGGGTTCTTGAGTGGGGTGCTACATTTGGTATCATTTAGTTTTATGAAATATTTGTAATATCTTGTTGAAATTATTTCAAGATGGATCAAGAAGTATAAGATGTTCCAATCAAGGGAGAAAGATCTTAAGGCTTGGAATCATGAGACTGAATTGACGGTTGAAGATGTTTCTTCCAATAGAAGAAAATAACATTCAGAAGGAGTCTAGAAAATCCATCTAAGGAAACTTTGGAAAAGGATGTTGAGTGGTTGATGCATGTTTTTAAAGCTTCATATGGGAGCCACATTGCCCCAAATATTTGTTGTTTCTAATTAGACAAAGGATAAATCCATAGTTTATTAGATTCACTCATGTTATTACAAATCAAAGCATGCTTCCATACTAGAGGGAGAAAATAGATGATATGTTTTAGTTAATTTTTTAGGATCTTAGTCATATTGATTCAGAGGGACTAGACCATGTCAAGATGATTTATCTAGTGATTGGGAAACTCTAGCAATCAAGAGGGCTATAATTCTTGAGATAAAGTTCCATGTGTATAGGATAAAAAGCCTTTGTGTGAACACATAAGATGTATATAGATACTTAGAATACTATTCATTTAGATTACATTATCTCTAAAGAACTAACAACTGATGTTTCTCCAATCCTTCTGCCTAAGTGAAGTTTTTGCATTTGACAAGCTTGGAGTTGTGGAACGAATCCCTTACCAAGGATTTTTAGCATTAGTAACCATCTAAGATGTACTTTAGTGAATCCTTCTCCATGAGAGAGAAGTTTGATGTGAAATCCCTTATTCCAACCTTTGATATGGTTCATGGTGGACAAAATGTGATTTATTGCATGATCTTGTGAAAACTTCATGGAAGGTGACAATCTTTCATTGATGTTTCTAACTTTTTATCATGATGGATATGATAATGATGTCCTTGGAGATCATGATAGTGCATATCTCATGTAATGAGTTAATAGTTATTGAGATATGGCATGGTGTATACTATGAGACTTAGTATAATGGAGATAGGTCATGTGCATATATATTCCTTGGTAGGCATCATAAGATCTTATGTCAATGCACATACCAAGGATGATATAAGTATGGTGAATATCTTATGGTTGATATTCATGGTTGGACCATACTTTTGATGACATCGTAAGGCATCATAATGGATAGATGTTGCTATCCTTTATGCTATCATATTGAGATGATAACTCAAGAGTACTGTGTGATTGATCATACAACAATCCCCCCTAGCTAAGAGGGAGTGTTAATGTTGTAGCTTTGATCAAGGAAAAAAAATGTTTTATCAATATATGAAAATCATTATGTTCTAGCATTTTCTTTGGCAAATATATATGTGTGTGTTTGTGTGTGTGTGTGTGTGTGTGTGTGTGTGTGTGTGTGTGTGTGTGTGTGTGTGTGTGTGTGTGTGTGTGTGTGTGTGTGTGTGTGTGTGTGTGTGTGTGTGTGTGTGTGTGTGTGTGTGTATGTATGTACGTATGTATGTATATTATATATATGTATATATCTATAATTCCTTGACTATCTAATAATTATTGTTAGAGTAAACAATTAATTTAATTATAGTAATTTAATTATTTTTACTCCCTTCTTAAGATTCCCTCTATGCACATGTATTGTCATTTAATAATTAATTATTAATTATTAAATGTCCTTACCTCTTAGGGTTTCCCTTTTAAGTTTTATGATCTCCTTCTATAAGGATTGATCTCTTGTATTTTATACTCATTCTTTTGTCTAATAAATAAATTCTTGCATATTTAGAGAGTCAAACCTTTCCTTCTCTTGTATTTTCTTATCTATGACAATTTCTTGCATGTAGGTGTTCTACAGGATCTGTAGATTTGTTTTGTTCAAATCTTTTATTGTATCAGAGTTGGATATGTTGCATCATGTTCATTTTTGAAGAAAATAGAGGAACAAGGGTTTGTTGGATCATATCTAGTATTTTGTGAGTATTTCATATTGAAATAGGGGGCCTTTAAATTTTGGTGCACTTTGGACTCAAATGGATCTCACCATTGATATTGTAGCACCTAAAACACCCTATTTTCATATAAAACACTTTGATTTTAGAGACAATTGACCTCTGTGGCAAAAAAAATTGCTTTCAGGGCCTATATGACCCTCACTACATGCAAATCAGGGCTATATATATAATAAATGAAATTAATTTCTTTTAACCTAGTGTATTTTATTAATCACACCACCACTAGGAGTAGCGAACATCACAGACCCCATGTACCACTACCTTTTCCACTCTGCTCCTTGGCCACCACAATGCTACTCCCCAACCACCATCCTGACACCATTTTTGTTGCCCTCTTTCTAAGCACCACTCAACTTTTTTAGTGCCCACTGTGGTCACATGCATGCCTAGGGGGCTATTTTTTGGGGGCTTAAGGTTTTTTTGGGATTTTTCCTAGCCTCACATGGGTAATCTCACTAATTTTGTGATATCTTGAGAAAACAGAGGCATTTTTGGGAAAACAAGATACCATCTAAAATCTGACTCCAAGATGGAGATGTTTATGGAGGTTTTTTTGGTTTTGTTTCTAGCTTGGTACCTATTTTTTCTGTTGAAGCTAGATGATCCTTTTTGCATTATTAGGGGCATAACTTCTTTATTTTAGCTTCATTTTTTTATTTGAAAAAAGTGTCCAAAAACTCTTTTCAAGCACTTTCCAGATTCTCTATTATTTTCATCAAAAAAATTCAAAGGTACACATGATACTCATTTGAGGATTTTTTTCTCTATTCTTGTATACAATTTATATTTGACATTTGAGGTTTGATTATTTGCATTGTGGAGGGTATTGTTCTATCTTGTTTATGTTATTTACATTAGTAAACTAGAATATCAAAATAAGCCCCTTCTAAAAAAATGGTTGAGACCTCTTCTTGTCTAGTTCCTCTAAACCCACATAACTATCATACATGGACAACCACCATGACATTACTTCTCTATTCAAAGGGTTTGTGGTCTAATTTAAATAAAGTGGAGCTAGTTTTATAGAGGTCATTTTAGGTCATTCAACATAAGAATAAGATGGATGATAGCTTACACTTTCATCTTAATGGGTTAAATACTCCTCAAGAAATGTGGGACAAGTTCAAGGACTTTTTGGTACCATCTATGATTTTAGGGAGCGTCAAATTGAGGCAAAGCTTATGTCACTTGTACTTGAGGATTTTTTCTCCATTGAATAAATTTTGATGAGATCGAAATTGTTGTGATGTGGAGCCTAATTAGTGTCAGAGGTTTATTTGGTGAAGTTATTCCCCAAATTATTTCTACGAGGATTTGGGGGCAGCACCTTGAAGATAGGGTCAAGGAGAAGCACCCTAAGTGTGCTCCCTATCATAGTATAAGGTGGGGTTGAGGGGCAATGCCCCCAAAGCCAAAAATGACCTTATATTGTAAAAGGTGTCAGTTGTTATTTTCCTATTGGGCTACTTATTCTAGCCCTAATTTTGTAAGAAACAAAATCTTTTATAAAATAGCTTAGGGTTAGGAACTTCATAATGTATGGTGATATTTTAGCTTCTTGTGGTAGTATTGAGTTGCAAGGGATTGCAGATTGTAATCATTGGATAGTAATAATATTGGACTTGTTGTTGGTGGACAGCCTAGGGATTGGGTGAACCACATTAAATCTTGGTGTCTTGTGTTCTCTTTTGTGTGATCTATTATTTTCTGATATTGGTTATATTTGCATGTAACTATTTTTTTTTTTATGGTTAATCCTAACATAAATAACAAAGATCTTTACTATATGGTTGTGGGAAAGTAAAGGTTGATAAGGAGCATATTTATCTAATTATGTCAAAGATCTAAGGAAACTTTCATATTTTCTCATCTACCTTCCATTCCACTATGAATTATTTGGGTCCTAGATTTACCATGCCCAAATTTGAGCTATTATGTGATCAATTTACTAGAGATAAATCCAAGCTTACACAGTTGGACTCTCTATCAGGGTCAAAGAACTAGCCCTTGGTTGCTCAAGTATCTATAGGGAAACTAAAGTAGAAATCAAAGCCCAAAATAGATTCAGTTGGTAGTGAGAGTTCCTCCAAGACACCTCCTAGATTAGATACACAAAAATATACTCTAAATGTTAAACCTTCTAAGTTCAATGACTCTTTCTCCAAGATTAAGAATTTTAAAGGTGATCCTTGTAGTTTTTGTAGCAAGAAAGGGCATCCAATTTCTAAGTTTTAGAAATGTCTTGAGGCTTTAGAGGTGGCCATGCAACATCATAGTATTGCTTCTCTAAAGCTGTCACCTCCTTCTTCAAGGAAAGGACATGCTCTTTGTGCACAAACTTTCTCTTCTCCTGCTACTTGGATCATTGATTTAGTTACTTCACACCATATGAAACACTCACTTGATTTGGTTATCTCACTTTCTTTGAGTGTTACTACAAAGATTGTAGTTGGTGACTCTGCACAACTTTTAATTTCAGGTTCTGGCACTATTTCTTTTGAGGGTGGTTCTCTACAAGATTTTGTGTTGGTTTCATCCAATTCCATGAATCTCTCATTTATCTATCATATATGTCATTTTGGCTTTGGTAAGATAGTTAAGTTCTCACCACATGATGTGGCTATTTGAGAGCTCTATGATCCCAATTTTTTTGTTGCTATTGAGAGTGTTGATTTAGAGTCTCACATTTTTCAGCTTGATGGCTTTGAGAGCTCTGATTCTATAGGTGTTTCTCATGTTTCTCATGCAAACATGATGAGAAAACCTTACCATGAGAATTTTGGACATTTCAACTATAAATATCTAGATCATATGGGTACGCAAGAGATAGTGACTAGGCTCACTCAAATCTATTGTACTAACACAAATATCTAGATCATATGGGTGCATAGGAGCTAGTGACTAGGCTCGCTTGGATCTATTGTACTAACAGTGTTTGTCAATGTTGTGCACTTGGCAAACATCACATAGATCCCTTTCTAATATGTACCTTCTCACGTGCTAAGGCACTATTGGAGTTGATACACAATGATCTTATGTCCTTTCCCACTCCATCTTTTTTAGGTGTTCGATATGTACTTACCTTCATAGATAACTTTTCTAGATGCACATAAGTATAATTATTGAAGTAAAAGTTTGATGTCTTTGATTCATTTTTGAATCTTTAAGACATATGTGGAGAAGTAGCCTAGTTTTTCTATCAAGAATATATGCACTAACAATAGAAAATAATATGTGAATCATTATATTAGATATTTTTGTTATAAGCATGGTTTAGCATGGTTTACAATATCATTTCATAGTTCCTCCCACCCCTCAATAGAATGGGTTTGCTAAGAGAAACAAGACAACATTATGAGAGATGGCTAATTGTATAATATAATCTCAAGCTATGACTTCTTCATTTTGGGCAAAGGTTATCGATTGTACCAATTATATTCAAAATTAGATGCCTCAAAGGCATTACAAGATTTGTCTCTGAGGATTCTTAGAATCATGTCAAGCCCAATGTTTTTACATTCTATATTTTTGGTATTGAGGCTAAGGCATTTATTCTAGATGCTTAGAGGAAATCCATGGAGAGGAAGAAATGATAACTCATATTTGTTTTCTATTTTGAGGATGTGAAGGTATACAAGTTGTTTGATCCTTGATTCTAGAGAGGTCTTATTTTGGCAGGATGCCCAGTTTGATGAGTGTTATCCTCAAATGGATCCTACATCTCTAGCTTCTCTCTTACTACTAGTACTTCTACTTCTCCTCTATAGGATTATGTATCCTTTAAGGAAGATCAAGGTGATGTTCCACCTTTGCCACCTCCACTAAATGTTCAATGAGTGCCCAAGTAGGCTTGTAATACCATTGATGTAGCTAGACCTATGGTAGAAGATCCTTTAGATTCTCATTGCACTCATTTTTAGACATCCGATACTGAACTATTAAGTCATGTCATTTCATATGATCCACTAATTTTTTACAAGTGATGAGACACTCAGATTGGGATAGGGTTATGGATGAGGAGTACTCTTCTTTGATGAAGAGAGACACTTGGGATCTTTGTCATGTTCTAAAATAAAGAAAGTTGGTTTGGTGTAGGTGGGTGTACCATACCGAGTTTATTATAGATGGTTCTATTGATAGGTATAAGGCATGTCTTTTTATGAAGTAGTATTCATAGATGGAGGATTTTGATTACTTTGAGACCTTTTCTCATGTTTCCAAGATGAGTTATATTTTCCTTATACTCTTTCTTTTAGCTTTTCAGAGATGGATAATATTTCAAATGGATGTGAAGAATGCCTTTTTGCATGGAGACCTACATGAGGATATCTATATGGAGTGTTGGTTCCTAATTCAATAGTTTTGAAAATAACCAAGAAACCAAACCAATACATCTAAGGTTAGAAAATTCCTATAATGGATGCACTTGACTACAATCTTGGGCCAACTATAAGGTTAATTCCTTCTTCTTCTTCAAGCTCTATTAGACCTAGGTGGGTGGACCTCATATTCTTATATGGTACCAGTGTAAATGCATACTACTGAATCTAAATAATAGATAAAATTCCTTAATCTTCTACGTTAATGCAAGCATTCATGGATGAAATAGCTAATAATAGAGCACATGAACCTGATAAACCAAGTGAGGGAAAACTCTTTTAAATCTTAAACATAAAGGGAAAGATATTCAATTGAAGTTTTGATATCTCAGCATAACCTAGGTATGCAACAACAGAAAACATGTAACCTCCAAGCTGACCAGTCCATTATCCATTGGACATCAACTAAACCTTAATATATAGATGGATACCTAAAGTATACTCATATATCCAGACATCTAATCTATCTATTTGACTTGCAAACAAACATCAATCTTTATAAAAACTCTCATACTTATTGTAATATCCTTCTAGTGTAACATACAATCTTGTCAATGTAAACAAGCATTTACATGGATCTTTATTCCACTAGCAAGTTTATCCTAACACACAACCTTAAGGGATTGCAATTGAGTTCAAACTCTTCATTCTTAAACAAAAAAGATTGCAAATAACAGAGGAAGGAGACTAGAATTAGAATGAAACTAAAAGAAATGAAACTCTTAGATTGTAAAAGCTCTTGTAACCTTATAGGTACTGGCCAATTAACTGAATCAAGTGCTATAATATCTAGGAAAACACTAGGTAGGGAAGATTCCTTCAGTCTAAAATGAAAAGGCATCATATTGATTACTTATTTAAACTTTATATAAACGTGTTGAACATTTAGACCATGAAGACTCCCCATTTTCCCTCTAACTATACTGACAATCATATTGTGGATTTTTTTATTCATCATAACAATATTACTAGCCATAGTTTTCAAACTATCAGAAAATTGCAAACTAACCTCAGACCTGATGTCTCAATCCATCTTAAAATAAAAACTTCACCTCTTTCTCTAGTGTTGAAAATCACTGAATAGAGGTACTAATTTTTAACATTAAACTTTCATGAAAATGAAACTCATGAAAAGTAAAATACCTTCAGTAAGGATGTAAAAACTTTTCGCTGCTGAGTTTGGCACTGGTGTGAACTGATACTCTTTCACACATTGATAAAAACCTTGTAGAGCTACCACCTTCTTTGAAAGGACCAAAAAATCATAGGAGTAATTTACATTCAAACATTCAGATTTTTATAACAGCAGAAACAACAACACTAAACCTTAATGAAGAAACACTTCTTTTCCAAGAAACTATCAAGAGCTTCAAATCTGCCCTACACTTGAAATTCCTTCAAATTTTAAACATGAAGTCAACTAGGATACACTAGTATAGAGACAGAGTTGCCACTCATAAAATGAGAATTAAAACAATATTTGTTACTTGACAAAATTTGAACCAGAATTTCAATGGTAGGAAAAAACATAGATCATCAAACCACTCTTATAGATTTACAATCTTGAAAATAGAGAACAAACCATGTCTGTTCACCCTTGACTCTGAACACTACAACACTTTGAAAACACTCTTCAGATGAACTAACTGATGATGGAATCACTAGTGACAATACAATCTTTCTTCAACCTTCAAAGCTATTGTTTTCCTAGGTAAAACATCACTAGGAGGCATGAAACTTCAGCATGACCTTGCTTCTGATAACAAACTTTACACATGCCTTTCTTGTAATTGTATTGAATCACCTTCATATTTCCATACTCCCTAGCAGAGTCACTATTTTGTTGGCTCTTGATTTAATAGTTTTGAAAATAACCAAGAAACCAGACCAATACATCTAAGGTTAGAAAATTCCTATAATGGATGCACTTGACTGCAGTCTTGGGCCAACTATAAGGTTAATTCCTTCTTCTTCTTTAGGCTTTGTTAGACCTAGGTGGGTGGACCTCAGATTCTTATATGGTACCAGTCTAAAAGCATACTGTTGAATCTAAATAATAGGTAAAATCCCTTAATCTTCTATGTTTATGCAAGCGTTCATGGATAAAATAGCTAATAACAGAGCACATGAACATGATAAACCAAGTGATGGAAAACTCTTTTAATTCTTAAACATAAAGGGAAAGATATTCAATTGAATTTTTGATATCTCAATATAACCCGAGTATGCAATAACAGAAAACATGTAACCTCCAAGCTGACCAATCCCTTATCCATTGGGCATCAACTAAACCTTGACATATAAATGGATACCTAAAGTATACTCATATATCTAGACATTTGATCTATCTATTTGACTTGCACATAACCATCAATCTTCATAAAAACTCTCATACTTATTGCAATATCCTTCTGGTGTAACATGCAATCTTGTCAATGTAAACAAGCATTTACATGGATCTTTGTTCCACTAGCAAGTTTATCCTAACATAAAACCTTAAGGGATTGCAATTGAGTTCAAGCTCTTCAATCTTAAACACAAAAGATTGCAAATAACAGAGGAAGGAGACAAGAATCAGAATGAAACTAAAAGAAATGAAACTCTTGCATTAATTTCTTTGAAATCAATACATCATCTACATGCTAACACTTAGAAAATACACAAAGGATAACTGTATAATATGAATTGCTTCAAAATAAATACAATATGTTGTTCATAATAGAAGAGCACTAAGAAAAATGGTATCACAACTCTAAAACTGAAGGCAACCTTGCGGTCTCACTAGTCATAAAAATTGGAACCCTTACAAAGAGTAGAGAGGAAGAATATATAGAAGAGAAGATATTTCAGAGTTTGGAAGGTGAATTTGACATGTGTCCCACTAAAATAATCTTCAATCTAAAGTTTGTTGACACTAAACTTCCTTCAACTGCCTGCAATTATGATCATAAATGATGCAAAAATATCTGATATATCTCCCTAAAGTAATTAGCAAAATATCTCATGGAGAAAATATCAAGAAATCATCATAAAATGTACTGAAGCTTCAAATCCAATCCCAGCCTATCACTTTTGCTTTTGTTGTGAAATCAACTTGTGCTATTGCCAAAAACATAATTTCTCCTAACTACTTTTAAAATCATCAAATCTCCCTTTATAACTGATGATGAAATCACATATGATGAAAATTTGATTATATCTTATTGCAATTTCATCTATAGCAATAAATCTACACTTTTCACTTAGAAGCCCCTCAAAATTAAAAATCCCCCTATAGCTACTTTTGGTTAATCCCTGCACAAAGTCTGACTACAAAAATAGAACGTTCACTCTTTGCTGATTCCAACAATATATTATACTGTATGTTTTGGATAAAAATGGTGCTCCTGAGGCTAATCTAAAAATCTAGCACCCGAACTATGATCAGAGCTAAAAATAAAAAATTTAAATGTTTATATAGTCAAAACTATATAAAACATTTAAATCTTTAAACCATTTGAAATACTACATTGAGATCTCTGAATTGATTTTTATATTCATTTTTCCAATCAACCACTACCACTTGTCCATTCTCTATTGGTTGAAATGCCCAAGTAGGCCCCACAACTCTAATGCCTCTTATTTACTTTGTAAAATCTTTCCTTTCTTGTTTTCCAGTTATGATCCTACAACAACCCCTTTTATCATCGTAGCATCACAAAGCTCCTCAAATTCAATCTCTGATCTCATGACAAGGGGCCCATCGTGGCATTGTAACCCTTCCAACAATAGCTCCCTGATCATATGACAAGGGGCCATTATAACATCATGTGTCACTTGGAAACTGGCCCTCGATCTCATGACAAAACCCACTTCTCTAATATTATAGTATAATTGAACATCACACTACCCCTCTCTTTACATCCTGATCCTATGACATCGTAGCATTAGGGCCCAATATTTTTCCATCTATGAATACATGGCAAGGGGCCCATCATAGGGTCGTAGCATCTCTTTTGATCTCTCTTGATCTCATGATGAAGGGTCTCATCATAGCATTAGAGCCATAAAATCATGCCCTAATCCTATGACAATCGTAGGATTTTTGAACTCATTTGTAACCTATCTAACCTTAAGATATGTCATTAGATCATAGCCTTGAACTCTGCCTCTTTTGATCCTACCCTAACGTTATGAGATTGCAGATCTCATAGCATTACACATCTCATCTTTTACCTTCTCAACAATATGATGGTACCCAATCATAATATTGTAGGCCCCTCTCTTTGGCTTCTCGATCTCATGACAACCTTGTCGTAAGATTACATCTCCATGCATCCATTTCCCACGATCTCACGATAGGGAGTCAAAACTTGTTGACTTTAATCATGCCACGATGGATGGGTCCCTCCACGAATTTGTTGTGCTAGTCTTAAACCATCATGTCATTAAAGACATATTGACTTTTGAGTGTGTGTGACTTTTAAAATGGCGACAAATCTCCCTCATCCCCAATGTGGGATATAATATCTACATCCTCTGCACATTGTCTTTGCCATGGAACTCTACACCTGTGAGTTCTTCCAATCATGCCCCTTCTCTTATATGTCTGAAAACCTGATGGAGCACTCTCCTCTTGCTACATGGATGTGGCATGAAGTGCCTTCTCTTATAATGTCGCCCTCCCATCACTTTTTGACACATAGGCATAATTGTAAAATTGAACACTACTCAAAATAGGACTTTACAGAATGGCTTGAAATGTCGGTTTATCAATATAGAACACTTATTTAGGCTAAATGCAAGGTGTCAGAAACATAAAACCCCACTTAAGCATTAATTCAATAACAAGGTACTCAAGCAAGAAAATTCATTCATAGGGGCTCGGAGTGACTCAAAATTTGGAATGGACACTCAAAACAGGAATTCAATTTTGAGTGCCATCATGGAGTAGATTCAAGGTTTTTTGTAGGACTCTTTGATGGTGTGAAGACTTAGGAAGTCTTTATATGGTCTCAAACAAGCCCCTCAAGCTTGATGTGAGAAGATGGATTCCTTCTCATTTATATCTTAGTTCATACATTGTTATTCTGATCCTATAGTGTACATTCAACATCACATGACTGAGTTGCTAATACTTATGATATATGTTGATGATCTCATTATTACAGGTAGCTCACCCTTTATGATTTAGAGTATTTAGTAAGCTTTGAGAGATTAATTTGAGATGACAAACCTTGGACTTCTACACTATTTTGTGGGCCTAAAAATTTGTCCTTAGATGGAATAGTCATACTCCAACAAAAGTATTTCCTTGATGTGCTTTACAAATTCAACATGATTGATTGCAAGTGTGCTCCCACACCTATTCACTCAGATGTTGTTTTATCTACCACTTACTCTACATATAAAGTGGATTCCACTTTATATAAAGCTTGTGGGTAGTTTTTTGTACCTAAAAAATACACATCCAGATCTTTCCTTTGCAATTGGACTTATCTCTAGATTCTCACATGATCCTCATGAGATTCATTGGAAAGTTTACAAACATATTTTGAGGTAAATTTTGGGGAGTACATGTTATGGATTTCACTATACATCAGCAGATCCTCATATTGTTGGTAACACATACTCAAATTGGGCTAGTGATATAGATGATCAGAGGTCTACTTATGGTTTTGTTTTCTATCTTGGTTTTGGTCCTATCATATGGTCTTGTAAGAAGCAACATGCTCATACATTATCATTTACAAAGGCATAGTATAGGGATTTGGCTAGCTAGTCAAGAGGTTTTATAGCTTTGGCAGTTGGTGGTAGAGTTTGGTTTTCCTCATGATAGTTCCACCTTTCTTTGGTGTGACAACCAAATTACTATACACATGCCCCACAACCTAGTTGAGCATCAACAAACCAAGCACCTTGAGCTTCATATGCACTTCATCAGGAATTTGATTTAGTATAGCTCTCTTATCTTGGAGTATATTCCTATTATAGAGTAGGTTATTGACATCTTCACTAAACATTTTGCATCCTCACGGTACCTTTGGTTTTTTTTTATGCTTGGGGTGAAGGAAGTTGTCCTTGGGACGGTCTTGGTGATAAGTCCTTCATTCTAATTTTTTTTAGCATTCTTCTATCTCTTTTGGAGTAGGCTTTTTCCCATGTGATTTTCTCTATTTCTTCATTTTACAAGGATTTGGTTGTACAAGGTACCTTATCAGGCCATGTTGCAAGGACCCATATATTTTTTCAGCATTGTAGTTCCCTTTATTTTTCTTGCATTTTTTATAAGTGCATTGTTTCTCATCTTAAGGGGGGGTGTTAGAGCAAAGAATTAATTTTATTATATTAATTAAATTATATTTACTCCCTTATTAAGATTCACTTTATACACATACATTTCAATTTAATAATTAAATATTAATTGTTAAATGTTATTTACCTTTAAGGGTTTCTCTTTTAGGTTTTATGATCTCCTTTGATAAGTTATTGATCTCTTTTATTTTTTACTCATTCTTCTGTCTAGTAAATATATTCTTGCATATTTACATAGCGAAACCCTTGCCTTCTCTTGTCTTGGCTTCCCTATGACAAGCTCTTGCATGCAAGTGTTCTATAAGATTTGTAGATTTCCTTTAATTATTAATGAAAGATATAATATTGATAATTAGTTTGATTGAATATTTAAATTATTCAATGCTAATAATTATTATGTATGCTTGATAATAATATCAATTAATGATTATGAAATAATTCCTTAACAAGCTAATATGAATTAATATTCATCACTAAGTATATAGAAATCAAATTCATTATGATATCACTAAGTAAAAATGATTATATTCTCTAGGTTATCATTGAGTAACAATGGTCACAATTATTATGTTGCCAAAGTAACAGTGATAACTATCCTTGTGTTATCGAGTAACAATGATTATGGTATGGTATGAAACAACATGAATAATTTGTTATAATTGCTTATTTAGTGATAGAGCATGTCTTTTATAGAGGCACGTCCCTACATGGACCAAGTCCACATAGGGACATGTCTCTACATAAGAGATGGCCTCTTGAGTCATACTTATACTCATATAATGCCTACACTTGGAAAATACATAAATATGTTACAGTGTCATTACAAAGTAGTAGAACTCCATTACTATTTTTAAAAATTCACATTTTCAGATTGACATCCCTCTTCAAGAAAACAAGAGGAGTTATATCAGTCACCATATCAAAACACACACATACGTATATACAAGAAAGAAAAATTAAGTTATTACATTTAATCATATTTCCTCAACAATAATCAATGGTCTCTATTGTAAACAATCTTGTATTTATGAATTTCTTCTATGCAAACTTGGGCTTAAATACACTCTTATGGATAGCTATTAAAGACACTATGTACCTTTTTTTTGTTTATAGTTATTATTATATGTCATATTCTATATTTAAAGGTTATTTCCTTTAGAGATTAGTATTTATCTTCTAGTCAAAGGGATCCATTCAATGCCTTGATACCTTATATTGTGGTAGCCTATGCGCTTACTTAGAATTTTGGCACATCACATTGGAAATTCTCTTTTTACCCTTATCCCCTCCACTTAATGAAGAGTCAGATTCTCAAATCCTTGAGGTCATCTAGCATGGCACAATAAGCATCCCCCACTTGCTAGACTTACCCTAAGGTCATTTCCTACTAATGGCACTTTTGGGAGTCAAAAAATTCTATTTTGGCATTGCCTAAAGGGAATCTAATCTTAATAGCTAGAAATATGGTACAATCTTTAGATCTCACCTAATTTGAGGTGTTTTTATTAAAGTGTCATGCATTTTGGTATTTTTTTAATGATGCACAACAAGTTTTTGGTCCAAAGGGCTTTTGTGCCTTTAGGCAGATCGTGCCCTCTTATTGGAAAGTCTCTCTAATAGATAGACCTTGAGAACAAATTCCTTTTACCTATTATTTCCATGAAAGTTTAGAGATTGTTCTCCCTATCAATGTTATCAAGATCTCATTTTTGCCTCAAACTTTTATGTAACACCTAGTTAGGGGAAGAGATGAAACACACATTTCCCTCTCGCCCCCAAAATAATAATAATAGTAATATTAGCTATAGATAAATTATATGAAATATTTAGGAGGAATTGAGGGTCATGGACAAGAAGAACTCAACTTTAGAGTTTTTTGGATGATTGAATAAGCTAAAGTCTTACAATACCAACATGAGTGTATTCTTTCCTTGTACATGCATATTAGAGATGAAAGAACCAAGCAGTTGGTTGAGGATTCAAAATCATGTCTATCAACACATAGATCATCTATAGTCTATGACAATAGTTTAAGAGGGATTGGTTAAAGTTAAGGTGTCTGCATGGTGGAGGTTGAAGAAGGACATTTAGACATATACTCTTGAAGATCCATGTTGGTTCTCACCAAGATGAAATGATTAGATGGAGAAAAATATAGGTAGTATAGCAACCAAGATTTCCAAGGGAGAAGACTATGCATTCTTCTCTAGTTTTATTTCCAAGGAATCTCAAGTTTTG
This sequence comes from Cupressus sempervirens, assembly GCA_028749045.1. Classification (NCBI taxonomy): domain Eukaryota; kingdom Viridiplantae; phylum Streptophyta; class Pinopsida; order Cupressales; family Cupressaceae; genus Cupressus; species Cupressus sempervirens. Next base: position 739,838,428 of record CM053793.1, read on the forward strand.
GAAGGAATCCTAGAGAATGATGGGGATGAGGATGACTACTCTAAAGTTTTTTATGACATTTGCACTTCAACTGAAATCCACCTAGAAGAGTCAAAGCTCAAAGATCCTGAGTACATGCAAAGGGAAGAAATCTCCTCTATAGTGATGAAGCTATCAAAATATATTGTGGGGGAATCTTTGTATGCAAATATCCATGGTCCTCTTCAAAGGATTCCCTATCAAGTATCTATCCTCAAACCATAGATTGCCGCTTGTCATTCTTACCATAAATCATGAAGTTGAACCTAAAATGGGGGATGAGCTCGTAAATGTACTTCTAGAAGGTAGTATTAAAAAATGTGTGAGAATTTTTCTCTCAAGTCTAGGGAGGCATTCTAGTAGTAGATATTCCTTCCTTCAATTTTCTTCTTGTTGGCCACCTAGAAGCATGTAAATATAAAAGGCTAGTTAGAAAGGGAAGCTACTTTAGAAAACCTATTAATGGCTTCACTTAGAAATATTTCTTGTAAGTCTTTATACATAGTCTAGTAGGTTTTTTTTACTATCTAAGGACTGTGTGCATGCACAACCATATATTCCTTAAGAAAATGCAACTCTTAGCTAGTTTTTCCCAAATGTATTTTTTCACATGTCTCCAAGGTGGTTTGTAGAATGCATAATTTTTATTTCCTATAAAAAAGGATGGTGTCTCCAAGACTCACCAAAACTATCAAGTAAAAACTCATAATCTCACAAAAAAAAATTATGGTGTCCAAGTTCCATCTCTAAAGTAGTAAATTGTGTCACTCAATAATACGACACACTTCTACACAATCTTTCTCCCCATAGTTATGTGGGAGACCCATATATGTGCCACATGTCCAAGTAATCTACTTTCCTTGTAAATGGAGGGCCTCAACATCCTCCACATGAAAAAGTGATGAATGTTTTTTATTGTCTATGATCACATAGGATAGGCTATACCAAGTCCTTTAAAATGGGGAGTGAAAAACATTGTAAAGGGGATTTGAATTGGGAATTGTTACTAGAATTGAGAGGATTCCTCCATGTAATGCCTTAATATTATAATTGATCTTTGGGATTTTTAATATAATCAATTTCAACTTAGGCCCTTTGGTCTCTATTGCAAATCACATTGTCTTTATGAATATCTTTTGTGCAAACTCAAATTTGAATACACTCATATGGATAGCTATTGATGAGACTATGCACCCTCCTTTTCTATTTATAGTTTAATCATATTTCATGTTTTATGTTTAGGATTTATGTCATTTAGAGATCAATAATTATCTTCCAATTAGAGGGATTTATTTCATGCCTTGATACCTCTTACTAGGGTAGTCTATGTGCTTGGTCAAAATTTTGGCACATCACCTTGATTGTTGTCAAAATATGTTTGTACCCTTTTCCTCTCTACTCAAAAAAGGGTGTGCTTCTCAAATACCAGAGATCATATGAAAAGGCACAATTTACATGTCCCTTACTTTTTGGACTTCCCATAGAGGTCATTTCCTCTTGAGGGAAATATTTGGAGTCAAGGCATTTTATTTTGAAACTAGTTGTGGCATTACTTTTCATTTTGATTATGTGATTGAATTATGATATTTTTACATTATGCATGAGATTTAATATTTTGAGTCTCACCAATAGCATCTTGGTTGGAAGAAATTGTAGACTCATGGGTTCCTTTTATCCCAACTCCTCCTTCTTTCCCAGAACTCTTGATGAGCCCACCACGCTTCCTAATAATCCTAATCCTAACATGGAACATAATTCCTCTCATTGTTCCCATGAAAACTATGAGACCCTACATGTTCCTCTTACTCAAGTCCAAAAGCCTACAATGAAATTGGAGAAAATAGAAAATTGGCTAGTAGAATCCCAATCTTGAGGTCATTTCTACTATAAAAGCTATAAGAAATATTATTCAAAATTATGAACATGACATTGTCCTTGCATGGCATTTCCCACCTTATTAATTCTAATGTTAGATCCTTAATAGATAGTTCTCAAGAGATTAGACACATTCTTCCTCCCTTGAGTGTTGAGCCTTCTCTCTCAATTCCTTCTTTCATTCCTAGTGTTCCTACCTATGCAACACCTATTTTTGTCACTTCTCTCTTATCTTCTAGTCCTACTTCCATAAGTCTTCCTAACCTCACTCTCCCTAAAAGTGTCCCAAGTGTTTATTTATCTTCATGTATGCCCTCTTACAATATTTTTCCCTTTACATATTCCAATTCTTCTCATACCACTTCATATTGATTCATGCCCCATCTATCATTCCTTCTATGTCCCATAACTTCCCTAAAACATCCAATGTGTCTCTTCCCATCACTTCCTCGTACTAGAATTTTTAAAATAGTTTATGCCTCACAAAAAGAACTTTCTTCATTCACATGAACCAAGAATGTCATTCCTACAAGTGACATTGTTGGTCCTTTGTCCTTGGAAGCTATTACACCTTGTAACATTGAGATTCCTCATATCAACACTTATAATGGTAAGGGTGATTTTGTGACTCATGTGAAAATGTTTCAGACCTTGCGAATGATTGTTCTTGTGGTTGTAGGTTCATGGCTAAGTTATTTGCTAAAACCTTTAGAAAGAAAGCCTTGCAATAGTATTTTTCTTTGCCTCCTTATTCTATTGATTCATTTCAAAATATTTCTAATGCTTTCTCCAATAATTTTAAAAAAATATTGGTACTCAAATTTATTTGACTAACTTAATGTATTGTAAACAAGGAATTAAAGAAAGGAGTAGTGACTTCATTGGTAGATTTGAACACTTGCATTGTCAAATTTCTTATCTTATGCCTAATGTAGATATATAATGTTATCTTTATTTTTAATTTGAAAAATGAAATTAGGATATGATTCTTCTTATTGAATAGATTTCTTTTTCACAATTATGTGTAGTGCTTCATCATTATCAACTACAAGTGAGCTATTTTGAGAGCAACACTCCAATGGCTCATGCTAGCATTGATAAGAGTGATGTCATATCTCATCCTAATAAGTTTTACAAGCCTAAAAATTACATTAAAATCAACAAATAATTTAATCTAGTAGATGATCAAGTGGTAGAATATCTAAAGGTGTGTCTCGCTTGTCCTCTAATTTTAGACCTAACCATGTTTATACTCCTTTATATGATTCTTTGAATATTTTGATGACAACATTACTCAATGCTAATATTATTAAACTTCACACCATTAGACAATTAAACACTAGTAAACCTCTTCCTAAATCTTTTGATGATAATTAGATTATTTTTACTATCACCACTAGCTTGATCATGACATTGAAAATGTTATTCTTTGAAGAATAAAATCTAGTATCTTATTGATTCTAAATCTATATATGTTGATGCCTCTATTATTCATGGGAACAAATATGTACCACCGCCTAACAAGAATTTTCAAATTTACACCAACACTTTACCATCTCACTCTACCAACACTATTGCCCAACATTCTTCACCTATTAAAAACATTAGCTATGATAATAATATTGAACAATCCAATCATGTTGTCAACCATGTTGAACATGTCTAACCCAAACCTGCACCTTATCCTACAACTCAATCTCAATCTCAAACAAAACTTTGTATCACCTTTGATCATGTTGAGATGATTAATCCACCTGATGGTCCTATTTACATTAATGATAGTGTAGTTCATATCCCTTCTTGTGGTGCTAAGTTGACTCTTCTTCTATGCTAAACATTATAACTGAACAATGTCTCTTTACTAAATAATTACATAATGATGTTTATGATAAATCTAATATATGGATTTAAACTTGAAATCATTTTCTATATTATCCTTATGGTAGTATATCTCTTCCTATCACACTCAGTGGTAAAGTTATGGACACTACATTTTTTTTTTCCTTCTTTCGATCAATTTCTAGTTAGGCTGATATTCCTTGGATTTCTTCCACACAAGCTATAGCTTCTCTTGTGCATAAATGTCTTAAATTTCTTCATAATGGAGAGATCAAAACTATTAACCATATCCTTTATCATCCCTATAGGCCTCATAATTTTGCTAATTTTTATTTTCTTTAGCCTATGTCAATATGTTAGCACCATCACATCCCTATCATCTCTTTTTCTCTTATCAATCTGTTAAGGTCCAAAAGATTTGCAAACTTAGTTTTCCTAAGAGTGGACTTCCTTTAAAGTTGGTAGTTCCTTGTTTGTCAACCTCTCTATAACCTTATCCTATTCCTACCTTGCAACCTATTATTTTTCCTTCCATTCCTTCATCATAAGGAGATAAAGGGCACCATGTTAGTTAATCTTAACCTTTCTTAACTATATTCCAAAGATAAACATAACTAATGTTCTCATGAACCTTATAAAAAATTTCAAGCTAGTGCCAAATCTTGAACTTTTCATTCCCAACATGCTTCATCATCTCATATACCTCCTACTTCTCCTCTTTTTTTATCAACCTGTGACTAAAATTGGTCATGAAAAAACCATGTTTTGGATTCTATTATGATGAATTTAGATGAACAAGATACTCTTGATGATGTTATTGATGCTAAAAATGACATATACTATAGTGATTCTAATGATTTATATGAGATTGTTGATCTTGATCATGACTCACCACAAATGCTTTCTTAATAATTAACACTCTCTCCTAGTCTTGAACACAATTACCTAACTTTTTAGCATGGTCCTCGTTTGCAGCTAGCTATTGTTCCTTCCATCATGCTTGTTGTTTATTCTCTAGAAATTTTCCCACCTTCCCTACATGATATAAAATGAGGTGGGAGTGGGTAGATAATACACTTGAGTACCTCTTCTTGCATAGTCATCTTCATGTTTTCTTGTTGCAATGTTATTTCCCCTATGTTGTGTTAGTTTTTATATATTGTGTCTAAATTTATTTATACGACCCTTGTTACTCTGTTAATGCAAGGTGAAAGAGTAATAAAATATTTTTTAATCATTCCTCTATGTGTACATTTTTTTTTTTTATTGTTACATTTTGTGTTGTACATGTGTTATAATGTGCCTCTATGTAGTCCTCTTGGGATGTTGTGACATGGTAGCACTCAATTATTTTTGGTCTCCATGATGTCATACTAAAGAGAATCTTTTTCATGGCTCTTATGAGTATTTCTTCTATTTTATTTTAGTTATACACCCTTTAGGGAATGATGACATATTATATTTGAAATAATATTTCACATACTATCATATGATCATACTGTCCCTAGAGTTGGTAGATCCCTCTTGTTCTCTCTCTTTTTCATGTTCCTATTTCCCTTAATATTTCCTTGCTTTAGACATTTAATAGGGGAAATGTCTCTAGTGGATGCATGTACAATTCTATTAGAGTCATTTCTCCCATTAAGGCATTAGAAATAAATTTAATGTGAGGACATACACTTCACTCGTATTTTGTACACATGTAACATAATTATTGGCATATTTGGATCCCTCTTTAGATTATTGACAATTTTTTAGGCCTAATCCCTACATTTGCATTTTCTAATCCCTTCATGATACACACATACGTATGCCTGGATCATCTTTTGGATTTCCCTTCTTGTGGACACAATTCTCTAACAAAATATCCTTGATGGGTTTACTATCATGCCAAACATATTTGTTAGGCTATCAATTCCATATTTTATTGCAACATGTATTTGGTGCGATTTACAGTGGGAGACACAAATCTTAGTAGGAGAGTTGATCACACTCTTTTTGTTGTTTGTTTTTATTGGTGATATCTCTCTTCTCTTGATTTTAGATATGAAAAGGACTCAAGTCTATTGGGAAATTGATTGTTTCCTTGTCTCCTTAATGTTCATTAGATTATCTTATGCTTCTTTTCTACTTTATCATGAGTATGATTTCACCTCATACTCTCGCTTAAATGGGGGATTACTGTACCATTTTAAAAAGGAAGAAATTTCTTTGTAATATATTTTACCCATACCTTTAAGGATGTCTTAGATTTGTGTTACTACACTTATAATTTGATTGTTCATGTTCTCAAGTTTCTGCCAATTTCTACTAACTTTGTTGTATCCCCAAGACCCTAGAAGCCATTCTGAGCCACAAAAACCTTATCATAAGGGATGAGGATGTCCCTTTCCCAGAGATAAGTAAAGAGGTTTTTACTTACCCCAAAGAAAGAGGCAAGTTCATCCTTACCCAAGGAGTTTTCCTTGGATTGCAAGGCCATTTTTGGTGTTCTCAATTTGTTTACCCACCTAGTGTTGAACCAACTAGTCACATTAGCATGATAAAGGTGAGTTTGCATTGTAAAGACTTTACACACCAAAAGAGTTTTGTCATTGATTGGTAATCAGTTAAGGATAAAACACCATCTTATTTGCACCATTAGATATTTCCATCAGTCTACATTGGAGATAAAGACAAGGCAAAGACTCTTACAACTAGCATGAAGAGCCATCATCATGACATGGTAGAGAGTGCATGGAAATAATTCAAATTTGGTATTCTGACAAGAATAGTAGAATGTAGAAAGGATAAAGGAATTGAGGTGAGACCTAAGACAAGCTAGAAATACTACCAGACTAGACCCCACATTGTAGGTATCATGGTTTCTTGTGAACCACTCATTAGTGCAAATTCAAATTTTAAATTCACTTAGGGGAGAGGACCCAGTACTTGAGTGTGTTACAATGGTTGTGATGGGATTTATTCATTTGATACCCACACTTAATGATTTAATATCCATATTTATTATCTTAATGCCCAACTTTTTTGATAATATTGTACCAATAATTGTGACTTTAAAGTTGTTAGTACAATAATAATTACTCATAATTGAATGAAATGTACCCTTAGTTATAAAAATCAACTAATTATGTGATACCACATCAGTTGTGCAAGTATGAGAACCCTATTTATAGGACCATTGGTCTCACTTTTTATTTGGTTTGTTTTGGACAACTTGGAAAAAAAACACGTCGATGTGGCATCATAATTGATGATGTGGACTTGAAACCTTAGTTATAAGTAGAAAACTTTCCAAGTAAGCTATTGTAAAAAATTGGGGACTTTTTGAAATTTACTCATAGGATTTTGATAAGCACGAAGTTAGGGTGCTCAAGTACTAGGTCCTCTCCTCAATTGGAGCAAGACAATATCTAGGGTTTTGACACCCAAAAATAAAAAGGGACATCATGCATTTTGTAATGCCCCACCCAGAGAACCTTGGAACACAAGGATAAAACATGTATTGAATAATTTTTTCTTAAGATAATTCACTTAACAATAACATAAAGTAACCAATTGCAAGAATGAAACATCAAAACAAGGTGTTAAGAATAGGGAACATGGCTATACTCACATGTTCATCTACACTAGCAAAAGTCTTACAAACACTTCAAAAGATCCCCAAGAACTATACCATAACTTATGAACCAAAGATCACATGAATCATGAGAATATACCAAGGGGAAGTTCTTTTTAAGCCACAAAGAACAAGTTCCTATCATGGTTAAACATACAAGTCCATTTCTAAGTAATCATATCATAATCAAGAATTAAGTAGAGACCCTCAAATGGCCATGCATAAGATGAGGGCTCAAGGTTACAACCACTCATCTATAGGACACCATGTTGAAAGAGAAATGTTCAATTCTAAAATATGGCTAAGTTTGAAATCCTAAACCCCTGAAATTTTGCTAAGTCTGAATTCCTGAAGCCCTAAAATTTCCTAGAATCTTAATCTTAACTTGGAGATGTATAAAACCTATCTCAAATGATTTTTTTCATATATTAAAATATATCTTAAGTACAATTTATACTTAAATGATATATTTTATACCCCGTAGAAAATTTGTTTTGAACTAGGAAGGTTTGGAATCCAAAAGGGTGTGCAAAGCCAACTTCCAACCTTTCATCGGCCAAGCCAAAATGCCCACAATTTTTCACACAAGGAAACTTTGAGTTACCATCTCATGCAAGAATTTTCTTTTTTGCATGAGACCTTGCATTACCACATGTGAGAATTTTCAATTTTACGCATGAGTTTTTGCAATACTATGCACGAGGCTTAACATTCTTGAGTACAAGACTTTGTTTCATTGCATGAGGAAGTATGTGTTCATATGAGGAAGTACATGCTCACACAAGGGAGAATGTATTCCTGCATGATACAATACATTCTTAAGAGAGAAACTTCCCTTCTCAGGTGAAAAATGCCAACAATGAAATAACAAGGCAAGAAAATAATGCATAAAACCATGAAACCTCCACACTGGGGAGTACCAGATCTATGTAAATCAAGGAATGATCACTCAAGAGAAAAAAAGACATCAAATAATTCTAACATCTAATCTATAGCATTTAATGTAATCATGCAGAAAGCAACATTGCAGTGAACATAGATGTGCATAAATCAACTATCACAAGAAGGAAAACACAAGCAATAAAGCCACCAAACTAAAAACAACCGTGTTCATTTCCTCCCAACCATAATAGATTCATGAGACCTTAAGGTCCCTAACCATACCCCTGAGTGTGAATCTCAAATTTCCAATAAAATACTTGGAGTTGTCTCATGAGCTCATTCTTACCAATAACTATCAAATAACATCATAAGAAAAAGTACATCCAACGTGTTAATCTACCAATAGCATCACTAATCCAAAGAGATGATAAGAAACATCTTCTAGAAATATGATACAACATCATGATAAAGGAATACATCAAGTAAAATACTAATCATCATCTAAACATGATATCAAATGCATCCAAAGTAAAACATAAATCACAATAGGACATGCTCTAAATACACCAAAGTGCCAAGTGAATATCTAGCATTGGCATCAAACTAGAAGTAGACCATCACTGTACACCAGTCCCTAGTAGTTGTATAGGTAGCTATGCCTCCCAATTACATGGTACCTATAGGTCCACTCCCATCATGCTCATGGAGATAATGACTTGACCACAATCACATAAGGTAATCACCCATGGCTAGCACATATGCTAATCAAGAACATGATACCGACATCTATATGCTCGTGAAGACAATGCAATACATCAAGTTACTAGTCAAACCCTCTATGGAATAACTAAGTAGGGACTCTAGTGGAGTGTCATTACTTTCCATTGGGTAGTGCAAGTACTTTGAGCCTTTGATCAACTCCCTCAGGAGGCTAGACTCGGAATGTATCTTTGATCAACTCTCATAGGAGGCTAGATATTGTGCTTTCGATCAACTCCCTCGAGAGACTAGACACATACACCTAAAATCAACTCCCTCAGGAGGCCAGGTGTTCGATAATCTTATCTATCATTAAGTTTTTTTTTTTCCATTAATTCATTTAGTTATCACATGTTAGAACTTCTTCATGCTACCTTGCCAGAATATGCACCAGGGTATAAGAGAGAAGCCACTTCATATGTCTACCTTACATACCAATGCTCATCACATGATGAGTGCCCAAAGGCAATGCAAGTTCCCAACCCAACCCCAAATGAACAATCCCTCAACTAGCCTATATCCAAGAGTTTGGGTCTCATAAGATCCTTTCATACCCACGTGCATGTGCTCGTGTAAGGCCATAACCAACTTCATGAAATAATCACATAATACCAATGAAAGGGTTGGATATGATAAATTCCACAAAAAAAACAAGAATAAAAATCTCTCTCAATTGGCCTATATGGGGAAGTATGGATTTTGCATGAATCTCAATAAGCTAACAAAACACCCAACATCAAGAACTCACTCAACCAACCTAAATTCAGGACTATGGATTTTACACAAATCCCAATACAAAAACAATAAAAACCATGGTCAGATTGGAAACCTAGAATTAATTCCAAATCAACAACCCTAAATTAGTGCCAATAAATACCCAAGAAAGATGGATGGCACAAAAATTGAGTCAAAGTAAAAAATGACCAAAATTCAATGAAATTAAAACAATTTTTATAATCGGGTATAAAAACCCCAGATATCAAATAAAATTTGGGTTCAAAGTCCTTATCAAAAAATGGCCAGCATAACAATCTAAAACCCCTAAACCCCACTCCAAAAGAAAAACAAATGCTTCTACCCACCCAACCAAGTAGAGCTAGCATATAGGAACAAAGGAGAACACTAGTTCTCTACCTCCTAAAAAACTAGTACCAAAAATAGAATAAAAAATGGAGTTGAGACATAAAAATGGAAGAGCCCTATGTGGAAGCCAAAAGGGAAAAAAATGGGAATGCTTGTGATAAAATAATTGCTCTGCTAAAACTACCAGAAGTCTTGACAAACCAAGGTCTCCCCAAGCCGATCCAACAAGATGAATCCCATGTTAATCCCATGCCTATAGCTTCTGCAATGAGTAAAACAACAATACCTCCTTAAGAGGGTTTTGGGAGTTTTTATCTCAATTTCTAATTCAAAAGTGAGAAGTGAGAAAGAACTCACTTTTGGGATATATATTCACTTTAAAAGTGAAATATTAAAACATGAAAATAACTAGCTCACTTAATAAAATCCCTTTTTAACTCAAACAAAAGTAGGCAATTCCAATTAAATGAATCCAACTACGACAAAGTTTTCGATAATTAAAATAAATATTAAATCAAATAATAAAATTGCCTCAAGACATTAAATTGCAATATTCTTAAATAATTTTCCATGACAAATGCGGACATCTAAATGCACAAGCATAATACTACTCTAGTCATAAATGCAAATGAACTAGGATTTATTAAATCACCAAAGAGATTAATTAACAATTAAACAAGATACGTCACCAATATAGGGATGCCATTTGCTAAGTATAAACAACCAAATCACTAACTCCATGTGTCACTGTCAAGGATATAACTCTTACACATTAAACAACATGATCAAGTGTAATAGCATATAATAATATAGCTAAAGAAATAAATGCATTAAATCATACAATTAATGATTTATTTAATTAGATTAAAATAATCTATTTAATTTGTTCATTTGCACAATAGTAAAATATTACTAAAAGAATGATGTAAATATTCATAGCATAATCACATCACAAAGAAAGATCATCAAGGTTGCATCCATCAGGATGACTTATAGAAATCAAATGGGAGAGGTACTACACATTTGATAAAAAGTAAGGGAGTGGATGCTAGAAAAAAAAAAAAGAGGTGGTGTATGTGAACTATTTGGATTAAACCATGGACAAAAAATAGCAATTACATGCAAATATAACCAATAACAAAAAATAATAGATCACATAGAAAAGAACACAAGGCACCAAGATTTAACGTGGTTCACCCAATCCCTAGGCTACATCCACCAAATAGCAAGTTCGATATTATTATGATCTAGTGATTACAAGTTGATTACAATCTATAATCCCTTATAGCTCAATACTACTGCAAGAACCAATTTCACATGAAAACTTCATGAAAGTACCTAACTCTAACCCCTTTTATACAAGTAATTTTATGCCACTTTAGGGTTACAACATGTCAACCACAACCCAAAAAAAAATTGAACCCTAAAGAATTTATGATGTATAGTACTTTCTTGATTAGTCACCACAAACTAACAATCTCCCACTTGGGGACTAATCAGACTCCACACTAGACAACAATCTCCCACTTGGAGACTGATCCTGTAGCAATACCACTACCACATGGGGCTCCCACTAGAGCAAACCAACCAAAGCTGAAGAGGAGTTCAGATTCTCCCTTGTCACTATCTTTGTAAACATATTTGTTGGATTATCATATGTATGTATCTTGTCCAACTTTAACTATCCATCCTCCAAAACTAATCAAATGAAATGGTACTACAATTGTATGTGTTTGGTCTTTGAATGTAGAGCTAAATTCTTTGCAGGATGAATGGCACTCTAACCATCTATAAACAAATAATTATACTTCTAAGGATGTCCCAATTCTTCCAAGAAGAATTGAAGCCATATCATCTCCTTGGCTTCCTCTTTTGTAGCAACATGAGAAGAAAGAAGATGATTATGTAGTGTTGGATGATACTCCACAAGATGATGTTCCAACCATTCCTTGTGATGTGCAACAATCGCAACAACAAATACCATACACACTAGTGCATGTTAGATAGTCAACAAGGAAAATTAGACCTCCAACAAGATTTTATCCCTCTTTCTATTTTATTTTATTAACAGATGTTGGTGAACCTAAATGTTATGATGAAGCTGTGTAGGTGGATACTAAGATTCAGTGGGAGTGTGCAATGAAAGACAAAATTGACTCTTTGCTAAAGAATAAGACATGGGATTTATCCAAGTTGTGTGTAGGTAAAAAAGCTTTACAAAATTGGTGGATTTACAAGCTAAAAGAAGAGGAAGGAGGTAAGAAAATATTTAAAGTCAGGTTAGTTGTCAAAGGATTTGCACAGAAAAAAGGAATCAATTTTGATGAGATATTTTCTCATGTTGTTAAAATGACTTCTATCCATACTGTTTTAAGTATTGTGGCTACTGAAGATTTGCATTTAGAGCAACTTGATGTAAAATTAGCCTTTCTTCATGGTGATTTGGATGAAGAGATATATGGCTTAGCCATAGGGATTTGAGGTCAAAGGTAAGGAGAATTTAGTGTGCAAATTGGAGAAAAGTTTATATGGCTTGAAGCAAGCACCTCGGCAATGGTATCTGAAATTTGACAATTTTATGCATGAGCATGGATACAATAGGTGTCATTCAGATCACTATGTTTACTTTAAGAGGTTTAATGATGATAGATACACTATTTTATGTTTATATATTGATGATATTCTTGTAGCTGGGTCTAACATAGATCACATTAAGGGGCTGAAACGCCAATTAGCACATGCATTTGCTATGAAGGATTTGGGGGAAGCAAAACAAATCCTTGGTATGAAGATTTGCAAAGATAGGAAGAATAGGAAATTGATGCTATCTCAGGCTGATTATGTTGAGAAGGCATTGCAACATTTCTCTATGGATAATGCTAAAGCTATCAGCAAAATTTTACCTAGTCATTTGAAGTTGACTAAGGAGATGTGTCCCAAGACACTAGAAGAGGAGGATAAGATGTCAAAGGTACCCTATGATTTATCTATAGGAAGCTTGATGTATGTTATGGTATGCACTAGGCCAGATATTGCACATGTAGTGGGAGTCATTAGTAGGTATATGAGTCATCCAAGAATTGAGCATTGGAATGCAGTCAAATGGATTCTTAGATATTTGAGAGGAACATCCAATAAGTGTTTACACTTTGGGGGCTTTATTACTGATTTATAGGGCTATGTTGACACAGACTTGGTAGGGGATATTGATACCAGGTGGAGTACTATAGGTTATGTCTTTACTATTGGTGGGATAGTCATGAGCTAGGTTTCTAGGTTACAAAAGGTTAATGCTTTATCCACTACAGAGGAAAAGTAGGTTGCTACTACAAAGGCAGCCAAGGAGATGATATGACTTTAGTTTTTCTTGAAAGAATTGGGACACCCTCTGATAGATAATTGTTTATTTATAGATAGTCAAAGTGCCATTCATCCTGCAAAGAATTCAGCTTTGCATTCAAAGACCAAACACATATAGTTGCAGTACCATTTCATTCGGTTAGTTTTGGAGGATGGATAGTTAAAGTTGGACAAGATACATATAGATGACAATCCAGCAAATATGTTTAGAAAGGCAGTGACAAGGGAGAAGCTAAAATCCTCTTCAACTTCGGTTGGTTATTTAGACTGAACCTGAAATTACTTGTATAAAAGGGCTTAGGGTTAGGTATTTTCATGAGGTTGTGATGTGAAATTTCTTATTGTGGTGGTATTGACTTGTAAGGGATTATGGATTTTAATCAACTTGTAATCATTGGATCATAATAATATCAAACTTTTTGTTTGGTGGATGTAGCCCAAGGATTGGGTGAACCATGTTAAATCTTGGTGCCTTGTATTCTTTTCTATGTGATCTATTATTTTTTGTTATTGGTTATATTTTAATGTAATTTTCATTTTCTATCTATGGTTTAATCCTAACATGAATGTGAACTATGTGAAGTAAAGTAGAAGGCATAAAATGATGTGTTGAAAAAATATAATAGAAGAACAAAATGAAGAGTGAGATTTTTTGATCATGGCATCGAGATGAAAAGCCACATGTATCCAAAAGAAGAATTTTTGCTCTACAAATAGGGGTAAGTAGGGAAAGAAAGGGAGAGTGATACAAAGGATATCATAGAGTTTTTCTAAGTGACAAGTGTTGATCGCACTATCTTCAAAAGGAATTCACTAGAGATCTATTAGGAAAGAAGTGCTACACACTTTAGATCATATTTTTTTCCCTCTAATAGTTTTAATATTTTTTAAGCTCTTAATTGAGCATGCTTCAAAAGTAAGCATATGTTAAATCTTATAACAAGGTGCCTCTCTAGAGGAGTGTCATATCTTGTAACCAATTAGCCTTAGCAATTTGATTGTAATCGTAAAAGTTTACTAACATTCTTAACCAAATGTGTTCTCAGAAGGAATAGTTGTAGCTCTTAACTAGGAAACCTTTTATTTGCAGTAAAAGACTAGTGGGTATATCCCCAATGTGATTTTCATCCTCTCATCATAGGTTTCCATGTACAAAGTATGTGTATTTATTGATGAATACTTTTGTGTGTGAATTTACTTGCTTTTATTGTACTACATTCATAATTGTGTTAGCACTCAAGTGGCTATTGATTAGTATACTTAGAGCAGTTAATGAAAATAACTAGTTTTAGAATTGGTATTGATTTAACCCCCCCTTCTCCCCCACCCTCCTCTCAATACTAGTTGTGACCAACAATTGGAATCAAATCACAAACCTTGACAATTACAAGCCTGACAACTTGAGGGTAGATCAAGCAATAATCATGAAGTACAAGAAGTTGTATGAAAAAGATCTTGACACTCTCCAAGATCTAAAAGAAAATTTGGGAGAGTAATTAGCAGAGAGAAAGAAGATTAGGAAGAAACTCAGTGAAAGTCATGAAATCATTAAGCAAATGGAAGAGAAAAGTGACACAAATGGATCTAAAGAAACTATCTCTGACCTTACAAATAACAATAAGAAGTTGAGTAAATCAATTATGAAGCTGAGAAAGAATTGGAAGAAGCATCAAAAAGGTTGAGTCAAGCACAAAAAGAAAAAGGTGATGTTGCACAGGCACTAGAGAAAGCTAAAAAGAACTAAACAAAGACTTGGAAGAAAAGAGAACATATGAAGAGAACACCGGACAAAAGGACAAGAATAATCAAAAGCTAACTAAGGAAATGAGGAGCACTAATGAGAGAAATGAGAAGATAAGAAAGTTCAATGATATATTTTAGAAGATAGATGAGCAACTCAAAGCTCAAAGGAAGACTAAGAGCACAATTGGTCTTGGCTATGAAGGAGATAGCAAGGTTGGAAGTGGTAAGCCATCTAAGAGCAATAACTAGACCAAACAAGGACAAATGAAAAAATAATCTAAAGGTAAGAAGCCTAAGAAACCAACCTTTCATTGTTGGGGTAAAGTAGGTCACACCTCAAATGTATGCTAGTATAGAAAATTTTCACCTAATGCATAATACACTTTCTATAGGTATTGCAACTCATGTTAGTGGTACAGTCATGCTTCTCCAAAGTGTAGATCTCAATCATGTAAGAAAAAATTTGATAGGTGTTGTTTCTATTGTAATAAGTGCAAACATAAGGCATAAGTATGTAGATTAAGAAAATGGACAAACCAACAGTCTCAAAGAACCTTCAATCCTAGATGGAAGAACATATTTAGCACACCTGTATGTTCAACCTACAAGAACAAAAGACATAGGAAAAATCACTTCCAAATGGAAACTAGTCAAAGGAACCACTTGGGACCATGGAGAGGAGTGAGCATGATTTTTTAGTATTGTAGTAAGATAGGTCATCTTGATAAAGACTATAGAGCAAGAAGAGGAGCCCAAGTGAAAAACTTGGATAATAAAGGAAAAAAAAAAGTAGTGATAAAGGAGGAGGTGACAAGAGAATTCAACAAGATATGGGCAAAGAAAGACAACAAGATAAAAGAGGTCAAGTCTGAAGAAGTAGGAAGCTCACATGTTGCAAGTGAGACTTCAATGAAAAACAAAGTTTATCCAAGCTTAAAGAATTTGTGTGCTAAAAAAATAGCATACACTATCTCCTATTCAAAATTGGTATAAGGGTACACAAATCAAGCATAACAATATTTTATCAAGGTGGGAGAATGTCGAGATTATGACTATTGTTGCACAGGTCAATCACATAAATTGTGGAAGGATAGGTAGGTAAGAATTATGTATATCATTTTTTAGTACAACATTAATCTAATAATTTCTTATCAATGGATATAAATAGGTTAGAAAGGCCTAATTACTCACTTTACAAACTCAAATTCTTGAGCTGAGAAAGATTTGAGAAACTCTAGTTGAGAAATAGTGCACCATTTCATACAAAAAAATTTCCTTAACACAAGAGAGTGCAAGATCAAAGGTAGTAGAATTAATCAAATTTGGAAAAGTAAAAAAGGCATCATGGCAGATTAAATTCACAATATTGAGATGGTTTGTAACTAGGAACTTGCAAAACCAAAATATGCAATTACCTCACTAAAGAGAGACATAGGAAACTAGATAATGACACTATCCTCACTACATGAGGATGTTCTACTTTTTGAAGGTGTTATCACATACTTGAAGGAAAACATTGTGGAGCTGGGAGAAGACAAGTTTTATGAGGTTTTGTTAGAATTGGTAATATTTCCTTTGTTGTGTTTATTTATTAAATAGGATGAACCAAGGTATCCCTTATGTTGTTTGTCCTCTAGTCCACATGTGAGGACATGTCATTTGTTTGTCCTCTTGTCCATGTGTAAGGAAAACTCATTTTGGTAATTCTTTTTATATAAGTAAATTAGTCTATCTTCCTTAAGAGGATCTTGACACTTTGCATACACTTATTATGAATGGTGGCATTCATAGAGATAGGATTTATGCATAAAACCACATGCAACTCCACTCTCATCTTTATAAAAGAGATGCCTCTCTCTCATTCTTATACTACTTCTTCACATCACTTTGATGTTATTTTAATGAGCTAATTTACTCCTCTCTCTCTCTCTCTCTCTCTCTCTCTCTCTCTCTCTCTCTCTCTCTCTCTCTCTCTCTCTCTCTCGTAGGCTTTTCCCTCATTCATAATGTTACACAAGGGGTTTTCTTTACTTTCCCCTTTCAAAATTTCTCCTTCTACATTTGTGTTGATAATTGGGAAGATCTCTTAAGCTTCTTGATTTTATGGTGACTTTGTTTACATTTCAAACTCTCTTGCGTTACTTCACTATATTTCTTATTTATGAATTTATTTCATCGTATCAGAGCAACCTAGTCCTTGTTTTGAGTTTTTATGAAGGTTACCACTTTGTAGACACTCTTAAGAGGAGAGTTTATTGTCTTTTTATTAAGCTCATTCTAACACTTTGTATGTGCAGATTTTTTTATTTTTCTTCTTTCATCTAACCCTCTTTGGAAGGCTTTTTGCCAAAGATTTATTTTCTTGCAAAATCAATACATTTTTTCCCTCTTTTTCTGGAAGGCTTGTTGCCAAAACTAGAGAAACTTAGCATTACTTTGTTGTAGCTTTCATTAAAGTAATAATCTTATTTTAGCTTTCATTAAACTAATCTTCTTAAATATTTATCTAATATTGCATTTGTAGGTATTAATCCTCTTAAATATTTAGCTCCAGATAGTAGGTATTTAGTCAGGTTTGGTTATCTTTCTTTGAGTAGAAATAATCTTCATCCTAGTAGACTCATCCTTAGATTTTTTTGGCACCCTATAGTTTTGCCAAAAGTAGGTTCCTTTTATGGTTGGAAATCCTTAAAAGAAATAATTATAGTGATTGTATTTTCAGATTAGGCATTGTAGATAGATTATGGTGTGTTATGAGTGGAATGCATCTTGAAGATTCAAATCATCTACTAGTATCAGGTTCCTTTGTTTAGGATGTTTGGTATTGGACACTTGGTAAATTGGGTTGCACTGGCCCCTTATCAACTAACCTTCAAGCCTTTCTTGAACAATGGCCTCTTCTTTTTAAAGATTTCTTTTTTTCTCAAATTTGGTGGGTGATTCCAGTAGTTGTCACTTGGAGTATTTAGTGGGAAAGAAATAAAATAATTTTTAGATAAGAGAGACGTTCAGTAGATCAAGTTTGTGAGGTTGTGGAAAAATAATTCTCTAAGATGATCAATGGATAGACATCCAGATCTAGGTTATTTTCTTCACTTTTCTCCTCTAGGGTTTTGAATTGGTAGCTACTCATTTCTATCCCCTTCAAAGGAGTGTTAATTGGAAAAAAAACTAAGAGGGAGAGAAGGAAGGACATTAAGTGAGATCTACCTGATCCACTACTATAGTAATAAAGTGTATCCAATGAAGGTTACAATGTTTGATCATGAATCATGATCTACCCTATGAAAGGTTTGTCCTATTAAAGGCTTACAATATTGTTAGATCTTACCTTGTTAAATGATTTCAACACCCTGTTAGAAGAGTTCCTCCTAAAAGGACTTTAACTTACAATGAAGTAAGAACCTTGTTAAAGGATTTACAATAGCCTATTAAGACTACTCTATTAAGATATTTTTCTAATTCACCTATTAAAATGTCTCAACAATGACCATGCAGTTAGCACTCTACTGCTAGTTAACAAATCACCTCTTTCCTGATGTGTAATTGATCCTCACTAATCAAATGTATCTCTGTTGTCTTCTAATTTCTTTCCTATGTTCTCCTCTAACTGATTATATAATGTATCTTAATTCACAACTCCTCAGTCACCATGAAAGCTTTGTTTGTTCATGAAAACTTTTCTCTTTTCTCCTTCTACATTTATAAAAAGTTCATGGTTTGTCCTCCTTAAGAAGACCTAGGTGACTTAGAGTTAGGTATGAATCAATGACTTTGTTTCACACATATTGTCGCTTAATCCTTTCCTTTTTTTTATTGGTTGCATGTATTGTATAGGGATTCTTAATAAATATTTTTCCTTATCATCTAAGATTGCAAAACAATCCTTAAGTTAGCTCCAAAATAGTTTACATAGTGGTTTGTCCCATTACAAACAATTATGTCAAAACTGTATTACTCGGCAATTAAAGTCCCTGATGCTCGGCATCAACTGTAACTTCAATGTTCTAAATTAGCCTCTAAATGACTTGGCATCCATTGATCACTTGGCATCTAAATGGCTTAACACTTACTATCTATTTGACACTTACTAGTTACTCAGAACTTACTGTATATCTCTTGCTTGACATATACTATCTAGCAACTTATGCTCCACATGTATTACTTGTTCAGCACAAACTAATTAAATGACTTAACTATATTATCACCCATTTGGAAAAACCAATCTAAGATTAACAATCTCCCCCTTTGACATGAGTGGAAAAAATACTTGGTCATGAATGAATAACCTTAGCCTTTCAAGCATAACTCAGATAATATCATACAAAAATTCAAATTTTAAAATTTTTTCAAAACTTATGACTCATTAGTCATACTTCAAAATTCAATAACTCCCCCTAAGTGGATTATTCTATTCTGAACTAAAACTAAATACTCATTCTGAGTGGATTTTGCATATGCTAACTCTATATATGTTTGATCCCCCAAAAACTTATCTTTACCTATCATGCATTCTCCCCCTTTCATTATCCCCCTTTATTTATTCTCCCCCTTTTAACACTTATATCATGGTTTGTATATGAATAGTGTGTTTGTCTAAGAAAAATTTATGGACCTCAAGTATTATCTTTAGATTTGCATCCCAATTATCACAAGCTACCTCCAATTATTTCATTTGGATGGCTAACTCAACAACAAGATGAACTAAACCTTCAAGTGTATAAGTATAGGGATCTTTCTGCATTAATGTCTCTACAAATGCTAGGTCCTTGTGAAGTATTTTCATTTGAGGGGTTAGCATGGATTGGATATTGATCAGTGTAGCTTGAATATTTGCATCTTGAGTATGCAGAGCTGCCAACTAACCTTGGGAATTCATCAAATTCCTGAAGTGTTTCTGACTCTAAGCTAGAGAATTTGGTAGAGTAGTACCTATTCTCTTCGTATCTCCCTCTAGATTTGCAATATGATGTTGCACTTCATGTGTGAATAGAGTTGTATCACAAAACTTGGTGTAAAGTGATAAAATATCCTCTAAGACTTTCTTTATACTTGCAATCTTGGTTGCTAACTCAACCTGACTAAGTATAATAGCACTTGATATCTTTTAATTTACTTTTCCTTGAAATTTTTTCTCAAACCATTCAAGTAATTTTACATTAGAATCTAGGTCTGCATCATTGATATGTTCTACAATGTTTACTAACTGCTCCATGATAGGATTATCTTCTTCAAGTGTTGGAAAGATGAATGCATCAAGAAATATATCCTTGATGTCTTGCAATGCTTGCTTCTACCTATGCTCCCTTCTGAGAAGTTCTTGATTCTTTTTCTTTGCAAGTACATCTTACAGTATGCTCATTTTTTCAATAGTGATTGTTGCAAGGTCAAACTTTGGTAAAAAAATCACTTCATCCAAGTCGACATCACCAATGATGTAACCTCATATACCTTGGATGTATTGAACTAGGCCTTGATGATTGCATGGGTGTAGCTTCTCCACTCATCCTATGAAGTGTTTGGCTTGGAGGAGTTGCAGTTGTTGGAAAAGTAACCAATGTTCGTATTGCTAATTGTTCCTCAAGCTTTGTAGTCAAGTCTGACTCTTTAGTCCTCTCCTATTCTTGCCTTTTAATTTTAATTACACCTTGAACTTGTGTTCCAATCTATGCATCTATAGCAACTTCTTGTACTAACACAGTGTGCACCAATTTGTTGATGTTGGTCATGGATGTCTCTTTTCTTTGATACACTAAAATGGGTAATGTAGGTTGTATCACAATAAATTGAGGGGTTTTTAATGTCTTGTGCTTCCACCTTTACAAATGTCTTCTCTACCTTCTTAAGTTCATCTACAATCACCAATATAGGATGACCACATAATCGTGCCTAGGTGGTGGTGTCTAGCAATATCTTCTTCATGTCCTCCTTTATTAGGAGATTGATGTTCTGAGGCACATTGTCAAAATCATCCTTGATCTATATAATTTTACTAACTATTTTTTTCCCATCTTGTGGATTCGAAATCGGCATCCATATATCTGGTATGCTCTATTTTGTTTATTTCTCATCTTTAGTTTTTGTCTGTGTATCTGCATTTGTCTTAGTGCTTTCCACATGTGCATCTTCCTTAGTATCAACTATAGTAACTTTAGTTACTTCTTGTTCACCTTTTTCATCACCTACCTCAATAGGAGTCTAGTCAATTTCCCTAGGTGTTGTCATCCCATAAATTACCTTCCATGTTTGGGTACTCTATTGAACAGCATCTTCAATTTTATTCTACAAAATATTGAATGCTCGGTACTTTGGATCAAATCTTCCTACGTACTTCTTAATGGCCTTTGTCATCTCAGATTTATCTAAATCTGGCATCACTCTTGCAGTGTAGTTTCTCTTATATTTCTCTTTGTTGTGAGACTATATTTCTAACTTTGCTCAACTCTATCATATAAGTTCTTTGGTAGAGAGTTGGTAATCTCAATTGGAGTCATCTTAAATGTTTCCATCAATGCATATAATGACTCTTCTGCCTTATCCATTACTAGCTTTGCAAGCTTATCAAATTCAATATGTGAAAATCCACTTAAATCTGCATTAGTCTTTATATTTCACATAGATTATCCAAATCAGAAGAAGGATTGTGACTTACCACTTTGAATTGTCTATTATCATCAAATTATGTCCTCTCCTCATCTAATTTGGCTAGAGTAATGTACTTTCTCCTTTATCTCTTCTCAGACTCATCATCTTGTATAGCTTTCCTGGCCTTCTTTTCTTTTGACTTTTCCACTTCTTGAGCTTTCTTAGCAATAGCTCTTGTGCTGGTTCTGGTAGCTAGAACTACAGGCTTAGGTTTTACAACCTTCCTTGGTTTTCTAACTATTGGATCTTTAGCTTTCTTCTTCTTCTTCTCTGTGGCTATAGGTGCTTCATTGGATTCTTATCCCTTAGCACCTTCTTTAATCTTGGCTACCTCTTCACCTTGATCTTCTCCTTGACCTTGGGTTAGAGCCAGTGGTGCTTAAGCAGGGACATCTTCTTCTTCATCATCTTCATTGCCTTCCTCTTCTTCATCTTCCTCTACTCCTCCACCAATTTTTTCTTTAATCTTCTTAACTATTTTGTTATTTTTTCTTAATAATGTTGTTGTCTTCAAGTCCATTGTTATCTTTGATTTTGTAGCATCATAATTACCAAAGATGGTATCCTTATTATCTACTTCTTCTACAAGAAAAGTTGTAATTGTTGCAGATGCCTCATCCACATTAATCTCATATCCTAAGGTCTTAACCATCTTACCCTTGGAACTATAGCCTATATATATGTGAAATCAGTATCAACTAGAAATCAAATATCATTAAAATGTTTCTCAACTAGTGACATTGGAATGCTGTGTCTTTGTTTCATTCACTTCGTAAAGTCCTCAAAGTAACTAGTCATAATAGACTCAAAATTCTCTCTCATTTTCTCAATGAATTCACCTATTTGTATTGTAATAGATCTATTTGTATTCCATCCATCTCTACCAAAGGAGGGAAATATGTTTTTCATATATAAAAATATATATGCAAGTATTGATCCAAAATTGCATTGTACACTCTTGGTTTTCCATATGGCTCCCAAGTTTTTTGATAATTCTTGCAATTGTAACTCAGCAAGGTCAAAAGAATGATCCTTCTTCACTATCTCGTATCCTAAATCAACAACAATATAAGGTACATTATTCAACCTACTTGATTGAAAGAACTTGTGTGAAATAATCATTATTGCAAAAGCAATTAGGGGATCTGTGATGGTATCAATTTTATTCCTTCTTCTTCCACACTACCCCTATGTTTTTCTCAATGACATCTTTTACTACACTTCTTGGGTTTGTCGAAAGGTTGAATGCCCTATTACCCTCTACACAATCTTCTTAGTAATCTTGATAGGTTCGCTATCTAACCAAATAGAGTTGTCATGAATTCTACTCAACACAATCTTTATTCAATCTGTCCTAAAATTTTTGGGGAAATCTAGGGCACAAGTTAACCCTTTTCTCTCTACTATCTTGAATTCCTCCTTCAATACATTGTTCTTACATAGTTTTCAATATAGGTCTTTGATTTCTATATCACCTATGCTACTCACCTTTCATGTGTAATAGCATCTCATATCTTGAATCATTAAGACTTGTGGTGGTGTCATGGATAACACACCAAATAGGTCTTATTTATAAGACATGTTGGGAATTGCCTTGAAATTTGGTTGTCTAATTTTTTTGTTGATTAATTAAACATTTAAAACTTCCTTTCCCTCTTTGACCAAGGTAGAAGAAGAATTAGATACCATATTTGATACCTAGGGTTTTCACAAATTCAAATAGCATAGCTCGGCACACAATAAATACCTTCACAAATATGATGGATGGTGTTGAACAGTGGTTGAATTCACTTTGCAAACACTTGGAATGATCTCTTCAATTCACCTTTAGCTCTTTGTTCTCTCTCCATATTTGAATGATGTCAAATGACTCAAAAATTGAACATATAGACCTTGAAACTTTACAATTAATGCTTAGTGCTTACATAGTTGTAAGCTCATCTTGAAAAGAAATTTCAACTCACTCACATTCTATGTAGTTTTTCTTAAAGCTCAAAAACCACTATGAGCTCAATCAATGCTATCACTTACGATAGCTCAATAGCTTAAGTGAAACTTTTCATGCTCAGCAGAAATATGAAAACTGATCAAACTTAAAGATTTCTTCCAGAGTCTAAACAACACTTTGCATCTTTCTTCATTCAAATATAATCTTTTCAAAACTAAAACCTTGGAACTAATGTATAATTGAACTTTGAAATATCAATCCCACACATACCTCTTGATTTCTTAATTGGAGGTGGTGTGATCACCTGACCCATTGGGTGAAGTGATCCCATCTGAGCTTGATGTGTTTTAATCTTCCTTTCTCTTCTAGCACATCAAGTAACCTTCCTTTCTATGATAGTTATAGTAGTAACCTTCAAATCTTTGTGCGTTTATGGTCTTGGTTCTACATTCATGTGCCTAATTTCCTTGTTTGTTGCATTTTTAGTAGTGACCCATGAAGTTCTTCTTAGGATTCTTATTTGCAATCTTGCTCCTACAAACATTGGCAGTATGACCTATCTTACCACGATTATGACAAGTAGGTGACAAGTAGTTTTGAATTCTTGCCATTGGAATTCCTTTGTTTACCACTTTTAGATGATTCTCCTTCTTTGGTACTAGTATAACCCAATCTAGTAATATCATTGTTGGATCTAGGAGATCTCATCAATTGCTCAAAATACTTGATGGCTTCACTAGGTTTGTTGAAACTTTCAACAAATTCTTTTTCTCTTTTCAAATCATTTCTCAGTTGTTCATTCTACAACTTCAATGTTGTGATTTCAATATCTTTTCTATTCAATTCATGATTTGCAATCATCATTTGATTCAATGTTTTCAATTGCATGTGAGCAATCCTATTCACCTCTTATGTCTTTTCTTCTAGTCTGTTGGTCAGTATCCTTTTTTCATCTTCAATCATGACTTTTTCTTCTTCATATTTCTTCTTCTAGTCAGTCAACTCACATAGCAATATTGATTGGACTTATTGTTTTATCTTGAGATTTCTAACCTCTTCAGCTAGGGCTCTATTCTTTTCCATTAGATCTACAACTAGTGCATCAAATTCACTTGTGTTTTCATCTACAAATAATTCAATAGTGTCAATCTCTTGGTATGTGTTTCTTTCTCTTCAATAGCTATCTCTTTCCTTCTCTTCAATGATCATTTAACTCATCTCTTGCTTCATTCAGTTGATGTAGGGAAAGCTATATTTCAATCTTATGGTTCTCAATAGTCTTTCCCAACTTGTAGATTTCCATCTTCAAGATATTTCCTCAAAGTTGCAAAGCTTTCCTTTTTCCAGAGAACAAGGCTCTGATACCAATTGTTGGAAATACAATGGGAAAAGTAAACACTGAGAGGGGGGTGAATCAGCACTCAAAACTTCAACCTTCAAATCATTTACCACACATCCATCTTGCAATTTATGCATGTAAACTAAAATACCAAATTAAGCAAAAACCTAAATCCATAACTTGAAAGTAAATAACATTCAACACATGTACGACACAAGATATTTGGTTACCCAGAATCCCTCCAAGGAGAAGGTAAAACTGGGGTGGGGATGACACCCACAAATATTCACTACTACAGTTAAAAAGTTTATCCAATGAAAGTTACAATGTTTGATCATGAAACATGATCTACCCTATAAAAGGGTCGTCGTATTAAAGGCTTACAAGACTATTAGATCTTACCATGTTAAAGGATTTCAACACCTTGTTAGAAGTGTGCCTAGTAAAAGAACCTTAACTTACAATGAAGTAGGCACCCTATTAAAGGATTTAAAACGACCTATTAAGAATACTCTGTTAAGATATTTAATTGATTCACTTGTTAGAATGTCTCAATAATGATTATGTGGTTAGCACTTTGCTGCTAGATAATAGATCACCTCTTTCCTGATATGTACTTGATCCTCACTAATCAAATGTATCTCTATTGTCTTCTAATTCCTTTCCTATTTTCTCCTCTAACTAATTCTACAATGTATCTTAATTCACAATTCTTTAGTCACCATGAATGCTCTACTTGTGCATGCAAACTTCTCTCTTTTCTCCTTCTACATTCATACAAAGTTTAGGGTTTGTCCTCATTAAGAAGACCTAGGTGACTTAGGATTAGGTATGAATCAATGATTGTGATTCACCCATATTGTCACTTAATCCTTTCCTTTTTCTAATCAGTTGCATGTACTACATAAGGATTCTTAAAAAAGATTCATCATTATCATCTAAGATTGCAAAATAATTCTTAAGTTAGCTCCAAAATTGTTTGCATAGTAGTTTGTGCCATTACAAACAATTATGTCAAAACTGTATTATTCGACACTTGAAGTCCCTAATGCTCGGCATCAACTGCAACTTCAATCTTGTAACTCAGCCTCTAAATGACTTGGTATCCATTGATCACTCGACATTTAAATTACTCGACACTTACTATTTTCTTGGCACTTGAGTGACTCGGCACTTACTAGTTACTCGACACTTATTGTATATCTCTTGCTTGGCATATACTATCTGGCAACTTATGCTTGACATGTATTACTTGTTTGGCATGAACTAAGTAAATGACTTAAGCATATTGTCACTCATATGTCAAAACCAATCTAAGATTAACAAATGGGTGTTGGGAGATGTCTCATCATTTATTATTTGACAGATTGCTAGGGGCTTTTAGACTACTCACTTAGTATTTTGGTTTTGAATCTGCTCTTGATTTTTTTTGGGCAGATTTTGGTTGTATCCCATTGAATATAATGGCTTCATCCATTTTTATCAAAAAAAAAACATAGCACTTATCAGTTTATAATAATCATTTTTTGGCAGATTTATAAAGAAATATGTTTTAATCTACATATCTTGCATTCTTTTAATTTCTAGTAGACTAGCAGTTCAAGCTAATCTAGTCTATTATTTCTTCTCCTCTATATCTATGGTTTATTGTTCTTGCTAATTCTTTAAAAATATGTAATACTCCTATCTTGAAAAATTAGTGATAGTTTAAGAAAATTAATATAAATATCATTGTGTATTTTTCTCAAAATTCAAATACTATTCTATTCTAATAAGAATTTTTTAATAAAAAATTGATCTCTATTAGATCTCAGTCTCTGTATTTTTTTCTTAGCATGTAAATAGTTTACTTTGGCATTGGCATTTGAAGAAGTCATTCTTTAAAGCTTCTTTCACTACTTCTCATCCTACTCTCACTATCTCGCAACAACAATATTTTAATTTATTTTTTGGAACAAATCTTACAAGCACCCTAGCATTTCTTTTATCTACTTTTCTCTCACTACAGTTGATTTTTTTCAAAATAGAGATGTCCATTAAGTGCATCCCTTTACTTATTTGATCCCCACAAACAAATATATATAACCCAATTTTTTCATCCTTACAAGTAGCATTGTCACACACTTTTTTTTACCTCTTCTTGTGATTTGTTTTTCATTCTATCTCCCAAGCATTTCGTTGCAAGAGACATTTGTCTTATCTTTATAAATTTAGCTCAGGATCTGTGTGCTCTAGTAACCTTGCTATCTCTACTCAGTTTATTCTCTATTGTTTATTCTCTTCTTTTGCCTATGTTCCTTCTGCTCTCATAGCATATTCTCGATTTTGAAACATTTCTTTAAATCATTATATTTATCCATGTTTCATTTATTTTCAATCATTATAGTTGAGAAAAGTTTTTTAAATCATTTTATTCTTTCCTCAATAATGTTTTATGTAGGAATAATCATTATAACATTTTTTGGCTACATTTTTCATCTTTGATATCATTTTTATTAGCTTTCATTATTTAGTCTAAATAGGGTTATAATCAGTCTTTCTTCATTAACACTCTATTTTCCACTTTAAATCTGCATTTTTCATAATAATTATACTCTAAAAATATGCAATTTAAATCTTAAGTTGGAATCCTTTTTTTGAAATCATAGAGATCATCCTAATAGTTCAAGGAGTAAAGACTATCCTTTTTTCAAACTTTGTTTTTTCATAAAGTTGTTTTTTTTAAAATTTTATTATTAAATATATTTTCTAAACAAAGCTAATATTATAAATCAAGTTTATAATTTTTTTAGTCAATACAAGTTTTTTTTTATAAATAAATAATTAAGGTTTAATTTATTATTTTAAAATAATTTATTTTTCTCAAATTCTTCAATATACATCGAAGGGTATTTTTTTCTCTGGATTAAGTAAATTTTCAAATTCATTTAATCAAAGTGCTTATTTATTTTTTTATACATTACTCTTGTAAACATGTCTACATTAATTCCAAAGATCAAATTAAATATATCAAATTATCATGCTTAGAAAACTCATCTTTAATTTATTTATCAATTTAAGCATATATTAGATATTACTACTGATGTGTCTTCTTCTCGGAGCCTCAGCTATACAAGATGAAAAAGATGCATGGAATACTAAAAATTAGGAAGCCCTTGGTCTCATTGGTATATCTCTTAATCCTGATTTTGTATGTTCTAATTTCTCATTGCACTATTACCCATGAAGCGTGGGATATTTTGAAGCAAACGTATGATAGGCCATCTGAATCATGCAAGATCTAATTGAGGGAAAATTTGGAAGACTTAAGGTATGCTGATTTCAAATCTATGGATGAAGTTATGCTTAAATTTAATTTTATTAAAAGTCAATTAATTGGACTAGGTGTTTCTTTAACTAATATTAGATTAATTACCATTATTCTAAAGAAATGACTTCCGAAGCAATTTGAGCAATTTATAACTAATGTTCTTTCTCAACTTGTTATTCCTTCTTTGTCTACTCAATTAACTTATTGCATTTTTCAAAATTTGTTACCTCAAGAGCTAAGTTGTTGCAATTTGGCACTCTTAGATCTAATGAACATGTTTTTGTGTCTAAGACTCAAAATCAAAAAAATTAAGTTCATCTAATCATAATAATTCTCCTAATAATCATAATTTTAACAATAGCCGCAATAATAATAACTTTAACAATAATCATAATAATCATAAATTTAATAATAATTATAATTCCAATAATAGATCTAATTCTAGTCCTTCTTTTAACAACAATAATAATCAAAATACAAATCTTTATAATAACCATCCTAATCAATATAACATTCCTAATAAAAAAACCCCATTGTACTTATTGTGGGCAAGATAGTCATTTAACTAACAATTGTTTTTTCTTTTTTAATGATAATAAACCTATCAATAAAAATCATCAAAATAATAAAAAAATCTCATGTTTATCAATCTCATCATGCTTTTACTATTAGTTATAATATTTCTAAATTTTTAGAATGGATTGTTGATATTGATGCTTCTCAACATGTTACATCTCATAGAGAAGTGTTTGATTCTTTGCAACCTAATCCTTCAAATGTTCCAATTCAATTAGTTGATAATTGTAGTTGAAGAGTTGAATGATTTGGTGATGCTAGTATTCCAAATGGAAAATTACATTATGTTCTTTATGTTCCTAGTTTGAAATCCAATCTTCTTTTAGTTGCTAAGTTACGTCAAGATTATAAATTTGAATTTCATAAGACTTCTCTTTTATTGATCCTAACACCAATTAGTTGTTGCTAATGCTAATTTTGATCATGAAAACTTGTTTAATATTTATGAGTTTACCTCTTCAAGGAGCTCTTTGCAAGCAAATATTGATTTTCATGTGTGTCATGAAAGGCTTGGTCATTTGAATTCTGATTATATTTCATTGATGCAAAAATATAATATGGTTGAAGGATTGCCTCATATTATTCCATCTAAGATTGTATGCACTGGGTGCATGAGTGGAAAAATGCATAGGGAGCCCTTTCCCCATGGTTCATCATAGAGGGTGTCTCATAAATTACAACTTATTCATAGATATTTTAGGACCTAAGGAGAACATCTTATTGGTCAAATTGTATATTGTCTTTGATGTTACACAAATGTCATATCTTTACCAGTCAATGTATGTCAAGCTCAATCAGGTGATTAAGATAGTTTCCTATGGCTACCAAGCATTCTAGTGTTTGTTAAGTTTAGAAGATAGTGTCTACCAAGTTCACTCATACATCGAAGAGAAGTTTGTGGAAGTTGAGTGTGAATTGAGCTCACTCAGGTAACAAAGAAAAGTTGGATGGAACCAGTGTTAACTAAGCTCACTCGATTAGCAAAGGAATTTTGCAAAGATGCAGTGTTGATCGAGTTCACTTGGTTAACATAGGAAAATTATTTTAGTGTTAGTGTCTACTGAGTAGGGTCAACTAACAGGGGATTTTCTTATTTTGGCATATTGAGTTTAATGGATTTGTTTGTTGGTTCTAGCCGACTGAGGAGATGAATATTAATTATTCTAAAGTTGTATTCAAGCTGACTTGACAATGTTAATGATATAAGTATAAGGTCAAGTTGAGAATTGAATGTGTGAGAAGTGTGTGAAGAAAATAAAATGCCTAGAGGAAGCAAATTGGAAGGATAAATATAATATCCTTGTTGAGCTACAAAGATACATTCGATCAAGAAGGATCAAGTATTTGAGCTAGAATTGAGATCTAAAATTAGCAATATTGTTGCACCAAAAATCAAGTCATATCATTTTTATACTCTAACCATTGTAGCATTGTATCAAATCTCTTAAAAAAATTGTCTTAACAACTATTTGCCAAATCCTCTAACAAGGTGACACTATCTTTACCAGTCAGTGAATGTCAAGCTCACTTGGGTGATTAAGATAGTTTCCTATGTCTACCAGGCATTCTAGTGTTTGTTAAGTTTAGAAGATAGTGTCTACCAAGTTCACTTAGACATCAAAGAGAAGTTTGTGGAAGTTGAGTGTGAATTGAGCTCACTCGGGTAACAAAGGAAAGTTGGATGGAACCAGTGTTAACTAAGCTCACTCGATTACCAAAGGAAGTTTGCAAAGATGCAATGTTGACCAAGTTCACTTTATTACCACAAGAAAATCATTTTAGTGTTAGTGTCTACTGAGTAGGGTCAGCTAACAAACGATTTTCTTATTTTGGCCTATTGAGTTTAATGGATTTGTTTGTTGGTTCTAGCCGACTGAGGAGATGAATATTAATTATTCTAAAGTTGTATTCAAGATGACTTGACAATGTTAATGATATAAGTATAAGGTCAAGTTGATAATTAAATGTGTGAGAAGTGTGTGAAGAAAAGAAAATGCCTAGAGGAAGCGAATTGGAAGGATAAATAAAATATCCTTGTTGAGCTGCAAAGATACATTCGATCAAGAAGGATCAAGTATTTGAGCTAGAATTGAGATCTAAAATTAGCAATATTGTTGCACCAACAATCAAGTCATATCATTTTTATACTCTAACCATTGTAGCATTGTATCAAATCTCTTAACAAAATTGGCTTAACAAATATTTTCCAAATCCTCTAACAAGGTGACATTTTTAGATTGAAGTATCTAAAGACCTCTAACAAGGTTGCTCATAATAGGGAAATTAAATCCTCTAATAGAGTCACACCTAACAATGGCTCCTAAAAGGGCTCAATTTAGAAGAGTGAAAATTAGTTACTAGTTGCAATTGGTGGTTTTCCCCAAATTTGGTGTCCACATTAAATCTTGATGTCACTTATGTTCATGCTATTTCTTTCATGTGTATGCAACTAAGTTAATTAAGGTTAATCACAAATAATATCTTAAGTTTTGCATGTTTAATATTTTTCAAGTAACAATTGATATTTTAGTGCTTGCCAAGTTATAACATATTGGTAGTGTTAACCAAGTGCCTGTGTGCTAACTGAGTAATAATAGTTTCAATAGAGTTTATGTTTTGTTTTAACATATAAGGGATTTGGGATTTATTTTAGAGGTAACTAATTCACCCCTCCCCTCTCAATTACTCCTCTTATATTTTCAACAATCGGTATCTGAGCTTTTGGTACTTGTAGAGAAGGTTTCAAGGGCCTAATCTAAATATCAGGATGTCTTATAGGAGAGAGATTCCCAAGTTAAACAAAGATAACTTTGAGTCATGGGAAGAACTTATGAAGCTACATCTAGCAACCATCAATGATTCAGGTCTAAAATATTTGAATGCTACGTATAAGGCTCCTACTAGAATAATGAATGTGGAGAACATTGCTGAAAAGAAAAATTATAATATCATGATGATTGACATTGCATCAACTCTTAACTATGTTGAATTTGATGAGGTCAAAGGAAGTGCTACTGGTCATGAGATGTGGACAAAGCAAAAGGATATCTATGGAGGCAATGATAATGTGAGAAGAGCCAAGGTAGAAAGATTTAGAGGTCAATTTGATCAGATGAAGATGAAAGAGGATGAAAACATTGAAAAATATGTGGACAAAATCAAAGCTAGTGTCAGTACAATTAAAGCCTCTGGAGGGACAATTGAAGATGTGATAGTGGTAGGAAAGGTACTCAAAACCCTTCTTCCTATCTATGCAATCAAAGTGTCTACTATTCAAGAGATGAGATGTGATCCAAATAATAAGATAACCTTGGATGCTCTAGTGGGAAGATTGACAACATTTGAACTAGATAGCTATGATAACTATGTTCCCATTTCTAGCAATCTTGAGTCTACATTTGAAGCCAAGTTATCACTCAAGAAGAAAGCTACAAAGTCTAAAGGAAAGTAATCTAAAAGTGAAGAGGAAGATAGTTCTAATAGTGATCTTGAAGCCAATGAAGCATTTCTTACAAAAAGGTATCCCAAAGGAAAAAGAAAATATAAAAGTAAAATTCCTCTAATAAGTTTTCTTGTGAAGAAGTTGGTCACATTGTTGCAAGGTGTCCAAACAGAGAAGACAAAGATGAAAAGAAGAAGAACAAGTATAAAGGCAAGAATGATTTCAAAATCTACAATAACTACAAGGACAAAGGTAAGTAGTCTTGTTTCATAGCTAAAGATTCAGATAGTAATGATGATGATGAGATGGTCTATATTGTTGTAAAAGATGAATCTAATAATGAAGAAAATAAAATGGCACTTATCTCTCATGTTAGCAAAAATGATACATGGATTATTGATAGTGGTTGTTCTCATCATATGACTAGTGATAAGACAAAGTTTGAACATATAAAATACTATGATGGTGGAAGCATAAGATTGGAAACAATGAACCATGTTGCATAAAAGGAAAAGGTTGTATTTCTCTAACCAATGAACTCAAATGTGATAATGCTTATTGGGTTGAAGGATTGAAACATAATCTAATGAGTGTGGCATAGTTGAATTACATTGGATTCAAGGTAGAATTCATGAATGGGAAGGCCAAGCTACTAGATGGAAAAGGAAATCTAGTTGGGTCTAGTAACCAAACAAAAGGTAACTTATTCTACCTAGATCTAAGTGAAAGTTCATTTTTTATTGCTCAAGTAGAAAAAAGTTGGTTATGGCATAAAAGGTTATGTCATGTGAAATTCAATGACCTAATCAAGATAGGAAAGAACAAAAGAGTAAGAGGTATTCCTAGTCTAAGAAAATCTTATATGGGTCTATGCAAGAATTGTTAAATTGGTAAGATGGGAAAGAAAAGTTTCAAGAGCAAGAACTATCATTCTGAAGAAGTCTTGGAGTTGGTTCATATAAACCTATGTGGACCTACTAGCTTTGAGAGCTACATTGGAGATAAATACTTTATTTTATTTGTTAATGATTATTCTAGGATGATGACTATAATGTATCTAAAAGATAAATCTAAAGCTTTTCAAAAGTTAAGTGGTATCTAGCAAAAGTAGAGAAGGAAATAGAAAAGAAGCTGAAATGTTTGAGATCAGATAGAGGAGGTGAATTCATTTCTAATGAATTCAATAAATTATGCACTAAAAAGGGAATCAAAAGACAAGTATTAGCCCCTAGTACACCTCAGCAAAATGGTATAGTAGAAAAAAAGAGCATATCAATCATGGATTGTGCAAGAACCTTGATGATAGAAAAGAATGTTGCAATAAAATATTGGGAGGAAGCAATCTGTACAAAAATTCATACCTTGAATGGATTATAGTTGAAGAAAGACTCAAATTAGACTCCTTATGAACTATGGTATGGCTACAAACCTAATGTAAGTTACTTGAAAGCATTTGGTAGAAAATGATATATTTTGAAGGCGACTAGGAAAGGTAAATTTGATGTCAAAAGTGATGAAGGCATATTCCTAAGATACTCTAGAAGAAGTAAAGCATACAAATGTTTGAATCTAACCACTCATAAAATCATATAAAGTGTGCATGTGAAGATTGATGAGTTTGTAGAAAATAGTGAAGAAGAGAGAAATAAAGAACCTAAAGATTATAGAAAGTTTGTTTACTTTGAACCTGATACATTACATAACCGAATTAAAATTTAGTAGACTTCACTTCCTGAGTCCCCAAAATCTCTAGAAGACCTGAGTTGCAGCTAGTGCAACATGAGTCACAGTCTGAAGGACCCAATTTGTAGTCAAAGGCTACCGAGTTGCAGTCAATATAACCCAAGTCTAAATCTAAAGGACCTAAGTCATAGATAGTGGGACTTGAGCATGATACAGAAGTTCATGGTGAGGCAAGTGGAATGAGTTCTAAATCCAAAGTACTTGTATTAGTAAGATATGTCAAAAGTCACCATGCACCAAAGCAGATCATTGAAGACCAATCAGTTGGTAAAATGAAAAGGAACAAATTGAAAGGTACATATTTTCTTACTGAATTTGAACCTAGAACAGTTAAAGATGCTTTGAATAATGAAATTTGGATTGAAGCAATGAATGAAGAGATAGAACAGATAGAAAGGAATAAGACCTAGACTCTTGTTCCTAGACCCAAGGATAAGAATGTAATTGGCACAAAGTGGGTTTTTATAAATAAGTTGAATGAAGATGGAGAAGTTTCAAGAAATAAAGCAAGGTTAGTATACAAAAGTTACTCTCAAGAAGAAGGTACTGATTATGGTGAAATGTTTTCTCATGTTACAAGATTAGAAGGTATTAGGATTTTACTTGCTTATGCTTCATATAAAGGATTTAAAGTATATCAAATGGATGTGAGATCTACATTCTTGAATAGAATTCTTAAAGAAGAAGTTTACATATAACAACTTGAAGGTTTTGTAGATCCTAGCAAAAAGGATATGGTTTGTAAACTACACAAAGCATTATATGGTCTCAAGAAAGCTCCCAAAGATTGGTATGAAAGACTTCATAATTACTCAATGAAGATTGGTTTTCAAAGAACAAATGATAATAGTAGCCTATACATCAAAGAAGGACCAAGCAAGAAGATTGTGTTGGCAGAAATCTTTGTGGTTGACACATTGTTTACTAGAAATGATGATTTATGCAAAAGCTTTTTCAAAGGAAATGAGTAAGTAATTTGAGATGTCAATATTTGGAGAAATCAAATTTTTTGTTGGCTTGTAGATTCAATAGAAGAAAGATGGTACTTACATTACTCAATCTAACTATATCAAGGAGATACTAAAGTAATTTGGAATGGATGATTCAAGACTAGTTGGAACACTTATGTCTACTGGACATAAGCTTTCCAAAAATGATGATTTCAAGGAGGTAGATTGATAAAATTTAGTACATTGTACATACTAGGCCTGATATTACTCTTGAAGTTGGTATGGTGGCAAGATTTTCAGCTAATCCTAAAGAAAATCATATGATGGCAATAAAGAAAATCATGAGGTATCTGAAGGGTATTGAAGACTATGGATTATGGTACAAGAAAGGAGACAATTTAGATTTCAAAGCCTTCACTGATGCAGATTGAGTAGAAATTATTGATGATAGAAAGAGCACCAGTGGTGGAGCATTATTTCTTGGTCAAAGACTAGTGTCTTGGACAAGTAAGAAGCAAAATTGCATTTCTCAATCTATAGCAAAGGAAGAGTATGTTGCAGCAGTAGTTAATTATTCCAATGTTATTTTGTTCAAGCAATTGTTGGTAGGTATGAAGGTAGAAATCAAAGATCCAATGGTTATCTTCTATGATAGCACAAGTAAAATTAATATATCAAATAACACTATGATGCATACCAAGACCAAGCACATTTCAATAAAATATCATTTTCTAAGAGAATTGGTGCAAGATAAAGAGGTAAGATTATAATATGTGAATACTAAAGAAAAAATTATAGACATATTCACAAAGCCATTACCTAATGATGCATTCTCGTATCTAAGAGGTACGTTAGGGGTTATTCCGCTATCTAAAGCTCACTAAATGAAGTTTAGTGATGCATCAAATGGAGCATGTTGAAGATTAATCATGCTGATGTAGTAATGAAAGGCATAATGCATATGAATTTATACATCAAGTATATTGATATTCACTGAATATTATCTTTGGCATAAGATGTCAAAGGGGGATAGTTTACTATCATATCATGGAAATTTTGTTTGAAGATGTCAAAGAGGAAGAACTTGGTCTGATATTAAATAGAGAGAGTTTTCTATCAGAAGGAGATGTTGAAGATAGAATTTCCTAACAAAGGGAGAAACTAAAGTCAAAGGGAGTTCACACTAATAGAGGGAGTTCTCATGGATGAGAATAATAATGAAACTAAGGATATTTTCCTTACTTTATTTTTCTTTGAAATTTCATTATATTATGACATGTTGTTTTGCTATCAATGCCAAAGAGGGGGATTGTTGATCAAATTGTATATTGTCTTTGATTTTACACAAATGTCATATCTTTACCAGTCAGTGTATCTTGAGCTCACTCAAGCGATTAAGATAGTTTCTTGTGTCTCCTAAGAATTTCAATGTTTGCTAAGTTCAAAAGATAGTGTCTACCAAGTTCACTCGGGCATCAAAGAGAAGTTTGTGGAAGTTGAGTGTTAATTGAGTTCACTCGAGTAACAAAAGAAAGTTGGATGGAACCAACGTTAATCAAGCTCACTCAATTACCAAAGAAAGTTTGTGAAGATGCAGTGTTAACCAAGTTCATTTGGTTAACACAGGAAAATCATTTTAGTGTTAGTGTCTACTGAGAAGGGTCAGCTAACAAAGGATTTTTAAATTTTGGCATATTGAGTTTAATGGATTTGTTTGTTGGTTCTAGCCAACTGTGGAGATGGACATTAATTATTCTAAAGTTGTATCCAAACCAACTTGACCATGTTAATGATATAAGTATAAGGTCAAGTTGAGGATTGAATGTGTGAAAAGTGTGTGAAGAAAAGAAGATGCTTAGAGGAAGAAAATTAGAAGGATAGATAGAATATCCTTAATGAGTTGTAAAAATACATTTGATCAGGAAAGATCAAGTATTCAAGCCAAAATTAAGATCTAAAATAATAAATACAGTTACATTAGCAATTAGGTCATATCATTTTTACTCTCTAACCATTGTAGCAGTGTATCAAATCTCTTAACAGAGTTGGCTTAATAGCTATTTGCAAAATCCTCTAACAAGGTAGCATTTCTAGATCAAAGTGTCTAAAGACCTCTAACAAGGTCATTCCTAACAATGTGATTAAATCCCGTAATAGGGTCACACCTAACAATGTGTTTTGTAACTTTTAATAGGGTTGGCTCCTAATAGGGCTCACTTCAGAAGAGTGAAAA
Organism: Cupressus sempervirens; assembly: GCA_028749045.1. Lineage (NCBI taxonomy): Eukaryota > Viridiplantae > Streptophyta > Pinopsida > Cupressales > Cupressaceae > Cupressus > Cupressus sempervirens. Next base: position 739,875,792 of record CM053793.1, read on the forward strand.
TCAGTAACTAGTTGCAATTGGTGGTTTATCCCAAATTGGGTTTCCATGTTAAATCTTGGTGTCACTTGTCTTCATGGTATTTCTTTCATCTGTATGCAACTAAGTTAATTAAGGTTAATCACAAACAATATCTTAAGTTCTATATGTTCAATATTTATTGAGTAATAGTTGATATTTTAGTGTTTTCCAAGTTACAACATATTGTTAGTGTTAATTGAGTGCATGTGTGTAAATTGAGTAACAATAGTTTCAACAGATTTTATGTTTAATTTTGACATCTAAGGGATCTGGGATTTATTTTAGTGGTAATTGATTCACCCCTCCCCTCTCATTTTCTCCTCTTATATTTCCAACACATCTCCATTCAAGATTCAAAGTATTCTTTTACTCTTATTGATGATTTTACTAAAAGAATTTGGATATATTTCTTACATAGTAAAGATTAAGTGCTTGATACATTTTCTAAATTTCATATGTTTGTGGAAAGGCAATCTGATTCTAAGATAAAGATTCCTCAAATTGATAATGGTGTTGAATATGTTAAGAATGTTTTCTATTCTTACTTAAGATCTGTTGGTATTGAACATCAACTTATTATTCCTTAGACAACACAACAAAATGTTGTGGCAGAAGAATAGAACTATTGTGAAAATGGCTAGATGTATGCTACATGCTTAATAGAACTCCTAAGACTTTGAGAGATATAACTCCCAAAGAATCTTGGTCAAGTAGGAAGCCCAATTTGTAAAACTTAAGGATATTTGGATTTATTGCCTATGTTCACACACCTAAACAAAAAAGGCATAAATTAGATGATAAATTGTTAGGAATAAGATGTCTCAACCTTGGATAATTCCTATTCTTATTATTTGTTTTGTAAAAGTACTATTTTCAAATAATTTAATTAAGTTTGAGTGTACATGTCTAGTTGGCATGTTGATGTGTCACTCCACTTGTATGTGTCGGCATCTTGAATTGTGTGTAAGGAGATCATGGTTGAAATGGTTATGATAGATTCCTATGATGTGTAAGAGCTATCAATGGAAGATTCAATGATGGGTGAAGATGTAAAGACATGTGGAAAATTGATAATCTACTACTGTACACTCGAGTCTCTAACTCATGCATGTGGCAATACAGTTTTTCTTTGGAAGTTGCCTTAAAAGGGAAAGCGCATGATATAAGAATTTTTAGGGTTGTAGTTTGGAGAGTGAGAAAGTGTATTGTTGGTATGGTATGTTGCTACTAGATTGATCTTCTATGTCATTGTTCTTATAAAATAACTTGCATTGCAAGTTTATTGTAACCTTTTGTACTAAAAATAATACATTGTGCAAGTTTTGGAGGGGTGGGGTTGTTTTACCGAAAGGTTTTTTCCCACCAGCATATCTTTGTGTTTATGTGTTTTCTTTCTCAATCTATTTTTTGTATCTATGGTTGACTACAATATTATTGTTTACATAATATTAAACCTAAAATTATAAGGATTTAATAGGAATTTGCACAATACTTTCCTTAAGGGATTAGTGTAGGAAGTTGTTTTCGCACCTGAGTTTCCTTACAAGTGGTTTAAGAGCTTGATCAACCTTTGATCCTAGTTGTTAGGTAGGGTTTTTTGAGCTAATCTCAAGTTGAGTGGGAGTTTTGTGCATAGCATTCTGAATCTTATTTGAATATTGAGATGGAAAGTTCATCATATGAAAAAATGGAGGTGATTTAATGGTACTAATTTTGAGTTTTGGAAACTCAAGATGGAAGACTTGCTTGAAAATTGTGATCTATTGGAGGTGGTGTCACTTGATGTGAGACTCATAATAGTATCTCAAATAGATTCAGATCTTAAGGATTAGAATGCTAAGGGTCTCATTAGACTCTTTCTAGCTGATTCAATTCTCCTAAATGTTCTTGATGAGAAGACAGCAAACAGTTTATGGGCACAACTTGGGTCTATGTATTAGGCCAAATCTTTGGTGAAAAAGTTTTTCCTAAGGAAGAAGTCATATTCTCTAAGAATGGAGGAAGGATGATATGTTATAGATCATCTAAATGCTTTTAATTTACTCATTGCATAGTTGACATCATTTGGTGTCAAGATAGAGGAGGATTGATGTATGACCCTATGATATTCCTTGCCAAATTCATGGGACCATCTTGTGATGGCTTTTGGAAGTAATATAGTCACTTTCAGAATGGATGATGTGGTGTCTTCATTGTTATCTAAGGAGGCCCAAAGAAAGTCTTCAAATTCAGCTAAGGAAGCTCTTGTTTTTTGTGGGAGATCCAATGACAAAGGGTAGATCCAAATCCCATGGAAAATCAAAGACTCCTAGAAATTACAAGGAAAAATGTTGGAACTGTGATAAGTCTGTGCACTTCCACAAAGACTATAAAGATCCAATGAAGAAGAAGAAGGCCTTGGATTTAGGTTTAGAAAATCTCAAGAAGATGCCAATGCTTTCATTGCAACCTTGGTAGCGCATGCATTTTATGATGTGTGGTTGATAGATGCAGGTGCTTCTTTCCACGTGACCTCTCATCAAAGTTGTTTCTCAAAGTATGAAGTTTTGATGGTGGAAGGGTGTACTTGGGTGATGATTCTCATCTAAAGATAATTGGATGAGGACAAGTCACTATCAGATTCCCTAATGGACGTGTAAAGGGGATCAATGGGGTAATGCACATCCGTGGTTTGGTACGAAACCTATTATCTATAAGTATGTTGAATGATGTAGGTGTGCAAGTTGTTTTTTCTAAAGATGGATACAAGATGATGAGAGGAGCTATGGTGCTTGCTAAGGGTACTAGGAGAGGTACTTTATTTTAGCTTGACGCATTCATTTCTCAGTGTAATTGTTCTTCTGCTTCAAAGAAGAGAGTAGCTATCACTTCATCCCACCATCTGAATGAGCAATAAAGAAGATTTTGGTTATTGGTTTTGATGGTAGTGCAACATGTATACCTAAGGTTGTAAACACTTTGGAAGGAAAGCTTCCTATAGAAAAGACAATGTTGTGGCATATGAGATTTGGCCACATTGGTGAGAAGGGTCTCTGAACCCTAAAAAACAAGAACCTTGTTGAGGGGTTAAATGGTTGCAATCTCAAGTTTGATTTATGTGAATATTGTGTCTATGGTAAAAAAATCATGTTCAGTTTTACTCTAGTTCTCACAAATCTTTTGATGTTTTAGATCTTATTATTCTGATGTATTTGGTCCTATAAAAGTTCCTTCAATCTCCAAGTTTATATTTTATAGATCTTTCATGGATGATTATAGTAGAAGGACACGAATTTATTTCCTAAAAAGTAAGACACAAGTCTTTAGTCAGTTCAAGGAATTTAAAGCCCTTGTAGAGAATTAAACTAGTTTGAAGATTAAGTGTGTGAGAATTGACAATGGTGGTGAGCTTTGCTCAACAAAGTTCAAATAGTTCTATAAAGAATGAGGTATTAAGAGGCATAAGATAGCTCATTATACCCCACATCAAAATGGAGTTGTAGAAAGAATGAATAGGACACTGATGGAGAAGGATAGGAGTATGCTTAGTGGAGCTAGTCTTAAACAGAGGTTTTGGGATGAAGTTGTGGCCATTGCTTTCTATCTGGTTAATAAATCTCCTAAAATAGCTCTCTTTGGTAAGACACCCATGGAGGTGTGTTATGGTAAGAAGCCTTCAATTAGACATCTTCATGTTTTTGGTTGTGAAGCTTATGCACATGTTCCAAAGGAGAAAAGATCTAAGTTGGAAAACAAAGCTATCAAATGTATTTTCATCAGATATAGTGTTGGTGTGAAAGGATACAAGATTTGGGACCTTGTGACTAGTAAGGTGTTGTATAGAAAAATGTTATTTTTAGAGAGCCAAAAACTTTTCCTAATATGCTACAACTAGATAAATCTATATCCAATATTGTTCCAATTTCCAAACACGATAAATCTATCAGGGTTTGTATGGACTTCCGTGATCTTAACTTGGCATGTCCTAAAGATGACTTTCTGCTCCCCAATATTGATATGATTGTGGACATGATGGCTGGCTATGAGATGTACTCACTTATGGATGGTTTTTCTGGATACAATAAGATAAAAAGTGTGCCAAAAGATCAAGAGAAAATGGCTTTCACATGTGCATGGGGAACCTTTTGTTGGAATGTGATGCCATTTGGTTTGAAGAATGCTTGTGCTACATATCAGCTGGCTGTTACGACAATTTTCCATGACATGATGCATAGAACCATGGAGGACTACGTCAATGATACCTTGGTCAAAAGCGCTAAACAGAATACTCATCTACAAGATTTGGAACCCATCCTAGATTGTATGGGAAAATTCAGTCTTCGGCTCAATCCTAAGAAATGTGCATTTGGTGTCACATCAGGGAAATTTTTGGGATACATTGTTTCTTCAAAAGGAATTCAAGTAGATCTAGAGAAAGTACAAGCAATAATGGACATGCCACCACCTTGAAACATCAGTCAAATGAGAGGACTAGAGGGAAGGCTTCAATCTATTAGTAGGTTTATTTCACAATTGGTGGATAGATCACAACCCTTCACAAAGACCTTACATAAGGGTGTGAAATTCAATTGGAGCCAGGATTGTGAGCAAAGCTTAACATAGATCAAACAATATCTTGTCAATCCTCCAATTCTTATGCCTCCTATTCATGGGAAACCCTTTCTTTTAAATATTTCAGCCACTAAAACATCTTTGGGAATCCTGTTGGCTCAAGAAGATAAAGACACTATTTACTACTTGAGCCGAACACTGGTTTCTTATGAGAAGAACTATAGCATTATTGAGAAAGCTTGCTTGGCAGTTGTCTTTGCTTCCTAGAAGTTGAGACACTACATGCTTGCTCACACTACATGGCTTATGGCTAAAATAGATCCACTAAAGTACTTGTTTAGTAAGGCAGCTCTCACAGGAAGATTGGCTAAATGGGTCATGATACTCAGTGAGTTTGACATCCAATATGTTGAATGCAAGGCTATAAAGGGATAGGCAATTGCAAACCAGCTAGTTGAGGCACCCATACAGAGTCTTCTACCAATGAACATTGATTTCCTAGATGAGTCAATTCTGACACTCATGCACCATACATGGGTTATGTTCTTCGATGGGTCCTTCACACAATAGGGATAAGGTGTTGGATTACTCTTTATTACACCACAGAGATACTCATTGCTCAAAGCATACAAGATTTTGTTTCCTTGTACAAATAAAATTGCTGAATATGAGGCTTTGATCAATGGCATGAAAATTGTAGTTGAATGGAGAGTGGATCAGTTAGACATCTTTGGTGACTCTTAGTTTGTTATCAACCAAGTAAATGATGTGTATCAAACAAAGGATGAGAAACTAATTCCTTACAAGCGCATGGTTGATGACCTGAAGAAGTATTTTGCACACATCACCTTCTAGCAAGTTCCACAAGTAGATAATAAAGAAACTGATGCCATGGCCACTCTAGCCTCCCTACTACAAATGCCAAAAAATGATCTCCGACATGAGTTCTTGGTGGAAGCGTTACACTACCCAGCCTATGACACTCCTGATTTCAGGATGAGCTGTTCTATTATACGACAAGAATCATCCTGCTACCATCACATCTATTCCTACCTTTGTAATCAAACCATTCCAAAAGGTCTGACCCAGAATGAGAAACATTACCTAATCTATAATGCTTCACATTATGTCATTATTGCATACAATCTATATAGGAGAGGTCTCGACCAAACACTCCTTAGGTGTTTAGAACCCAATGAGTCCAAATGCGCACTAATTGATGTTCATGAAGGTATTTGTGGATCTCATTCCAATGGCCTGACACTAGCTTGCAAACTCCTTCGTGTTGGTTACTATTGGCCCAAAATGGAGCAAGAAGCTATCAAGTACACTAGGTCCTGCAAGTAGTGTCAACTATACAAGAATCTCATTCACGCTCCAGCCAGAGAGTTGATTCCCTCTACTACAACATGGCCATTTCAACAATGGGCCTTCGACTTGGTGGGGAAAATTCACCCAACCTCCTCTAATGGACATAAGTTCATTATCACGGCTATAGATTATTTCACAAAGTGGGTAGAGGCAGTACCTCTCACAGTTGTTGATGGCAAAATTGTAGCACTTTTCATCACAAACTACATCATTTGCAAATATGGTGTACCATCCTCAATCATTACTGATAATGGAGGACAATTCAAGAATAAAGACCTTAAGGAACTATGCAAGAAATTCAAGATCACACAACATTGGTCTTCCATTTATTACCCCCAGGGTAATGGCCAAGTTGTGGCATCCAATAAGGCAATCCTTAAAATTCTTCATTGTACAGTCAGCAAATCAGGGAGAGACTGGCATCTCCAGATCAATCCAGCTCTGTGGGCATATAGGACAAGCATCAGAACTCCAATGGGCATGACTCCCTTTGTGTTGGTGTATGGGGCAGATGTTGTGCTTCCAATAGAGGTCGAGATTCCTACCTTGAGAATCTCTATGAAAGGCTTTATCACTGATGATGACTATAGGATAGCTCAGCTTCAAGAGCTTGTATTACTAGATGAACGACAACAAGTGGCATGTGATCATATATGAGCATATCAACAAAGAATGGCACGAAGCTACAATTGAAGGGTCAGGCCACGTGACTTCCAGCTGGGTGATCTCATCCTGAGAGAGAACCCTAAGAATCAACAACAGTGAGTGCAAAAGGGAAAGTTTGAACCAAACTAGCTAGGTCCTTATATCATTACTGCAATATACGGATCTGGCACCTATCAGCTTTCCACAACTGAAGGAGAAGTGCTTAAAGAGCACATCAACACTCTCCACCTAAAGCGGTTTTACAGTTGATTTAATCTCAGAAAGCTCTATGTACATATCTATATGTCTTTAAAAAATCATAAAAATTAAAAAAAAGTCCTGAAAAAATTGTTACCCTGGTGAAAACCTAGCAATAAGTGCCTTTGTAACACCAAAAAAAGTGAAAAATCTAAAAATTTAAAAAAAAAATCAAAAAGAGAAAAATAAAAATAAAATTGAAAAACATAAAAGTGCCATTGGTGAAAACCTGGAAACAAGCATCATGGTAGCAAAAAAAGATAAATTTCTACGAAGAAGGCAAAAACTTGCTAAACAGGCAGCTCTTGTTCCCAATGCTCCATCCTACAACAAACCTTCAGGCTTTCTATATAGTCACATTTCATGCTTTTGCTTTCCTGCTTTTCCTACTTTTCGCTCATGTATCCATGGATTGAGTCTTGTCACATCTTAGAATCTCCTCAGTGTCACTCTTTTCGAGATTCTCCTCATAGAATCTCCTTTGCGATAGTCACCAGTGGTCCTCACTGCATCTGCCTACTGTTGCTAGTGTCACTCTTTTTGAGATTCTCCTCATAGAATCTCCTTCGCAATAGTCACCAGCGGTCCTCACTGCATCTTCCTACTATTGCTGGTGTCACTCTTTTCAAGATTCTCCTCATAGAATCTCCTCTGCGATAGTCACTAGTGGTCCTCACTGTGTCTGCCTACTGTTGCTAGTGTCACTCTTTTTGAGATTCTCCTCATAGAATCTCCTTCGCGATAGTCACCAGTGATCCTCACTGCATCTGCCTACTATCGTTGATGTCACTCTTTTCAAAGATTCTCCTCATAGAATCTCTTTTGCAATAGTCACCAGTTGTTTCAGCTGTGTTTGCCTACTATTGCTAAGGTCATGTCTCCAGATTCCTTTATGGAAAATCTCTCCTGTGTTGGTCACTAGTCATCCTGGCTGTGTTTGTCTATTGTTGCTTAGTCCTTCTTAGGTTCTTGATCGTGAAGATTCCTCTTTGACCTCAGTCACCAGTCGTTCTGACTATGTCTACCTACTGTCGTCACCTTACTGAAGAGATTTCTTTCAAACATGTTTTGGACACTGAAACATGATATCAATCCCGAAAACATTGAACTCAAAAAAAGACATACTTGTTTGGATATACTGAGCATTTTCTTTATTTGCTTTGTTTGCTTTGTTTTTCTTTATCATATCTCCTCGAGCAACTCAATGATGTCATCTTCGACTAGAGAAGTAATGACTGGGGGCATGATCTTTTCTTTGCCTTTTGTCTGTGGTTTAGTTCCAATAGGTTGATCTATTCCTATAAAAGGGGTGTCCACTATAAGATCCTCCATCTCGTATTAAATGGCCATGTGTACCTAGACTCCTTTTATATGAGTACATCAATAATGTTGGTTCTTCTCCATGTTTGTTGGAGTGAAATCTTCATGCTACAGTAAATACTGATACTCATCCTACTAAATGAACATATGGGTCACTGCGAGTATATATAGCACACTTTTGTCTCAGGTTATGAATGCAAGGGTCATTGCGGATAGAATAAATACTGAATACTTAGCATAAGATGGATCTCCCGTGTGTTTGGTGTGTCTGCTATGCAAGCAACATTCAGGTCATCCTAGCATTTATGCTTTGATGCTTATGTTAACTTGCTATATTAAAAGAGACAAATGTTTTGGTCATTCTGGCTTCATGTGCCTCGAATGCTTACATTCAATCTCGACAAACCAATCACATATGTTATATTCATATTTCCATGATTGCAGTGTCAGTGGGAGTTGTATGACCTACGAGCTTTGTTCTATATCTGGTGATGATTAAATATTGAGGCTTGGTAACCAGACCTAGGGTTGCATTTAACATAGTCTTGCATTACGCCCTTCACTTGCATAACCATGCAATTCAATGGTCATTTTATTCATACCCTTTCTGATGAAGGATCAGGGGCATTTCCACATGTTAGGTTTCTGCATGGTTGCACAAGCATTTGGTTTGTCGATTCACGCTCCTTAATAGAATCCCTATCACTGTCAAACAAAAATATGCAACACTATGTGAGATTTCAGCCCATACATATGCATTCTATCCAAGTACAACATACATCTCGTGTACATCAAAGTAAAAATAGATAATGACATGTACACAAGAATACTCAGTTCAAGATCTCATATATATATATATATATATATATATATATATATATATATATATATATATATATATATATATATATATATCAAAAGAATGGATCAGTACAAAAAATGGGCACTACTTGAATGCAATCAATCAAAAAAGTGATACATGTGGTGCTGGCACACCAATTGATACATAGCTAGAGATCAAAATCATAGTCAACCATAGAGTGTCTAACTCTATCTCATACCCTCACCTCCAAGAGGAGCAGGAGCAGTAGGTGGCAGAGGTGGCGGTGGCATATCTGGTCTCACAGGAGGTCGTGCGCCTCTAGACTCTCAATCATACTGAGAAAAGTGTTGAACCTGAAGTGTCTCATCAGGTACTGCACTCATATACGCAACATAATAGTACACTATCCAACCTGATTGGAAGCGGACCTCATCCTGCACTAGCTCTAATCTCTACTCTGTAGTCTCTGCATGCTCTCTCCATCGGTTTGTCTCCCGCTGTCTCTCCACCAACTACGCATCCTGAACTGCCACTAAAATCTATAGGTCCCCCAATTGCTAGGAGGCCTGGCGGATCTACTCTTGGTACCATCCTACCATGTCCTACACCCCAGTTGCCGGCTGATCTGGCATATCCTCATCTAGCATCTCTAGTGCCTGCCGCTATGGAGGTGCTTGCGGCTGTGGTAGCACTTGCTACTATGGAGCCTCCTGCTATGGGGCCTCCTCCTTTGTCCTCTCCCTGTGGTGTCGACTCTGTCCAGTCCCACTACCCCCAGCACCTGGGTCTAATCCCATCTGACGTGGGAGAATCAGCATCTGCTATACCCACTGCCAGACCCATGGATGCTACTATCGTTGACCTACCAGCTATGGTTGTACCTGCTACTGCTGGGGCACCTACCTCTATCCTTACCCTACCATCCCCAATGGATCTGTAAAATGTGAGAATGGATGGCTGATCAAAAATGCCTGATATGCAAGCGTCATCTTGACATCTACTACCTTTGGTAGGTAGTCCCATTGAACTATAGCTAGTCTATGAATGTCTATCATGGATCATCCTGGATCCATCTGTGGCATCCTTCTACAACATGGCATAGGCGCAGTACTCAAAAAAAATGTCTTGGGGTTGGCCATACTGTCGCCACACTCATGAGATCACAAATCTCTCTATCACTGATGTCATCCTGCTCGCGAGAGGTCAAGAACTGAACATCCATGGTAGCTCTCTGCAGGCATCATCCCAATCCTCTGTCTCTCTCTAGGGTCGGCATACAACAGAGACTAGGTCATTAAGTTGTGTTCGCCAATGCTCAGTCTTACCCAGGTGGACCTGGGTAATGTGCCCTCTATATCTACATATATACGGCTCCATGGGCTCTCTGGCATCCTCAAAATTTGGCCTACTTATGGGAAGATGCTCCTAGGCCCAGATCTGCAATACATATACTCCCACTTCCATGGTCTTCTTCTTATGGAAGATGACCTCGTGCATCTCATGAAAAATGTGAGCCAACATGCACTGACCCCACCCAAAGATCTTAGGTGCCTCCAACATCCTGCAAAGCATGGCACCCCACCCACACTCCAAACCATGTTGTCCTCTGTCAAGACATAAGAAGCAACTCAAAAATATAGCCAACATCGATGCTAGCCTGTGCATGGGTCCATAAGTGTGCATCAGCTCATCCCAGCTGATAGCCCTGCCTCTCGGTAGCTCTCTCCCAAACACAATAGATAGTGCCTTTGTCCCTGCTCGGGGCACTATATCATAGATGACCCAGGCACCATGAAAGGGAATCTGCAAGATCCTTCAGATGTCCTCCAGAGTGATAGTCATCTTGCCCATTGAAAAATGAAATGTGTTCATCTTCGAATGGAAATTCTCTACCAAAGTAGTCAATAAGTCATGATTCACCATCACAACTAGAATCTGACACAAAGAAGACAAACCCAATTGAGCAATGTGTGCCTGATCAACGTCATTGAGACTCTACAATAGCTCCCCATATGGTGGGTAATGAGACCTGAATGCGACATCACCAAAAACCTCCTGCATGCACAACAAGAAGCAACACACGAAACAATCAGTATCAAGTCGACACGATGCATCAAAATAAATTAAAATGCAATTTTTGAGTACAAAAATCAAATTTTTAAACATGACGCAAAATTTGTGAAATCTTGCATGAAGTTCTCCCAATTTTGCATGAAAACATTCTTTCTTCGCATGAAGAATCATGTCATCGTGCGAAAAAAGAGTTGTTCATGCAAGAAGAGAGCTGGTCACGCGAAGAATCTCATTCTTCACACAAAACCTAATGCTTCTTGCATGAAGATCCTCTCGCCACGCGCAAAGAAATAGTGCACTCTGTTTCTTTGTGTGAAGAAAGAATATCTTCACGCAAAAAGAGATAGGTCTCATGTGAAGACCGATTGAACAATCCTAAAACATGCTAAAAAGTGCAATAAATGACATCAAAATATGTGAATGTGAAAGTACAAAGGAAGGGACTCGATGACTCATCGATGGTCCATAGTCTGATGGCTGGCTGTGACGTCTAGAGTGCTCAAATCGATGATATCTCACATTCACTGACATGTATCTCTCAGAGCTCAAATCAATAGAAGACAAAAAGCACAAATGAATTGAAAATGACCCCTCCAGCCCTTATATAGCTGTTGACCCAAATTTTTCAAAGTGCTCAAATTTGCAAAAAAATCACACCCCTGGCTAATTTGATGGTTCTGAATTCATTTTCAGGATCGAATTCAAAATTTGACACACCTAAGAGCCTCAAAAATGTGTTTTAAAATTTTGGAGACCAACGCGATTGAATGCTTGTGTAGCCCAAATCTTTCTGATACTTTGTGATTCTTGGAATCCTTTCAACTTTACATTCTCTATATTTTCAAAATCCATTTTGGAAATAGTCAACTCAAGTCAACTACAGCTAAATTTGGTCAACTTTTGGTCAAACTTGGTCTTTGCGACCTTGCAATCATTTCATAACAACTCTAAATTTTCTTTAGATCATTCTGATCTCTTTTCTTTTCTTCAGATCATTTTGATCTCTTTTACATTCTGCTACATCTCAGATTTCTTTTGTATCTATTGTTATATTGCTTCACATCTATTTCTAGTGTGTCATCTTTCAATTTCACTCCTGAGGGGGTAGGATGATTACATCATTGAATACCGATTGCTTGGGGGATCTGGTTCCCATCTTATGTCCTTATCACTTGGGGCATCTCATCACTCGAGGCATCTTATTCCCTTCTATCTGGCATCTTTGTTATTTATCTTATCTTTTCATCAATTGATCAACCTTATAATAGCTCTTATCAGAGTTTGATGGATAGGTATTGGGATAGTCTAAACCCTGACTCTTGAGGATCAAGCCTCATTCTAGGGATGATTCTATGACTCATGATTAGACCTTGTTATCTTTTCTTTCAATCTTAGGTATCTAGGTGTTCTATCTAGATCCTTGAAGGTTATGCTCCATTCTAGAGATAATCTTCTAAATGCTTTCAATCTTGGGTTTCTAGGTGTTCTATTTGGATCCTTGAAGGTTACGCTCCGTTCTAGAGATAATCTTCTAAATGCTTTCAATCTTGGGTATCTAGGTTTTCTATCTAGATCCTTGATGCTATGTTGAATAGGTTCAACATGAAAAATTGTAGATGATTGTGTGTTCCTATTTCTATGGGAACAAAGTTATCAGTAGATGATTGTCCACAATCTCCTAGTGAGGTGGAGGACATGCGTATAGTACCTTATGCTAATGCAGTTGGTAGTCTTATTTATGCTATGATCTATAGTAGATCAAACATTGCCCAAGTAGTGGGAGTTCTAAGCCAGCTTATGGCTAATCCTGGATGGGTACATTGGGATGCAGTTAAGCCATTATTCAAATATTTGAGGGGTACATCAGATTACTCCATTTTTTATCATGGTAACTCTTCTAGAACTCTGCATTCCATTTTTATTTGTGGGTTTTTGGATTCAAATTGGGTAGGTGATATTGACAACATGAGATCCACCAGTGCTTAGGTGTTCACTATGTTTGGCGGTGCCATCAATTGGATGAGTAAGCAACAACTTGTGGTTGCTTTGTCCACTATAGAAGTTGAGTACATGGCTACTACTCATGCTTGTAAGGAAACCATTTGGCTTAGGAGATTGTGTTTTGATGTTGGTGTTGATGTAGGATAGATTACTATTTGGTGTGATAGTCAGAGTGTTATTTTCCTTGCAAAGAATCCAACTTTCCATTCCAGAATGAAGCACATTGACATGTAGATTCACTTTGTGAGAGATATGGTGGAAGATGGAAAGGTAAATTTGGAGAAGGTGGATACTATAAATAATTTTGCATACCAATGGACACAAAGAAATTTAGATGTTGTTTAAAGCCTATGGGCCTTTTGGCCTTTAGCAGTTAGTTCTTGTTATGTTCATGTTGCTCTTACAAGGTGTTCGACAAGTAGAAGAATGCTAGGAATAAGGTGTCTCAACCTTGGATAATTCCTATTCTTTTTTCCTTTTTTCGTAAATGTAGTTTTTGCAAATAATGTAATTAATTGTGACTTTACATGTCTAGTTGACATGTTGATGTGTCACTCCACTTGTATGTTTCGGCATCTTGAATTGTGTGCAAGCAAATCATAGTTGAAATGGTTATGATAGATTCCTATGACATGTAAGAGCTATCTCTAGAAGATTTGATAATGCGTGAAGACATGAATACATGTGGAAAATTGATCATTGAGTATTGTATACTTGAGTCTCCAACTTACCCATGTGGCAATATGGTTGTTCTTTGGAAGTTGCCCTAAAAGGGAAAGCACATGATATAAGAATTTTTAGGGTTGTAGTTTGGAGAGTGAGAAAGTACATTGTTGGTATGGTATGTTTCTAATAGACTGGTCTTCTATGTCATTGTTCTCTTAAAAGAACTTGCATTGGAAGTGTGTTGTAACCTTCTGTGTTGAAGATAATACATTGTGCAAGTTTTGGAGGGGTGGTGTTGTTTTACCGAAAGGTTTTTCCCCACCAGCATATCTTTGTGTTTATGTGTTTTCTTTCTCTATTTGTTTTTTATATCTATGGTTGACTACAGTATTATTGTTTACATAATATCAAATCTAAAATCATAAGGATTTAGTAGGAATTTGCACAATACTTTCTTTAAGGGATTAATGTAGGAAGTTGTTTCTGCACCTAAGTTTCCTTATATAAATCTTCTCCATTTATTTTTTTGGGTATGATGATAGTACTAAAGATTGTAGAATTTACAATCCTCTAACAAAACAAGTGCAACTTGCAAGAGATATTTATATTGTCGATAATGAAGTACATGATTGTTCCAAGGGTCCAAATGATGAATTTAGTGCAACTAAAATTTTGGTAGTGGAGAACAACCTCTTTCTCTAAACCCTACTCCTTCTATAAATCCTACTCCTCAAGTATCTTCTTTTATTCCTCCTATTTCTCCTAATAAGGGTAATGATTATAATGTTGATACTAATGATGCATTAATAGATCATGACTCTTCTTCTAGTGATCACTCTATTACTACTAAGAGAAAACCTTCAAGGTTTACTTAATGAAAATGATGATTATCTTACTAGAATGGGTGTACTTAAACCTAGGAGAATTAATTATTGCAATTATGGTTTGATATCTTCTCTTATGAATTCTAATGATCCTAAAACTTTTGAACAAGCAAAGATTCAACCTCATTAGCAAAAGACTATGCAAGAAGAATATGACACTTTAATTTCTAATCAAACTTGAGGTTTAGTTCCTTTGCCTCATGGTAAGAACTTTTTTTTTAAAGACAAAAGCAGACAAGCCACCATATATATTATTAATAAATTGATTCAAAGGGCTCCCTCATGGAAGAACTAGAAAGAAACCCCAGGATTGTAGCCCTATACATACAATACTATAGAAAATATTTTTACATATCTAGGAGTCTTTGAAAGGTTTTGGATAAAAACCTTGAAAACCCAAAGACCCAGTAGTAAGATAAATACAATCATGCTTCAAGTTCAATGCTAAGCCATCTAAATCTCCCTTAAAAAAGTTAGAAAAGTATTAATTGTCATATTTCCAACCATATCTTCAAAAGACACCCAACCATCATTGTCAAATTACCACTGGTGGGATACTTGACGCAAAACATCTGCAGACTAATTATGGACATTTGTAGATTGGATACACACTAAAGTAGGAAAGTTTAGATCTAGTAATGGTACAAGGGTTACACCATGTGGTGCCTCCAGAGCATTGTGAGAACTTTTTTGAACCCTTGGAAGAGGATTAGGTGTATCATGTGCTTCAAGAAAATTGAATAGGACATTCATTAAGCTCTAGAAGGAAGCTTCAAGCTTACGACCGAGGACTAGTGACACCATTTGCAAAGTATTTTTTAATAATCTCATAATTGTGACGTTCAAGGGCTTTTTTGGTAGAATTGTATATGAGCATGTGTTTTTGGTAAGCCATCAACAGATTACTAGAAAACAAAACACCCACAAAAGCTTCACCATTTCACAAATCATAATTTTGAATGGCCCTCATGAGTTTATCTTCTCCTATAAATTGTGGACAGATTACCCTATTTGCTAGTAATATTAATTCAGTTTCATTCAAATAGTTATATAAAACCAAACTCAATGAAAATAATTAAATTAGTAAGTTTAAAGCTAGAATAATTGCAAGAGGATTTTCTCAAATTAAAGGTTTAGATTATAATGAAACTTTTGCACATATTTCTAAGTTGTCTACTAGAAATATTGTTCTTGTTTTAGCTTCTAAGATGAATTGGCCTATTATCAAATGGATGTTAAAAGTGCATTTTTAAATGGTGTTTTACATAAAGAAATTTATATGGTTCAACCACCTAGTTTTATCAAAGAAGTTAGTGAGCATTTAGTATGTAAACTAAAGATTTATCTATTTATGGTCTAAAGCAGTCTCCTAGAGAGTGGTATTCCAAAATTAATGCTTTCTTTGTTTCTCAAGGTTTTGATAGAAGTAAAAATTAGATAGAAGTAAAAATTATTCTAACTTATACATTGAAAATAATCAAGATAATATTTTTATTATCATTCTATATGTTAATTATTTGATTCTTACTTCAAGTTCTAACACTTTAATTTATGATATTAAGTTTCAACTTAATCAAAAAATTAAAACAACTGATTTAGGGATTTTACATTACTTCTTAGGCATGCAAATATGTCAAACACCTAAGGGTATTTTTCTTTCTCAAAGAAAGTATCTTGAGATCTTTTAGGTAAGTTTCAAATAAATTATTATAACCATGTTTCTATTCCATGTGATTTAGGAAATAAGTTAATGGTTGATACAAACACTCATTTTGTTGATGCTACTTCTTAAAGACAACTTATAGGAAGCATGAATTATCTCACTCTTACTAGACTTGATATTGTATATTGTTGAACTTATGGTTAAATAATTTTTCTATTAGTGACTTAACACTTAGTCAATTGGTTTCATTACTACCAAGCTCTATAGTTACTACCAAGCTTACCATAATTATAGCAGTGTTAACCAAGTCTTTTAGTTGCTACCAAGGTAATCAATCAGACTATAGTTCATGACGAGCTTCATAGTATCCACCAAGCATTTGAGATAGGGTATAGTGTTAATCGAGCTTTGTAGTGTCTACTGAGCTCGCGGTGTTAACAAAGTGAATTCAGTGTTGATCAAGCCATGTAGTGTTAACTAAGTAATTCAATATCTACCAAGTTTCTTAGTGTTCACTGAGTCATATAGTGTTGACCGAGTTCCTACTACTTGAAGTGATCAGTATGGACTGAGCTTCAATGTCAACTGAGTGCCAAAGTATGTCAAGTGTTGTCAGTGTTTATCGAATGTCAAAACATCACCAAGTTGTCTTTAGAACTCGAGTTACAACAATGGGCTAACTTAGTGAATTACAATGAGTTTGGTATTGTAGCTGACTCCATAAGGTAATTAAATGGATTGGTATATATGTAATGTATTATATCATATCCAAAAAAAGTATGTAAACAAGTAAGAAGAAAATGAGTCTAAACCGAATAAGGCTACAAGCAGTATAAGGAAAAGCAGAGACTTATCTATCATAGTTAGGTGATCATTGTTATTCAAAGTAATCTCACTTAGTAACCCAAGTTGCAGATCAAAGATCAATCACTAATTCATCCTAACAAGTACATCAGTCAAATCCTTTAACAAGGTGGACTTAACAGTCTAATTCCAAATCTCCTAATCGAGTGCATACTTCATTGTATGTTGTAAATCCTTTCACAACGTGGACCTAATTGTCCTTATTGCTCCTAATACGACAGATCACTAGAAGTGGTAAATTGTAAGCTTTAATAGGATAACTTTATACTATAATAATAAAGCTTGTGGGTATTGTAATACCCCAAAATTAGCTCATTGCCATGATACCAATTATGGTCTGTTTCTGATCCATCTTAAGTCCTATTTCACTAGGCAAATTCTTATTTTGCTACTCGCTACTTGACTTAATTGTCAGATGCAAAAAACCCTAATCTACATTCATCATGCTTATTATCTAATTCCTATAGTATTTACTCATATTAGTCACATTAAACCTATTGATTAATATTTAATTTAATTGTTAAGTATTTATACTTTAATTAAATTAAATTATATCCTAAGGCTAATTGTACTATGGAATTAAATTTATTTAATTTAATAAATATGCCTATTTTAATTAATTGAATGAAATTATTTAATTAAATGAAAAAGGTAATTATGAGAGCATATCTCATTTTATTAAATTAAATATCTCTCCAAAATCTCTCTTCAGTTTAGAAAGGAAATTCCCAGTTCACTACTGATCAAATTAGAAATGACTCAAATCACTTACTCTGACACTGAAGTCTATCTGAGTTGACTAAATCTTACACTCAGATCTGAGCCAATTATCTCCCTTTGGATTTGGGAATCTTCCTTTATGACTGAACTTCATCTTCAATCCTGACCGTTGATTGAAATCAATTTCAACCGTTGATGGATTTTAGGAAAGTCTATTTAAGAGACCCTCATTTCCTCATTATAGAGGTTGAATTTTCATGCTATCAAATTGTTGTCACATTTTGCACTCACCTTGCTTTAGCATATTCTTACATCTTTTCATTGTTATCTTAATTGTCATTTAGATTTAATCTTGCATACATTTAGATTAATTTACTTTACATATTCCTAGATTAGAATGCATCTTTCATTCTATAATACTTTGCATGATCATCTAGATTAATTGCATTCAAATCCTTCATTCTTAGAAGGTTTGGTTGCCTACACCTCAAATCTAAGGACATTAATTAGGAAAATCCTTCTAGATAGAAGGTGACAAGTCACTCTGTTGGTTCATTTTAGATGAACTATTCCATGTTTATCCCAGGATGATACTACAGGTAATGACCACGTTGAAGTGTCTGTGAGGTTCAGAGGCCCACATTTCACAAGTACAGGTATCATCCCCACCCCAATTTTACTTTCTATTTGGAAGGTTTCTTGGTTACCAAATATTGTGTCAAAGTGTTATGAATGTATTATTTCTTTCAATCTTTAATACATGATATTAGATCATATTACATGGTGAATATTTAATTGGTGACTTAAAGTATAAGTTCTATTGATTCTTGATTCACCACCCCCCCCCCCCCCCCAACTCTCAATCACCTAGTCTATACTACATTTCCCACAACTGATATCAGGGCATTGGTTCTCCCATTAGAAGTTTAGCAACTTGACAAAATATTAGAGATAATGGAAGTCTATAGACTAGAGAAAGTTATTGAAAATGACAAACTGGATCTACAACTGGCCATTGATCAAATCAAAAAAGTGAAGGAGCAGCTCTCTCAATCCCTAAAAAGAAGAAAAGATCTTGCAACACAAATGAATGATAATCTCTACATTGAAGAAAGAATTGTAGACATTTGTCAAGAAAGAAGTTTAGATGAAGTTGATGTAGCAATCACATATCTACTTACTCTTCATGACGAAGTCATAAAGTGGAAAAGAAAACAAGAATTTTAATCAGTTATGTGAAGTCATGGAACAAAAGGACAAATCCAAAGAAGAAATAGAAGAAAAGGACAATGAATTAATCAACTATCTCTTCAAAAAAAAAATCTAATTGATCAAATCAATGATAAAAATCAAAAGCTTGTCAACTTTAGAATATAAAATGAAAGACTAAAGAATGATCTTAGCATAGAGAAGTAGACCTATGAGAGGATAATGAGTTCACAAGGAAGCAAGAATCAACTAGATAAGCAAACTCAATTCAGACACAAAGGTAAAGCTAGATTAGGATATACAAAAGAAGGTGAATCTTCTTAGCAAGGAGATCAAAAGAACAAAAGGCCTACATGTAGTCATCATGGAAAAATAGGTCATACATCAAATAAGTGTCAGAGAAATGGTAAATCAAAGTTCAACAAAAAGTGTTACAGTTTCAACAAACTGGTACATAGAGCAAGTGAATGCATAGAGAAACCCAAGTTTGAAGTAAAGTGTCACAATTGCAAAAAACAAGGACACAAATCTTTAGAGTGCAAGACCAAGAAATGAAACCTAGTAGAACAAATTGTCAAAGCTATATTTTCTTGGGATTACAATACATGGTGTAGATGTCACTATTGTGGTGAGTTTGGGCACATTGGAGAAACCAGCATAAAACATCACACAAGTAAGAGAGACACTACAAAGAGATATTCTGTAAATATAGAATTTGGACATCTTGCCAAGAACTGTATGAATAGAGGAAGAGTTGAAGATGAAAAGAAACATAATGTTGATAATAGCAGAAAAAAAATGATGTAGTAGTGGGCAAGGAAAAATCCTAAGAATGCAAATCAAAGTAATGAAAATATTGACACCCAAGTCAATGAGTTGGGTGACTCAACCATTTCGACCTAGTTTTGTAGGAGATTACTGGAACTGCGATTCTTAGAGGACATCTAACATTAGTTCCAATTAGCAAGAAAAAGGTTCATATCAGCATTCAAGATGCACAAGGATCACTGAGTGAAGATGGAAGCTGAAGACCTTACCGATAAAGGTCAGGTTGCATAATCTTACCAAGTTTTGGATGCAAATACCAAGTTGGTGACTCTATTGAGTACCAAGTCAAGACCGAGTGGTGGTAACTCTATTGAGTTCGATGTTATTTCTTAGTAGTTCCTACTAAGTCAAGAGATATTTTAAAGATGAAGGTATCTTCCAAGTATTAAAATCCAAACCTAAAGAGGAGGAGCCTCCTAAGAAGAAAGGAAAGGTCATTATAACCAAACCTACAAAAACATCCCCTATTGTGTTCACCATAAGAGAAACAAAATCTAGGAAGAAACTAAAACTTGGAGATGATGAAGATGAAGCATAACATATTATATTTAAGAGGTATTCCCCTACCTTCAAAGAAAATTTATCTAGACTACAAAATGGAGTAGTTATGGGAGATCTTAAATTCCTTAAGTATGAGACAAGGAATAAAGAATAGCATAAACAGATTGAGGAAGCACTAGTGGCTAAAATAGAAAAATAGAAATACTTCCTAGAGGAACTATCAAAGAAAATTCCTGATACTCCATTTAAGTCAATATCACATCATTGGGAGAATGCATTAAGTGTTTCCAAGGACATCAGAGAGCAAACTCTTAGATAGCTTATACTAAGTCTCACTAATAAGGAAGTGAAGAAATCATTGAAGGAGAATGAAAAAAATATAACTCCCACATTCAATGCATTTCTAATCCTATCTAAATTTATTGAGTTAGTTGTGAAGTCCAACACTATAGCATGGAAGAATATTTATGGGTTGCACAAGCCTAGTGATCAAGTTGTGCAAATTAATGATGATGGAGGTGATGAAAAAGAGGGTGTAGAAATAAATGATGAGTAAATAGAAGATGTAGAAGAAGATGATGTTGAAGAGGAAGAGGCTCAAGAAACTATAGGAGGAGATCTTCTTGAGATTCAGAGTATTCAAGAATCTAATGTAGAGAAGATAGCAATAGAGGTTATGGACTCTCTTTCTCATTCTCTAAGAAAGCCTTAGTGCAACCTAGCTCAAAGAAAGCTTATATTGAGTTGGTTGAGGTAAAAATTACATCACCAAGCACCCAACCAATCTTTAAAGAAACATTACCGAGTGCCACATAAAATTGAGTGAATTTTCTATCACTTCATCTACCGAGCAAAAGGCTCCAATCATTCCAACATCAAGCTTCACCGAGCTACAACAGGGTATTTGAAGCATTCTTGTTGTTAGTATTGTTACCCCTACATTTTTTTTTGACTATTTCAACTATTATTTCTATACCAAGTGTATCCATAGCAAGTGCAATGACAATTAAGGTTAAGCCTCCACCGAGCATAGAAATTAAGAGCAAAGGAAAAGAAATTGTTCCTTCTACTATTCTAATAGGAAAGGGTAAAGAAGAAGAAATTGATTTGGATGAGGAAGTTCTTATTCCAAATTGGGATACCTCTGACCTCACTCCTCAAGAAATGGATACCCTAGGTGAGCTATGGAAAAAGAGAGCTAAATAGAAAAAGCTCAGAGAAGAAAGGAAAAAGCAAAATCAAGTGCTTGAGGATATAAAAGGAATATTTATTGATGCACTAAGTATTAAGGTTGATGAGAAGCAACCAATTTTGGATCAACTTGTTGAAGTTGTTGACAAGTATAAAGAGGAGCTTAATGGGCAAGATAAACTTTTGTAGAGGGTAGAAAGAAATTTTAAAAACAAATTTTGGGAGAAGGCATCACAGAAGATAACTATTGACCAAGTAGAATTATCTACTATTCTTGCTACATTTGAAACATATGTAAATAATTTTGTTTCTTTGTTTGTAAAGCTAAATGATGTTTATAACTTTTCTAAGGAAATAGAGGATAAACTATCCAAGATAGATGAGGACATGAAGGTAAGTGCATAACAATTGTCAATTGATCCTAGTTGTAGCTTTGTACATTTTGTAAAGATCAGGTATTTGAGAGATCTTTAGGCATAATTATTAAGGGAAGAAGCTAGAATAAGGGCCACACTTGCAAGAATTCAAGGCATGATCCTTCCCAGCATGGATGCAATGCAAAAACAAAGGCATTGGTCCATGATAATAATTTCTCCATTGTTGATCATATGATGGAACTTTTAGTAGAAGTGTAGATAGCTTTGCATGCATCAAAGGTATTACAAGAAAATTGGGACAAGACAATGACAATCATTTTGAAGGTACACAGTGATTTCTTGTCACATTTTGGTATTAACTTGTAAATATTTTGCACCTTTGGCGTTTATGTCAAAAAGGGGGAGAATATTATCATACTCCAAAAATATGTATTAAGGAGATATTTATGTATGGGGGGGGATTGTAATAAGAAAGAAAACACATGTACAGATAGCTGAAAATATGTTTACAAAAGAAATTTTGAAAAATTAAAAAAATATAGTAAGAGGTTACCAAGAAGCAATAGCAGATAGTAGTCAAAACTGAGTTGAAGACCCAGATTGTGGACAATAGTAGACAGTAGTCAAAACCAAGTTGAAGACCCAGATTGTGGATAGAGGTAGTTTTGAACTGTATTTTGAGCATTCAAATTTTTGGTATGATAAGTGTTTTTGTCACTAATGCAAAAGGGGGAGATTGTTGACCTTATGAACAAACCATTTGTCTATTAGTGACTTAACACTTAGTCAATTGATTTCATTACTACTAAGCTCTACACTAAATGAGTTTTATGATGTAAATAAAATCAATGAAATATCAAATGTTAATTTATGAAGCGCTCTACACTATGTAATTTGTATCTCTTGCTTGTATTTAAGGTTACAACCTAATTATATTATTTGGTACTTGTTATTTATCTAAATTCAAATAGACTACACAGTGAAACCAAAATAATTATTATTAATAAGAAGACTAGACTTGCTTCTATCCTACTCTAGCCCTCAATGCCCCTACTTGTGTGTGTATGCTTGATGCCCCAATTTTTATTCTAGATATTAGTAGATCAAATATGAGGTACCTAACCATAGTTCATTCCACATATTTCATATTTATAGTACATAAAACAATGTGCAAAATAGAAGGGTCTATTAATATTAACTGACTGACTTTATGTAGTCTAAGGTTGTAACAATGAGTATTAATTACCTAACAATGTGTAGAATAGGAGGGTCTATTAATAGTTATTTATCTCTTTCTTGTATTTAAGGTTGTAACCTAATTATATTAGTTAGTACTTATTATATATTTAAATTCAAATAGAATACACAATGAAACAATGAAAATTCTCATTTACCAGAAGACTAGCCTTGCTTCTATCCTACTCTAGCCCTCAATGCCCCTACTTGTGTGTATGTTCAAAGCTCTAGTTGATAGAAACAAATTTTAATGTTATAAATATTCACACCATAAATTTTATTAATTAGTCTAATGGTAAGTAAATAGTTATGTTCAGTAAATATAAACTTTTCTATAAGTACAACTTAGAACTTCAAAATTAGCATCTAAATAAGTATAATCAATTATAATTTCTCTAACTATTAATTAAAGTAAAATTAAATTCCACACAATTCTTTGTTGATTTTCTGATGCATTTCAAATATTATGGTTTCTTGGGCTGGTCAAGAGTATTTGTGAGGTATGATGATAGAGGTTCCACATCATCCACTTTTTAGTTTGACTATAATAGTAAAATAACTAGTAAGTTTAATATATAATTAGTGAAAAAGTTAAAATACATGAAATTAAATAGGTTAGAAATATGAATAAATAATTTATACTAGTTAATAGAAAATTAGCATGTACTATTTATGATGCTTCTTGTATTGACTAAGAACGCCATATCACAGATGAACCAACTAAAATATCTTGATGAATAAGGATAATAATATAAGATAGTACACACATATACTCATTATAAATTTCAAATTAATATCAAAATCTCTTTAATCAATTATAAGTTGTGTAAGTTAACAATTAAAGAAAAAATAGTTTAATTACCTTGAGTTTGTGTTGTCATTTCTTGACTATACTTGAAAATTTTAACATCAAAATATAAATGAATATACAATCACTTGCATAATTGAAATGCATGTAATTAAAAAGGTTAGATACATAGAGAAATGCATATCATCAATTCTAGGGAAAATTGAATGGTAGAAAGAATACTATGATGAAATTTTAAAAGATCCTCTTATATATAATTGATTATCATCCCATTTAAATAAATTAGAATTAATCATTGATCATCTTAAATCCAAAAATAATACACAATGAA
This sequence comes from Cupressus sempervirens, assembly GCA_028749045.1. Taxonomy (NCBI): domain Eukaryota; kingdom Viridiplantae; phylum Streptophyta; class Pinopsida; order Cupressales; family Cupressaceae; genus Cupressus; species Cupressus sempervirens. The sequence goes on from CM053793.1 coordinate 739,900,130, forward strand.
ATAACACAAACTATCCTTGAAAGATAAGTTTTCCTTGTTCTTGCTCTAATCTACCCCCCGGTGTGCTATCTTTTGGCGTATATTTGATGTTTCAACTTTTGCTTTAGATATTACAACCTCAACTACAAAAGATGATATATGGAAGACATCATTTACATTAATGTCAAAGGTGGCTTGCTCTCTCTCCAAGAGGACTTGATCATGGTTCATTGCACATAATGTAATTATGACACATAAAAACATATGCACAAAGGGGTGTCTATTAACAATTTGTTACAACCATAAATATCATATGGTGGTGCTATTTGAGAATTATGTGTAATCACTATTTGAATGAAATAATTTATGAAAATAAGATCTAATATGTCACAACCGTAATAATGGATCAAAGCTAAATTGGAGGTGGACAAAGCATAGGAGGATGGAAAAAATGGACCCTTCACCTATCACACTACCATAAGTGTATTTTGAAGTATTTCTTAAACTACTATAAAAAAATATCTAAAACCAAAATACAACACATTGTGACCTAATATAAATTCTACAATATAAAAAAATCCAACAATGGTCACAAAAATTAATGTAGTATGACCTTTATGCACACATGTCATTTGATTGAAAAGCTAGGCTTAAGTAAATCAATATATAGTCTAATTTTAGAGTTGACGATTTTGTTAAACTATCTTTGGCAATATCTAAATATTTCAAATGGTCATATGATAACACAATAGAACAATATACCCTCTCTATTTCTTACCATTCCCAAAATGTCACATGTTTGTACTAATAATACCAATATTTTTAAAGTTAATTAGAATGATAAAAAAATCATTGAATAAGAACGAAAATTCATTTTAATTTTAAACTTTCTTCTCTATATAAATATATAAATTTAAAATTTAAAAAAAAAATCTTAGATTATATATTATTAAATTTAAATATTTAATACCAATAATAATTCTCATACATCATACACTTTCCATGTTCTAATGGCCAGACTAACCATTTTCCCAAATCATTATGTTGATTGAAAGGTATTTTTATCTCTAATTCTAGAAGTATGAACATAGAAAGATATGTTGGATACAATTGTCTAATTGTGTGTTGTCTTTGATGTTACACAAATGTCATATCAATTGGTAGGCATTGCTTACCAAGTTCAGTTGATCAGCAAGACAATTTTTAATGTCTACTGAGCATTTTTGGACATTACTCTGCGTAGACAGTGTCTACCAAGCTCACTCAGGCATTGAAGGAAAATTTGGCAAAAAGCAGTGTTAACTGAGCTCACATGGTTAATGAAGGAAAGTTAGTGTCTATCGAGTTCACTCAGTCTCCAAAGGATTTTTGTAGGGTTTGCAGTGTTAACCAAGCTTCTGTTGGTTAACACAGGAAATCTTTTTAGGATCAGTGTTTACTGAGCAGGGTCGGTTAATGAAGGATTTTGTTAATTTGAGAAAATAAAGTTTAATTGTTTTAAGTATTAATTCCAACCGACTGAGGTTATGATTATTGATAATTGTAAGTTGTAAATGAGCTGACTTGATAACCTGAATGGTATATATGAGAGGTCAAGTTGAGAATTCTAAAAGCATGAGCAAGTATGCAAGTGTATTGATTGTTTAGAGAAGGAAAGTGTGAGTGAACTTGAAGGATGGTCAGATATCCTTGAGGAGCAGCAAAGTTATATTTGATCAAGAAGGATCTAGTGAAGCAGAATAGAGATCTCTAATCAGTAATTTAGTTGCATCTCATTCAGGTCATTTCATTGTTACTTTCTTACCATTGTAGTAGTGATTCCAAAATTCTTAGCAGAGTTGGTTTAATAGCCATTTGTAAATCCTCTAAGAAGGTGACAGTTCTATTAAATTGTTCTAAAGACCTCTTGCAAAGCCACTCCTAACAAGGTGATTAAATCCTTTAACAAGGTCACACCTAACAGTTTGTTTTTTAACCTTAACCAAGTTGGTTCCTAATAGGGCTCACTTCAGAAGAGTGAAAATCAGTAGCTAGTTACTTGGTGGTTTTTCCCATTTTGGGTTTCCACGTTAAATTTGATGTCTCATGTGTTCATGTTATTTCTTTTATCCTTGCACGTTAATCACTATGAATTTTTAAGATCAATTAAAGTTAACATACATTGCATTTACCGAGTTACAGCAAAATTTTTTATGTTTATCGACTGATAGTAATAAATAGTTTTATTGGAAAACTAAGGGATCTATGGATTTGTTTTTGTGGTAACTGATTCACCCCCCCTCTCAGTTACTCCATCTATATTTCCAACAATTGGTATCAGAACTTTTGGTGCTTGCAGGAAAGGTTTCAAGGACCTAAGCTAAAGATCAGGATGTCTTACAAGAGAGAAATTCCAAGGCTTAACAGAGATAACTTTTTAGCATCGCAGGGACTAATGAGACTTCAACTAGCTTCCATTTGTGATTCAAGATTAAAATACCTTGATGAAGAATATGCAACTCCTTCTAGTACATTATATGTTGATGACATTGCTGAGAAAAAGACTCATAACACCATGATGATAGACATTTTATTTGCTCTAAGCTATGAAGAATTTGATGATGTTAAGGACTACAAAATTGCCTTTGAAATGTGGAACAAGCTAAAGGATATCTACGGTGGTGATGACAATGTGAGGAGAGCCAAAGTAGAAATCCTAAGAGGATAATTTGATCATATGAGAATGAGAGAGGATGAAAACATTGCCAAATATTTTGAAAGGATCAAACCAAGTGTCAATGCTATCAAAATTTCTAGAGGAGATATCAAGGAAGAAACTAGTGTAAGTAAAGTTCTTAGAACATTGCTTCCCATTTATGCAATTAGATTATCTATAATTCAAGAAAGAAGATGTGAAGCAAATCTTAAGATAACTTTGGATGCCATAATAGGAAGATTGACAACCTTTGAGCTAGATAACTATGACAATTATGTTCCATATTCCAAGAATATTGAATTAGCATTTGAGGCCAAGCTTTCACTTAAAGAAAAAGGCAAGAAAATAAAGGACACTTAGTCAAAAAGTGAAGAAGAATCAGAGGAAAGTTCTAACAGTGATCTTGAATTTGTTGAAGCTCTACTTGCAAGGAAATATTCTAGAGGCAGAGGAAAATACAAAGGTAAAGTTACCCTAATCTATTTTTCATGTGAAAAAATTGGTCATATTGTAGCCAAGTGCCCAAACAAAGAAAGCAAGGATGAGAAGTAAGGTCACAAGTGCAATGGCAAGAAAGATTTCAAATCATTCAAGGACAAAGGTAAGAAGACATGTTTTATGGCTAAGGATTCTGATAATAGTGAAGAGGAAATAGTTTACATTGCTGTGAAAGATGAATTTGATAATGATGAAGAAGATAAGATGGAACTTAACTCTCATGTGAGAAAAAATGATACATGGATCATAGACAGTCGATGTTTACATCATATGATTGGTGACAAGACAAAGTTTGAACACTTTGAAGACTATGATGGTGGTAGTGTAAGGTTTGGAAATAATGAACCTTGTTGCATAAAAGGAAGAGGTCAAATCTCTTTAACCAAAGAACTTGTATGTGATAATGCCTGTTGGGTTGAAGGACTAAAACATAATTTGTTGAGTGTAGCATAGTTAATCAACATTGGATTCAAGGTGGAATTCATGCATGGCAAGGCAAGACTACTGGATGACAAAGGAAAACTGATTGGATTAGGCAAACAAACAAAAGGTAAATTGGTTTATCTTGATCTTGGTGAGTGCTCATATTTCATTGCTCAAGTTAAAGAAATTTGGTTATGGCACAGAAGGTTATGTCATGTAAATTTTGATAACATGGTGAAAATAAGAAAATTTAGGAAAGTAACAGGCATTCCTAGTTTGAAGAAACCTGATGTTGGTCTATGCAAGAATTGTCAGATTAGTAAAATGGGAAAGACTAGCTTTAAAAGAAAAATATATCAGTCTAAAGATATTTTAGAAATTGTGCATACTGATTTGTGTGAACCTATTAGAATTGAGAGCTACACTGGAGAAAATTTTTTTATTTTTTTTGTTGATGACTACTCTAGAATGATGATTCTTATGTATCTAAGAGAGAAGTCAAAAGCATTTGAGAAGTTCAAATGATATTTGGCAAGAGTAGAAAAGGAAACATGAAAAAGATTGAAATGCTTGAGATCAGACAAAGGTGGTGAATTCATCTCCCATGAATTCAATAACTTTTGCATTGAAAGAGGAATCAAAAGATAGATGTCAGCTCCTAGAACTCTCGAGCATAATAGAATAACTGAAAGGAGGAATAGATCTATCATGGATTGTGCAAGGACTCTAATGATTGAAAAGAAAATTGCTATCAAATACTAGAAGGAAGTTATCAACACTGCAGTTCATACCTTAAACTAAGTATAGTTGAAGAAAGACTCATTCAAAACCCCCTATGAGTTATGGTATGGCTATAAACCCAATTTAAGTTACCTAAAAGAATTTGGAAGTAAATGTTACATCTTGAAAGAATCTAGAAAAGGAAAATTTGATGTGAAAGGTGATGAAGGTATATTTTTGGGATATTCTTGCAGGAGTAAGGCATATAGATGTTTGAATTTGTCTACTCAAAAAATCATAGAAAGTGCACATGTGAAATTTGATGAGTTTACAGAAAGGACTGAAGAAGAAAGCAAAAAGGAACCAAAAGATTACAAAAGAATTATTTTTATTGAACCTATTACATTGCTAGACACATCTGTTAATCAGGAGACTTCTACTCTCGAGTCTGCCTTAGTCACCGAGTTGCAAGAAGTTCAAACCGAGTCATAGTCTAAAGCTACTGAACCAATGCCTATTGAGTCTAAAGGACCCAAGCTACAGACAGAACAACCAAAGCCAAAAGTTGAAACTCAAAATGAAGATAGTGGAACTCAGTCAAAAGGCAAAGAACTTGTATTGGCCAAGTATGTCAAAAGGCTTCATGCTCCAGATCAGATTATTGGAGATAAATCAGAAGGTACCATGACAAGAAGTAAGCTAAAAGGTACATGTTTACTTACTGATTTTGAACCTAGAAATATCAAAGATGCATTGGAAAATGAAAGTTAGATTGAGGCTATGACTAAAGAGATGGAGAAAATAGAGAAGAACAAAACTTGGACTCTTGTACCTAGGCCTAAAGATAAAGATGTGATTGGAACAAAATGAGTATTCAGGAATAAGTTGAACGAAGATGGTAATGTATCAAGAAACAATGCTTGATTGGTATCTAAAGGCTACTCTCAAGAAGAAGGAATTGATTATGGTGAGACTTTTGCTCCTATTACAAGATTGGTAGGTGTCAGGACCTTACTTGCATATGCAGCACGTAAAGGATTTAAGGTATATCAAATGGATGTTAAATCTACATTTCTCAATGGTATTCTTGATGAAGAAGTCTACATTAAAGAACCTAAAGGTTTTGTTGATCCAGACAAAAGGGACATGGTCTGCAAATTACACAAAGCATTGTATGGTCTAAAACAAGCCCCTAGAGCATGGTTTGAGAGATTGCATTACCTTATTCAGATTGGTTTCCATAGAACTAATGATAATAGTAGCTTATACATTAAGGAAGGACCAGATAACAAGATTGTTTTGGAAAAAATATTTGTGGATGACACTTTATTTATAGGGAATGATGATCAATGCAAGAATTTTCAGAGAAAATGAAAAAAGAATTCGAAATGTCTATGTTTGGTGAGATTGAATTCTTTGTTGGTCTTTAGATACAACAAAGCAAGAATGGTATCTACATCACTCTGTCTAAGTGTACTGGACTAAAGCTTACCTTACATGTGTACTGGACTAAAGCTTACCAAAGACAATGATTCAAAAGAGGTAGATCAGACTTTATATAGATCAATGATTGGAAAATTATAGTATGTAGTTCATACAAGACCTGATATTGCTCTTGTAGTTGGTATAGTGGCAAGATTCTTGGCAAAACCCAAAGAAAATCATATGATGGCAATCAAAAGAATCTTGAGATACTTGAAAGGAACTAAAGATTATGGCTTGTGGTATAAACTTGGAGGAAATTTGGACTTAAAAGTGTTTACTGATGCTAATTGGATAGGAAACATTGATGATAGAAAGAGTAAAAGTGCTGGAGCATTCTTTCTTGGAAAAAGGTTGGTATCTTGGACAAGTAAAAAGAAAAATTGCACATCCCAATCTACAGCAAAAGCAGAGTATGTTGCAGCAACAGTGAACTATTCTAATATTGTTTGGTTTTTTCAATTATTGGAAGGCATGAAGGTTAAGATCAAAGAACCAATTGTTATGTTTTTTGATAATACAAGTGCAATTAACATATCAAAAAATCCAATAATGCATTCCAAAACCAAGCATATTTCTATAAAATACCACTTTGTCAGAGAATTGGTGCAAAACAAGAAAATCAAATTGAAATATGTCCATACAAAAAAATAGATTGCAAACATATTTACCAAGCCATTACCTAAGGATTCATTCTTGTATCTAAGAGGTAATTTAGGGGTCATTCTTGTATTTGAAGCTCACTAAAGTAAATTTTTAGTGATGCATCAATGGGAACCAAGTTGAAGATCTATCAGTTGATGCAACATAGTCAAGGGAACATTGCATATGAATCAATACTCAAGGTACATTAATACTCATTTGGTATGTGTTGTCTTTGGCATGTGTTTTCAAAGAGGGAGAGTTTAATGTCATATCTTTCTTAAAAAAAAATTGAAGTTTACTGTTTCAAGAAGAAGCTATGGAATTCCTTCATAAAGGGAGATTACTACATTAGAGAAGTTTGAGGCATAAAATCTAAGAGGGAGAAAATTTTCTGTAGAGAAAGACTTGTTTTCAAATTTCATTGTGCTATGACGTGTTGTGTTTCCATCAATGTCAAAGAGGGAGATTGTTGGATACAATTGTCTAATTGTGTGTGGTCTTTGATGTTACACAAATGTCATATTAGTTGAAAAATAGTGCTTACCAAGCTCAGTTGGTCAATAAGGCAATTTTTAGTGTCTACCAAGCATTCCTAGACATTACTTTGCGTAGACAGTGTCTACTGAGCTCACTCTAGCATTGAAGGAAAATATGGTAGAAAGTAGTGTTAACCAAGGTCACATGGTTAACAAAGGAAAGTTAGTGTCTATCAAGTTCACTTGATCTCCAAAGGATTTCTACAGGGTTTGCAGTGTTAACTGAGCTTTTCTTGGTTAACATAGGAAATCTTTTCACTATTAGTGTATACCGAGTAGGGTCGACTAGTGAAAGATTTTGTTTATTTGAGAAATAAAGTTTAATTATTTTAAGTATTAATTCCATCTAACTGAGGTTATGATTATTGATGATTGTAAGTTGTAAATGAGCCAACTTGATAACCTAAATGGTATATATGAAAGATCAAGTTGAGAATTCTAAAAGCATGAGTGAATATGCAAGTGTATTGATTGTTTGGAGAAGGAAAGTGTGAGAAAACTTGAAGGATGGTAAGATATCCTTCAGGAGCAGTAAAGTTATATTTGATTAGGAAGGATCTAGTGAAGCAAAATAGAGATTTGTAATCAGAAATTTAGTTGCATCTCATTCAAGTCATTTCATTCTTACTTTCTTACCATTGTAGTAGTGATTCCAAAATCTCTTAGCAGAGTTGGTTTAATAGCCATTTGTAAATCCTCTAACAAGGTGAAAATTATATTGAATTGTTCTAAAGACCTCTTGCAAGGCCACTCTTAACAGGGTGATTAAATCCTCTAACAAGGTCACACCTAATAGTGTGTTTTGTAACCTTTAACCAGGTTGGCTCCTAATAGGGCTCACTTCAGAAGAGTGAAAATTAGTAGCTAGTTACTTGGTGGTTTTTCCTATATTGAGTTTCCACATTAAATCTAGTGTCTCATGTGTTCATATTATTTCTTTTATGCTTGTATGTTAATCACTGTGAATGTTTAAGATTAGTTAAAGTTAACATACACTACATTTACTGAGTTATAGCAAATTTCTATATGTTTATCGAGTGACAACAGTAAATAGTTTTATCAGGCATCTAAGGGATCTGTGGATTTGTTTTTGTGGTAATTGATTCCGTGCCCCCCCCCCCCCCCATCAATTACTCCATCTATATTTCCAACAAGGTATTTATATTTTATATAGCTAAAAACCTAATGATCTTGATTGAAAAGTAATTTTATCTCTAATTCGTGTATCTAAAAATTTGCATTCAATTTTGAAGGTACCTGAAATTTGAAAATTTTGAAAATTTTCCAAACAAGAAAAATGGATAGTTGTTTCGAGAAAAATGCCTAAATTTCTACAATATGAATGTTGGGGTGAGAAACTTCCTATTTAATAGGAATTCCAAGAAAATTAAATGACCCTGGAAGAGCTATGGTCAGACTTTTCTTTGCTTTCTTCTTTTATTTCTCTTTAGATTTTTGTTTTTTTGTTAGGGTTTTGTACAATGTGCATGCTAGATTATCTATGATTTCTTAATTTTTTTCTTTGATTTCTCTTATGGTCTTTTCATCAATGATTTCTTCTTTTTGTAGTTTGTTCTTTCATTTTGGTTAATTTGTCTATGATTTTCTCGTTCTTGGTTTTTGTTCTTGTTTTTTTTGTGATTTCTTTTTTTTGGTCTACGATTTGGCTGAGCAAAAGTAGAGGTAGAGAAGATGGAGAGCAGATGAAGTGGAAATTGATGGAATGTTCTTTTTGTAGGTAATTTTTCTTTCAAGCATCTATTACATAAATTAACAGGTTGTGTACTTTGTTGAAATGTTAAAATATTAGTGATTATTAGGTTAATTACACTAAGAAAGATAACAAGCTAAAAAAGAGTGTTGTAAACCCTGGTTTATCTTTTTTCTTTCAGTTGTATATTTTTGATGTACAATGATGTCATCGTATCTATTGATGTAAGATGATTTTATTAGATGTACTCATGTTATTTGTTGTAAGATGATACACCTGGAAGTAATATTAGGCCTCTTTCATCATGATCATTCATGGTATTGAAAATTTTAAGCCCTTACTAATTCTCAATTTGGGAATTTATTTTGAGGAATATTTTAATTTATGTTTCTTGTGTTGTGGGAGTCCTTGCTTTGTGTGTTCCCATTTTAGCAGTCAGTTTAGTGTGATTATTCTATTTTATCTATTTGCAGATTATGCTACTATATTTATTAGCCAATGTGTTCAGTAGATGATGCATATTCCAACTTCCAACAACTCATGTTGGACTTACGAGTGTCAATGATGTGCTCAAATTTATGCAATGTAATTGTTACCAATCTTTTGATTTTTTTTCTTGAGGGGAATTTTTATTTTCCTAGGAACATTTACCTATCATTTTTTAGCCAAAATTGACCTAGAAGTTGCATATGCTACTATTGGGTCTATCTCCATTAACAACAGGGACTATACCTATGCATTTATTTTCCTCTATCACAAGTGGATCATGGCTCAGGTTTTATCTAGCAAATCTAGTTGTTTGTTTGTTGTATTTGCCCATGCTAGATCTCAATTCTACCCTTTTTATGAAGGAAGGGAAAGTGGTCTCATAATTGTGTGTGATTGTTTACCCATCTTTTATTTTGAAGGGCAATCTACTTGATAGTATGTGGTTGTTTACCCATCTTTTGGATTTTTCTCAAGGGGTGTCTATTTTATCATTAGAAGCTCTAATGGTTTTTTATTTAACCAAAATTGACCTAGGATTTTCATGGGTTGTTGTTGTGATCTAGCCTCCATCAGCAACAAAAATTAAACCTATCTATTTATCATTATAGAGCTCTATTTCATAATTAGAACATCTAATGCATTTTTATGTAGCCAAAATTGACCTAGAATTTTCATGTGTTGCTATTGGGGTCTAGCCTCCGTTGGCAATATAAATTATACCTATCCATTTATATTATAGAGCTCTATTCCATCATTAGAACATTAGATGCCTTTTTACTTGGCCAAAATTGACCTAGGATTTTCATGGGCTATTTCTCTAAAAATTCAGGTCTTTCTATGCACATCCATGCATCATTTAACATACTTCTAGTTAGAATACCTGATACCCCTTTTTTTGTCCCAAATCCTCAACTAACCAAGAAATGTCATACACTTTTGATTGCCTTAAAGATTGATTGATTCAATCCAATACATTTTCTTGTTCTTGGCTCCATCTTATCCTTAGATCTTGCCTTAATGTGGTATTATGCTTAATTTTTTTATTATTGATTTTTCTTAAGAGGTGGGAATGGGGCATATAGGTATTATTTCTTTGACAAGTATTACCTTAATAATCTTCTAAGAATGCAAGTTGTAGACAATCTGTTCACTATTGTCCATTGTTATATATTTCCTTCATCTATTCATTGTGAACCTTATATTTGATATGAAAACCATACAACGGTCTTAAACTATGAAAGAGGTAAGCAATAAATTCCAAATTACTCTCTATGTGATTTGATTTGGATCATGGAAATTATCATAATTCAATTGATTTAAGCTTTATCTATTGTATTTCTTAGTTTATGAGACTAAATAAAAGTTTATGACACAACCAAATAAAGACTAATAGGTGAAAGTAGAGATGCACATTAGATTCTAGAACAAGGCAGAAGCTAACAAAACTAAAACGATGAGTAGAAATGTAGAACACTCTTACATTCTAAGTGGAGGAATGCAGAGATTTGTTCAAAGTGGTACATTATTTTTTGTCAAACTGATGCACAGATCATCATAACTTATGTTGTTGAGAAAATTAGATCATGAAAACTAATACATGACATCCTCTATCATCTAAAAATTCCATATTCCAATTGCATGGTGGAAAATATCAATGTGTCACATTGTGGATCAAAGAGAAAAACTTAGTCTGATTAACCGTTCATTGGAGCAGTCACACTTGGAAGCTTTTTTGTGCAAATAAATGAAATCATCTCCAAAGTCTTAACATTGTATTATGCTAAACATATTTGGCATAGTAACTTTTTTGGGCTTCATTTAGAGTATAAGGATGGAAGCATAAATTTTCAATGTAGGGAGATATCTTGAAGAAAAGAATCAAAGTGTAGAGTGGGAGAGAGTGATTAGGAAGTTGTTGCATCTTTCGTTGAGTGGAGTCAATTTGAAGAGAGTCATGGATTGTGGGGATAATAAGATTGACCAGAGTACATACCAGTTTGGGAATTTATTGGAGAGAGAGAGAGAGAGAGGATAAGTAGGATTTAATGATTTAGCCAAATGATTAATGATTTAGTCATATGATTAATTTTTTGTATGTGGGCATCTCTTGGTCTGAAACTGTCATACACATTCTTTTAGAGAAGAAGACAGGGTAGGTATGTTCTCTGTCACTATCTTCTGCTTCACCATCTCCAAAGTTGTCATATGCCTTGCCCTTACAATCATATCAGGAATTTGAAGTGTCCACCATTACCTTGTAAGCTATTTCATCACTAGGTAGATATTATGTACCCTTCTTGTTATGTACTCTTAATTCGTAGCATTACGAAGTAAAGACCAGTTGAAGTAAGGCATCTCCTACTCATGGCACACAGCCTACAAATGGCACTATTTCCTATAGCCAATCCAAACCATACGTGCCACTTATTGGAAGACCAACGATGTTTCAAATGGTGAAAAACTCTTCTGCATGGATTGTAGAGTACAAGTTCTACAATCATTAGAGGAATTCTTGTAATGGGTATCAATAATGTGGGCATTATACTCAGATTGTATGGAGGAAAATAATGTGGGCATTATAATCAGATTTTCAGCCAACCAAAAACCATAAATCATGGGATGACTTGGTAAAATATGTTCAAAACATTTTCTCTTAGTATAAAATGAGGAAATCATTAAAGAACATTACAAATGTGTAGTCTTATGATTTTATGTCCAATGTCCCTGATTGCCCACTTTGTGCATTTACGCATGGAGCATGGTAGCTTAGTACCATGGTATACAATGTTGAGATTAGGTGGTGAAGAATTTAGAAATGAGACAATTTTATAGTGTTCATAAACTTTTCCTCTAAAATTGATGAAATGTTGGAGATGTTTGATACCTGGTGAGTCTTGCAAAAAGCCTCTGAGTTGTCTTTCACTACTTAGAATTTAGATTGGGTGTATATAGTTGAGATCAACTTGCTAACATTTTGAAAAGTAAAAGTATGGTGTCCCCATGATGTAGGAGCATCCAGAGGTATAAGGGCAATCCTGTGTCACCAAAAAAAAAAAAATGTACTTAGACTTAGTTTTGGTTTCATGTGTTTTCATTTTTGGATACCCATTTGGGTCAAATAAAGGTTCCAACTCTCACAGTTGAACTATCAGTGTGCTAGAAAATCTCGAAAAAATAGGAGCATGTAATTTGGCCATCATTTTGGTGACCTAGAAGGTGTGAATTGCCTAGATGAATGTAATTGTGATTTAGAGAATTCTAGAAAAAGAATCAGGTAAAAAGGCCCCACGGTTTGAAAGTTATTGCAATTTTTCGGGTTTTGGAGACCTCCTAAGAATGCTTCAAAGTCTATTTGGTCGGTGGATGCCTACTAGCACTTTCTAGAATGTACTCCTAGTCCTTAACCCTCCAGGGTCTATTTAAGGAGATTTCTAGCATTGTAAAAGGCAGTTAGGAGTGGAGTTTGGTAGGAGGTACTGAAAGGAGAAATTATCTCCAGATTTATGCTATTGTAAGCCCTTAGGGCATGTTTTGAAGTTTATTTTCATGTACTGTTGTACTAGCTTATTTTCTCAGTTAATATAATTTTTCCTTTTTTGTTGTGTCCATTTTGGCTCTTGGGTTGTGTCCCCATCACCCCAACATTTAGTTTTGTGTATATGATTGGATCTTATTATGGATTTTTTCTACTAAATTTGGTTGAATAACGTAGATGTGCAATTGCTCCTATATCTATTTTGTAGAACATAGATGTTAATGTTTTTCATGAAGTGATATTTCCCTTACTGTTTATTTTTCATAAAAATGTCTTTCTTATTTTCGAAAAAATAGAAGTCTGGATCTCCACATATTTTTGCATCTTGATAGCTTAGGAGTGAGAAATGTGTAGAGGATTTTCTTCTATGGCAAGATGAAAGATGCATCATGATTGTAGACATAATGTGAGAATTGGCAATCAGTAGTTCTATTGAATTTAGTCAAAAGATGCAATAGATAACTTGCACGAGGATGGAAATAATTGTTAAATGTTTTCCTTCACTGCCCCTATGATTGACAAATTTTCTTGATGTATCAAAAATGCATATAACCTTGCCCAGATCATTATCTAAGGTTAGAATAGTGTAACTTTAATTTATGCTTTTGAATTTGTTTCTCAATCGTGATCAAAAAAATTTAGAAATGAGAATACGGAAGGTTTTAGCAAAGAGCAATTTGTTGACTTAATTCTGAGTATTTTGATTATTCTATTAACATGACATTTTCAATTTATCTTGGAAATAAGATTGGCTGTCAAGATAGTGATTAGCTTGATGGTCTAGTAATGCTTGAGTTTTTTTTACCATTTTCTTCAAATCTTTCCTAGTGAATCTCATCAGAGTATTTAGGAATCTATTTTTTGATGATAATTAGGGGTTAAATATGTTTGGTAAGATTCTCTTGTTGCTAAGTTGTCGACTTATGATTGCCTCTTGTGACAGTTCATCCTTAAGAGGTAAAAGTCAAATATAGACACTTTTTTCTATAGTCCAAAATTTTTAATTTTTTATAAGTATAATGTTAAACACCATGATTAGAAAGACCATCCAATTTATGAACTACTCAACAATATAGTTGTTGTCTCCTCCAAACTATACTACTTCCAAACTAGCTTTCCCGTATTGTTTGTTGTTGTTGCTCACATATTTCTAATCATCATGATATGCTTCTTACAGTGTGTGATAGTGTTATCTTTATATTCATTTGTCATTTTAACTTGATTTTACATTTCTCAAGAATGTATGTTTTCATTTTTTATATTGACTCATGTTTGATTTTATTTTCTTGCAAAGACTTTGAAAAGAATGGGAGAACGAGAGAGTCTAGGTTTTTAATTACCTTTTTTTTCTTTTAACTCTCTATTTTTTAACTCTGAAAATTATTGACATGTTCAATATGTTCCAACATATTCCCTTTTTTTAGAATTTGAATGTTGGACAGATAATCAAGAGAATTTGTAGCTATCAGGAATGCATGTGGGTTGTCATAATATGGGGAAGCTGAAATCATTGAAGTTGATGTGCTTGGTAAGGTTTTGGCAAGAATAATTAAAAAAAAGTAGACTGGGTATGTACAAAATGTCTAATGTTATAGATTATTTTGGTAACAACCATTTTTGTTAATGTTATTTATTTTTGGTCTATTTTTTATATTGGCTTTGTGGTTTATTTTTATTCTCTTACAGAAAAGACTAAAAAATATGTTTGAATGAGGGGGGAGTCTAGGTTTGTGATTCCCTTTTTTTAAACTCTATTTCTTTTAATCCTCTATATCTTAGTTCTAAAAATTATTGACTTGTTTAGGTCATTATGTTCCAATATATTCCCTTTTTCTAGAATTTGAATGCCATGACTGATAATCAAGAGAATTTTCAACTACCAAGATTGCACATGGGTTATCATTATATGGGAGAAGCTAAAATCATTGAAGTTGACGTGCTTGGTAAGGTTTTGACAAGAAGAAGAAAAAGAATAAAAAGACTTCGTATAAATCCTGATGTTACATAATGCTTTGGTGACTATTTTCTTTAATGTTATCTATTGTCTCTCCTTTTTTAAATGAAAGGCTTTGTAGGACAGTGACCCATACAAGACTAGAATTGTGTCCAAAGCTAAATATTAAATGGCAAAGAGACACAAAAATATACTACTTCCTTGTACAAGTAGTGGAAACCAAATACAATGTGCTTTTTTTATAAAAATATTGAGAGACTTTATCTTCAAACTCATTTTTTTCTAAATGCAATTAATTAATCTACTTCATATTGCATTAAGGGTCATAATGTTTTCAAATCCAATACTGATATGATATTCTATGGTTTCTAATTCATTTCTAAATTGATAATGACTTGGTTGTGACTGGGTTACAAACAATTCAAGTAGAAAATGCAGCTTACAAAAATTCTTCAATGCAAAAGATTGAAGCTTGTTGAGAATTATCAGCATTGGTTAAGTAGTTTGTTAGCAAGGATCACAGGGAGCTAAGCATCTTTTTTAGTTGGCATTGTGAATTTAGAGTAGTAAAGGAGATGGGGTTAGTCTCTTGTTATTTTTTAGTATTGTTCTGGTCAATTATATTGACCTACTGACCTTGTAACATGTAAAAATACAATGTTTAAATAAAAAGAAGTGTTAATGGAAGGGGATAAAACCCCCTTCCAAAGACTGAAAGGAATGGTTATTGGTCATGGTCATTCCTTAAGGTCTTTTTTTGACAACTTAAAGAATGCTCAATAGGCCAAGACCATTCTTTAAGGTATGTCTCTTGTGTCCTCTAGCATTTATTTTTATTTTTTATGAGTGATAAATTTATTTAAAAATAAATAAGATTTAGAAATAAAAGTAAAAAAATAAACACACCATTGCACTCAAAAAATGACAGCCATTTAAGAAGAAAGTTGTGAAAGAAATTTATACACATAATTCACATATGACATAAAACCTACCACTATAATGAAAAATTGAATAACAATGGACCAAATTTTTCCCTTATAAAGCAACTTAAAAAATATATTATAAACTCCTATTATGAATGCAATTCACATGACACGTGTGTTCACCTTCTTATGAAAGCAATTTATAGACATAAATATGATATAAAACATGCCACGATAATAAAAAATTGAATATTTTGACCTCTCAACATTTTGCACAATGGATTGTAAATAAAATTTTTTAAAAATTATAAACTCCTATCATGAATGCAATTCACACAATAATTATCTTTTCATGCAATTCATGACTATTTTGACATATTTTATATTTTCTATTGACATGTATAGTTTTTTAATTTATTTTAGAAGTATGTTACAATATTTTATATTCTATTTCAGTTACATGTTTTGAAGTATGTTATTATATTATTTTTAATAAATAAAGTAAATGTACATGTGATGTTTTGTATTATGTTTTTTTGTGTTGTTTTGTGCAATGTCATGTTGTGTGTGCAATGGTGTGTTGTGTCATGGTTGTCTTAGGTCCAATTAAGAACCATGGTTGTCTTAGGTCCATTAGGTGAGACCATTTTAGCTTCTAACTTCACGTGGTTGGCCTCGTTAGCAGATGATATTTAAATTTAAAAATATTCTTGAAGCTAAGAGAAGCTTTAGTATATTTTTGACCTCTCAACATTGTGCACCATATTAGGATAAGATTTTTTTATTTTTTTAAAAATCCTTTTATGAATACAATTCACGTGACAATTGTGTTAACCTCTCTAATGAAAGCAATTTATAGACATAATTCATATAATGTAAAACATGCCACCATAATGAAAAATTAAATATTTTGACCTATCAACATTGTGCCCAATGTCATAAATTATCTTTAAAATCACATTTAAAAACAATTATTAACTCCTATTATGAATGTAGTTCACATAACAATTGTGTTTACATCCTTACCGAAAGAATTCATATGACTTAAAACATGTTACCATAATAAAAATTGAATATTTTGATCTCTCAACATTATGCACAATGGATTAAAAATTGCCCATATAAAATAACATTTCATTATAAACTCCCATTATGAATGTAATTCATGTGACAATTGTCCTTAGAAGTATGTAAACATGTTTTTAAGTCATCAATACATATTTAGAAGTATGTAGATATGTTCTTTTAAATAAAAAAAATAAAATATACATGTGTTGTTGGTAGCTGGTGTTTTGTGTTATGTTTTGTCATGTTAGGTCCATCTTAAGTGAGACCATTTTAGCTTCCATTTCATGTGTGTAGCCTCATTTTATTTTATTTTTAAACAACCAAAACAAGGGGGCTAACCCATTAGTACATGCATGAGGTAGAGCCTCTAACAAGAAAATAATTGCAAAAGATCAACAACACATAATAAAACATGTCCCTTTTTTCAATATCGAAAACCCATCTCAACTAACCATGAACAACAAATTCAACCAACTGTTCACAATAAAGCTATATTTTAAACAAATTGTCAAAAATTGTCATCACACTACTATAAAGATTATCAACATAATACTACACTATGCACATGGTTGGCCTCGTTAGTAGAGAACACTATTTTAAAATTTTAAGTTAGTTCACATGACATGCATGATGAGTTTATAAAAATAAAGAAAAACTTGAGTTCAAAGGTGAAATTTTTTTTTTTTTTAATTAATAAATTGAGCTACATGTTCTTAGTAATTATAAATAAATTAATTTTTTTTCAAATAACCAAAATAAAATGTACATGTGGTGTTGTGGTGTTTTATGTTATGTTTTGTTGTGTTGTTTAGTGTAATGCCATTTTGTTAATTCAAACTAATTCGGAAGAAATTAATTCCATGTATTTATATTAAGAAAAATCAACAAAATACTTGTAGAATCAGAATACTAACAAATCTAATTATAATATTCTATTCTCTATTTTAACTCAATCTTAAAGACATCTCTAGATCAGGCTTCCTAACCCTGATTTATTTCATTGTCTTCTCTAGAGTGGACCCCTTAATATTCTTCTTTGACAAGACATCCTTTATCCAAGGCCAATTACATACACATGTGTTGATATCATCATAATATTCTGGTCATTATATGATTCTGATATCATTGTCACCATATCAAAATGCAAAAACTATGGTTGGTGTCGTGGACTATAAAAGCCCCCTTTCTTTCATTTTTCATCTAGCCATTTATACAAGGTTTTACTAGTCTCTTACAATGGCATGATGGTCATTTATGTGAGGATCACATTAAGCTCTTGCACTAGTAATATGAGATTCCATTTATTACTCATCTAACCATTTATGTGGGGTTGTATTAATTTCTTGCACTGACACAATAATCATTCATAGAAGGATTGTAGTAACCTCTCACATTAACACAATAGCCATTCAAATGAGGACTGTAGTAACCTCTCGCACTAGCGCTATGAGATTCCATTTATCACTCATCTAGCCATATATATGAGGTTGTACTAATCTCTCACATTGATGCGATAGTCATTCATACAAGAATTGTACTATCCATCCACACTGGCACTATAAGATTACATTTATCCTATCTTATCCATTCATATAGGGAAAACTCCAAACCCTATACTAACACATAGTCTTTCATATAGAGATGAGAACGAGAGTGACAATATAGGAATTGGATAATTTATTCTTCCATAAAAAATTTTTGATGGTCTCCCTTTAGCAGAGATAGGGGCCCTACTAGAATTATGATGAATATCTTATAACATATGAATTAATGTTTTCTACTATCTAATTTTTTAATATTACTTTTTAAATTGAAATAACTTTCTAGAATACACAATATCAACTTAAGATCTTATATATACATACATATGTTATACACTTTATATGTCTTCAATGGTTTTATTATGTCCACCTTGTATGATTTTTTCTTTTACGTATGTTCCTTTCCTTTTCCTTATAGAACCCTCTACTTTTTAAGCTTCCCAAGGAAAATTATCTTGACACTAGTACATTTAACCCCAAATTTCTACCTTAAATTTTGACCATCAAATATTAATTTCTTGGTTGGTCGCATTATAAAGGAAATTTTTGTTTGTTTTTTAATCCATGCTTGTGTTGGTCTCAATTGCGACCAATGCTTTATATTTTGTGTTGGTCTCAATTGCGACCAACACGGCAAAATAAAGATTTAAAAAAAGCCACAAATCAGTTGAGCATTTCACTTGAGCACCATATCAATTGAGCATTTTAATTGAGATGAGCATTTTGAGCATCATTCATGGATAATTTGAGGATTTCCAGCATTTTGCATCCTTCGAGCATTTAACATTGGAGAATTTGGAAACCTTGTGAGCAACGTAACCCTAGAATTCCTTTAGGTGCCATTTCTGGGAATATTTCCATGAAAATAAGAAAATCAGGTAAGCATTCAAAATAGAAAAGAAAGGATTTTGTTTTGAATGAAGATACATTCTGTGAAGTACTTTAATCTTGATATTCTTCATTCATATTTTCGATTTTCTTATCAACTTACGACCGACGTCCTTGGAGAAAAATAAAATAAATTTCTTCGAATTATTTGTGCAAAGTTTCCTATTCTGACCAATACTGCAGCCCTAAACTTGAATTATCGGCCGTTATTCGAGCATACATGAAATCGCCTATCTTTGCATCACAATCGATGAATAGGTGAATAGGTGAGTTGAAAAATAGCAAAACTTTTTCTATTTTGCAAGGATGAGAATGGGTAGTTTTCTAAGCAACAAAATTTGAAAAATAATTTAATTATTTACATTGTTCTTTCATCTTTGATTGGGGGAATTGACAATCTAGTAGGTCTATAGCAACTTTAAAACTCAAATAAATTTACCTTTTCCCAAAACACTTGGTAAATTAAAAGCATTTTCAAATACCCTTTTCCAAGTACCTTAACATACCCAGACCTTACTATAAACTTCTTTGGACTAGGTCTGACTGTCTGCACAATGTGACCCTTAAGTAGCATAAAATCCCATCAATTAACGGAGCATCCTCACTCTTCTCTCATCCTTATCACTCCAAACCCTTAGAAAATTCATATAATGGCTAAATATGACTAAATCCCAAAGGGTTAAGACTCAATCCATCAAAAAACCCCAAAACCCCAATTTATGACTTCCAAACCCTCAATCCAAGGGTTTCTCAAATCCACTATCTCTGATCAATACCAAGAACAATTGATAGTTTTTTCTCATTTAGATGATCATACTAAGATGGTAAAACCATAAAATAGGTTCCTCCTTTAGACCAAAACTCTACTGCTTCTCTGTACCCATGAATTCCTTCTAGGAAACCTGCACAGTTTCATGAACTTCTAGAGCTTAGTTTCTCCATGTGGACTTTGTGTGAGTAGACATGCAAAATTTGAAGAAGGATTTAGATGAGTTGTACTCTAAACCAATGCCAATATGAAGTAGATATTTTGCTATGATATTGTGACAACCAAAACTCCTTGGTGCAGGCATTGTTGTCACTGTACCACTCCAGAATAGGTACAAATACTGCTGACACACCTTTTGGACCATAGTTGACATCAATGACAAGTTTGACATTAATGGCAACCCAAAATAAATATTTGCATCAATACCTCGCTTAATCATTTATGACAACACTTGTGGACTCTTCACAACATCATATATTCCCCCCCCTTAACATCAAGGACAAAGGGTGTCCTCTAAAACACTATATGGACTTTGTGTTACCATACATTACTCCCTGTAATACAAAAAGTAATATCTATAACTAGACCCACATATCCTTCTTTGCAATTCATGACTTCAATATTTACATTAGCTTCCCCTATCCTTATTAATTCCCCCTTAGGGAATGCACCAAAAATGAATGCAATAGAAATCAAAATTGTATTCCTCATTTGCCAGTGTATATACAAATCCAAAAATGTCTTACCACCAAAGTTGGGTCTTATACGTCAAGTAATATGCCATTATATTGTATCTTCAACAATCCAAAAGTAGATTCCCATGAGGAAGCACCTATTGTTTTGTACAGGTTACAAGACTGATATATACCAATTTTGGTGTTGCTCTTTTAGCATTGGCATCAAATGCACTCCACAAACTATGGAAATGGCCACAGAATGAGTGGAATCCATCTGGAAAGGTGATGCTCTTAATTTGGAAAGAATTCTGGTGTGCTTCTTAAAAAATTATCTTTTAAGTGACTAAGACAATGATCTTCTCTACAGTCTACTGCCAATCTTCAACCGTAAATGTGGTAGCTAGCTAGTGGGATTGTGATGACTAATGATATCAGTGCTACAAATCTAGAAGAAGTTGATGCTTGCATAGCTTTGTCTGAGAATGATTCCTATATAATGTTTGCCTCTAGTGGAAAGGTCTCCTTGTTCAATATGATGACATTTAAGGTGCATCTTTTGAAAATATGTTCCTCTTCAAAATGACTACTGAGCTACTCAATTTAGAGGTTATATTCTTACTTGGGTTCCTTATCAAGTTTTTTGTTTCCTTTTTCAACCAAAGTTATGAGGAAATATTTTGTGGCATGCTTGCTAATGAGTGTTTATAGCAGGTTATGACTACCTTCATGGCACCTCCTCCTACAACTACTTTTCTGGCTTTTCACCCTCAAGATAATAACATCATTGCAATTGGGATGGAAGATTCAATGATCCAGATATACAATGTTTGAGTAGATGAGGTGTGATTAATGAGTCTCTTTCTTGCTCACTCAATTAGTGCATCATTAAAAATGGTGACTTCTAACTTGTGTCTTTTCAAAACTTGTTTAAACTAACCAGGTAAAAATGAAGCTTAAAGGCCACTAAAATAAAATTACAGGCTTGGAATTTTCATACACTTTGAATGTATTGGTATCTTCTAGGGCCGATGCCCAGGTTTTTCTTCTTTTTGTATATTCATTGCCATCTCATTTTGTACATTCACATGTTTATAGATTCAAATTAGTAAATCTTTGGCCAATGTTCTAGCAGCTCTATTTTTGGAGCATTGATAGATGGGAGAAGCAAAATTCAAAAATTTTACAATTGCAGACAGGAAGATCGTCACCACTAGTTGGGGATACAAGAGTACAGTTCCATAATGATCAAGTTCACTAGTTGGTTGTTTGCGAGAGCTAGCTTGCTATTTATGATGCTTCTAAATTTGACCGTTTGCATTATGTAAGTCTTTGTTAGCAATTTAGAATTAAAATTTAGTAAGTGATAATTATATAAGCTACCTTCTCTATATGAGTGTAAACTAATATCACATTTGTTTGTACTACAGTGGACACCTCATGATTCTCTATCTGCTACTATTTCAAGTGCAGTATATTCATGCGACAGCCTTCTCGTAGTTGCAGGCTACTATGATAGTGTTGTTGGAGTATTTGATGTAGAGAGCTTGAGGCCACACTGTCGTATTGCACCTTCTACCTATTTAGCTTCAGGCATGAATAGGTAAGTTGGCCCAGGGAAGCAAAATTTATGTATGGATAAATGGATCCCCAAGTATTTTATGATTTAACTCAAAATGTATCATTTGATTATTCATGTAGTGTCTATCCTCTAGTAATTTCATCACATCCATCTAACTCAAATCAATTTGCTCTTGAAATGACTGACAGAGGAGTTTATGTCATTGAGCCTTTAAAATCAAAAGGAAAGTGGGGTGTGGGACCTCCTTCAGATAATGGTACCCTTGGATCAAATCCAACATTAGGCAATCAAGGTTCAAATCCAGCTCTAAGGTAGTTCATCATATTAAAACATGGCAAATGGTGCCTTGTACTACCTTTTTATGTTTATCACTTACCTATCTACCACTCCACAATCGATATTGACAATCTCTTGCCCTCACCATGCTCCTTTGATATATCAGTCTTGTAACCTATATATATATCTTCAAGAGCATGGTGATTCTTTGTGCATAAGTTTGAACTTTTAGAGAAAATCATTCACTTATGAACATTCCATCAAAGATGATGTATACTGAGGATATGGCTTTTCTAGCGATTAAGTGGAAGTTTCACATTTTTTGAACATTCAAATAACTTTACTTTTATTGATGTAGCTGAACTACGAGTGCCTTTTGTGTTCTTGACAAATGGTAAGCTTTCAACTTTTGTGAAGCCATTACAGATGCAAATGAACTACAACTAGTGAGGTGTCAATTTTAAGGTAATTTTTGTTTCTATAGTATAGTTCAAATGCTAAAAATATTTCATCTAGAGGTGTCAATTGATAGATTGTTAACTTTTCATGTCATTTTCTACTTTGGTTGGGTAGTTCTCCTTGCATTTGTAAATCTTGTTGCAGTCTTTAGCCTAATGATATTTTGGTATTACATCTAGGGCAATAACATAGTTGAGTTAAAACTTTGCATTAAAGAAAACATCAAGGGATAATATTTGGATTGTAGATATTTGTAAATTATGTTGGTTTTAGACATAGTTAGATCCTAAGTAGCTTCCCTCTATAATTTGAAGAACTATCATACTATTTTGTTTTGTTTTGTTATGAAAGTTGCAAATCAAAACACTATCAATTTTTGGCAAGTTTTTTGGAGACAAGACATAAGAAATTTTGATTCCAAGCAAAACATCTTATCACATTTGAGTTTTGAACTATGATATTATGGACTATGCATAACACTTCTGGTACAGAAGTCTTTAATGCCCTGAAACATTTTCATTCATGAATGAGGCCAAGGTTGAAAAAATTGAGACTAGGCTAGCCAAGATCTTCCATGAATCGGCCTTGAGCTAATCCTTTAAAAATGCCACTTGAGCTTCTAGCTCCTTACCAGTCTTTGTTATCCATATGTATGGCATTATTTTTCTTTAATTCTATCCCCAAAGCTATGTTCCAAACTTGGTGGTAGGAAAGAGCTAATAGGCTTAGTGATTGATTGCATTTTAATATTATGTCCTAGATGCTCTTGCCAAGGAATTGATCAACAAGAAACCAAATAAGTGGTTATAGTTATATATGCACTCTTATGATGATGTGATTGGGATTATAAGTTTTTTTGTCACATTTATCTATTTGAAAAATAGAGATTAGTTAGTGTTATTGGCTTTCATTCTTGATAAATAATTATTTCCTAATTTTATTTTTCCGTGTAGTCTTCACAAGGAATGGTGTCTCAAGAACCAAAATTTAGATGAGTTGTTCCAATTATTGCAAAGGCTTTGCTCTCATAAGAGCCTTCTAAACTGCACAAAATTTGATTCTAAAGCATAATTGCTCAATGGAGACTTAGGATATCATGCACATTCCTTCCTCCTTCCCATTGTTTTGTATGAAATAAATCATGCGATGAATGAAACAATGGTGTGGAGGTAGAAATGTGCACAATACCCTGAGTCTCATGCACCAAGAAATTATGCTTTAGAATCAAATTTTGTGCAGTTTAGAAGGCTCCTATGAGAGAAAAGCTTTTGCAATAGTTGGCACAACCCGTCTAAATTTCTACCAAGTGTTGGTCTCAATTTAGATGAGCATGTCTTCCCTTTGTCGTCGAATGTATGGTATGACCATAGAAAATTAAGGGGTCTTGGTCATAATTTCAATGACAATTGGTCGATTCTACCATCCATGGTATGGCACCACCTTAAAAGATTGAAAGGATCTTGGTCACAATTTTGACAACAGTTGGTTGTTTTTGCCATTGAAGGTTTGACCATCGATGGACACAAATGAGGATATAAGAGTTCAAGCTAGACTAAGGAAAGTCAACCATTTTAGAGTCAAAATTTTGACGCATAATGACTATGATGAAAAATTGACTAAAAATGATAGATGACAGGTTTAGTCATCTATTCGACCAACTCTTGTCAAAATTTTGAACTTTTCTCATCGAAATTTAGGGCTAAATTTACTAGTGTGATTCATTCTTTGTTGCCACATATAATTTATTATTATTGGATGGTGGCATGTAAACATAATCTTTGGTCTTCTTGTCGAAAATGATGTTATTAAACTTATAAACTTGTTTTTTAATTGATCCTCTTTTTAGTGGGTTGACACACTATCCACATTGGTTGCCAATCCTACATGTCCTTCTCATTCCAATTGTGTTTTTTCCTATAAATCCTCCCCTTTTTCTATATGTTATGTTCCTCTCTTTAATATGTGGTTCATGACACACTAACAAGTGCATGATTTTTCTATTGACCAACCCCTTAATAATATTAAATAATGTACGTGGTTATCTTTTTTACTTTATAATTAATGTTATTTAATTCATAAATATTTTTAATATTTATATTGATATATATTAATTATATCATTATTTGGATGATATACTCCATTTTATTTATTAGGTAATAGTATTTATTCAAAACATTGACAAAAAAGGGTAATGATTTGAATACATATATTTAAATTACCCATATGTCAATATGAGGTTATGGCATGCACCCCTTTATAGTGCTCCTTTTAAAAAGTGCATTCTAATTATACACTATGAAGGTGCATTTTTGTTGCCCCATAGATGCTCACCTCCACCCTCAGAAACATCTTTTATGGTTTTTTTTCATGAATATCAATTTTATAACTTGTAAACATATTATTACACATGAAATCACATTCCTAGATTCTACATGTGGCCAACATTTTAATCATAGAGCATAAAAGTCATAAGTGGTAGTAATTAGCATGTTCCTTTATATTTAAATTTTATTTTCATTTTATTTTTAATGAATACATAACATTTATATTCTAAGTTACAAAGTTAATATTTTTAAAATGTAGATGGTTAAATTCATATTTCATAGTATATGTAAGTTCAAGTTTTACATAAAATATCTAAAGAGAATCCAAAAAGAATAGTAGTGAAATTGTATCAATGAGTTATGGGACTTAATAGTAGGATGAGGAAGTAGGTCATACTAATCCAATTTGATTTGGTCATTTGACATCTAGATTTCTAACTTATATGAGCACCTTCATTATGACCTTAGTAATTCTAACAACAAAATGAGAAGAATTAACACTCTTAGTCATTCTAAAATTCCTCTAAAATTACAAGGGATGGGACAAGAACAACAAGAAGAGGGGAAGACACCACTACTACACAAGCTTAAACAACTAACTTACATATAATTTCAACATCTTATATTTCTTAATTAAACCCATAAGCATCATGTGGTCTTTATCAATATTTTAGAGGAGAAGAAATCATTTTTTATCCCCCAACTGAATCGGCCCCCAAAAAATCATGTTAGTATGCCTTGTAACTTCTAACTTGGCTTCAAATAAGCCTCTAATAGGATTCTTAACAGCATATGATCCTCCTCTTCATTATAATACATAATTGGATTAAATTGTCTTTCTCGTAATTGGATACAACACAATCACCTTACTCCTTACATCTTAAGACAAATCAACCAAATAAATAATCATAATCTCAACATCTTCACTAGAAGAAGCAAAACTAGAAAGTTCTCCATCACCAAAATTAGTCATCACCTAATATGGTGTGTTCAAACACAAAACTTTAGATGCATGCATTTGAATTATTGAGAACTAGATCAAAGAGATTTCAAACAGGTAGATTTGTGTTAATGAATATATCAAAGTAGTAAAAGTATGTTCTACAAACATCAATCCAAATAGGAAATAGTTGACATGTTCAAGATAAGGAGGATGATGCATCCAAATTAATGTAATTTTATCTAGTTGTAGTAAGGAGATCAACATTTGGTGGAGGGAATTGTAAAATGTGAGATTCCAAATCAGAACATATCATAGTACAATTTTGTTTAACATTGTGTCAATGGATGGGTTTTGTTTATTGTTAGAGAGATTATGGTGGTTTTATATGTATAATGGAAAAGAAAACACATATACCACATTCAATGAGAATGAGAAACATAAGATATATTGTATAGAATAAGAACTAGAAATATAAGTTGATGTCATTGAGGACAAGTAACAGATAATTATATGGGATCAAGGGGGTATACATCAAGGAGGATCAATATACATCAATTCAAAACATATACAACATTGTTAGAACATGTGGTAACATAAAAAATATAAAATAAGAAGAGCCAAAATTTGGTAATGAGAAATGAGTGTACGAAAATGGAGCAATCTAATGAGTTTGATAGAATAAGAAGAGAGTAAGAGGTTGTACTAAGGAATTTGTGCCTGTTAAATGTCAAATTTGAGGAATGAGGAAACCAAGAAAGATCCTGACAGATGTGGGAGACTACTCGATAGAAAAGGGAAATGGTTCACTGGTTGAATATTAGCCAAGGGTGGATAGTGTAGAGGACAAATAGAGAAACAAATAATGTATGAAAGGGGAAATATTGTTTAGGGTGGATCACTGGAAGTATATTTGAAGAGCTGAGAAGAATGAGTTGAAGAGAAAATAATAAATTAGAAACTCTTTCAAGCTAGTGTAAGATTCCTTGAAAACTTATAGATTATTTTTTTAATATGCCCTAGTTGATTTTTTTGAGAACATCTTCAGATTGTGATATAGAATCTACACTATATTTGGAAAAATACAAATTTAAGGTAAACTGTGTGCTTAAGAAATATTTGATAATTTATGATGAATTAAAAAAAAAATTTAAATACTTACAAAACTCTTCTTCCATATCACTCTTTTAAGAATCAAATAATTAACATAGAAATTCTAGCCAAAGGACCTTTGATCTACTGGTGAAGTTGAAAGGCTCATAGAGAGCCCACTAGGGATCAACTTTTTTTGAGTGCAAGACCCCCCAACATCTAAAAGAGATGAGGCCAGGATTGTGCAACACATGAATTTGGTTGAATGGATACCCCTTAGTATTTGATTCTTAACCAAAGAAATTAGACAAAAAATGCTAAACCTCCATAAAAAATTACCAATTCTACACTCTTATCTTTCATGATAATAAATAACTACTAAAAAAATCATCATTCAAGAAATCAAAAGCATCCAAATAAGTTCTTAGATTATTATAGTCCCATCATAGAATGTTCTAATTAAAAGTAGATAACGCGTGAATTTTTCAACCCAATCTAATAGATTTCAAATAAACTTTGTCTAGAACATCACCAAGTCATGCAATATCCTTCATAGTCTTCTCTCACACAATTTCCCAATTAAGAAATTTATTTTTAGAAATATGTTAATGCCTTATAAATCAATCAACCAATTAATCTGATATGTTTCACTTGTGCTTGTTGTAGAGGAAGCATACAATCAAAGACACTCTCTTTCATTTCTTTATGTAGATTTGCAATTACAACAATATGGGATTAGATATTGCACTCTTGAATTTTCCATTAGTGGTGAAAAGACTATCAAAGACACAACTTTATGAACTCCATACCGTTTATGAGGAAAATGAGGAGAATGTTAGAGATACAAAAATTTTATCATGCAACAATTCACAAGCTACAAGGCAATATAAATCCCAATTGGAGAGGTCATCATATATGGTAATATTATCTTTTCTTCTCTTTATGGGTTGTCCTCTTGCCAAAGTAGCCACGCTCATTTTGAATTAGAATGTTCATGTGATCCTTTGTTAAAAGATAAAGATAAGATAAATATATTAATGTCCAACAAAAGACCACAAATGGGTCTATGGGACTGAGAGCTTACAACCAGTAAGACAACCTAAAATAGGAATGCCAAACTATATTCACAAAAGAACAAGAAAAAAGCCAAAAAATAGACAAAGAAGAGAGAGAGAGTGAGGGAGCAAGGGAGGAAGAAAGTGAGGATATGTGTGTGGGAAAGCTATACAGACTGTGCACATCATTTGGCCTTAGCGATTAACCTTGACTCCCAACCTGCAAGAAAAGTGTCTCAAATCACCACCTTGAGGTTTTTGATCTCTGCCCACTTACCCTCCTATCAAGTGGCCATAACAAGAACCTGAGCCTACTTAAGTTCTATCACTTTTTATCTAATAAGATTCTCATCAAGAAATTAAAATAACTTTGTTAAAATTGATTTCAAGGGCTTAGGAAAGTTTCATGTGATGAATCCTTTTTTTCATCAATGGTGTAGAGGACCTCTCAAAATCTCTTAAAAGAAAAAATTGTAAAGGTACTCAAGATAAAGGGGATTTTACATTTGTAAGTTGTTTTAGATTTCATTGTTTAGATTATGTTTAAATTTCTAATTTTCCTTCTATTTTTTATTGGATTATTATTCTTTTATCTATTCTAGAAAAATTCACATTGTGAGGTGATGAAGAAGATACATTACCAAGCACAAAGAATATGTATTGGCAAGTACAGTCATAACTTTTTCATGACAAATCTTGCCCTTCTTCTTTGACTTTAGTTTTGTATTATTGTTAGATTTCTTTTCTTCAAACATCGCCATTTTCTATTGTCTTTAGTTGATTCAAGATTATTTAGATGTGTGTGTGTGTGGGGGGGGGGGGGGGGGGGGGGTGTAAACATTTCTACATATGTTTTTTCCTAAATTCTATGAGGAAAAAGCTTCAAATTTTCTTGTACTCACTCTTTAATGTTTTTTTTTTTTTTTTTTTTTTTTTTTTTTAATAATATTAAAGACTTATCACATCTATATTGTTGTGGTGTTTGAATTATTTCATTTTATATATAAATTAGTTCATGCTTTGTGTCATGCCCAAAATATCAAGGCAAAAACATGCCAATAATTTTTTTTTTTTTAAAGGCTAAATTCAACTAGGTTGACATATGAAGAATGTAAGCCATCACTAAGTACAATAAAGAAGGGTGATAATATGGTATATTTAATTTTAGAGTTACAAGATCTAGGGACTTGGTTCAATTTCATTTTTATTGCATGAGGATGTAGAGTTGGTATCCAATCATAGTTGGTATCCAATCATACTACACAGACTCAAAACCCATAAATCAAGTGCTACAGGAGCCCCTAGTCCAGGTTACATAATCTAGTTTGTCTAAACCATAGTTAAGAAGTGACATTATATTTGAGAATCATTTAGGGTTTCCAATATCTCAAGTTGAAATCGAGTTTGATAGGTTTAGTTTTCAGTAGAGTTGAAATCACAAGTTTCACCTTCTGTCATGAG
Organism: Cupressus sempervirens; assembly: GCA_028749045.1. Taxonomy (NCBI): domain Eukaryota; kingdom Viridiplantae; phylum Streptophyta; class Pinopsida; order Cupressales; family Cupressaceae; genus Cupressus; species Cupressus sempervirens. Next base: position 739,929,849 of record CM053793.1, read on the forward strand.
GGTGGGAACATACCTCAACATTGTCACATTTGAGGTTTCAACCCTATTTCATAGTTTCATAAACCTTACTTAATTGTAATGCATTCTACATCATATTATTTGACCTATAACATAAGTTATATAAATTTAATCCAATACTAAACACTTATTACATTTTACTAGGTCAAATCCCTAGTCCTAACTCTGCACTTAAAGATTAATCTAGTATCATATTAATACTTGATTTTAGTTGCCAATAGTGGCATGTCGTGATGGTTAAGTTGTTGAGTTGTTATCCTTGCCATCAAGGTTCAAATCTAATGGGGATGAGGTCCCCCATTTGTGGCCTCACTGGTTCATAGCTCCAGGTCAAAGCATTTACCCCTCTTTAAAAATAAAAATTAAAAAATTTGATTTTAGCTATTCACATAACCCATTGGAAGCTAATCCAAACATTAAGCATTCACCCTAAAATTAGTTATGACATATGATTTAACCTCTAACATGCTCCCATACGACTATCAAGTCATCAAGCAATCTAACCTATAACACCTTCGCACAAGAACATGAACACTTACTAACCCTAAGATGCCTTTTTTACAAATACAATAATATTATAATCAAATAAATTTTAATGGAAGAAGTATAATTTTTATCAAAAATAGTTCCCTATATATATGCATATATTCCTATAATAATAAAAACATAAATTACTAGCATTCCCTATCATAATTTAGTTCTAACATTACTCCTAAAGACATTATAACCAATTAACCCTTGAAGAACACTTTGTTTCAAAAGTAAATTATATATTCTCTTTTTAACATGAAATTAATTTCCCTATATTACCCCAATCATGAAGATTAAATATCTCAACAATAACTATTAACCCTCTTTTGCCATCTTTACAACCTACTAATCCTATTACTACATTACTAACTTATTTCAAGTTTTCTATCTATAAATGGCTAAATAGTAATTTTAAAAATTCAAATATCTAGATCCCATTCATGATTAAATACATATTAAACTTATTTAGCAAATAATGAATATCTTTTACTAAGTACATAAATACAAAATGAACTTCCTACCCATAATTACTAACAATAGAAAATAATATAACTTACCTAGATTCATATCTAAGTCTACCCACTTTTCAATTTCTAATAAATAAATTTATTCACTAACTACAACTCTAATCCCCACTAAAAGATACTAATAACTACTAACTACAATGTAATAATAATAAATATTTCACTATAAAAAGTTGTGCATACCCACCATAGTCTCTACCCATCTTCCCTCCCACTTGCCCACTTTCCAATGGCCCAAGATGGTAGGTCCTTTGCTGAACATGGCAGCATGCTTATCCCTCATGGTACGCTTGGAAAGAGTGTGGAGGGTTGATTAAAGTAGGGTGGAGTTATGAGCATAAAGGAAAGTATGAATAAGTCAACAACACATAAACTAATGTGTTTCTATTTAAAATTAATTTGAATGCCCATCCATAATGTAAAATCAATGTGAGCTTGGGAAAGAAATGTGGATAGTGGGGGTGTGGACCCATCCTCCCACTTGTCCATTAATATCTTTTTTTCATTTGCATTAAAATTTTCTTGACTTTGCAACCCCCTTTGAAAGTGTTGATGGGCAATTAATTCTTCCCCTTTTTGGTAAAACATGTTTATATATGTATAGCTTATATAATCATTTTATTTTAAATTTGTAAGGCAATAATTCAAGGAATATTCTGTGATTTTACTTTTTGGCATCAATATTTTCCCATACATTTTCCAAAGAGCAATTGTGCTCTCCCAGGAAATGTATGGATAACATGCATTTTGAGGGGATTTCTTATTTCCTTCCCTAGGAAGCATTACATGGATTTTTATTTTTATTTTATTAGGTGAGTATTGAGAAAACATAAGGATAGCATAATTTTAATATGCAACATTAAATTTCAAAGGGGCTTAGAAAATCAATTTAACAACTTTGGAAATTCATGGAATAAATGTATTAGTTCTTCTAGGTCTTCATTCTCTTACAAACTTATTAAGTGGTTCTATTCAACCAAATTTAAAATGAACAATGAATAAGATGTATTAAATTAAATATTTAAGTGATCATGAACCTTAGGATCATATCATTTGGTTTTAATACCCTAATGCACAAACCATGAGCTTACTAATGTCAATCTTCCATTTTCATTGTAGTAATTCAAAATTACAAGGGGATGGAATTTCAATATAATACAAATCAATAATTAACAACTACATACGTTAATTCCATTTACTAAAAATAATCACAATGAGAGAAATATTGAAACATTATAAGAATTCAATGAAACTTTTCTCCTATAAGGAACTATCATTTTATTAAAAACCTAATTCAAAGACTCAATTGGGAAAGAATTAGGGAAGAAAATCCAATATTGTTGTCATTACAAATATAAAGTTAGCAATGAATTATACATCCGGATCATATTTCTTGAAGATAAGTCTCCATAACCATGGATTCAAGAAAACCAAAAACTCTAAATCTTGTTTTGCTCCATACCAAGGTATCAACTAAGTAATCTACAAATTTACATAAAGATAACCATGGAGAACCAAAACTGACCAAGTGACAATTAGATTCAAACACATAAACACATTCAACCAGCTAATCTTGTCCCAGGTTTGCACAACAGGTTCCTTATCGAACCAAGACTAGGGAGAAGGTGGATTTTTCCAAGGTAGGAGATGTCAATCAAAACACCAAAACATATGCCTCTTCTAAGGCTAATAATCACAAAGAACTTTCATTCTTTCACTCCTTATCTCCCCAAACACAAAATAGATTCTATTGACAAGTAGGGGCCCATAACACCCTAATTTCTCCCTCTCCTCATCATGAGGAGGGACTCTATACTAACTTGGAGTCTAACTAAAGCCCTTCTCTCGTACATGGCCACTTTTTCCCTATCCGAGGGTGAGTAATGCCAACACACCCTTAACAATTTTCCCCCATAAAACAAAATGGAAAACATGAAAGGAAAATAAGAAGAAACCCACAATGACCCATACCTCACATGTTTCATCAGAAACACGAAATACACACACATGCAATATATCTACTTAAGAAAATAAAAACAAATCATGAAGAACAAGGCCATGAAGGATCCTACCTTCACAAAGGGTTATGGAAATGGAGTTTTTAAGAAGATTTAATCCTTCTTTCTCTGACTCTGTCTAAATATAGAGAATGGGTGAGCACCATTCAACCCTCAAATTGGCAACTAAATAGGCTTCTAAACTCACCCACCTAAAATGGCAATAACTCCATACTTGACTCAAGCCTTCTAGGATCTTCCAACTTGGTCCTACCATTAAGAAAACCTTTTTGGTGAAGTGTAACTTGGTAAACTCATGGAGATGTTCAATTTTCGCACTAAATAGAAAATGAGATATTTAGATTATCATAAAAGTCAATAGAAAGATCTAGAAGGGTGGAAAATGTCCCCAACCCACACACATAACCCCTAAGCACTTGGATTGCATTAATTTTGGCCTCTAAGATCATTTTAGGACCTATATGATTGGCTTGAAATTTTTGATCATTTAAAACCTTAAGAATGACATCTTTCCACTAAACCCTAATTAGGGTAATTAATCTAGGTTACCAACTAATTAGTCTTAGGTTACTAACTTAATCAATCTTCGAGTAACAGGTTACTTTGCTAACCCTAATTAACATGTTGATACACATATGTGTATTACGAGTGTCAAGTGTCACTATAAGATTCACTGTTGCATAACATTCAACACCTTACAAAATACATAATGATACACACATTTAGATTACAAAACAATTAAAATAGGAAACAACAAGGTTTACATCTTTTCATTTGACTCAATATTAGTTTCACATATTGAACATAGGGTCAATTATTGATTCTCTAATAAATTCTTTGGTTAATAATCTTACACACTCATTTCATACATCAATAGTGTGATAACATCAAACTTTCATTTAAATAATCCTTTCTTAGTTATGCACACATTTAATCATTAGTAATTGCATAATCAATATAACATAACCTATTCATCAATTAGAGTTAAAATATTAGAATAATCATCATTAGGCATGCATATACCTAAACATCATAAACATCATCAATATGGAATGTTGAACTATCTGAATGCATATAACCTAATCACCAAGGTACCATAATCAACATCATCATCATAAGGTGAAAATACCTTGCATAATCATTAGTGTAAATTAATGTTTAAATAGTCAAGATAATGTAGTAAGTCTCAAATCACAAAGTATTAAACATCAACGTATCAACTGGTCTCAATTCCCATTAGGATACCTAAACCATAAAATGTTAATTCAATTTTAAATAAGTACATACGAGGAGGGGTCTTACACTTTGAATTAAATTACTTCAGTGTCTTATATAAGGAAGACAGTCTAATAGTAGAGCACCTTACTTTTGTGTCTCCTAAATATCATATGAACACATTCATTTTCTCTTTGTTTTGTATATTAATTTACTTGTCATATCCCCTACTTTAAAAAATTGATTTTGGATCTACATGCTCAAATATGAAGTTATATTAGTTTTTTTGGTGATGTTTCTAAATGGTCCCTATAAAATATCAAAAGAAAAAAATGAATAGGTACTTGACATAAAGGTAAGTTTACATTTGTAAGTTGTTATAGGTTTCATTGTTTATATTACGTTTTAATTGTCCAATTGATAGTGGTCTTCTTATCTTATCTATGCAGTTGCCAATGTATTTTTTTTTCTTTTTTAATGGACAATTATTCTTTTATCTATTCTAAAAATATTCATATTGTAAGGTGATGAAGAAGATGCATTGTCAAGAACATTCATAGTTCATAATTTTGACATGATGAATCTTACCCTTCTTCATTGGCTTAATTTTTGTATTAATGTCATATTTCTCTTCCTTCAACATCTTGCAGACTAAAATCTATGATTGATTAAAAATTATGTATATATGTGTAAACATTTCAATATATGTTTTTAAAGAAAAGACTTTAGGTTTTCTTGTACCCACTCTTTAATGTTCATTTATATTTTTGTCTTCTAATATTAAAGACTTAAAATAGTTATATAGTCGTGGTGTTCAAATTAATTTATTTAATATATAAATTAATCCATACTCTAAATATTATAATTTAAGTTTCTATTATATAAGGAAGATTGTCTAATAGTAGAGCACCTTGCCTTTGAGCCTCATAAAATATCATATCGATGGTTCAAAATTATTTCTATATTGTACATCAATTCACTTGAAATAAACCCTACTTATAAAATTAAGTTTTGGATTCACATGTTCAAATATGATGCCATTTTAGTATTCTTTTTGGTTGACATGTCCAAAATGGTCCCTAATAAATGCATGGCCAATAGTTGTGCACTAGGCCATGTTTAATTGGTGAGATCATGTAGCATCACACAATTGATCTTTATTTTAGATTTAAGAAGATCATTTTGGAGATAAGTATTGCATGACTAAATATTGCTCCACTAAGGAGCACATTTCATACAACTACTATATCCACTATATGAGCTTGTTTCACTATAGATCTTTCTTCCTCACAACTTTATTTAAGATTGGCATGTACTTTAAGATTACTTTCTATTTTAATAGGCTACACATGACATGATCTACACTATAGAATTTAGTGCATGATAGTCTAGCTAACATATTCAAATTTAATGTTCCTTTATATCTAAAGGTAACCCTTTACAAATATAGTTACAATTCTATTATCCTAGCCATAAAAGTTTCTTCATTTCAAGGATTAAGTAGTGTATTTGTATGCTTGCTAATGTTATTCCTAATAATTTGGGAATTTTGAAATAGAGCTAAAAAGGGACTATGCTACATTTAATTTGTGATAATTGCAAATTTATATTTTTTACATTTTAGAAAATGTTATCCTCACTTATTACGTCTATATCATTTGTATGACATCTTCAAAAAATTATATATTAACCTTTTACAAATATGGAACTATATTATTAGTCCCTACCTATCTATCAGAAGGGAACTAATATTTTCACTGGTGGTCACAATTAATTTTTACAATAGTTCTTGGTGAGTTTCTATAGTTTAAAAATCATTTTATTTTTTAATTAATTTTCAAACAACAATTTCTAATTTTTTATTGGTCTGTTAGTTTATGGTGACTGATCAGAGAAGTATTGTACATCATAAATTCTTTGGTGTTCAGGGCATTGTCCCAAAAAAAAAATTGATAATATTCGCCAATTGGCTATTATTTATTCACCAATTTATGGCTAACATGTTGTAACTAATTTTAACCCTAAAATTACAAAAATACTTGTATAAAAAGGCTTCGGGTTAGGGATTTTCATATTCTGTGTGATGCAAAAATTGGTTCTTGTGGTGGTATTGAACTATAAGGGATTATGGATTGTAATCAGATTGTAATCACTAGATAATAATAATATACGACTTGTTGTTGGTGGATGTAGCTCAGGGATTGGTTGAACCACGTTTAATCTTGGTGTCTTGTGTTCTCTTATGTGCAATTTATTATTTTCTTATATTGGTTATATTTGTATGTAACTGTTATTTTTGTTTGAGGTTAATCCTAACATGGTCAATTATAATTATTCCAAGGGTAAATTTAATTTTTTGACAAAAAAATAAGAGAAAATATCAATCTCTAGAACATTTTTTAGGATTGTCTCAAAAAAATATAAAAATATAAACTTCTCAAATTTTCGATAATCTTCCATGATTGTTATGAAAGTTTTTGCAATGTCTTCCACACATATCAGATATTAACAACCAAATGATTAGCAAAGGGTAGAAAAATCTAAACCATTGACTTGAGATTAACTAAAGTCAACATTGATCTAAGGTCAACAACCCTATCTACCTTGCCAATCTCCATCTGACGCTATCAGGCCATATGTACCACTTGAAACCACAAAAAAAATCTAGGTAAAAACACCATCAATAATACCTTATGAACATTGTATCCCTTGTTACATTTAAGCAAAAGATTTTCATAGTAGCAAATGAGTATAAATTACACAATTAGGGTTTGAACTGATGGAGCTACATTATCCAACTATAAGCCCCAATGCATTCAGAGCCCTTCTCTAGTTGGTCCCCATAATCTTCTCAAAAATCCTTTGTTTTTTCTTTCCCAAGATGGCTTGCTTTTAGCCATAGACACGTAGATAAATTTGACCTCTCATGTCAAGAGATTTAAATAGCTTTGGTATGTTGGGGTAGTAGTCGATTATATGCAAAAGCCTCATTGTGAATTTCCTCAAGTATCGGTAGCTTTTCTCTTTACCTAATGTAAGCACCCTTTGGTTTGTCTAGTATGATATAAGTCTTGGAAGGCCATGAGTGCTCTTCTATTCTTAGAAGGCGTGTCTACTAAATCTCATGTATTCCAAAATATAAACTATTCAACAACATATTTACTCCATATTATAGAATAGAATATGATATTTCACTTGATATCCAAAAAATTTCACATTTTCTTTTGCCTGCAAACAAATTATAAAGACACTTCACACACTTGGGAGTTAAAAGGAATTCAATGCCACAATTTTTTAATTAAAAGTAATTATTTATAAACTCTGTAATCTAAGTGGTAGGTAGATCACAAATTTACACCTATGTTTCCTCCTCCATCCAACTAACCTACCTCTACATACTATTATTGAAATATGAGGCGACAAATTACAAAACTTATGTAAGGAAACTTAAGGAATATGTTTCAATATTTTTTTGATCGGTCATGTTGAATCTTTATTCTTCCATTCCATGTTCAAGTCATCAATTTCAATTATTATTACTAACAACTATATTATCTAGCACTTGCCAAATACTAGTCCAGAAAAATTCCAATAAAAGGTGATAATAATTCCTCTTTTTTACGTAAAGAATAACATTTGGAAGGACTTGATTTGATTTTTTCTAACAAGTTTTTCATTTCTAATTTTAAAATTTGACATTATATATGATTCTTTCCACCAGTTAGACATATCTTTAAACCTATTTTTTTAATATAATAGCATTAATTAAAAAATCATCATTTAAATACATTTTTAATTACTAAATGTATTTTGATTTATGAATTTTTTTAATAGTTGTGAATGTAAAATTAAAACATAGAGATTAATTATTTAAAATTTGAGGACATTTTTTTTACTTCAGATTATTTCTAGTTACGTCGACAAATTTTTGTGTTTCTACTTAAAGATATTACAAATGATAAAATTGTAAACAAATTAATGTTTACGACTTTTTGTAAATCATTTAAATAACAATTTAAGAAATTAAAAATTGAAAGCAACTATTAAATCTGATTTCTAGAATTCAATCATCTCAACAAATATAATTCACATGCCTACCATACCTTTAGCCCTTGCACAAGGTAGGGACTCCAACTCTAGAGAGCTCTTGTTTCTATCAGTTGTTGAAAAAATATATACAAGCACTTGCACCTTTGAAGGGTGCAAGGGTTACGTCGATAGTGTTAGATATATTACATGATATTTTTCTATTATTTTTGTATAAGGTTTTCTTATAGTTTTTTTATTTTATACAAAATTAGTTTATGTGATAATTTCATATTTATTGTTATACATGCAAAATACAAAGAACTATTTTGCATTTTGGAGTATCTATAAAAGGTAAACGTGGGTTGGATACAAAGAATGTCTAGAGATTTCAGTCCAAACATACTTGTAAATGTCATTCCTTGTCTTTCTATTTGATCAATGGTTGTCATTTTCTGTAGTGTGAGCCTTTACAATTTATATATAGAAATATCCCATGACGTGATGTGTGGGAGTTATCCATAACTTTCTATGTTATAGGCATAATCAATACACTCGTTTGATATTTTTGATTTGATGATTACCTACTATAATTATCAAAATATATGACAACATACACAAGGATAGTTGGTGGCTTACAATATGATTGTAAACAATGTTAACTACCTCACCAATATCTCCCTTAACAAGTCCCATCCCTGTCCATATATTCATTGTAGTCAGGATGAACTATCCTTCATAAAGGAGTGCAAGTTTTTCTAGTTGTTGATCATTCATTCTATTATTATTTTGGCTGGCATAATTTATTAATGTACTTATTGCAACCAAATGACTTAATAACTTCAAAATCTTTCTATTTTTCAACTTTACTGATTATTAAGTGAGCATGTGTGTATGTATGTACATACCATTAGAAGCTTTTAATCATTAGTTTGCATCTCATATATTCTACAATAGTCCATAAAAGCTTACTTGTGTGCCAACCTGCCCCTTTAACTATCATTTCCTATGTAACTGCCAATTAGCTCTACCTCATCCTCACCATCTTACTATATATATTTTTATCTCTTACTCCAAATATCTCCTTTTTATCTTTATATCTCTCTATCTTTACCTATTTCTCTCCCTCTATTTATCTATTCCCCCCTCCTCTCCCTTCATCTTCCTAGACCAAAGTCAATCTCTCTCTCTCTCTCTCTCTCTCTCTCTCTCTCTCTCTCTCTCTCTCTCTCTCTCTCTCTCTCTCACACACACACACACACACACACACACGCACGCATGCACACATGCCCGTGCACATTTAAAGTGGATCAAGGGTTGACCTATTTGAAAGAAGTACCTCATTATATGTAAGATGATTTTTCACCTTGTCTTCTATCCTCCTCTATATTGGATGAAACCCAAAGAGTATAGTACAATAAAAAATGTAATAAATTAGCTAGTTCTTCTCTCTTTTCTTATATCCACACCAAGAGAGCTCTATAATAAAAAAAACCAAGAAAATGATTGAATCCCCCTAATTTTATTTGCAAAGAGAACATTATTACATGCACACTAAATTGAATGAAGTCAATCATTATGCTTACTTCCACAACCAATTCATATGATAACAATCAATATTTAACCTTGATAAAACATTATTTCATTATATTAGAATGTAATATCTACAGTCAAGAAATGGTTGACACGCACATATAAAGTAATGGACTAAAAAATAATAATAACGAGTTCTAGAAATAAATGTAAAAAAGAGAAAATACAATTATAATAAGTGTATGTAAATAAATACAACTTAAATATTAATAAATATATATTTAATTCAATAAATACTCTTATTATTATTGACATATTCTTACCTAAAGACCCACATTGAGAAATTTTATCAAATTACCACGAAAATATACATAAACCAACTTTTTTTTGTCTCCATGGAAAGAAGGGTCACATATTATGGCATGATTCTACAAAAAACCTAGTAAGCTTCCATGTAGCATATTAAATATATTTCAAATTTCAAATTTACTTTAAAAAATGCCACATAATTCACAAGTAAAAGTTGGCACAATTCTCCCATCATCTTGGATAATTTTTTATTAATGGTAGGCCCACTTTCACTCTACGTATAATGGTTGTAGAATAAATGCCAAAACAAAAGATTGAACTTGACAATCACAGATACACTAGCAAAATGACTGATTCAATACCCCAAACATAATCTTTTATATTGCATAGGAAGTCTACAAACACAAAAAATTCTGCTACTTTTCTATGGTTATTTAAGATTTAACATTACAAATGCATAGTCCAAGAAACTCGTTTCCCCAAAAACTCATTTGCCCTAAAATGAATGTTCTGGAAACATTATAGTGTAGTGGCTAATATATTTGGTAAATTAACCAGATTTTATCATGTTATAGACTAAATAAATATTCATGAAACAATAAAGGATTAATTAGCTCGCAAAAATCTAATACATTGGCACAATGAAAGCTCTTTGATAACTATCCATATGAAAGAAATCATGTAAAAAATATGGCATTTAATGTAACAAATAGTCATACCCATTAATGAAAACTACTTTACATCTTGAATTAAAGAGGATAAGATAAAAACATACAATTTTATTTACTTTGTTCTTCTCTTTTCTACTTAGCTAGGATGTATTGATCTTTATGTGATTCATGTTCATTTAATTTGTTTCTCTCCTTTCCTCTTAGACTAATACTTTGTTTTGAATTTTTTCATTTCACATTGAAGCTAACAAACCCCATCTAGCATCATTTAATTTATATTACTATCTATTTTTGTCGCTTCCCAATGTTTGAGTGTTTATTATTTCAAATTCATTTGGTCTTTTAATTGGAATTAAACCATGATTCGCTCAAACTACCCATTATCTCGAGAACTGAAGGTGTTGGTTTTCACTTCCATGGGGAATAAGAATGTTAGACAACACAAACAAGAAATATTATGATGACTATTTAATGCCTATTCTAGAAAGGGAAAAGTATAGATGTGGTAATTGTAGATGTGTGGTGCTTGAACATCTACATTCTACCTAGGAATCACAAGCGAACTAATATTAGTGTTGACCTTATGGTCAAATCATTTGTCTATTAATGACTTAACACTTAGTTAGTTAGTTTCATTGCCACCAAGTTCTATAATGTCTACCAAGCTTTAGAGGCAATGTACAGTGTTATTTGAGCGTAGCAGAGTCTGCTAAGCTTTCCAGTGTAAGTGATGAAGATTTTAGTGTTAATTGAGTTCTGTAGTGTTAACCAAGTATATCAGTTTCTACCAAGCTCATAGTATTAATGAAGTGAATTCAATGTTGACCGAACCATGCAGTGTCAACCAAGTAATTTAGCATCTACCAAGTTTCTTAGTGTTCATTGAGTCATATAGTGATGACCAAGTTCCTGCTACTTGAAGTGATTAGTATGGACCTTGCTTCAATGTCAACCAAGTGCCAGAGTCTTCCAAGTGTTGACAGTGTTTTTCGAGTGTTAGAACATCACCTATTTGTCTTAACAACTCAAGTTGTAGCAGTGGGGGAACTTAGTGAATTATGATGATTTTGGTATTGTAGTCAATTCTAGAAAGTAATTTATTAGATTGGTATATATATGAAATATATATTTTTATATCTAATGTAATCAATGATCAGATCAAGAAAATTAAGTAGGTGAGTGAAAATTAAAGAAGGCTACAAGCAGTATAAGGAATAGCAGAGACTTATCTATCATACCCAAGTGATCATTGTTATTCGAATGAGTCTCATTTAGCAAACTGAGTTGCAGATCAAAAATCGGTCACTAATTCATCCTAATAGGTGCATCATTCAAATCCTTTAACAAGGTGGACTTAATAGTCTCATTCCAATTCTCCTAACAAAGTGCATATTTTATTGTATATTGTAAATTATTTCACAAGGTGGACCTAACAGTCCTTATTGCTCCTAACAGGGAAGATCATCAGAAGTGATGAATTATAAGCTTTAATAGGCTAACTTTATACTACACTAATAAAGCTTATGGGCATCATCCCTACCCTAGTTTTACTTTCTATTTGGAAGGATTTCAGGTTACCAAATATTGTGTCAAAGTGTTGTGAATGTTTTATTGCTTTCAGTCTTTCATACATACAATTAGATCAGATTACATGGTGAATTAAACTATAAGTTTTATTGGTTCCTAATTCAACCCCCCCCCCCCACTCTTAGTCACCTAGTCTATACTACATTTACAACAATTGGTATCAAAGTATTGGTTCTCACATCAGAAGTTTAGCATCTTGAGAAAAGATCAGAGATAGTGGAAGTCTATAAACTGAAGAAAGCTATTGAAAATGAAAAGTTGGATCTACAATTTTCCATGGATCAATTTAAGAAAGTGAAGAAGCAGCTCTTTCAATCATTAAAAAGAAGAAAAGATCTTACAACACATATGAATGACAATCTCTACATTGAAGAAAGAATTGAAGACATTTGTCAAGAAAGAAGTTCAAATGAAGTTGATGCAGCAATCACAGATCTACTTGAAAAGAATCTTACTCTTCATGAAGAAGTTTGAAAGTTGAAAAGAGAAAAATAAATTCAGTTAGTCAGATTATATGAAGTCATGGAACAAAAGGACAAAGCTAAAGAAGAAATAGAAGAAAAGGACAATGAAATTAATCAACTATCTCTTCAACAAATAGATCTGATTGATCAACTCAATGATGCAAATCAAGAGCTTATCAACTTGAGGACAGAGAATGAAAGATTAAAAAATGACCTTAACATATAGAAGCAAACCAACAGGAGGATGATGAAATCCCATGAAAGCATGAATCAATTGAATGAGAAAACTCAATATTGATGACACTAAAGACATTATTGAGGCTCTCTTAAATGAGCCAGTAGATCCCAAGGCTCCATATTCTAGAACCTATGAGGAAGCAAAGGCTAGAATTGAATTGGAAATCAAGTTTCCCTAAGCAATGAAGAGATGAAGAAAGGAAGTGGAGAAGATACTAAAGAACACCAAATCATCTAGTTATCCTCTCATACTAACTGAAGGAAAAGGTGATGACCTAGTGGAAGAAGGAGAAGAAGAAGAAAATGTAGAGGAAGAAGAACATGAAGAGGAGGAGCCTCCCAAGAAGAAACAAAAGGTCATTATAACCAAACTTGCAAAGTCTTCACTTGTTGTGTTCATAAGAAGATCATCAAAATCCAGAAAGAATTTGAAATTGGGTGATGATGATGATGATGAAGATGAGAAGATCACATTCAAAAGATATGCCCCCCCCTTTGAGCAAATATTGAAAATACTTGAAGAAGTTGGAGGTACAAGTGATCTCAGATGTCTAAATTATGAAACCAAAACCAAGGAAGAGCATAAATAGATTGAGGATTCCCTAGTGGCAAAGATGGCTAAGTGGAAGTATTCCCTTGATGACCTAAAATCAAAGGTTCATGATGACTTACTGAAGGCAGTTGTACCACAATGGGACAATGCATTGAAAGTTTTCCAAGACATCAGAGAATAAACTCTTAGACAACTTATGTCGAGGATAAAGGCACAAACTTGTGTCACCTTTTATAAAGAAATGAGATATAAGAATGTGACAGTTCAACATTAATGACAAAAAAAAATGGTATTTGTGTTTAAAATATGAAGATGATGTAAATTGATGAAATGTGTAGAATTCGATGATTTTTATTTATTTTTTTGGAGTAAGAATTTATTCATTTTATTTTATTTTGAAGTCCCTTTTTTAACTATAAAAAATATAGGGTGTAGTTCATGTCAAACAAGTATATGCAAATCATCTTTTTCTGATTTGGAAATATCTTATAGATGACATGTATAGCTAGTGAGAAAAAAAAGAAATAATTATTTTTGATGTATATTTTCTTTGTTATAAGTACTCAAGTTCGACCTTATTAAAATCCAATAGATTTTCCTCCCCTCAAAACTTCCCTATTAAATCTATACCTTCTTGAAAATAAATGACATATTTGTGAAGAGGATTCTCTCCTCTAGAAATAAATATAATTTTTTTATTTTTTTTATATGATTTACTATTTTTTCTTTTTTTGAGGGAGCATCTTCTAAAATGTTGAAGTATTGACTTATAATATTTTGAAATTATAACATATTATAACTAATCAAGACACTCAAAAATTTATATAATGATGATATTGAATCTAAGATCTATAAAAGGGTATTTTTAGTTTTTGAAAAAAATTGAGTTTTGATAGATAAATGAGATTTGACCAAAATAGGTTTTGGTATCATAAATGGTGACACAAATCTATGTTTTTACCCTCGAGTCTTTTTGATAAGGAAGTGAAGGAATCATTAAAGGCTAATTAACACAAGATTATCCCTGGATTCAATACATCCCTGATCCTATCAAAAGACATAGAATCTATTATGAAATCAAATACTATTGCATGGAAGAACATCTATGGATTGCACAAACCCAATGATCAAGTTGTGTAGATTGATGACAAAGATGATGAAGAGGAGGATGCAAAAGAGGATGTAGAAATAAATGATAAGGAAATAGAAAATGCAGAAGGGGATGATGTTGAAGAGGAAGATGATCAAGAAGCTATAGGAGGAGTTCTTTTTTAGATTCAGAGTATTCAAGAATCTGATGCAAAGAAGATAACAATAGAGGTTATGGCCTCTCTTCCTCATTCTCTAAGCAAAGCCTTAGTGCAAACCAGCTCAAAGAAGGCTTCTACCTAGTTGGTTGAGGTAAAAACTACATCACTAAGCACTCAACCAATCTCTGGAGAAACATTACCAAGTGCTAAGATGAGTGAATTTTCCATCACAAGCACCAAGCTCCAATCATTCCAACATTAGGCATTACCGAGATACAATAAGGTATTTCAAACATTCCTATTGTTAGTGTTATTACTCCTACAATTTTTTTTTGGTTCTATGATTTCAACTATTGTTTCTATACTAAGTGTATCCACAACAAGTACAATGACAGTTGAGGTTAAGCCTCAACCGAGCACAAAAGTTAAGAGCAAAGGAAAATAAATTTTTCCTTTTGTTGTTCGAATAGAAAGGGGTAAAGAAGAAGAAATTGATTTGGATGAGGAAACTATTATTCCAAATTGGGATACCATTGACCTCACTACTAAAGAAATGGATAGCCTAGGTGAACTATGGAAAAAGAGGGATAAACAAAAAAAGCTCAGAGAAGAAAGGAAAAATAAAAATTGAGTGCTTGAGGATATAAAAGGAATATTCTTTGATGTACTAAGTATTGAGGTTGATGAGAAGCAACCAATTTTAGATCAACTTGTTGAATTTTTTCATAAGTATAATGAGGAGCTTAATAGGAAAGATAAACTTCTATAGAGGGTAGAAAGAAATTTTGAAAAAAAAGTTTTCGAGAAGGTAGCACAGAAGATAGTTATTGACCAAGTAGAATTATCTACTATTCTTACTACACTTGAAGTATATGTAAATAATTTTGTTTCTTTATTTGTCAAGTTAAGTGACACATCTATCTTCACTATGTAAATAAAGGATAAACTATCGAAGATAAATGAGGACATGAAGGCAAGTGCACAACAATTTTCACTTGATCCTACTTGCAGCTCTACACGTTTTGTGAAGATCAAGAACTTGATAGATCTTCAGGCAGAATTATTAAGGGAAAAGGCTAGGATAAGGGCCACACTTGCATATATTCAAAGCATGATCCTTTCCAAAATGGATCAATGCAAAAACATATTGCACATGCAAAGACATTGTTCCATGATAATAATTTCTTTATAGTTGATCATATGATGGAACTTTCAGCAGAAGTCTAGATAGCCTTGCATGCATCAAAGGTATTGTAAGAGAATTGGGACAAGACAATGACAATCATTTTGAAGGTACATAGTGATTTCTTGTCACATTTTGGTATTAACTTGTAAATATTTTGCATCTTTGGAATTTATGTCAAAAAGTGAGGTAATATTATTGATAAAGGGGAAGAATATTATCATACTCCAAATATATGTATGGGGGAGAGATTTAGGTATAGGGGAGTTGTAATAAGAAAGGAAACACATGTGCAGATAGCAAAAAATATGTTTACAAAGGCAATTTTGAAAAATCAAAAATAGAGCAATAGATTATTGAGCTAAAGTAGTAGACATCAACCAAAACTAAGTTGAAGATGCATATTGTAGACAGAGGGAGTTTTGACTTGTATTTTGAGCATTCATATTTTTGATATGATAATATTTTTTATCACTAATACCAAAGGGGAAGAGTGTTGACCTTATGGTCAAATCATTTGTATATTAGTGACTTAACACTTAGTCAGTTAGTTTCATTGTTACTGAGTTCTACAATTCTACCGAGCTTCAGAGGCAATGTATAGTGTTACCCAAGCATAGCAGAGTCTGTCAAGATTTCTAGTGTAAGTGATGAAGATCTTAGTGTTAACCAAGCTCTTTAGTGTTAACCAAGTATATCAGTGTCTACCAAGATTGCAGTGTTAACAAAGTGGATTTAATGTTGACCGAACCATGTAGTACCAACCAAGTAATTTGGCATTTGTTGAGTTTCTCAGTGTTCACTAAGTCATAAAGTGTTGAGCAAGTTCCTACTACTCAAACTGATCAATATGGGTTGTGCTTCAACATCAACCAATTTCCAAAGTCTGTTGAGTATTGACAATGTTTTTTGAGTGTCAGAACATCACCGAGTTGTCTTAGAACCCAAGTTACAGCAGTGGGTTGACTTAGTGAATTATGATGACTTTGATATTTTAGCTAACTCCAGAAGGTAATTTATTGGATTAGTATATATATGAAATATATCTTTTCATATCTAATTTAATCAATGATCAGATCAAGAAGATTAAGCAAATGAGTGTGAATTAAAGAAGGCTATAAGTAGTATAAGGAATAGCAGAGACTTATTTATCACAACCAAATGATCATTTTTATTCAAAGGAATCTCATTCATCAAACCAAGTTGTAGATCAAATATCAGCCACTGATTCATCCTAATAGGTGCATCAGTCAAATCCTTTAATAAAGTGGACTTAACAATCTTATTCCAAATCTCCTTACAGAGTGCATACTTCATTGTGTGTTGAAAATCCTTTCACAAGGTGGACCTAATAGTCTTTTTTTCTCCTAATAGGGCAGATCATTAGGAGTGATTAATTATAAGATTTAACGGGCTAACTTTATACTATAATAATAAAGCTTGTGGGTATCATCCCCACCCCAGTTTTACTTTCTATTTGGAAATTTTCTGGGTTACCAAATATTTTGTCAAAGTGTTATGAATGTTTTATTGCTTTCATTCTTTCATACATAGAGTTAGATCATATTACATGGTGAATGTTTAATTGGTGAATTAAACTACTATAAGTTTTTTCCTTATTCATCCCCTCCACCCCCTCTCAATCACCTAGTCTATACTGTTAGGATTAAACCATGGACAGAAATAAAAATTACATGCAAATATAACCAATAATAGAAAATAATAGATCACATAGAAAAGAACACAAGGCACCAAGATTTAACATGGTTCACCCAATCCCTGGGCTATGTCCACCAAATAGCAAGTCCAATATTATTATGATCCAATGATTACAACCTGGTTACAATTCATAATCCCTTACAACTCAATACTGTCGCAAGAACCAATTTTTGCATCACAACACTAAAATAATCCCCTTTATAAAATTATTTTTACCGCTTTAAGTTTATAATTAATAATTACATGTCAGC
This sequence comes from Cupressus sempervirens, assembly GCA_028749045.1. Lineage (NCBI taxonomy): Eukaryota > Viridiplantae > Streptophyta > Pinopsida > Cupressales > Cupressaceae > Cupressus > Cupressus sempervirens. Next base: position 739,947,938 of record CM053793.1, read on the forward strand.
CAAAAATCTCAATAAAATAGGGCCCAAAAAAAATTTTCCAAATAATTTATGAATTATGTACAGTACTTTCCTAATCAATCACCACAAACTAAAAATCTCCCACTTGGGGACTAATTAGGCTCCACACTAAACAAGAATCTCCCACTTGGAGACTGATCTTATAGCCATGTTGCTACTCCATGAGGCTCCCACTGGATCAAACCACCCTAGACTCTATTGTTCTTTTATTCATGTTCAGTCTAGAAGAGCAACCGAAGCTAAAGAGGAGTTCAGCTTCTCCCTTGTTACCACCTTTGTAAAAATATCTATTGGATTGTTATTTGTATGTATCTTATCTATCTTTAATTTTCCATCCTCCAAAATTGATCGAATGAAAAGGTACTACAATTTATGTGTTTGGTCTTGGAATGCAGAGCTAAATTCTTCGCAAGATGAATGGCACTTTGACTATTTGTAAACAAATAATTATCCCTCTGAGGGTGTCCCAATTCTTCCAAGAAGAACTGAAGCCATATCATCTCCTTGGTTGCCTCTGTAGTAGCTACATACTCTACCTCTATAGTGGATAAAGCATTAACCTTCTATAACCTAGAAACCCAACTCATGGCTACCTCGCCAACAATAAAGACATAACCTATAGTACTCTGCCTGGTATGAATATTCCCTACCAAATATGAGTCAACATAGCCCTGTAAATCAGTAGTAGTGCGCCCAAAGTGTAAACACTTATTGGATGTTTCTCTCAAATATTTGAGAATCCATTTGACCACATTCCAATGCTCAATTGCTAGATGACTCATATACCTGCTAATAAATCCCACTACATGTGCAATATCTGGCCTGGTACATACCATAACATACATCAAACTTCCTATAGCTAAAGCATAGGGTACCTTGGACATCTTATCCTCCTCTTCTTGTGTCTTGGGACACATCTCCTTAGTCAACTTCAAATGACCAGGTAAAGGTGTGCTGACAGCTTTAGCATTCTCCATAGAGAAACATTGCAACACCTTCTCAACATAATTAGCCTGAGATAGTGTCAATTTCTTATTCTTCCTATCTTTGCAAATATTCATACCAAGAATTTTTTTTTTCTACCCCCAAATCCTTCATAGTGAATGCATGTGCTAACTGGCATTTCAGCCCCTTAATATGATCCATGTCAAACCCAGCTACAAGCATATCATCAACATATAAACATAAAATAATGTAGCTATCATCATCCAACCTCTAAAAGTTTTCACAATGATCTAAATGACACCTACTATAACCATGCTCATGCATAAAACTGTCAAATTTTAGATACCATTGCTGAGGTGCTTGCTTCAAGCCATATAAACTTTTCTTTAATTTGCACACTAAGTTCTCCTTACCTTTGACCTCAAATCCCTGTGGTTGAGCCATATATATCTCTTCATCCAAATCACCATGAAGGAAGGCTATTTTAACATCAAGCGACTCTAAATGCAAATCTTCAATAGCCACAAGACTTAAAACAGTATGGATAGAAGTCATCTTAACAAGAGGAGAAAATATCTCATCAAAATCAATTCCATTTTTCTGTGCAAATCCTTTTACAACTAACTTGGCTTTAAATCTTTTCTTACCTCATTCCTCTTCTTTCAACCTGTAAACCCACTTATTCTATAAGGCCTTTTTACCTATAGGCAATTTGCATAAATCCCAAGTCTAATTTTTTAGCAGAGAGTCCATTTTTTCTTTCATTGCAAACTCCCACTGAATCTTAGTATCCACCTGCACAACTTCATCATAACATCCAGGTTCACCAGCATCTATTAATAAAATAGAATATAAAGAGGGAGAAAATCTTTCTGGAGGTCTAATTTGCCTTGTTGACCATCTAACATTCACTGGTGTGTGTGGTATTTTTTGTTGCAGTTGTTTCACATCATGAGGAATGGTTAAAACATCATCTTTTGAAGTATCATCCAGCACTACATAATCATCTTCTTTCTTCTCATTTTGCTACAACATATCTTTTTACAACACTTTCTCATTGAATATGACATCCTTGCTTCTTAAAATTTTATGGTTTTCAAAATCCCAAAGCCTATAAACAAATTAATTAATGCCATATCCAAAAAATACACATTTTTTTGACTTAGCTTCCAACTTGGTTCATTTTTAGAATCTATGTGAGCAAAAGCTTCACAACCGAAGGTTTTGAGAAAAGAATAACTCACCTTCTTACCATTTCATGCTTCCCCTAGAATACCACAACCCAAAGGAGCAAAGGGACCTCTATTAATCAAATATATATTAGTATTGATAGCCTCCACCCATGTGTAAGGGAAACCTAGCATGCAACCGCATGCTCCTTGTACACTCCATTATAGTCTTGTTCATGCGTTCAGCCACTCCATTTTCCTGTGGAATCCTTGGAACAATTTTTTGTCTACGAATACCATTAGTGGAGCAATAATCTTCAAATTCATGACTACAATACTCACCACCATTATCAGATCTGAGACATTTTAATTTCTTACCAGTCTCATTTTCAACCAAGCATTTCCATTTCTTAAATGTTTGAAATACATCAAATTTTTGTCTAAGGAAATAAACCCATATCTTTCTAGTTGCATCATCAATAAATGTAACATAATAATGAAAACCTCCAAGGGAAGATACCTAAGCCGGTCCCCATACATCGGTATGCACAAGCTCTAATTTCTCCTTTTTGTTTTCCTTTCTAGTCTTCACAAAATTCACTCTCTTTTGTTTTGCATACACACAACTTTCACAAAAATCCATATTAACACATTTCAAACCTGGTAGATGTTAGATTGTGGTGACTGATTAAGAAAGTATTGTACATAATTCATAAATTCTTTAGGCCCTATTTTATCAGGATTTTGGGCTGACATGTAATTATTTATTATAACCCTAAAGTGGTAAAAATACTTGTATAAAAGGGCTTAGGATTAAGGATTGTTTCATAGCTGTGATGCGAAATTGGTTCTTGCGGCAGTATTGAGTTGTAAGAGATTATGGATTGTAATCAGGTTCTAATCACTAGATCATAATAATATTAGACTTTTTGTTTGGTAGGCGTAGCCTAGGGATTGGGTGAACCACGTTAAATCTTGGTGTCTTGTGTTCTTTTATGTGTGATTTATTATTTTTTGTTATTGGTTATATTTGTATGTAATTTCTATTTCTATCTATGGTTTAATCCTAAAAAGTGGTATCAGAGCGAGGTTGTTTTTCAGTTATCTTCTATAAGAAAGTCTCATGGTTGAGTGGGAGTCTCACGGTTGAGTGGGAGCGATGGCAGACGAGGGTAAGTTGAGGGTTGACAAGTTTAATGGGCAAAACTTCCTATTATGGAAGATGCAAATGGAAGACTATCTTTATCAGAAGGATTTATGGAAGTCGTTAGAAGGCAAAGCCAAGAATCAGGGATCTATGTCAAATGATGAATGGGATCTTTTGGATAGAAAGGCACTTGGAAGCATTCGATTATGCTTGGCACCATCAGTGGCATTTAATATTACAAAAGCGAAGACAATAGAAGAGTTGATGAAAACCCTAGCGACACTGTATGAAAAGCCCTCTGCTTCAAACAAGGTATTTCTCATGAAGCATTTATTTAATATGAAAATGGTAGAAGGTGGATTTGTTGTAGATCATTTAAATGAGTTTAATACTATTACTAGTTAGTTATCTTTTGTGGGTATCAATTTTGAAGAAGAAATTAGAGCTCTCTTGATTTTGTGTTCTTTTCCTGAAAGTTGGAATGGCTTGGTAATGGCTATGAGTAATTTTGTTCCTGAATCTAGTACCCTAAATTATGATGATGTGACCAGTGTTATTTTAATTGAGGAAACTCGTAGAAAATCCTCAAGTGGATCTACATCAGGAAGTGCTTTGTATGCACAAAGCAGGGACAGAATGACTAAGAGAGGAAGTAATTCTAGAAATTATGAGAAATCAAGAGGAAAGTCAAAGGGGAGGAGGTCTCAATTGAGAGGACTGAATGACTGCTGGTACTATGAGAAACTAGGTCATAAAAAGATAGATTGTTGCAATCAAAAGAAAAATGAAGGAGATAAACTAGATGGAGACAAGGAGGCAAATGTTGTAAGTAAAAAATCTGAAGAGGATGCTTTGCTTCTATCTTTAGAAAGTGTTGATGATTCATGGCTTTTAGATTTTGGTGCTTCATTTCATACTACACCTCATAGAGGTTATTTCATTGATTATGTCTAAGGGTATTTTGGGCTTGTTTATTTGGGAGATAATGAACCCTGTCATATTGTTGGAAAGGGAAAAATTAAGATTAAGCTGCAGAATGGGAATCATTGGCTACTACATGAGGTAAGACATGTTCCAAGGCTGAGTAGGATTTTAAATTCAGTAGGGCAACTCGGAGATGAGGATTGTGTAGTTACTTTTAATGATAAAAATTGGAAGGTTTCAAAAGGTTCCCTTGTAGTAGCCAAAGGTGTGAAAGTAGGCACCTTATATCTTTGTACAAGTCATATTGTTCCTTCTATTTTAATTGTTTCAGAGAAAAATGAATGTTTAGGGATAGTTGTTGTAGTTGAGCAGGGAGAACAAGTAGTTGATGTAGATTCTAATACAGCATTGTGGCATAATAGACTTGGGCACATGAGTGAAAAAGGTATGAAAGTACTTCATTCAATGAAATTTTTACTAGTTCTGAGATGTGTTAATATGGATTTTTGTGAAAGTTGTGTGTATGAAAAATAAAAGAGAGTGAGTTTTGTAAAGATCGGGAAGGAAAACAAAAAGGAGAAATTAGAGCTTGTGCATACCGTTGTATGGGGACCAGCTCAGGTATCTTCCCTTGGTGGCTCTCATTATTATGTTACATTTATTGATGACACAACTAGAAAATTTTGAGTTTATTTCCTTAGACAGAAATCTGATGTATTTCAAACTTTTAAGAAATGGAAATGCTTGGTTGAAAATGAGACTAGTAAGAAATTAAAATGTCTTAGATCTGATAGTGGTGGTGAGTATTGCAGTCATGAATTTTAAGATTATTGCTCCACTAATGGTATTCATAGACAAAAAACTATTTCAAGGACTCCACAGGAAAATGGAGTGGCTGAATGCATGAACAAGACTATAATGGAGTGTGTAAGGAGCATGAGGTTGCATGTTGGGTTGCCCTTACACATGTGGGTGAAGGATATCAATACTATTATATATTTGATTAATAAAGGTCCCTCTACTCCTTTGGGTTGTGGTATTCTAGAGGAAGCATGGACTGGTAAGAAGGTGAGTTATTATTTTCTCAAAACCTTCAGCTATGAAGCATTTGCTCACATAGATTCTAAAAATAGAACCAAGATGGAAGCCAAGTCAAATAAATGTCTATTTGTTGGATATGACATTAATGAATTTGGTTATAGGCTTTGAGATTTTGAAAATCAATAAATTGTAAGAAGTAGGGATGTCATATTCAATGAGAAAGTGTTGTACAAAGATTTGTTGCAACAACATGAGAAGAAAGAAGATGGTTATGTAGTGTTGGATGATACTCCAAAAGCTAATGTTCCAACCATTCCTCATGATGTGCAACAACCGCAACAAAAAATACCACACACACTAGTGAATTTTAGACAGTCAACTAGGAAAATTAGACCTCTAGAAAGATTTTCTCCCTCTTTGTATTCTATTTTACTTATTGATGTTGGTGAACCTAAATGTTATGATGAAGTTGTGTAGGTGGATACTAAGATTTAGTGGGAGCCTGCAATGAAAGAAGAAATGGACTCTTTGCTATAAAAAAAAGACTTGGGATTTATGTAAATTGCCTACAGGTAAAAAAGCTTTACAGAATAAGTGGGTTTACAGGTTGAAAGAAGAGAAAGGACGTAAGAAAATATTTAAAGCTAAGTTAGCTGTAAAAGGATTTGCACAGAAATAGAGAATTGATTTTGATGAGATATTTCTATTGTTGTTAAGATGACTTCTATCAATAGTGTTTTAAGTATTGTAGTTATTGAAGATTTCCATTTAGAGTAGCTTGATGTTAAAATAGCCTTTCTTCATGGAGATTTGGATGAAGAGATATATATGGCTCAGCCACAAGGATTTTTAGTCAAATGTAAGGAGAACTTAGTCTACAAATTGAAGAAAAGTTTATATTGCTTGAAGCAAGCACCTCAGCAATGGTATCTAAAATTTAACAGTTTTATGCATGAGCATGAATACAATAGGTGTCATTCAGATCATTGTGTCTACTTTAAGAGGTTGGATGATGATAGCTACATTAATTTATGTTTATATGTTGTTGATATGCTTATAGTTGGGTCTAACATGGATCACATTAAGGGGTTGAAATGCCAATTAGCACATGCATTTTCTATAAAAGATTTGGGGGCAGAAAAAAAATCCTCGGTATGAATATTTGTAGAGATAGGAAGAACAAGAAATTGATGCTATCTTAGGCTGATTATGTTGAGAAGGTGTTGCAATGTTTCTCTATGGAGAATGCTAAAGCTGTCAGCACACCTTTACCTAGTCATTTGAAGTTGATTAAGGATATGCGTCCCAAGACACAAGAAGAAGAGGATGAGATGTCCAAGGTACCCTATGTTTTAGCTGTAGGAAGTTTGATGTATAGTACGGTATGTACTAGGCTAGATATTACACATGCAGTGGGAGTTGTTAGTAGGTATATGAGTCATCCAGGAATTGAGCATTGGAATGTAGTCAAATGGATTCTCAGATATTTAAGAGGACCATCCAATAAGTGTTTACACTTTGGGGGCTCTACTACTAATTTATAGGGCTATGTTGACTTAGATTTGGCAAGGGATATTGATACCAGGTGGAGTACTATAGATTATGTCTTTACTATTGGTGGGTCAACCGTGAGCTGGGTTTCTAGGTTACAAAAGGTTAATATTTTATCAACTATAGAGGTAGAGTATATAGCTACTATAGAGGTGGCCAAGGAGATTATATGACTTCAATTCTTCTTGGAAGAATTGGGACACCCTCAGAATGATAATTATTTGTTTACAGATAGTCAAAGTTCCATTCATCTTGCAAAGAATTTAGCTATGCATTCAAAGACCAAACACATACAGTTGCAGTACCATTTCATTCAATCAGTTTTGGAGGATGGATAGTTAAAGCTAGAGAAGATACATACAAATGACAATCTAGCAGATATGTTGACAAAGGTAGTAATAAGGGAGAAGCCAAACTCCTCTTCAACTTTGGTTGGTCTTCTAGACTAAACATGAATAAAAGAATAGCAAAGTCTAGGGTGGTTTGATCTAGTGGGAGCCTCATGGAGTAGCGGCATAGCTATAGGATCAGTCTCCAAGTGGGAGATTTTTGTTTAGTGTGAAGCCTAATCAGTCTCCAAGTGGGAGATTGTTAGATTGTGGTGATTGATTAGGAAAGTACTATACATACTTCATAAATTCTTTGGGAAAAAAAAATTGGGCCCTATTTTATCAAGATTTTGGGTTGACATGTACTTATTAATTATAAACCTAAAGTGGTAAAAAGGTTATTAATTATTAATTATTAATTGTAATTAGGTTATAATCACTAGATTTTAATAATATCAAACTTGTTGTTTGGTGGACATAGCCCAAAGATTGGGTGAACCACGTTAAATCTTGATGTTTTGTGTTCTTTTCTATGTGATCTATTATTTTCTATTATTGGTTATATTTGTATGTAATTGCTATTTCTATCTATGCTTTAATCCTAACAGTGGAACTTTCTTGGAATGAAGTACTTTCATACCTTTCTCACTCATGTGCCCAAGTTTGTTGTGCCATAGCGCTGTATCAGAATTTACAACAGCTATTTGTTCTCCCTGCTCAACCACAGCAATTGTTCCTGAACATTCATTTTTCTTTGAAAAAATTAAAGTAGAAGTAAAAATATGACCTATACAAAGATATAAGGTGTCTACTTTCACACCTTTTGCTACTACAAGGGAACCTAACCTTCCAATTTTTATCATTAAAAGTAACTACACAACCCTCATCACCGAGTTGCCCTACTGAAATTAAATTCCTACTCAGCCTTGGAACATGTCTTACCTCATGTAGTAGCCAATGATTCTCATTCTACAACTTAATCTTAACTTTTTCCTTTCTAACAATTTGATAGGGTTCATTATCCCTCAAATAAACAAGCCCAAAATTCCCTTGGACATAATCAATAAAATATCCTCTATGAGGTGTAGCATGAAATGAAGCACAAGAATCTAAAACCCATGAATCATCAACACTTTCTAAAGATAGAAGCAAAGCATCCTCTTCAGATTTGTTACTTACCACATTTGCCTCCTTGTCTCCATCTGGTTTATCTCCTTCATTTTTCTTTCAATCCCAACAACCTTTCATTTTGTGCCCTAGTTTCCCACATTACCAGTAGTCATTCGATCCTCTCGATTGAGACCTCCTCCCCTTTGACTTTCCTCTTGATTTCCCATGATTTATGAAATTACTTCCTCTCTCAGTCATTTTGCCCTTGCTTTATGCATTCAAAGCACTTCCTGATGTAGATCCACCTAAGGTTTTCCTACGAGTTTTCTCACTCAAAAAAACATCGATCACATCATCATATTTTAGGGTATTAGATTTAGGAACAGAATTACTCACAACCATTACCAAGCCATTCCAGCTTTCAAGCAAAGAACACAAAATTAAGAGAGCCCTAATTTCTTCATCAAAATTGATACCCGCAGAAGATAACTGACTAGTAATAGTATTAAACTCATTTAAATGATCTACAATAGATCCACCTTCTATAATAGTGTCACTAGGGTTTTCATCAACTCTTTTGTTGTCTTCAATTTTGTAGTATTAAATACCACTGATGGTGCCAAGCATAATCGAATACTTCTAAGTGTCTTTCTATTTAAAAGATCCCATTCATCATTTGACATAGATCCTTAATTCTTGGTTTTGCCTTCCAATGGCTTCCATTAATCCTTCTGATAAAGATAGTCTTCCATTTGCATCTTCCATAACTAGAAATTCTATCCATTAAACCTGTTAGCCCTCAACTTACCCATTTGCCATCGCTCCCACTCAACTATGAGACTTTCCTATAGAGGATAACTAAAAAACAACTAGGCTCTAATACCACTTGTTAGGATTAAACCATGGATAGAAATAAAAATTACATGCAAATATAACCAATAACATAAAATAATAGATCACACAAAAAAGAACACAAGACATCAAGATTTAACATGGTTCACCCAATCTCTGGGCTATATCCACCAAATAACAAGTTTGATATTATTATGATCTAGTGATTACAACCTGATTACAATTTGTAATCCCTTAAAACTCAATACTATTGCAAGAACCAATTTTTGCATCACAACACTAAAATAATCCCTAACCCTAAGCCCTTTTATACAAGTATTTTTACCACTTTAGGGTTATAGTTAATAATTACATGTCAGCCCAAAATCTTGATAAAATATAGTACTTTCCTTATCAATCACCACAAACTAACATATACTACATTTCCAATAACAGTGTTAGTTTAGTTTCAAAAATTATGTTCAAACCTCAACAAATGCACTTTAAAGTTGCTAGAAGAATACTAAGATATAGGAAAGGAACTCTTCATCTTGGTTTATTTTATGATGCAAATTCTAATTTTACTTTACAAGGATTTACTAATTCTAATTTAGGTAGATATCCCAATGATGGAAAATATACTTTCACAAGTATTTTTTCTTTGTTGGTTCAAGTGCTATATCTTGGAAAAGTAAGAAAGACACCTTCGTTTCTCTATGCTCTACCCAAGCTGAATATAAAAGTTGTACCAATGCATCTAAAAAAATTCTATTGCTTAGAAGAATAATTGAAGATTTGGGTCTACCTCAAAAAGAACCTAGACCTTTGTATTGTCACAATCAAAGTGCAATAGCCTTAGCAAAGAATCCTATCTACCATAGAAAGTCAAAGCATATTTATCTCCACCATCATTTCATTAGAGAGTAGATTGAAGAAAAGAAAGTGTCTCTCATCTATTTCAAGGTCAAGATCAAGTTGTTGATATTTTGACAAAGCCTCCTTCTAGACATAAATTTAAATTTTATTGTAAAAACTTGGGTTTAATACCCTTTGATGTAATCTGCCCAAATAAAGATTAAAGGAAGGTGTTTATTGAAGAAGGACATTGTTGAGAACAGATTGATACAAGTATGATGAATATGTTTCAATCATTGTTTTGCCATTGATGTCAAACCTACTTTTTGATGGTAAGACAACTACTTATATGATTTAAGTACCATCACTTGTTTGATTGATGAAGAGGATTTGATCAAAAGATGTAACAAAAGCACCTAGAGGAAAGGTTGAGTTATGATATACAAAGGAGTACAAGAATTAGTTAAGACAGTGATATCATAGTGCATTAATAATCTACTTAAGGTTGCAAAGGTTGGTTACACTAAGTTTAGAAGAACAAGTTAAATAAATTTTGTCTACAAAGCTTGACCGAGTGGATAGAAGCTATCAAATAAAGTTAGTGCAAGCCGAGCAAAAAATTAGTTGGAGCTAAGTAAAAGTCTATTATAGTGCATGCCGAGAAAAATAGTGGATGCTGAGTTAAGTTTAATTGATGCAGAGCACCAGTAAAATTTAGTTTGTGCCAAGTGATGTTTTAGTGGATGCTGAGAAATGTAGTATGTGCCAAGTATCAGAAGCAAGCTAATGCCTAGCACTAGCATTATTACAAAGATCATGAATTTGATGGATCTAAGCTGACAAGTTTGTTTTCTTGGATTATGTGAACTAGGTGGAAGATAAGATTGATGAGTTGGTGGCACAAAATTCATGGTAAACTATTTTGAAGCGAATTCAAAGAGGATTGAAGGATAAATTTTCTAGAAGTGATATGGAATTAGGGGTAGATTCATTGTATCCTACTGAATCTATCCTAATCCTAAATTGGACGATGGAGAATGAATGGAAAAAATCTTAATTTTCTATTTATAGGGATGACTGGTCATAAGCAAGGGTCGTCATGTGCGAGAACCTAAGGAAGACAAGGAGTCAAGGGTGTTGCTTCATCAAGTGACCTAAGTAAAGAGTATACATTGGCACGTTAAGCAAGAAGGCTTAAGGGTATGAATGTTTAAAGGGTGAACAAGCCATCAAAGCTAAAATGTGTGAAGGCCAAGTAGAATGGAGGACTGAAACAAAGATCTATAATCTACAAATGGAGTTGTAAGTTATTATCAATTCAAAGCTTATTGGTACTCTCTAATAATTGTATCAGTCTAGGGTAAATCTTTTAGATTAATGTTGACCTAATAATCATTTATAAATCTTTTAATCAGGTGACATTCCAAGTGAATGATCTAAAGTCCTCTAACAAGGCTCACTCCTAATAGGGTGATTGAAATCCTTTAACAGGGTCACATTTAACAGTGTGTATTATAATCTTTAACAAGGTTGGCCTTTCATAAGGCATCACTTTAGAAGAGTGAAAAAGAGTAGCATATTACTAGTGGTTTTTTCCAAATTGAGTTTCCACATAAATTATTGTGTCAAATGTGTTGTTGAATATATTATGTTTCATGTTTACATTTCTACAAAATGATTTGACAGTAACCTGCAAGTTTTAAGTGATTGCATAATCTTATGGATGCATGCATGATGATAAATGTTTTATGGGTTCACTAAGCTATGAATTTTTTTATTTATACATTTGGACTTTGGATAATTGATTCACTCCACCCCCTCTCTCAGTTATTCTAAAGAATTTCAACAATTGGTATCAAAGTCATCTGCTTAAGAGGACTAGTTTGAAGGTGCTAGAAGCACAAAGATCAAGATGTCAAAAAGAAAAGTACCCAACCTTAATAGAGATAACTTTCTTGCATGGAAAATTTTGAAGCTACACCTTGGAGGACTTGGAGATCATGCACAATCTACCATTACTACTGAGCATGTTGATCCTGCTAGAGACCTAACAGTTGAGGCTATGAAAAAGAAGAAAGAACACAACCAAGCAATGTTGGAGATTGTCTCTGCCCTAATCTATGCTAAATTTGATGATATCAAAAATCTTGACAGTGAAAAGAAAGTGTGGGATACCTTAACCACTATTTATGGAGGAGACACTAATGCTCTAAGAGTCAAAGCTAAAAGTCTCAGAGGTAAGTTTGATGATATGAGAATGCAAGAAGGTAAAAATACTGCTCAATATCGCTCAAGGATAAAAGATGTTGTTAATGCAATAAGAGGATCTATTGGTATAATTGATGATGATATTGTACTAAGAAAAGTTTTAAGAACACTACTACCTATATATGTTATTAGAGTTTCTGTAATACAAGAACTGAGGTGTATACCATTGAATACTTTATCTCTTGAAGGTCTGGTAGGTAGGCTCACTACTTTTGAGCTATCTAACTTTTATAATTACAAACCTAAAAAATTTGAATATGTTTTCAAAGCTAAGTTGTCATTGAAGGAACTTGATGAGAAGAAGAAGAAGAAAAATATAAAGTATGTGTCTAGTGATAGTGATACAGATGAAGAAGATGTAGATAAACTTGAAGCACTACTGGCAAGAAGATCCCATAGAGGTAAAGGAAAGTTCAAAGGTAAATTACCTATCATTTGTTTCAATTGCAATGAAGTTGGTCATATTGCTACTAGATGTTGAGAGAAGAAGAACTACAGAGTTGGTGACAAGTACAAAAGTAGAAGAGATGAAGACAACAAAGATTACAAAGACAACGGCAAGAAGTCTTGCTACATTGTTGAAGAGGAAACAAAAGATGAATCTGATGAACATGATAATAAAGTGGTGTATGTTGCATTGAAGGATGAATCTAATGAAGATGAGACAACTGCACTTGTGTCTTGTGTGAACAAGAATGACAGATGGATCATTAAGAGTAGGTGTTCACATCACATGTCTAGAGATAAAAATAAGTTCACTACCTTGAATTGTTATGATGGAAATAGTGATGCACCATACTTGATAAAAGGAAAAGGTTTTATCAAACTCAAAAATAAGATTTTATGTGACAATGCATACTATGTTGAAGGACTTAACTATAATATGTTTACTGTGTCACAACTAAGTGATTCAAGATATAAGGTTGAGTTTGAAAATAGGATTGCTAAGACATATGAACTGATGGAAAACTTATTGGAAAGGGTGTTCAAACTAGGAGTAATCTATTCTTTCTTGATAGAGAGGATACTACCTGTCTAATTGTAAAGTTTGATGATGTGTGTTATGGCACAAAAGGCTGTGTCATGTTAATTTTGATAACTTGGTTAGTATTAGTAACATGAGAAAAGTTAGAGGTTTTCCTAAGTTGAAGAAACTTGATAATATAATGGGCAAACCATGTTAGTTAGGCAAAATGAGAAAGTCAAGTTTTAAGAGTAAAACTCATACCTCTAAATGATTACTAGGGATTGTTCATACTGACTTGTGTGGACCAATTGACATGCCAAGCTACAAAGGAGATAAGTATATTATGTCGTTTGTTGATGATTATTCTAGAATGATGACAGTTATGTTCCTAAAATAGAAATTTGATGCTTTCCAATGTTTAAGTGGTAATTAGCAAGAGTTGAGAAGGAATAGGTAAAAATATAAAATGTTTAAGTTTTGACAGAGGAGGGTAATTTACATCAAATGAGTTTGAGATGTTCTATGATGACAAAGATATCAAAAGACAAAAATCTGCTCTTAGAACCCCTCCACAAAATAGAATTTATGAAAGAAGGAACATGTCTATAATGGATTGTTCTAAGACACTCATGATGGAGAAAAATGCTACTTTGAAATACTAGAGAGAAGCTATAAGTATAGTTGTCCATAATTTGAACCATGTATAAGTCAAGAAAGGTACTTAGTCAACACCTTTTGAACTATGGTATGGATATTCACCTAATGTAAAATAGTTTAAGGTATTTGGAAGCAAATTCTATATTCTCAAAGACTTCAAGAATGGTAAACTAGATAAAAAAAAGTGAAAAAGCATGTTCCTAGGTTATTCCACAAGAAGTAAAGCTTATAAGTGTTTAAATACTAGCACTAAAAAAGTTATGGAAAGTGCAAATGTGAAATTTGATGAATATACAGAAGCATAAGAGATTGAATCTATGACAAAACCAAAAGAATACAAATCATTTTTATACTTTTATGAAAGTATGCATGTTGAAGAAGATGCTGCAAATCAAGCTACAAACCAACAAAAAGTTTCAATGGCTGTCGAGTCACATACTATGAATGTCGAGTTTCTTTTAGGAACCAAACTATATTCAAATGTTGAGTTACAGAATGAAGTTGAGACACATTCTAATTTTGAAATTAGTATACATGAGAGAGATGTTGAACTACTTGAAAGAGATGAACGTAATAACTCTAAAGTAAATAGACCAAATGAAGAAATCAAAGCTGAACCAAGATCGTCCAAATATGTCAAGAGACATCATCCTGCTACACAAATTATTGGAGATAAATAAAGATGCTAGACCAATGACAAGGAACAAGTTGAGAAATGATACATGCTTGTAAAGCATGAAAGAACCTAAAATAGTGAAAGATGCCTTAGAAGATGTGGACTGGAATAAAGCCATGGAAGAAGAAATTGAACAAATTGAGAAAAATAAGACATGGACTCTAGTTCCTAGACCAGAAGACAAAAATGTGATTGGCACCAAGTGGGTATTCAAAAATAAGCTAGATGAAAATAGTGAATTCACAAGGAACAAGGAAAGATTAGTCTACAATAGATATGCACAATAAGAAGGAATTGACTATGGAGAAACTTTTTCTTCTATTGCTAGATTGGAAGGAGTAAGAACTCTGCTTGCTTATTCTGCATACAAAGGTTTCAAAGTTTATCAAATGGATGTTAAATTTGTATTTCTAAATGGCATATTAGAGTAAGAAGTTTACATAGAATAGCCAAAAGGATTTTTGATGTTAAATTTAGAATATGGTATGTAGATTACACAAAGTTTTATATGGTTTAAAACAAGCACCAAGAGCATGGTATGAGAGACTTCATAAGTATCTTGTGAATGATAACAATAATCTGTACATGAAGACAGAGAAAGGTAAAGGTATTTTTTTATCTAAAATTTGTGTTGATGATATCATATTTGGAGGTCAAGATGCTTCATGTAAGGATTTTTCAAATGAAATGAAGCAATAATTTGAAATGTCTATGATTGGGAAGATCAAATTCTTTGTGGGTTTGCAAGTATATTAGATGAAATATGGTATATACATCACTCAGTCAAAGTATGTCAAGGAGATACTGAAAACTTTTGGAATGGAGGATTCCAAACTGGTAAGTACACCTATAGTGACAGGACATGAATTGTCAAAGAATGATGATTCAACTGAGGTGAATCAAACATTATAAAGGTCTATGATTGGTAAATTACAATATGTAGTACATAGTTGACCTGACATTGCATTATCTATAGGGATAGTTGCAAGATTATATGTTAATCCCAGGGGGAATCATTTGATGGTTGTAAAGAGAATAATGAGATATCTGAAAGGAATAGAGGAATATGGTCTATACTATTGTAGACACCCAAAAATTGGCAAAGACCTAAACTATGCAATTTTGATCAATCAACACAAATTAAGGAGGAAATTAGAGGAACACAATAGACTTTCAAATCAAGGATCAAATTAGGTTACTAACCATCTATCAAATTAGTAAGACCTAAATCAACTTCAAAAGAGGAGAAAAATAATTCAAAATCATAAAATGAAATTCAAAAAGGGAGAAGGAAAATGTAAAACTTTTGAAAATAAATAGAACATTTATTAAATCAATAAAGTCATTTGTCCTCACAAAAGTGAAAATAATCCTTTTAAATTTAAAAGAATTTGGAAAATCCTCGTTTATCCTCAAAACTAAGTCTGTTGGATTCTTCCTTCTGGTCCCTTATGAGATATTTTCAAATTTTCCTCCATCATCTAGTCAAAAATAAAATCTTAATTCTTACTCCAAGCCCTTCCAAAATCCTATAAATAGAAAGGCTACATCCCGAGTTTCCTTAGCAAGGCCGATGAGAGGGAATGCCTTCCAATCTTGCATTCCTAATTGAATGCAAGCCACCCATGTTTGGAACATAGCCTTCTTCTAGTAGTCCCATAAGGTTTTGCACCAAACCTCCTTAGCATTGGCGGGAAGCTCTCTGTCACAAGAGAGGTAAATCTAAACATTTTTGGTTAAAAACTAAAACCCACTAGTCACCAGCTCTAGACAACCTTCTTACAAAGCCCTTTTCTTCCACTAATTTTATATTTTATTGTGTTTTCTACTATTATGCTTGGATGTGTCTTAAATCTTATTAAAAAATTCAGTTGCGATCATAGTCCTTCTAAAAGACGTAGCTATAAATTGATATGAGAAACCAAGCTCAAAGTGAGAACATTGTTGAAAGGCCCTGAAATAGCACATTTACTGCTTCAAACAATGCATTTGGTCCATTCTTTGATGCATTTGAACTCTGTTATAATGCATTTGACTTTAAAACAACACATTTAAAGATTTAAAAAGTGCATTCACCTTGCATAACAAGACATTTAAACCATGAAATAGTGTATATGACTTACAAAATAGCACATTTAAATGACTAAATAGTGCATATAATCAATGAAATAGTGCATTTGAGTAATCGTATGGCACATCCAAGAAATAAACCTAAAACAAAGGCTATCTATGTACATGATCCTTGGAAACAAACAATGGATTTGGATACCGTTTTTCCTCATTGATATTTTCCAAGACTGAGAGATCACAAAATTGACCGTAGTTATTTTTGAGACAAGCAAAAGTTCCCTTCGGAGATTCTTAATCCAATAGTCCTTATTTCTTCACTTCGCATATCAAGCCAAAAATATCTGAAGACACACATTCACTCCCTACTTGACTTTATGAAAGTGAACTGACCCTATCAACACTGTCAAACACCTTGTTCAACTTAGCTTGTTACTCCAAATGAATCATAGTCAACAGAAACCCTTGCATTGCAAAAATTCATAAGAGTTAGAAGAATCCTATTCACATCTCATGCCACTATGTAAAACCAGTGTAGCCACAAAACCAAAATGATCACCTATATGGGTGAGTGCCAAAATAGCTAGTAGAACCATCAAACACACAAAATCTCTAGATCTTATTGAACCTATCACACCAATGGATTGTTCACCAAATATAGTTACCCATGAGTCACCCCTATTCAACCAAAATTTAGAACCTTTTGCTAAAATGGGTTCATCCAACATGTGGAATGAAAAGAGCATCGAAACTAAAATTGAAGACTTTCAGCAAAATCCTGAGCTTTTTGATATCATGGACAATATAATTGAAAAACATAAAGAACATTACATACTAGCATTAGCACAACAAGGTGCAACACTACCATCAGACTTTGATGTAACCAACCTTAAATAGGATGAAGAAGAGTCACCTTTAGATAATGTCACACAAAAATTGCAAGATCTACAATTGGAAATGGAAAGAATGAAGCGAGGAAACATACAACCTATAGAATTTAGCCTTGAAAAGGTGTGTCCTCTTCCATTTGATAAAATCATTACCTTCACACCTTTTCCTTAGAATGTGCAGATACTAAAATACGATAAATATTTTGGTACATCAAATCCTCAAGATCATCCTAGAAAATTATATACTCTAAGTATGGAGTTTGTTCATGATACAACATACCTCATGTGTATGTTTCCTAGGAGCCTCAAAGGGTAGGCCATGGAGTGGTTCTCCAAGCTACCCTCTAACATTAAGACCTTTGATCAATTGGCTTCCATATTCATTGCCCAATACTCATATAATATTCAAAGGGAAGTTATAATGATTGATTTGTGTAACACAAAACAACTTCCTAGAGAATCATTTAAAGTCTTCCTACAAAGGTGAAGACACACATTTTCCAAATATCACAGAGACATTCCAAACAAAGAGAAGAATGACATTTTCATCAATAGTCTCTCAAAACCCATGAACTATTGGCTCCAACTCCAAGGGCCTAAAGACTTCAAAACTACCCTAGAGAACACCACCAAAGTAGAAGAGACCCTGATAAAAAATGATATCATCAAGTTATCAAAAGATGGTAAGGGTTTCTCAAACAATTCTGCACAAACTCCCCATTCCTCTAATGGGTCCACTAATAAATAGAAGTCATGGTGGAAAACAACAACAAAAATACTGTTAAGGATGGGGTGGTTGAAGCTAACCATGTCAAAGCCCAAACTCAACCCTATCCAAATCAGCAGTATCCTATCATCGATAACACTAGTCTAGATACACCTTGATAAGATAATGCCTATCCATTTTATTGATGTAACGCGATAACTCCCTCAACATCTAATCAATAATTTGCTCATAATCAAGCTCCTCCTCCAAGAAGATATCAATCTTTTGACATACCCAAGGAGTAAACACCCATTGGGGTGTCTTATGAGAGCATGTTACAAACCCTCTTGGTCGATGAACTCATTGTAATCCTTGAGGAAAAACCCTATGAACCTCAAGTTAAACCAAAGTGGTGGAATGACAAGCACATTTGTGCCTACCACCAAAATAGGGGGCACTTAACAAATAATTGTTTCATCCTTAAGGGAGCCATACAAAAATTAATCAATGATGGAGCTATCTAAGTGAATAACCTTAACAACAATGAAGACCATACGGCCTTCAAGAACCCTTTCATGGGTCATGAAAAGGGTGAGTCCTCTAGAGATTATCAGAATGCACCTCCTCATGATAAGGTTAATTATGCACATTGCTACAATAACACCATCAACATGATCTTTGGATTTTATGATGTTATAAATGTCATTATAATTAAGGATAAAAATAAGAAATAATCATCAAATGTTGTTACCTGAGGCTAGGCATCTAAATTCATTTTACTAGGACTTGTGACAAATTCAAATCATGCAACTACAAGTTCCTCCTTACCCAAATACAACTTAGTCAACCAGTTACTCAAGACTCCCACCCATATCTCCATTTTTTAGTTGTTGCAAATTTTTCCTAAGCATAAAGAAATCCTCACCAAAGCCTTGGTGCCAAATGACCTTAACATTAGTAGATTTCAAAACATGGTCAGCAATCTTGTTGCCCCTCATTGTGTATCCTTTTGCACTCAAGATGACATTTTAGCCATTCATCCCCAAAACTCCCAATTGCGCATTGAAGTGTTCATTCATAGAAATAGAGTTAAAAGAGCTTTGGTTGAGGGTAAAGTAGGACTGAACATTTGCACTCTAAATTTGGTAAAATCCTTAGGGTATACGAAGGATTTTGTTGATCCAAAGAAGAAAATCACCATTAAGGCTTATGACAATAAGGAGAGATTCTCCAAGGGAATGGTCATTTTGCCAATTAGGGTAGGTCCAGTGGTAAAAGAAATTGTTTGTCAAGTCTTAGACTTGAATTTAACCTACAATATCTTGTTAGGAAGGTTGTGTATTCATGACAAGCAAGCTATTTCCTCCACTTACCATCAATGTCTCAAATTTTCATACATGGGTCAAGAGGTGACCATACCCAGGGACCAAAACCTTACCCAATATTATAACTCCCTTGTCCCTCGTAATAGGGAAGAAACTAGCACCCTAATAGATGATATCAGCCAGTCCACATCAATAGACACTTCATGTTCTACCAGCCAAAATGATGACCACTTATCTACATTGACTAAGGGCAAAGAGAAAGTTGGTTGTTCAAGTTCTTCCCTTCCTTCACCATCATCATCAAAGGACCCCAAATAGTTACACTATGAAGAAATGGATAGATTAATGAAGGAAATTGATAGGAAGTGCAAACTACAATGCAAAGGGGTAAATGAGTACGTAGTCTCCTTATTTGATCCCCCACTTTCTCCAAGATCTCATGCAAACCATCATCCACCAGTAGACCTTACCATGCACATTCGTCAAAGCAAGTGGTGTACCTCCAAGCTCTATAGGAGAAATCAGTGAACAAAATGTTGACATCTCATCTACATTGAAAGGTTTTGATTTAATGAAAAAGATGGGATATATAGGAGATGGTCCCTTATGGAAAGGGAAAGGCATCATTGAACACTAATAGCACAGTTTGGGTCTAAAAAATTCAAAATAGGGGTGGAGTATAATGAACAAGATAATGCATAGATCACTTCTGAGTCTTGTCCTAAACACAGCAATTTCTCCTCTTCCACTTTGGTGTGGGTACCCAAAGAAAGAGATGGTAATAATCAAAAAGTGACTAACATTAAAATGTGAATCTATCCTTCCAAAATTCACATTACACAAGAGAACCACTCATGGACACCTCTAATAACAAAGCCGATGATGATTCCACCAAGTGGGAATTTGAATCATTATCTAAAGAGTCCATTCATGACAAAGAATGTGGTGTTGTTCACAATCCCACATCTAATTATTTCACTGCATAAGGATCAACCTGTCATTTGGAATTTACTTCACCAAGAGTCAACGCACATCAAAACAACTTAGAGGCTGATACAGAATAGACATGTCACATCACATCATATGAAGATGATGAACCTATTAAAGGGTTTTAATTTCAAACCTTATTTCCTAACTTCTTTCTAGCAGAAGTCAAAGATGACTACTATGAGCTACATGTGAGCTCTACTTTTCCTAACACTTTAGAGGAAGCACATGTCATAGACTAAACTGATATAGTATATGAACCATCTAATGAGGTCATGTCTTTAAACCCTGCTAAACTCTATCCATATTATGAATCATTCTCCCTAGTCCATCTAGAACTCATTAGCTGGGATACAACCAAGCCTCACAATATTCCTAGTTTTGACACTGACCATGACATTTTTGTCTACCTTAATGTAGTTGAACCATCTCGTCCACAAAGAATAGGAGAAATTTACATAGATGGGTCTAATATCAATCACCTTAGTTATACTAGAATAGACCAAAAATTTCTAAGCCTTAACAACCACCACCAGGTTGTAGCTGATCTTGAGAAAAAAATAGAAATGATGCATCCAAAGGTGAAAAACCAACTGTGGCACCCACAAATGAGATGATTGATACCTTACCTAAGCACTCAAAGGAAAGATCATCTATCTTAATTAAATCAACAGAAAAGTCAACATTGGTACAGAGCAGGAACCAAGAATCATCTATTTCGCACAGTATTTAGACACAAAAGAAAGAAGTGCATTCATTCGTTCTTCAAAGAGAGGAAAATAAAAAATTTATGGTCTTATGTGGACATGCTAGGATTAGACCCAACTTTAATCCTCCATCACATCAACATTTCTCCAGACGTCAAGTTGGTTAAGCAAAACCTTAGGAAAATGCATCCCCACATAGCTCTATTAGTCAAAGTAGAATTAGAGAAATTGATCAGCACCAACTTCATCTATACCTTAGCATATGCATCCTAGATATCAAAAATCATGCCTATATCAAAGAAAGATGGTGGCATATGCATCTACATTGATTTTCAAGATGTAAATAAAGCATGTCCTAAAGATGATTTCCCCCTTCCCAACATTTACACCATTGTAGATCTAACAGTGAGCCATTCTATATTTTCACTCATGGATGGATTTTTGGAGTATAATTAGATTAGGATAGCACCAAAAGATCAAGAGAAAATAGCCTTTACTTGTGCATGGGGCACGTTTTGTTGGAATGTAATATATTTTGGGCTAAAGAATGTAGGAGCCACCTATTAGCGGGCCATGACCACTATCTTTCATGGTATGATGCACATCTTTATTGAAGATTATGTAGATGATATCCTTGCCAAATCTCATACCTAAGAATACCATCTCCCCATCTTGGACAAGATATTTACTTTCCTAGAAACATTCAAAATTAGGCTAAATCCAAAAAAGTGCACCTTTGGCGTCAAATTGGGCAAGCTTCTAGAATACATTGTATCGGCCAAAGGGATAGTAGTTGATCCTGAAAAGGTATAGTTTATAGTCAACATGCAACCTCCAAAGAACCTGATTCAGCTATGCTCTCTTCAAGGAAGACTTCAATCAATCTGTCATTTCATTTCCCATTTAGTAGAAAAGTGTGTGCCTTTCACCCACTTACTCTACAAGGACATAATTTTTAAATGGGATGATCAATGTCAAATGGCCTTTGATTTACCCAAAAACTACTTGATGAATCTGCCTATGTTGGTAACTCCAGTATCACACAAACTATTATTGCTATATATTTCCCTGACAAATAAATCAATTAGACTAGGGAAAAGAAAGAGCTATTTATTACATCAATCACACCCTGGTCAACTATGAGCTCAATACACCTTTATTGAAAAGGCTTGTTTAGCCATAGTTTTTTCTTCCCAAAAGCTATGTCATTATATTTTAAAACATAAGGTTAAGCTCATCTCGAAGATTGATCCCCTCAAGTATCTATTTAGCAAGACAATGTTAACAGGCAGATTAGCCAAGTGGGTGATGATCCTAAGTGAATTTGATATTGAGTATGTCAATAGGAAAATAATAAAAGGATAGGCCATTGCTAATCAATTGGCAGATGTGCCCATAGAGATCTCAAATCCTATCTTATCTAATTTTCTAGATATGCACATTCTTCAAATAGAGCCAGTAACTTGGAAGTTCTACTTTGATGGTTCTTACACACATCATGGATTACGCGCCAGTATTTTATGCATCATGCCATTGGGTGTTACCATCCCCAAATCTTACAAACTACTTCTCCCTTACACCAACAACATGGTAGAATATGAAGCCTTGGTCTTAGGCCTCAAACTAGCTTTAGAATAGAAACTAATAGTGTTAGAAGTTTATGGAGATTCCCAGTTGATCATCAATCAAGTCACTGACACATATCAGACCAAGGATGAAAATTTATTGCCTTACAAACATATGTTTGACACACTTAAGGCATGTTTTGTTCATATCACTTTTGAACAAATTCCAAGAGATAAGAACAAAGCAGAAGATGCCATGGCCACGTTGGCCTCCCTAATTTAGTTACCATAACAACACAAGCGGTATGAGTTCTTAGTAGAAGAGGTGGTTCAAGTTGCATTTACTCAACTTGATTCCTTCATTATTTTCCATTTAGACACCCTCAATTCCCTCTGGTATACCCCCATCATCACCTACCTTTGCAATAACACCATTCCCTCCAATCTCTTATGCCACCAAAGATGTAACTTCATATGACAAACCTCGCGCTACACTTTGGTGGCTGATACACTATATAGGAAATGTCTTGACGGTACTTTGTTTAGATGTCCTAAAAAGGATGAGTCAAGAGCCACTCTGTAAGAAGTCCATAGAGGGATTTGTGGGTCACACTCTAGTGGGTTTACACTAGCAAAGAAGATTCTTAGGATGGGTTATTTTTGGCCAACCATGGAAAAGGATTCTATTGACTATGTTAAAACTTGCAAAAAATGTCAAATCCATGGTAACCTTATTCACGCGCCAGCCCAAGAGCTCAACCATTTTGCCACACCATGCCCTTTTTATCAGTGGGGCTTTGATTTGATTGGAGCCATCCATCATATTTCCTCTGATGGACATAAATAGATTATCACCACTACTAAATAATTCACCAAGTGGGTTGAAGTGGCATCACTTGCTGACTCCATGGGAAAACAAATCTCTTCCTTTATCCTAAACCATATCATTTATCGATTTGGCATACCTGATGCCATTCTCATAGACAACACCTTGTACTTTAACAATCAAATAATTGATGAATTATGTGAGAAATTCCACATTATACATCATTCCTTGTATATTTATTATTCCTAAGGCAATGGTTAGGAAGAGGCCACAAACAAGACAATTATCAACATTCTCAAAAGAACCATCAATGGCATTGGTTAAGATTGGCATTTATAGTTGAATCCTACCCTCTGGGCCTATAGGATGAATGTTAGGACACCTACAGGTGCAACACCCTTCTCCTTGGTTTATGTTTGTGAAGCCATTCTTCCTTTAGAGGTTGAAATCCCATCCATGAGAGTTACTCTCTATGACATCATATCAGATGAGGACTATAGAGTGACCTATCTAGAACAGCTATAATTATTAGAAGAACATCAATGTGCAGTGCATGAACACCTCAAAGCATGTCAGAATAGGATGTTAAGACATTACAACAAAAAGGTAAAACCCTGTGTTTTTCAAATTGGTGACCTAGTGCTCCGAGAAAACATGAAGAACCAAGATGCTAGGGAAAAGAAAGGAAAATGTGAGGCCAATTGGATTGGTCCTTACATTATCACAAAGTCTTTTGGGACTAGTACTTACAAAATTTTAGATTGTGATGGCGAAGACCTAGCAGAGCCCATTAATAGCATCCATCTTAAAAGTTTTTACATCTAAAGCTTTGGGGAAACACCCCATCACCAAAAATACCAAAAAAAATCAAAAAACACCAAAAAGTACCCCAAAAAAATTGATGCAAAAGAAATGAGAAATGACAGCTTTGGTTTCAAAAGGAATGAGAGATATCACCTTTAGACTTCCCTAAACAACATGAGTCCTTCAATGCAGAAAGATAATCAAAATAGAACTCAAACAATTTCCTTAGAGAAAAATTTTGCTTGTTTGTGGCTTACCTAGCACAGTTGAGTTAATTTCAAACATACCCAATTGGGAAATACTTGTGGGTTAAAATTTAGTGATTTCTTGGCATCAAACATAATTCATAGCAATAGAGACAATCAATATAATAGCAACAACGGGCATAACAACAAATCAGAAGAAACATGGAGTCAGATTATGTATTGAGATACCATAGACATGAATTATAGGAAAGTTAGTGCACATCTCAGCTATCTACCATGAACATTAATTCTTGATATCCATTGTCATCTTCATTAAATCCATTTGATGTCCCAAATTTCTTTTTTTTGCCTCCATCATCTCAAATATAGCTATCCCAACCCACTTTTCGTCTTTTGGCCCATTTTTGGTCTCCTTGACTCTTTAGGTGCCTTCCCATGGTCCAAGTTATCCCCATATTCCAAAAAATCTTGTTCACATCCTCGTTTTATTCCCACTAATTTGAAAGTTGTCAAAAATTATCAAAAACATTCAAAAATTGTAAAAAATTATTAGAAACATTCAAAAAAATGTCAAAAATTATCAAAAACATTGAAAAATTGTCAAAGATTAACAAAAACATTAAAAATTTATCAAAAACATCCAAAAATGGTCCAAAATTACCAAAACATTCATAAGGGGGTAATAATTGCCAACAACAGCCAAAAAATCCAAAAACTATTAACAATACCCCAAAATACCAGTCAAACATAGGTCACTTCAACTCAAATAAGCTATTGAACTATGCATAAATTATTGATATATTTTTCAAACCGATGATTCATTGATTTCATGTTGAACTAGTGTTCGTCTATAATTGTTGCTCCTTTGGGACAGGTTTGCATACCTCAACTAGTTTTATATGAAATCAGTAATGAGGCCCACTATATTGAAAAATATTTAAATATTTTATGGCATGTTTTCTGGCTCTATTAACTATAGCAAAACAATAAAGAGTGCCTCGAAGGAATAAAGAAGCAACATAGTTATGTCTTGAAACATCTTGCTAGGCATTGGAAAATCTAGCACAACATGAATAGTGCAAGAGGCTCAGGTAGAGTTCCCTCTTCTTTCCTCCAACCAAGAACAACAATTCTTGACAGATTATTAGTCTTATTTATGTCGTAGTGGCCATGATTGATCTAGACCCCTTCAACAAATATATCAATGCTATCCTGAAAGGCCCAAATATTCGTTGAACTCTTTCATCATCACCTACCAGGAGGGCATAGAATAAGTAAGCATAAGTTTGAGAGATCGTTGTGGCTTTCTTTCCTTTTTGGCCCTCAAGCACCTTTTTGGGCCCCTCAATGCCTTTTCAGGCCAAAGTGCCTTTTTCAAGGCCCAATTTTGCCCTTTTAATCCCTTCAAGTGTCTTTTTAGGCTCCTCAAGCACCGTTTAGGCCCCTCAATGCCTTTTTAGGCCAAAGCATCTTTTTCAAGGCTTGGTTTCACCCTTTTAAGCCCTTAAAGCACCTTTTTTAGGCCCCTTAAATGCCTTTTTAAACCCCCAAAGAACCTTTTTAGGCCCACACTAATACATTTGGTACCAAATTGCAACGGTAGTGTCATTGCACTTTTTTCGTCACAACCTTGTCGTCGTCGCAATTGCGATAGTCTACCATCACAACTGCGACGACAACAAGGTTGTGATGGAAAAACTGCAACAGCAGTGCCATTGCAATTTGGTACCAAATTTATTAGTGCCAAATGCCTTTTTTAGGCCCCCAAAATGCCTTTTAGGCCTAAACACCTTTTTCAAAGCCTTGTTTTGTCTTTTTAGTCCCCCAAAGTGCCTTCTTAGGCCCTCAAGCACCTTCTTAGGCCCCCAAGCACCTTTTTCAAGACCCAAACATCCTTCCCAGACCCTCAAATGCCTTTTTCAAGGTCCCACTTGGCCTCTATTGGTCATCAATGCCTCACATAGGCCCAAACGCCTTTTTACAAGCCTCGTGAGTATCCATCTTGACACACGCCTAGAGAAAATCCCAACTTTGGCCTTAAGCTTGTTTGTAAAGGCTATCAATATATACAAAATTGTGTCTTACAATTCATAGTTTAGCACTTCTTGCTTTCTCTACCTTAAACTCCACAACCCTCCAAATGTTACACAAATTTGTACTCATCTTTCATTGAGAGCCCACATAGACATTTAGTTCCCAATATACAAGTAAAGGTCTTTCTTCCTCTACAAATCATATTGTCCCCACTTTTATGGAGATTTAAACCTTTCCCAAATATTTGCCAAAAATCCCAAAAACATTCAAATATCTATCAAAAATCCCAAAAATATTCAAATATCTATCAAAAATCCCAAAAACATTTAAATATCTATCAAAAATTCCAAAAACATCCACATATTCCTCAAAATGCCAAAAATATTCAAATACATTTTGAAAATATCAAAAACAAGCACAACAGTGTTTATACGAAGCATTAACATCAACGTCAGTTGTCCTTTTTCTTGTCACAAAATAAACACAACTTTTATTCTATTACAATGATAATAAGAACATTACATTCAAATAGTGCCTGGTGGATCATTTATTATGGCCTCCCTTGGGGAGTTGGTAGGACAGGGTGTCCAATCAATGGTGTTTCTTCAGACCTAGCTCCAGAAGACGAAGCCCCTGGCGTCAATCCTCTACATACCTATACTACATCCATGGGAATTGGAAACCTACCACCACATAATTGCAAATTCAATAGTTGTGTAAATTCCCTATCTACAAACTGCATCTCCCACCGGTTCTCATTAGGGAACGCCTAATGATAAAGTCCCATATAGTAAGCAACTTGGTGTACCTTCATTATATGTTGCATATCCATGAACACATTCTCCACCAGCTTGTTTATTCCTAGTACTGTGATCACTCATTCGGCCACTTCCCACTCCTACTGCATTTGGTTAGTCATCATTCACCAATGCTCCATGTCCACTTTTGTCTCGCCTAACCATTGCTACAATTGTCTCACCTTTAACTCACTCAATGCTAACCACTCTTGTAGCTTCAATGACAGGGTGTTTGATTTTGCAATCACCTCCCTAAATGACTCAGACTGTGACTACAATAACACCAACTCATTTTGCATGCTCTCCAAACCCCCGTGCACCATCTTTAGAGATTCTTGCAACCTCTGAGCTCATGACCACTTTGCCCACATCCCCGCATCATTTCCCTCCACTCATGATTTCTCCACCCACAATTTTGCTTCTAATGATTACACCCATGCTCACTCTATATTTACCACCACTTGGAGCTGTCTTTCCTCTATTTGCACTCCATATTCCCATGCCTTCTCCATCAACCCCAACAAAAATGTGACTTCCTATTCTACATTTTCTACCCAGACTCTCTTTTTGGTCAACATTCTCTGTAATTCTTCCATGTCTATTGATGATTGATCTCCACCCCCTACCTCTAGCGATGGCTCCTCTACATTCACACTGCTTCCTTCTCCTTCCATTAACCCTTGGCCTAGCATCCCAAGACTAATTAAACAATGTGCTCCACTCATCACCTCACCCACACTAACGTCTTCCACCTCCCTTGGAGATTTTCCCCCAAACTTTTCAAGAGATTTTATCTCCCCCACCTCCACCACTCCTAACATGCTCTTCATCATCCTAGGTAGACTATTTTCTGCCTACATCATCAACTCATCATCAAATACCACCTACAATGCCTGTTGTGTTTCAGTCTCTTAAAGTATCATTAATGCTAACAAGAGTGTTTCTTCTGCCATGACCCACGCATCTTTAGGTTGTGTTGACCCCCATCCCACATGACTTGATTCACCCTAATCGTGAACTAACGCTTGAAGTTCGGACTGATATACCAATTCCCTAGAGGTCTGTCAACTATGCTTCACTATTTTCCCTTTCTTAATCCACCTTTCCTAGCTAGCATCACCCTCTTGCTACAACTGATCTAGTGAGCCCAACATGCTTTCACTTACACACTTCCTTAGACTTCTCAATAAACCTGATGGCCATGTTATGCTCTTCACCTTGCTTTGTTCCATTTCCATTCTATTCGCCTATTTATGGTTTTTGCTTGCTTGAACTCCTTCTTTACTAGTCTTACCATGTGTCTACCCTTTGCATCTTGTCGCACTAGTACTAGGTACACTTGGCACTCGACTCTGACATTCAAACACCCTATAATTCATGCCAACGCATATCGCTAGATAGAATCCACTACTAAATCATTGTTGAAACATCTCACGCTTTGTTATTAGACTTGTACAATAGTTGCTTCCAAGAAGATTTGAACATACTTGACACTATTGCATACAACTATCAACACTCCTAGTCTACAAATAATGGATTTTTCTATTGTTAAGCACTTCTAGTTCCTCGGTGATGTACTTGACTAGAGGTACCAGGATGAAGTCATGATATTTTATTTGCCTTTGGTTTTTCATTGTTCAACTCTAGTGATCGTCTAATTTCATACATTATTTGTGTCCACTTGTAAGTAACCCCTCTCATCTGGAAGGTCATGTGTACCTCGATCAATTTTGTATGATATCTTAGGTGAGGTTCTTTATCTGACATGTGACTATTTGCATGCTTATTTTACTTACTGCGGCTATAACTTTTATTTTTAGTAGTTGTCACATTTTTCATGTACATTGTCTATGTTTGGTGGCACTTCTTGGTGTAATACAGTATTCATATCATCATAGATGAGCTAGTGGTGGTTGTACTTGGTCACTTTTTATTAAATGCTCTATGATGATAGTTAATTTGCATTTCTTTACAAAAAAGTGACAAATAGTTGTATTCAAGTATTTTTCATTTTCATCTTGGGTCCCTTGAAAACTCATGGTTGGCACATAAATCAATATAACACATGCACAAGTCTCATCAACAGTCATCAACAAAAATGCTAAACAATTTGAGTAAGGCTATCCAACAACAGGTCACAAACCAACATACTCATGCATGGTTAACACTCTGCTATTGTGGATTCGGTCTCATTACAACACTACCACCTTGCATCACACCTCATTCCCACCTATCATTTATTCCACCTATTGCATTATGTGACTTTCAAATCTCAAACAATTATGGTCACTAATTCATCACACCTTTCATCACATTTTATGCATTCATTTCTCCACTTATTCTTACTGGGGTCTCAAGTTTCATTTCATGACTTTTGAATCTCAAAGGTTGAGTCCCATCCCATGTCTTTTCATCTCTAGCACATTCATTTTCTTCCATTTTTCACTTTCATTCACCTCACTTTCCTTCTCCTATTTTTATCTCATTATGTTCATCTCATTATCACATTTTCGTTCATTTATAAATTTCATTTCATTTCCACATTCATTTCATTACATTCCATTTTATCACATTTCATTTCATTACCATTTATCACATTTCTGTTCATTTACAAATTTCATTTCATTTCATTTATTACATTCCATTTTATCACATCTCATTCTATTACATTCTATCAAAAATTTCCTTACATTCCCACTTCATTTATTAGATCTCATTCAATTACATTTTATCACATTTCCTTATTTTTCATTTCATTACATTTCTTTCCATTTTATCATATTTCATTCCATTACATTTTGTCACATTTCGTCACATTTCCATTCATTTATAAATTTAATTTCATTATATTCAATTTTCTCACACTTCATTCCATTTCATTTCATTATATTTCCATTCCTTTACACATTTCATTTCATTTCGTTTCATTTCATTATATTCCATTTTCTCACATTTCATTTCATTACATTTCCATTCTTTTACACATTTAATTTCATTTAATTTCCCCGCATTACATCACAGCTTATTTATCACATTTCTTTCATTACATTTTATTTAGCACAATTCATCACATCACATTTCATTACGTCCAATCTCATTTGATTACATACCACCTTTCATTTCATTTAATCACATTACAACTCATTTCATCACATTTAATTGCATCAAATTTCATTTCATTACATTTCACATTATTACATCACATTGTATTACATCAAATTTCATTTCATTACATTTCATATTATTACATCACATTGCATTACATTAAATTTCATTTCACCACATTTCATTTACACCTATTTCATTACATTTGTACTATTACATTACATTTTTATTCATTACATTTTATTTCACTCATAAATGTCATTTAATTCCTTTATTCACTACCCACGTATCATGCTACATTAATCATTCACACATATATCGATATCTACTACTATCATATCCATTTAATCATACCATCACATGCATACATGAGTCCATGATATAACAAGTGCACACGTTGGAACATCAAAAGGATTGAATATCTCATAAATCAAAATATCAACCAACATATCAAAAGGATCACATCAACATGACTATAAGATGGACTGCATCAACATAAACATCCCAATGATCACATCACATAAACATAACAAGATCGCAAACTGTATCCACATGAATGTCAAAAAGTCACCAAGTACATCAACATGACTATCCAATGGTCCTCATCAATAACAAAACATAGGATAAGTACTAAATAAAAAATAATATACAATCATCCATGCATCTCATCACCTACATCATCCGTATGTGGCTGATCTAAAGGTCCCTACTCAGTAGGGGCACTCCTATCCTCCTGTGGAGCCTACTTGGTCGCATCTGCCATCACTATTCTATGTATGGCTTTGATCATTTGACTAGTCATTGCCCCATCTTTCCTTGGTAGCAGTGGTGGTGGTGGTCACCTCAATGTCATCGATGTTATAAAAGCTTGTAGCATACTTGTCAACTCACCCATTTGAGCCTCCATGGCACTCATCTGAGCCTCTATATCCGTGGATCCCCCTGGCCTCCTTGATAGTGGTTGCACATCTAATGGTACCTGCTACTATGAGCCCTAAGGAACTCTTATAGGAACTTGTACTCATGGCCTCTGTCACTAAATAAACTATACATCATCAGGTAATGTGGCTCTAACATGCTTTTTCCTTCCCTATCCAATACTATTGTCCTACTAACTAGATCTTGCACCACTGCCCATACCTCCTCTCACCCTCGCACCTTTGCAACCACAAATCCCTCCAAACCTCCATGCAACCACATCAACTGGCCTCTACACTGGACCTCATGCAATAACCCTCTATGGTAGTACTATTGCTACTCGACCTCAACCTCCATATCTCCCGCATGCTCTAACTGTACCTCTAGCTCTCCCTCTAGCCTAATGCCTCCCTCTACCTCTCCCCTAGCTTCCATCCTCATCCCCATCCTCTCCTCCACTTGACTTCTCATCAATGCCAAGAATAGGCTCTGTTGGATCTATGTATCTCGGGAATAGATTCTTATAGAACCATCATGCATAGTCTCCCTCCATCCCCACATCCACCTATCCATCTCTCAATGCCCATGGTTATGGAGTATCTATCTTCTGGAGAAAGGCCTCAAGGCAAGCCTCATACTCCAAGGTCAACCCCCATACTACCCTCTCTACTTGAACTTGGGCATAATGCATTGATCCCTATGGCATGCTTTGCTATCACCCAAACTGTCTCATAGCCTACCTGAAATAGAATCTCTCTATCACCATGAAAATTTGGCCAAGCAAATATCTTAGGCCAATCTCATCATCATCCTTGGCCCATAGCTCAGTAAACCTATATGATCTCCATATGAGCTCATTGATGTCATCTAATATCTGTTGCCAATACTCTATCTTTCCCAGATGGGGCTACATAATCACTTCTAAATACATGTATATGTATGACATCTCCTATGGACACTGTCACACACATATTAGGTGAGTAATGGGTAGATGCTCCAATGTCCATAACTGTAACAATATCACCCTTGTTGATAGTGATAAGTTTCAAAAATATACAACCTGATGCAAATCATGATACAATGGGCCAACATGCAACTGCTCCATACAGATCTCTATGGCTGATCGATCATGTCCTGTATCAAATTGTCCCATCCAACTAGACATCCCACCCTCATCTATCTGGCAACAAAAATCCTCCTATCAATCTAGCCAACATTGTTGGGAATGTCTCATACTGCAACATCTGAAGCCATGATACACTATCATCACCAATGTTGTCATCTCCAAATAAATCTTTGAATGCAGTGCCATCTACAATCTAATCATAGTACACCAGGTCTCTTACTATCAAGATCTATAATAATCGATACACATCCTCAAGAGTCAAAATCATCTCACCCATGGGTAGATGGAAAGTGTTGTGGTCTGAGTGCCATCACTCGGCCACAACTATCAATAGCCCTCTGTTCACTTGGAACTGAGGCATCTATAACAAATAGGTGAAACCACATCTATCAATAACCTATAGCTCCCTAGCTGGGAATCTGCCTGCTAACTCTAGGGGCCATGGATACAATCCTCACACCATGATCTTTCACCCACATACCTATTTTCATCAAACAATCAAATGATAATGTCAGTTTTCATCCCAAGTGATCATCATACATCACTCTACTGTCAAATATCTAGCTAATCAGCTAATGATCTTGGACCTATTATTTGTCCAACTCTATATCCTAAATTGGACATGTTTTTTCCCCTACTCTATATCCTAAGCTGGGGCATCATTCTCTATTCATCTATCCTCAAATCAATCCTAAGTCATCACTTTCTAACTACCTAATTGCTATTGTTTGCTTGATCACTACTCGACAAACCCTAAATCTTTCCTTTGGCATTATCTTACATTAAATCACTATTTCACAATCTATTTCTATTCTTCAAACCCCCATTAGTGCTATTTTAACTAGCACATGTGATTCAGAATTTATTTGCACTATTTCTTGGGACATATGCGCTACTAGCTCAAACAGATGTGCTAAAAGAGACATGTGCACTATTAAAACATTTGAAAGCACTATTAAATATAGTGGATGTGCTTAACAAGACATATGAACTATCAAGACACTCAAAAGAGCTATTACATATAGCAGAAGTGCTATGAAAGGGGAAGCACTACCTGATAATCCATATGTGCCATCCAACAAGATGAAAGCGATATCAAATTTATAAATGCTACCCTAGGCCTCATATGCACTACAAGATCCCTCGAATGCATCAAAAAGTTCATATGCACTATTAGATAACATATATGCACCATTATTTTCCTATATGCGCTACTTTTCCCCTAAGCTAAGTTTTTGTATGTGCTAATTCGCCACTCAAATGCGCTAAACTATAGTTCGAATGCACTATAAAATTTCAAATGTGCTAAAACATCTAAACAGCCACATTTACAACAAAAACTCAAAAAAAAATTTAAAAACTCAGGTACAAATTCAAAAATCTTCAAAAAGGAGGATCTTGATGACTTATCAAGGCATTGTAGTTAGCTGGACACTCGTACCTGCAACCCCTCTTGAATATGTGCTCTTGTAAAGGGACCACCATCCTCACTAGCTCAAAGCTCCAAATCACCAAATGTAAAAGGAAGTGTAAAAATGACAAGGGTAAAAGGTCTTTTGACTTATTTAACCCTCCTTAAGGGCATTTATATCATCTTTTCGCTATATTTACCCAACATTAGAACTTTTTGCTCACTTTCACGAATTGGATATTGTTTTAAACCAACTTGAACATCTTCATCTATAAATTATCAAACATTTTAGAAATAAAAGTGGAACCTCCCTAATTTTTGCACATTCATTTTTTTCCTATTTCATTTATGAGGGGGTGGTATATTCATATCAAACTAGGGCATCAAATTTTTTTGAAAATTCAAAAACGTTCTACCTTAGCCAAAATTTCAAACATCAAATCAAACAAAACCAGGGTATCCAAGTAAAAGCATCACAACATCAATTAGCAAAATCAACAAAAATCAACATCAAGTCATCGACAATCAAACATCAAGCTATCAACAATCAGACACCATGACAACCATGAAATGTCAAAATATCATCAAACAGATATTCAATCATCAAAATTTGACCTAAAATCAAAGAATCAAGATAGTCTTTGAACTAATATGCATTGCATATTAGCTCAAAGAGGGTCATTTTTAAACACCCAAAAATTGGCAAAGACCTAAACTACGCAATTTTGATCAATCAACACAAATTAAGGAGGAAATTCAAGGAACACAAAAAAATTTCAAATCAAGGATCACATTAGGTCATTAATCATCTATCAAATCAATAAGATCTAAATCAACTTCAAAAAGAGGAGAAAAACAATTCAAAAACATAAAATGAAATTCAAAAAGGGAGAAGGAAAAAGACAAACTTTTGAAAATAAATAGAACATTTATTAAATCAATAAAGTCATTTATCCTCAGAAAAGTGAAAATCCTCCTTTTACATTTAAAAGAATTGGGAAAATCCTCATTTATCCTGATTCTTACCCCAAACCCTTCCAAAACCCTATAAATAGGAGGGAAATTCAAGAGCTAAAGGACCCAAGTTTTAGGCATCTACATTATATGCACATTTTGAGTTATCATCTTTTTGGCATTATCATTATAGCAAGTTCATGTCATTTTGATAGCATTTTAGCTTTCTTTTCATGTCATTTGGTATCATTTTAGCACATATTTAGCTCATTACATACTCATTAAACAGCATTCTAGAGTTGTTACTCACATTTAATCTGCATTTTAGTCATAGATCTTGCCTGCATTCTTGTAGATATGCATTTTAATCATACTCCCATTCTAGAACTGTCATTGAGATGCTAATCTGAGAGCATTTTTAGTGGTTGTAGTTAGGGAAACATGGGATGTTCGTAGAGTTTACATTTTGACAATGATTTCTTGAGTTTAGTTTAGTTCATTGTCATTTTATCTGCATTTTGCATCAAAGTCTTATGAATACGTGAATATACCATGTACAACTATAAGAAAAATGAGAAATTTGAATTAAGAGCCTATAGTGATGCTGATTTGGTTGGAAACATTGATGACAAAAAGAGCACCAGTGGAGGAGCATTTTTCTTAGGAAAGAGGCTAGTTACATGGACCAGCAAGAAACAAAACTACACTTCACAATCTACTGTTGAAGCTGAATATGTTGTTGCTATTGTAAATTGTATAAACATTGTATGGATGAAAAAACTACTCAAAGAAATGAAGGAAGAGATCATAGAACTAGTGACACTTTATTGTGATAATACAAGTGCTATAAATATATCAAAGAATCATGTGATGCACACAAAGATTAAGCACATTGCAATCAAGTATCATTACTTGAGAGAATTAGTTCAAGATAAAAAGGTGAAGATGGAATATGTTAACACAAAAGAGCAAATTGTTGATATCTTCACAAAAGCATTACCTAAGGATGTTCATGAGCATCTAAGAGGTAAACTAGGGGTGATACTCCTATCAAAGGCTATCTAAGTAACAAAAGGAGTGCCCTGCATCAAACAAGTTGATTTTCATATGTTACATATTGATGCAATGGATCTTACTTTAGGAGTTTCCTAATGTAATCAAAGAGTTGAAATTGCAAACTAGTCACAAGCAAGGTGACACAGAAGAAACTAAAGAAGTTCATATCTATATATTAAGATATTAAGTCTTTGGCATTGTTGTCAAAGAGGGTGATAGTTATTGATCAAGGGAAATACAAGAAAGAGGGAAATAGTTACTAATCAGGAGAAATACAAGAGATCAGAGATTGAACAAAGAGGGAGAAATCCTAACACACAGTATGAGGGAGAAATGTTCATAGAAAGAAAATGTATCTATTGATTACATCTACCTAGCAAGAGGAAGCTAACATAAAGGGAGATAGAAGAAGTAATTCATAGGGAGTCATAAGGATGAATTGATTGTCTAATTGTTTGACGATCAGAACAAAACAAAATTTTGTAACCTATTCAGAAGATGAAAGTTGTTGATAGAGGGAGAGATTTCAATACAAGGAATTATTTTCTTTTTGGTATTTTGTTGGTCTTATTGTTTTAACCTAGTTAGTTTGGTTGATCAGTTTGGTTTTCCATCAATGCCAAAGAGGGAGATTGTTGAAGAAGGAGATTGTTGAGAATAGATTGTTATAAGTATGATATATATGTTTCAACCACTGTTTTGTCACTGATGTCAAACTTGTTTTTTTTCTGGTAATACAACTACTTATATGATTTAAGTACCATCACTTATTTGATTAATGAAGAGGATTTGATCAAAATATGTAACAAAAGCACCTAGAGGAAAGGTTGAGTTATGATATACAAAGGAGTACAAGAATCAACTAGGACAGTGATATCATAGTGCATTGATAATCTACTTAAGGTTGTAAAGGTTGGTTACACTAAGTAAGTTCACAAGAACAAGTTAAACAAAGTTTTTCTACAAAGCTTGACTGAGTGGATAGTAGGTGTTGAGAAAAGTTAGTGCAAGTCAACCAAAAAATCAGTTGGAGCTAAGTAAAAGTCTATTCTAGTGTATGTCGAGAAAAATAGTGGATACCGAGTCAAGTTTAGTTGATGTCGAGTGCTAGTAAACTTTAGTTCATGCCAAGTGATTTTTTAGTGGATGCCAAGCAATGTAGTATGTGTCAAGAATTAGAAGCAAGTTAATGCCAAGTGTCAACATTATTAGAAAGATCATGAATTTGATGGATCTAAGCTAACAAGTTTGTTTTCTTGGATTATGTGAACTAGGTGGAAGATAAGATTGATGAGTTGGTGGCACAGAATTCATGCTAAACCATTTTGAGGTGAATTCAAAGAGGATTGAAGGATAAGTTTCTAGAAGTGATATGGAATTAGGGGTAGATTCATTGTATCCTACCCAATATGTCATAACCCTATATTGAATGATGGAGAATGAATGCCAAAAGATCTTAATTCTCTATTTATAGGGATGGCTAGTTAGAAGCAAGGGTTGTCATGTGCGAGAACCTGAGGAAGACAAGGAATCAAGGGTATTGCTTCATCAAGTGACCGAAGTGAAGAGTATGCATTAGCATGTTAAGCAAGAAGGCTTAAGGGTATGAATGCTTGAAGGGCGAACAAGTTATCAAAGCTAAAATGTGTGAAGGCCAAGTAGAATGGAGGACTGCAATAGAGATTTGTAATCTACAAATGGAGTTTTAAGTTATTATCAGATCAAGCCTTACTGTTACTCTCCAGTAATTGTATTAGTCTAGGGTAAATCCTTTGGATTAAGGTTGACCTATCAATTATTTGAAAATCCTTTAAATGGGTGACATTCCAAGTGAATGATCTAAAGTCCTCTAATAAGGCTCACTCCTAATAGGGTGATTGAAATCCTTTAACAAGGTCACATTTAATAGTGTGTATTGTAACCTTTAACAGGGTTGGCCTTTCATAGGGAATCACTTCAAAAGAGTGAAAAAGAGTAGCATGTTACTGGTGGTTTTTCCCAAATTGGGTTTCCATGTAAACCATTATGTCAAATGTGTTTCTAAATCTGTTATGTTTCATGTTTACATATCTGCAAGTTGATTTGATAGTAACCTACAAGTTTTAAGTGATTGCATAATCTTATGGATGCATGCATAATGATAAATGTTTTATGGGTTCACTAAGCTGTGAAAAGTTTTATTTATATATCAAGACCTTGGATAATTGACTGACCCCCCTCTAAGTTATTCTAAAGAATTCCAGTAGTGTTAGAATTATTAATATTTTCTTGACTATATTTAATTATTAAATGGGATAAACCAAGGTATCACTTATGTTGTTTGTCCTCTAGTCTACATGTGAGGACATGTTATTTGCTTGTCGTCTTGCCCATGTGTTAGGACAACTTTTTTTTGTAATTCCTTTTATAAGGAAATTATTTTATCCTCTTTAAGAGGATATTGACACTTTGCATACTTATTATGAATGGTTGCATACATAGAAATGGGAGTTACACATGAAACCACATGTAACTCAATTCTCATCTCTATAAAATAGATGCCTCTCTCTCTCATTCTTCTACTACTTCTACACTTCACTTCTATATTATTGTAATGAACTAATTTGCTCCACTCTTTCTCTCTCTCTTCCCATAGGCTTTCCCCTCATTAATAATATTACACAAGGGGTTTTCTTTGCTTTCCCCTTTCAAAATCTCTTTGTCTCCCTTTGTGTTGATCTTTGGGAAGATATATTAAGCATATTGAATTTATACTAACTTTTTTTTCATTTAAAACTCTCTTGGATTAGTTCATTATATTTCTTGTTTATCAATTTTTTTTCGGTATCTCTATATTCCCAAATGACATAATGAAGGAGTGTCAATACTTGTTGAAAATAATATTTCACTATATAATCAAAATATGTGACTTCATCTAGGAAGACTAGGTGAGACTTGTACTAAGAAGAATACATGAAAAATACAATGGCTTGATAGGCCATACGAAATTTCAAAGAAAGTTATACTTAGGTTAACAGGACTCAATGATATGGAGGCAAATCTTAACTCATGAAAGGTTACACTTGATGAAGTTGCCAGGTTGACCAAAGAAAGGAAAGGACATACACTAGCTATTGATGAAATACTAGACCCTAAAATGAGGTTTTTTGCAATGGAAATTGTATATAGACTTTATTTTTCAAGTAATCCAAATAGTGTTCCCAATGGAGCAGTACATGTAGCATACCAAATCAAACATAAAAATGCTTCACTTGATTTAGGTGGATGGTTATATGAGCAGTCGATGATGAACCTGGCGAAAATCAAAGAAACTCATGAGGTACATCCATTAAAATTTGGATCTCTTTTGGTATTATATTCTTCTATTTTATGCAAGAATTTTTTGGACTAGGTTTAATCAATTGTGTTAGGAATAAGCCCATTTGTGAACAAATTTGTATATCATACATGATGTTAGGATATGAAAAAGATAATTTATTCAAAAGTATTTTATCAAGTTTAGGGATATATGAGGATAAAGGAAAGGATACCCTTTAGCCTAGTAGAAGAGTATAGGAATGAGTTATGCTTCCTAGCATGGACAAACACATGTATGATATAGACTATGAAGCCTAGAATCCATTGGCTTACAACATTCAAGTATGAGCTAATAGAGGAAGAGTATAATGGTCACCCCTGGATGTCCCAAAAAAACTGAACCAACTGCTGAAATTATATTAATTCTAAAAATGTTGCAATCAAGTACAAAGAGATGTATTCCAAAGGCCAAACCCTAAGGAAATGACATCTAGAATGTTACAATAGAGAATGAACGTCCCCTATTGCCAAAAAAGAGTGTGATTCACACATCCAAGCTGTTATCAAATGCAAGTCATAATCATTCGATACAATAATCCCATGCTAAACAATGAGACTCTCACCCCTATTTATCCTATTCCTTCACCCTTCTAGAAAGAACTAAAACATTAATTAATTACAAGTGCTAGAAGCTTCCCCCTTCCAATAATTAATGCACTCTCTAAAAACTCCTCTCTTGCAATAATTAATTGTGCTTCTAGAGGCTTCCACCTTTCCAATAATTAATACACATTCTAGACGCATCTCCTTTGTAATACAATAATTAATTTAATTAATTAAATATAAAGCCACCTTTTAATTTTAATTTATTTAATGAATGTATAAGAAATTAATTTAATTTTTTCTTATCCTCCGCTTAGACTTTGGAGAATGTGAAGGCCAAAAGATGGGATCATTACAAATCTGTCCTCCTTGAAATTGCTTGTCCTCAAGCAATTAAGTAACATAATGGACTCCAACCTCCACCTGGATCCCAATATGTGATATCCATATGGAAGTTAAACCAACTGCAAACCTGCATCATCAAGACCAACCCCTGTAGCCTAGCATTCAAAACTTGTGTTGATGAAGTCAGAATGTCATCATAAGGCAACTTCATAGAAGATCTATGGAACGTCTTCTTCCCTTTATCCATCCACATTATATATATTGGACTGGAATGCATATTATCACCATCATGCATTGAAAAAGATGTAGTTGTAGGTGAACCATATGTACTCATGCTAACTATATCAATAATAGGTGTTGCTGCATCGAAATATATGGACATAGGAACAACATTAACTGCTGCAACAGAAAATTGAACTGAATTTGTAGTTGATGAAAACTCATAAGCATTAACATGTGTGGCTTCATTAGAAAATACATCAACCACTGCATTTATACCATTAAACTCCTCATTGGATGCTTCAACTGACATAGAAGTGGCTGCTGATATGATAGTATCCTCGCATTCTCCTAATTCCACTATTGCTACGTCATCATCCCCTGATAAGGCTTCATATGTGGTCTCCTGACTTTGCCCGCATGTCTCTACTGACTCTGCCGAAATGCCCACATCACCAACATCATAGCTGGCTAGCTCTATACGTGTATTGATCCCACCTGAGAAATCGACTACCTTCTGCTCTGGAGCAACGTACAAATCATCAATGTTGATGCCCATCTGTCTAGCCATAAGTTGCAACATCATATCCATTCGCCTATTCTGCTCTTGTTGCATACATTGCCTCTTCTCTAATGTACCCAATAATTGTCTGAACATCACATCTTGATCTGGACTAATATACATCTTTATCCGGCTATCAATATGATCTCCACAGGATGGCAGGACTTATAGCTCTGATACCACTATAATGGTCACCCCTAGATGTCCCAAAAAAACTGAACCAACTGCTGAAATTATATTAATTCTAAAAATGTTGCAATCAAGTACAAAGAGATGTATTCCAAAGGCCAAACCCTAAGGAAATGACATCTAGAATGTTACAACAGAGAATGAACGTCCCCTATTGCCAAAAAAGAGTGTGATTCACACATCCAAGTTGTTATCAAATGCAAGTCATAATCATTCGATACAATAATCCCATGCTAAACAATGAGACTCTCACCCCTATTTATCCTATTCCTTCACCCTTCTAGAAAGAACTAAAACATTAATTAATTACAAGTGCTTGAAGCTTCCTCCTTCCAATAATTAATGCACTCTCTAAAAACTCCTCTCTTGCAATAATTAATTGTGCTTCTAGAGGCTTCCACCTTTCCAATAATTAATACACATTCTAGACGCATCTCCTTTGTAATACAATAATTAATTAAATTAATTAAATATAAAGCCACCTTTTAATTTTAATTTATTTAATGACTTTATAAGAAATTAATTTAATTTTTTCTTATCCTCCGCTTAGACTTTGGAGAATGTGAAGGCCAAAAGATGGGATCATTACAAAGAGACAAGAATTGCTATGGGTAAAAGCACATATCTATGTCACCATTTACAATACCAAAACCTATTTTGGTCAAATCTTATTTCTTTATCAAAACTCTTTTTTTTTTCAAAAATCAAAAATACCCTTTTATAGATCTCAGATTCAATATCATCATTATATAAATTTTTGAGTGTTTTGATTAGTTATAATATGTTATAATCTAAAAATATTATAAGTTGATATTTCAACATTTTAGAAGATGCTCCCTCAAAAAAGGAAAAAAAATAGTAAATCATATCAAAAAAAATTTTAAAATATATTTATCTCTAGAGGAGAGAATCCTCTTCACGAATATGTAATTTTTTTCAAGAAGGTATAGATTTGATAGGGAAGTTTTGACATGAGGAAAAAATTGATGGGTTCTGATAAAGTCAAACTTGAGTACTTGTAACAAAGAAAATATACATCAAAAATAATAATTTATTGTTTTGTTCACTAGCTATACATGTCATCTATAAGATATTTCCAAATCAGAACAAAAAAAGATGATTTGCATATGCTTCTTTGATGGGAACTACACCTTATATTTTTTACAGTTAAAAAAAGGACTTCAAAATAAAATAAAATGAATAAATTCTTACTCAGAAAAAATTATAGGCATAAAATTCATCCAATTCTACACATTT
Organism: Cupressus sempervirens; assembly: GCA_028749045.1. Lineage (NCBI taxonomy): Eukaryota > Viridiplantae > Streptophyta > Pinopsida > Cupressales > Cupressaceae > Cupressus > Cupressus sempervirens. The sequence continues at coordinate 739,990,382 of CM053793.1, forward strand.
CATTAGTTTACATCATCTTCATATTTTAAACACAAATACCATTTTTTTTTTCATTGATGTTGAATTGTCACATTTTGATATCTCGTTTCTTTATAAAAGGTGACACAGGTTTGTGCATTTACCCCTATAGAGTTGATATTGTCAATACCAGTTGAGAGAAAACTACCAATACATGGTACCAACATGATGAGAAGGACTATAGTGGTCATAATTAAAAAGGATAAGGAAGAGAATAGGAAAGAAGGAAAGAAGGAAAGTAAAAGAAAGAAGACAACTTGTAACAAGCCTACAAGTCCAAAAAGGCAAAAAAGTGAAGAAAGGAACATTGACTCAAGAAGAGAGACATCGTTACCACAACCAGAGTCAAGTGAGGAAAAAAAGAAAAAAGAAGAAAAATAAAGGAGAAGAGGGGAAGAAACCATTACCTACAACCAAATCCATCAATAGGTGAATCATCGTCAAGAATAGAAAAACCTATAAGTGGAGGTAGTAACCTTACTCCTCCACTATCAATTAATGGCATAATAAATGACTTTATTCACAATCAAAACTATAACATAATAAGATATAGATATGCACTTATGAGTGAGAAGGATTAAAATAATGTTATAAATACATTATTGGTTAGCATAAGGACCTACAAAAGAACACTTGAAATGGTAAAGAAGGTTATACCAAAAGAGCTAACGAATGTCATTGTCAAGAAGTGGTGAATTGTTGTCACCCAACTCAGTGAAATTCTTAGTGATGTACTATCTTAGGTTAGACCAAAGTACACCCTAAAAGAAAGGCAAATGTATGTAGGAGCTTACATCTTATAATTCTTGACATAAGAAAATATTGCACTAATCACCACAAGAGAATACAGAGAAGTGTTTGAAAGAACAATAAAAAGTTGAAAATTAATAGAAGATCAAATGGAGATCATATGTGCACAAAATATAGCTAAAAAGACTAAGGCTCTAACTAGGGAAAATCTAAACAACAAGGGAAGGGAAATGAAGGTTGCATCTATTGACCCTGGTAGAATAGTAGAGTTTGAGGGATATGTTGAGGTACTAGCTAAAGAACCTATCAACTTCAACCCTCTAACCTTGCCAAGGAGACTAGAATATACAATAGCTCATAGTGTAACTATCACAGAGAGTGAAGTATCGCCAGGATTAATAAATCCTCAAGCTACCCTAGTAACACATGAACAAGATGAGACCCCCAAGGAAGCTCGGATGCCACAAGTAGTAGACATGGATAAATCATGCACAAATTAGCATGAAGAAAGAAGGGAAGAATATGTTACTCAACAAAGTACACAAATAGAGGCTCAACATGTAGAGAAAATATCATCAACAAAGGCCACATAAGATGATGACAAAGATAAAATAAGTCCAAGAAGGGATGAACTAAGATACCTCTATAAGAACTAGTTTATAGAGATGTACAGTTGGAGGCTGACCAATCGGTTGAGAAAACAACACCTGAAAAGTCCAGAATGACTGGTAGAATAACCCCAAGGTCTAGAAGCTCTATAAGGGAAAAACCCACAAAGAGGAAGCTTTAGTTGGGAAGATTTGAGCCAGAACAAGAAAAGGAGAAAAGTAAGAAGAGGAGAAGAACACCATCCTCCTCGTCATCATCTTCAAGATTTGAAGATGACGGAGAACTATTTGAGCGACATGCTCAAGAAGTAGAAGACCCTAAGACAATTCAGGATCAATTGGAAAAGAATTCAAGAAAATTGAAGGAGATGAGTAGTGAATGTTGTGATGTGGAGCCTAATCAGACTCAGATGTTTATTTGGCATGGTTTTCCTCTAGATTATTTTTATGAGGGTTTGAGGGTAGCATCCCCAAGATAGGTTCAAGGGGTATCACACTTGCGAGGTCCTGGGGTAGTGCCCCAGGTGCGCTCCCTATTGTAGTATAGGGTGGGGTCAAGGGGAAACACCCCTACAAGGGTTTTCAAGGGTAGCGACCCTGAAGCCAAAAATTCCCTTGTATTTTAAAAGGCGTCAACTAATATTTTTCTATTATTCTAGCCCTAATTTTGTAAGCGGCAAAAGCTTGTATAAAAAGGGTTAGGGTTAGGGATTTTATCATGAAGGGTGATGCAAAAATTGGTTCTTGTGAAATTATTGAGATGTAAGGGATTACATATTGTAATCAGGTTGTAATCACTAGATAATAATAATATTGGACTTGTTATTGGTGGATGTAGCCTAGGGATTGGGTGAACCACATTAAATCTTGGTGTCTTGTGTTCTCTTTTATGCAATCTACTATTTTTTGGTATTAGTTATATTTGCATGTAACTGTTATTTCTATCCAAGGTTAATCCTAACAGTGAAGAGATCAGTAATCAAAAGAAATTCTTTCATAAACTTAAAGTATCCAAGAAAGCTCACATGAAACAAGAACAAGAATGAACCTTGATCAAAACAAGGGCAATACTAAGGACTACTTGGTGAAGTGCAATATGACACTCAACATATCTCATTGATCAATTATATCACATACTCAAGACTTCATATATCCATGAAGAAATAGGTCTAATCAATAGTAGGAAGGAAAAGGATGATCTCAAGAAACTCATTGAGCATCACTTAAAGGAAGTTGCACAAGAAAGAGACATTACAGTAGAATTATTGAAGGATTTCTCTCCAATCCTACATAAGACATCAAACTCATAAATTTTTTTGATAGATCTGAATGATACTCTAAAAACAACTCATGAGGGACTATAGGTCACCCAAACATAATTCTATGTATCAACCAATTTAACCAGCAAGTATATTGGTTAGATTCAAGAAAAGCTTCATCTGATCAACTAGGTCACTGCATAGCAACACAAGAGGACCTCCACACTCTTTGAGTTTCAATGTTTTTTGTTCCCTATAATAGGATTTATCTAAGATCATGTTTGAGAGGTAGATTTTGTGGTATACACGAGCCTTGTGGATACCATTAAGGATATGCAAAAGTGCTTACCGACTATCACTAATATGAATTTGGCACTCTAGATAGTCCTAGAAACATGGAAAACACAACTGGAATCTATAGAGGAATGGTACCCTTTGTCATTGATGACAAAAAAGGGAAGATAAATAATAGAGGATATGATCATAGGAAGATACAAAGAAGTGAAAATAATAGGGGGAATTGACCTTATAGATAGGAAGAGATGGAATCAAAATAGAGCTACACCACAAGGAGAGCTCAGTGAACAAAGATATGGAAGGAAACAAAAAATGGAAATATCCTTTTACAAGTAAAGATTCTACTAGTATTGATCCCAATAAGTTGAAGTGTGAAGTTGATCAAATCATAAAAGATTGTTAGAATATATAGTCCACCAATATAATTGAGAGGGGGGGTGAATCAGTTATCCAACTATTATCACAATTTTCAACCTTAATCAAACTTACCCATGTGAGCAATATAATCAGAAACCACAATAAGATACTCATGCACTAACAATAGATATGTTAACTAGGGAAACCCTTGATCAGAAGGAAGACCTTGGTGGGGATGATACCCGCAAGATGATGTACTAATATAAATATTCCTTGTTAGAGGATGGACCTTGTTAGGAGTCTATAACAACATTTAGTACATATCATTCCCTATTAGGAGACTTTGAATCCCTATTAGGAGATTCCAACCATATTAGGAGTTGTGCCAACCCTGTTAGCAGTTGTGCCAACCCTATTAGTAGTTGTGGAAGGTAGATGGACCCACTATCCAAACAACTTCAAAGGAAAGACCAATGAACCCACTATCCAAATGATCTCTATATTATTCCTTGTAGAATAATATGATTGAATTTTACTTCCTTTCTCTTTCTCTATACTATCAACCAAACCTCTTCTCCTTCTAATCTCTTAACCAAATCACAAATCTCGCATCTAATAGTCCCTTAGATCACTTACATTCACCAAACACTCTACTCCTTTTTGCACTACACGTGGAACATGTATTAAAATTACATCTTACAAACAAGTAAAACATCTTTCCTTTATACCTTATCTTCTAAATAATTCCTTGAGTCAACCTTGAGGCTTTCCCAATTAATTATAATAATCTAATTAATTAGTTCACAATTAGAAATAGCAATGTTGGCTCACAGTATATAAAAAACTTCACACATGCAATACTAGGGCTTGTGCACTCACTAACATCACCATCAGACTATCCCCTATCACTAGTTGACCATGCATCACCAAATTATATCTCTGCTAGAAGATATAATAGGATCATGAGAAACTGCTTTCTATGCACTCTATCTCTATATTTCTCTTTGTAAATCACTTATAAATTTTGTACATCATTGACTTAAACTATGTGCATTTAACCTCATCATCAAGACACCGAGTACAACATTTCCTTAAATACACTTTACTTGTACATCAAATTTCTATTCGTACAAGTATGATCTATGTCTGCTACTCTGCCAGTCTTCACAGACTTAATGCTATGTTGACATCAATGACAAAAACAGTCATGAATGCAACATGTCAATACTCTCCAATACTTAGGATACTCCCCCAAAGGAATACCATCAGCATTTATGCTAAAAATCTTCCCCTTTGGGATTGATGGCAACATAGATGAAAAATAGTTCCAAGAATACCAAAATAGTACTCTTTTGTTGTTGTTGTTGTTGTTGTTCTCATCTTTTCAAATCCTCTTCATCAATCAAATCTTAAAATCCTCTAGAACACTACTTGTTCTGTGTCTTCATGAATATTTCTAAATCTCCCTAATAAATTATCTCTCCCCCATGTTTTTCATGCACTCTTCTCCCCCATTAACATCATTGACAAAGACCTCATTATATCAATTGTTGCTAAAATACTTTAACCAGCTCAAGTGTCCAAGGACACTATTCAATACTAAATACCAAGAGTCCTCAATGACTCTACTCATCATAGATACTCCCCCATAAAGGAAGCATCAACATTTAGTCCAGTCTAACAATAGTGCTTTGTACCACTAGATTGATGCAGTCTCTACATCATCTACTTTGAAGTAGGCAGGGGCATAACCCCAAGCATACCTCTCAAGTACTCAAATGTATCTTTAGGCAAGGGCTTTGTAAAGATATCTCCAATCTAATCTTGAGTACTCACATACTCCAATCTAATCTCTTTTTTTGCTACCTTCTCTCTCAAAACATGATACTTAATAGATATATGCTTAGTCTTAGAATGCAATACAAGATTCTTAGACATACTCACTATACTTGTGTTATCATAGTATATGATAATACATTTTGAAAATTCTATCCTAATATCTTTCAGCATCTGCTTCATCTACATCACTTGATTACAATTATTTGATATTTCCACATACTCTGCCCTAGTTGTACTCTGTGAGATACAATCTTGTTTCTTTCTCATCCAAGAAACCAATCTTCCTCCAATAAAGAATGTTCCATTGCTAGTGCTCTTTCTCTCATCCATATTTCTCGCCCAATCCATATCATTATATGCACATAGAGTAAAATCATTCGATATATCATACCATATTCCATAATCAAATATCTGAATATCCTTTTTACTATTCCATAGTAATACTCCTTGGGATCAGCTTGAAATCTAGCTGCAATCCCAACTGCATTTTCTATTTTTGGTCTGGTGTGAGTCAAATATTACAAGCCTCCAATCATGGGTCTATACTTCTTTTGCTCAATTGTAGGTGTCTCATCTTTTCTAGATAACTTGTGACCAATTATCATAGGTGTACCAAAAGGCTTACAACTTTCTAAGCCAAATCTCTTCCAAAAATCTTTCAGATACTTAGCTTGTGAAATAAAAATGTCATCACCGTTCTGTACAATCTACAAACCTACAAAAAACTTCATTTCTCCTATCATTCTCATTCAAAACTCATTCTTCATTTCTTCAACAAACTTATCACTTTCTTCATCATTGCCTCCAAATATTATGTCATCAACAAATATTACTATTATCAACAAACCATTCTCTATTTCTTTCAAATACAAGTTACTATTTGTCATACCTTTAGCAAATCCAAGTTTTTCCAAATAGTAGTCTAACCTTGCATACCAAGTTTTAGGTGCTTGCTTCAGACCATATAGAGCTTTCTTCAGTCTACATACCATGTCTTTTTCTTCTATTAGATAGAAACCGTCACACTGCTCAATGTATAGCTCTTCTTCAAGTTCTCTATTCCAGAAGGTTGATTTTACATCCATCTCTTACACTTTGAATTTCTTGTTTGCTGCATATGCCAAGAACATTCTTACTACTTCCATTCTAGCTATAGGAGCATAAGTCTCCTCATAGTCTATTCCTTCTTATTGTGAATATCCTTTGCACACAGGTCTAGCCTTGTTTCTTACAACTTCTCCTTGCTCATCTTGTTTCTAAATAACCATTTGGTTCCAATAACATTCTTGTCTTTAGGTCTTGGAACTAATTCCCATGTTTCATTCTTCATAGTCTAATCTAACTCTTCCTTCATTACTTGAATCCAATGATCATCTTTATAGGCTTCATCTGCACTCTTAGGTTCAACTTGAGAAATCAAACTTATCTCTTCATTAACTTTGTTTCTTGTCATGAAACCTTTGTCTTTGCTTCCAATTATCTGCTCTTGAGGTGATTCTTTGTTATATTTATTTTAGAGGTATGAGTTGCTAACTCAACTCTTATCTCTTCTCTTGGTTCATATATTTCTACTCTTTGCTCAATGATTTGCACATCATTTTGCAGATCATTGTTAGTCTCAAAGAAAATTTCTACACTATGTCTGACAATTCTAGTACTATCTTCTTCTTCATTTGAGTTGTAATCTATCATCTTTTCCTTAACTCCAAAATTTCATCAACTTTTACATTTGTGCATTCAACTATAGTCTTAGTTCTATGGTTGAAACATCTTTAATCTTTACTTTTTGGTGAATAACCAAGAAACATACCTTCATCACTTCTTGGATCAAACTTACTAATATTGTCATCTCTCTTTATATAATATTTGCTTCCAAATATTTTGAAATAATTTACTGAGGGTGAATGACCAAACCATAATTCATAAGGATTCTTACCCATACCTTTTCTAATATGTACTATGTTCATAGTGTACACTATTGTATTGACCACTTCTCTCCAAAATGTCTTTGATACATCATTCTCAAACATCATTTCTCTTGTAGCCTCTACTACTAATATGTTTCTTCTTTCAGCAATTCTATTCTGCTCCAATATCTTGGGTGAAGACAATTGTCTCTTGATTCCATTCTCTTCACAAAACATGTTGAACTCTCTAGAGGTAAACTCTCCTCCTCTATCAGATTTCAAACATTTTATCTTAACATTGTAATCATTCTCAACTCTATTCTTGAATATCTTAAACTTCTCAAATGCTTCAGACTTTTCTTTAAGAAATGCTACCCACGTCATTCTAGTGAAATCATCAACAAAAATCATGAAAAACCTTTCTCCATAGAATCTTATTGTCTTTGAGAGACCACTCAAATCAATGTGAACAATCTCGAGCTTCTTTGTAGTAGTAAACTTCTTGCTAGGAAAAGATACCTTCTTCTACTTAGCTAAGATACATTCTTTGCAAACAATATTAGTAGGCTTTGTTATCTTAGGCAGATCTCTAACTGCAAATGTGTTACTAACCTTCACAATGTTATCAAAATTTATATGGAAAAATCTCCTATGCCATAGCCAAACATTATCCACTTTAGCAACCAAAAATGTTATTTCAGTAGGATTCAACTGAAATACATTACCTCTGGACCTTGTTCCTATTTCAATCAACTTACCATCTTTGTCTTTGATAATGCAAGTCTTCTCAGTGAATTGCAACAGATAACCTTTGTCTACCAACTATCCAACACTCAACAAGTTATGCTTTAGTCCATCAACAAAGTAAACATTATTAATGTTAATCTTTCCATCTAGAGTAATAGATCATGTCTCTATAATGTGATAGGTTGCATTATTACCAACTCTAACAATACCTCCATCATGATTCCTAAATTTAACAAACTTATTCATATCACCAGTCATGTGATGTGAACATCCACTGTCTATTATCCAATCAGACTTCTTTTCAACTTGGGAAACTAGATTTTTTTCTTCTCTAATTTATATGTCAAGATCATCTTCCTTAATGGCTACAAGTCCTAGCTCATCATCACTTTCACTCTAAAATTTTTCATCAAATTCCTCATCTTCATTTGCATACAAACAATTTCTAGGTCTTTTATGCTTAAACTTTCCCTTATACTTTTTCTCTCTTTTAGGATATTTAGATGCATAATGACCAAATTCATTACAAGTCCAACATTTTTTGCACTTTTAGACAAATTAGGCCAGACACTTAAAGCACTTAATGTTGTTTCAACTCGTGTCAATTATCCAAACTATCTCAGACTTTCTTCTATTGATTCCAATCTTCTAAGCAAAGTTTCTTTAGAAAAATTCTCAGTATAGGGTATCAGACGTTCAATCATTTGGGTTGCTTGCTTTAATGGTGGTGTCGAGGCTTTCAAGATCTTCCATACTATCTCATCTTCTTCTTTAGATCCACCATATGATTTAATTCCTACAAAAATCTTAGATATTTTACCAACATAGCTTCTTACATATTCATCTTCATTCTACAATCTTATTCTCTTTATGTGTATCACCTTCAAAACTAGATTCGAATGCTTTCCAAATCTCATAAGATGTTAATAAAGATTTTACCTAAGTATAAGACTTCTCTGGCTTGTATATTACACATAAATAGATCTCTTTCTACTTCACTGAATTCTTCGATCTTCTCTTCTTTTATAATTTCCTTCTTGATTTTTGTCATAATAAAATAACTTGGACCCATATACAAAAGATGAGTCTTCATCTTATCCATCCAACTATCATAGTTGACCCCATCAAATTTAGGACTATTCTTTCTAAAAAGATTCACCATAGATCTCACAAAGTTGTTAAGCTTTCTCTTAAAGGACCAGAAGCTCTGATGCCAATTGTTAGAATATATAGTCCACCAATATAACTGAGAGGGGGGGATAAATCAATTATCCAACTATTATCACAATTATTAACTTTAATCAAACTTAACCATGTGATCAATATAATTAGAAACCACAACAAGATACTTATACACAATAACATCAGATATGTTAACTAGGGAAACCCTTGATTAGGGGGAAAATCCTAATGGGGATGATACCCACAAGATGGTGTACTAATATAAATATTCCTTATTAGAGGATGGACCTTATTAGGATTCTATAACAACATTCAATACATATCAATCCCTATTAGGAGAATTTAAATCCCTATTAGTAGATTCCAAATCTGTTAGGAGTTGTGGAAGGCAGATGGACCCACTATCCAAACAACTTCAAGGGAGAGACCAATGAAACTACTATCCAAGTGATCTATGTATTATTCCTTGCAGAATAATAGAATTGAATTGTACTTCCTTCCTCTTTCTCTGTCATGTCAACCAGATCTCTGCTCCTTTTGATCTTGTAACCAAATCATAAATCTCTCATCCAATAATCACTTGGATCGCTTACTCACATTCACCAAACACTCTGCTCATTTTTGCACTTTGCATGGAGCATATATTACAATTACCTCTTATGAATAATTAAAACATATTTCCTTTATGCCCTATCTTCAAAATAATTCCTTGAGTCAACCTTGAGGCTTCCCAAATAATTATAATAAGATAATTAATTAATTCATAATTACAATAGCATTGTCAACTCACAGTATATAAAAAAATTCACATGTGTGATACCAGGGCTTGTGCACTCACTAACATCACCATCAAATTGTCCTCTATTACTAGTTGACCATGCATCACTAGATTGTATCTCTGCTAGAAGATATAATAGGATCATCAAAAACTAGTTTCCATGCACTCTGTCTTTAAACTACTCTTTGTAAATCACTCATAACTTACATACATCGTCAACTTAGACTCTGCACATTTAACCTCATCATCAAGACACCAGGTACAATATTTCCTTAAATATGCTTCACTTTTACATCAAAACTCTAACCATATCGGTATGATCTATGTCTACTATTCTACCAATCTTCATAGACTTACTGTTATATTGACATCAATGACAAACACAGTCATGAGTGCAACATGTCAATACTCTCCCAAAGAAATACTATCAGCATTCATTCTAACAAATATCATATATTTTTCCATCAATTCCAAAGGGGGATATTGTTGACCCAACCGGTCACATTGGCATAATAAAGGCTAGTTGGTTTCGTAAAAGGCTAGTTGGTTCTGTAAACACTTTACACACCAAAAGAGTTTTATCATTGATCGATAATTAGTCAAGGAGAAAACACCATCTCATGTGCACTGGTAGACATCTTCATTGATCTGCATAGGAGATAAAGACAAGGAAGATAGTATTATAGTCAACATGAAGAGTTATCACTATGACATGGTAATAATTCAAGTTTGGTTAGTATTCTAACAAGAATGATGAAATGTAGAAAGGACAAATAAATTGAGGTGAGACCTAGAACAAGCTAGCAATACTACTTGACTAGACCCTACGTCATAGGTGCCACAATTTGTTCATGAACCACTCAATAGTGGGAATTCAAATTTTGAATTCACTGGTTTTAGCAAGATAATCTTCTAGGGTTTTGACGCCCCAAAATAATAATAAAAGACTTCACACATTCAATAAAAAGAAAGGAAGTGGATGCTAAAAAAAAGAGGTGGTGTATATGAACATGAATAGTGTAAAGTAAAGTATAAGGCATAAAATGATTTGTTGAATTAATTTGAAGGTAGAAGTTGATGAAGAGTGAGAGTTGTTGAGGATAGGATCGAGATGAAAATCCACATCTATCTAGAAGTAGAAGTTGTGCACTACAGATAGGGGTAAGTAGAGAAAGAAAGGGAAAGTGATACAAAGGATATCATAGAGTTAGCCCAAGAAGCAAGTGGAGATAATTCTATCTTGAAAAGGTATTTATTGGAGATCTACTAGGAAAGAAGTACTACACACTTTAGATCACATTTGATTTCTCTCTAATTGTAATCATTTTGGTAAGCTCTTAACCAAGAATGCTTTAGTAGCAAGCATATGTTAAATCCTTTAAAAAGGTGCCTCTCATAAGGAGTACTAAATCTTGTAACTAGGTAGCCTTAGCAAGTTGATTGTAATCCTAATAGGTTATTGACATTCTTAACTAAATATTTTCTTAGAAGGAATAGTTATAGCTCTTAATTGAGTAACTTTTTATAAAAGGCTGGTGGGTATATTATCCCCACTATGTTCTTCATCCTCTCATCGAGGGTTTCCACAAAAAAAGTTGTGTGCTTATTGATGAATGCTTTTGTGTGTGAATTTATTTGTTTCTATTCTACTATATTCATAACCATGTTAGCACTCAAGTGGTTGTTGATTAGTATGCTTAGAGAAATTAAGAAAATAACCAATTTTATAATTAGTATTGATTCACCCCCTCTCCCCCCCACCAATACCTGGTTGGGACCAACACCTAGTGCATGTGACCCTTTCAATTTTGATTCTAAAATTGGTATAAAAGGAGGCTTACTAACTTTATTTGTCTATCCATTATGTGTGAAAGCTATCTTTCAACATCCATTATTATCCTCAAGTATCCACATTCAAGGCATCATCCATTCAAGCTATCTTTCAACATCCATTATTATCCTCAAGTATCCACATTCGAGGCACTATCCATTCAAGCAATCTTTCAAGGAGTATCTGAATAACGTACCTAATTCATGGATCAATGATCTGGTATCGGTGGATCTATTTGCATTTTTGGAAACATTCTATATCATCATATTCTTACAACAATTTATGCATCTTTGAGGATTGCAGGTCCAAATCCATTCGTGGAGGTTTTACAAGCAAGGTGAATACTAACATTTGTTTTTCTTTTTACATATTTTATCTCTTGAAGTTTGATTCCTCAACTGGGGATTAACAAAGGCAAGCTCCACCTCTCTCATCAAAACACCCTTTTCTTTCTTGTAGATGCATATTTATAGGTTCAAAGCCACAGAACTCGAATATGTAGATTATGGTTTCAAATTACATGTTTAGATATAAAGCACTAAAGTTTATGCATAAAAGATAATGAATGACCTCATCCCTTACTTAGGTCATTTCTAGCCCCAATTCAACCTAGACCTAGGATTTCATCCCTATCCTTAGTCCCCTATATTTGCATAATCTAAAAGTCTCATTCTATAGGTCTCAAATCTTGAATAGTTCAAGTTTTTGATAGTTTATGATTGTGGTTTTCCAAATCTTAGTTGATCCTCCTCTTTGACCTCTAAAGAAAGTTTTGAACTTCAAATTTCATTTGAAAAAGTTTACATTGATGCTTCATATCTTATCATCGCATGTATATTTTCCTCCATACAAGTTTGTTCATTATTTGCATCTCAATTGGTCAGCTTACTTACACTTTATTATCACTTAATTCAAATCATTTTGCATCATTATAATTAAGGGAAAGTACATCATTAAAAAGTTATCCTCTAGGTATAAATTTTGATTAAGGACTTACATTTTTCATTGGAACTATCCCTTGAGTCATGTCAATCTAGTTTGAGCCCCTTTAAAGGATTATACTTGAAGGTCCTTCTTTCACTTTCCTAATCTAACATATTAATTTACACATTATATACAAATCACATCAACAAAAACACAAATTTTATTGTTACACCATTGGGGTTCACACAATTTAGGATATCAACATCATCATAACCATTTCCTATGAGTGGGGTGAGTACCCTCTTGATGATTTCAAGCTCATCTAACCAATTTTCAATCCCATCAATTTCTATAGTAAGGTAGCAAGAAGGACATATGTGCATGAGCCTCATTTGGAGTATCATTGGATTAATTACATTGATAACTATGAGGTTTAAATTAGGGACTATTATAGGATGAACCTAGAGGTGGCAGAGTATTCTTTATGAATTGAGATATAACCAAGAGCATGGGACAAGGATATTGAAGATGTATTGGATCTTCTATACAACAATGATCAAGTTTGTAAGCAACTAGTTGAATGTTGAGGTGGAAAAATCTAAGATGATGACATCAATCATCGACCCAAGCACATCACTGATCTAACTTTCAAATGATTTTAGATGCCTTTTCTATTAGACCATGTACCAAAGATGCCACAAAGGGGTGATCCATCAAAGATTTACAAGGGTAAAGGTCAGAAGGTTAATATTCTTTCTTTCAAGCCCATGACTCCCCTGAGGCCCAAATCTATAAAAAAACATACTAAGCATGTACCATATGAGGTTAAGACAAAGGTAGAGAGAGATAAGGGTAAGAAGTATAAGACCCCTATCTAGGAAGAGGAGGTACATGAAGAAAAAATCCTTGTAGCTCCCAAGAAGTCTATAATGCTAAAATTCAAATGAACTTCTACATTTGCATCTATTTCAAGAGCAACTACCAATACAAAAGATATTGAGGAGATGGCTATAGGGAAGGTATAGAAGAATAAAATATTAGCCACACCTTTTATACACATGGGTACTATACACAAAAAGCATGAGGAAGAAGATGTTCCCTTAATAAGAAGAACTAGAAATACCATCATGACATAGGCAAGCAAGAGGGAAAATAAACAAAATTCTACCCCTTCTCAACAAGCATGAAAGACTATCAAAGTGGATGAATCTACAGAAGGAGAGAAGGAGATAAATGAGGAATTGGTCTTAGATGTATTTGATGATAATAATTTTTACTTTCTTCCACCACCTCCTAGCCAATTCCACAATCTAGATTATGTTCAGTCTACTAATGTTATAAAATAAGATACATAAGAAACAATAGTTGACTAAGAGTTTGCATAGAAGAATTTAGAGGAAGTTGTAGAACAAACATAGATATCAGTTAGCCCTCCTGAAGACACAACTATTGAGATTAAAGATAAGCCTAGAAGGTAGATTACTAAGGAGATTTAATAAGATCAAGGGGAAACCCTTGAAGATGGAAAGATAGGAACTTAAGCACAATGATCATTGATATAACCCAAGAAACTAAAGAAGAATAAAATAATGGCTACTTCTAGGTTGTATGCAGAGATAATGGTTGAGACTTTTTCCACCAAAGGAGAATGAAACGAAGACTAATAAGGGTCTAGGTATTGAGGAGAAGTAGGAAGAGAAAGTACATGTTATAGAAGCTCCAGTAGATAGTGCACCACCGCCACCACAAAGGGAAAATACTCTAGAGTTCATATGGAAATAAGTAAATATTCATGTAGAAAGTGAGCAACAAGAGGCCTCATCCATGAGAAAGGACCTAGTTATCCCCTATGATTCTCTAACTACATTAACAAAGCCCATTTGGTTGTCCAGTCCAGTACAACCAAGGAAGAGATCATATACAATAAAATAGTGCATTGACATGCTCACACTAGGGAGATCTTTCCATCGAGAAAATTCTAGCAAATAAATATAAAGAATGTCATATGTGATAGAAGACATAGGTAGGTGATGGAAGGAACATTTCATAGTTCCTTCTCCAACAACATAGAAGATATAATATTAGAGGATTACGTAATGGTTGAATTAGACCTGAGAGAGCCAACTAGAAAAGTTGGGAAGGCCATAGAAGAAATAAGCTTAAAGAATTTGGTTAAGTGCATAGATCAAGATGAAACTCAGATCCAAGAGATAAAGAAATAAAATGAGGCCCCCAAAGGATTTGTTTCCAAAATGGTAGGTCTCATTGACCCCAACAATCTGAAATCCACATTTCAGGTTGTGTTCAAAAGTGACCCACCCAGACATTTATTTTATATTCTTTTGTAAACACATGTACAATGGAAGACTAATTTCGTTATATTTGGTGAAGATTGTATAGGTACAGTTTGTAGTTCCATCATTTTATTATTCATAATAAGGAAAATTTCTACCATTTATGGTAAAAATGGTTGATAGTATCCTAGGTAAGACCCATACATGTGAATCAAATAGGTCAACTTTGAGGAAGATATGGAAGCACAGCTTCCAAAAGCTATTTAAAATTGTATGAGAGTAAGAAGTTAGATAGATTTTATGAATGGATTGATATGTATTGGTTTCTCTAACTATTGTTTTCTATTAGTGTCAAACACTTAGTCATTTACAAGGCAGAGTCAAACGATCATCACTATGACTAAGCTACTCTATATAGGCTAAGTCATGTACATAAGTAAGTATGTGCTGAGCTCTATAGTAGTCAAGTTTATGGTCACTGAGTATTTTCTATACAAGTCAAGCTCATCATTGACTGAGTAGTTTCAAGCATACAAGTGTCGAGTTACATAGTATGTGCCAAGCACAATACAAACTGAGCAACAACAATGTCGAGTATCATAAAATAGCGAAGGCAGAGAAATACAAAGTTTACATGAAAGTTGGGAAAAGAATAGATTTTGAGGTAAATCATTTTCAAGATGACATGGAAGGAATATTAAATATTTGTAGAGGTTGTTATGGAGATTTTTACACATTAATGACGTGGATCACATATCCCTACATGTTGTGTGATCAACGATTTAGATGGAGAAGCTAATTATGGAAGCATCTAGAAAACTCTTTATAGAACTCTTTAAATAGAGAAGATCCTAGCCAGAGTCATGCCTAACCTGTTCCAGAATCAACAGGAAACATTTTTGGTAAATTATAGGAGTAGGTTTGTTCCTAAGTATTGAATGCTTTCAATTTTATAGAATAAAATGGAAGGTGTAGCACAACAGGATGAATTGCTTTGGAAAAGCATTTTTGGGCTATCAAACAAGGGAGAAGAGATAGAGAAAGAAATTGAAACTATAAACATTGAAGATGAATACAATAGTGGAGGAAGTTTGAGTGTGCCAAGTCTACAAGGCAGCATGTCACCAGTATATGTTGACACCCTTGACACTCCAAAGGCAGGAACCGAGGCAAAAGACACAAGTGTAGATAGTGAGACTATTTCAGCACCTCATATTGAGGAAAAACAAAGATAAGTAAAGCTTAACCGAGTGCAACCATTGTTGTCTCGAGCATTGATGCACCAACATGAATGAGTGGTGAAACTCCCTCACTAACTCCCAAAGCAGTGTCAAGCAGTAGCACTCCTTCCCTAAGAAGAGGAAAATCAATAAAGTGTACTTCACTAGATATTGAAGTCAGTTTGGATGACATAATTGAGATGCCATAGTTAGACTTGGAAAATCTCACCTTGGAGCAAGCAATTTTGTTACAAGAGATTTCGGTAAAGAAGAAATGGCAAGAAGACTTAAGGAGAGAACATAAGAAAAAGTAGGTACTTTATGATGTGAAAAAAAAATTGTTGATGCTTTTGATATTCAAAATTCTAATGAAGAAGCCCCAATAATCACCCAGCTTGTAAATATTGTTGAACAAGTGAATGTTGGTAATATGGAATTAAATGAAAAATCAATGGATTGGTCAACTAGAAGATTTGAAAATAAGGTTATGGATAAAGTTTCCATAACCATTATCGAGCAGAAAGTGCAATTGCAAGAGCATATATAGGTTATGACAATTTTTTTATAGAAAGTACAACATTTTGTCAGACGTGCCAAGATTCACAAATGATCTTCAAGGATAAATAAACCAAATTCAAGTTGAGATGAAGAGATCTAGCAACATTATTTCACAACCAGTAGGATCTAGTATTGGTCGTTACAATAATTTACTGAATGCTCGAGGCACATTGGTCGAGCTTCAAATAGTTGAAAGCAACATGAGATCTAAGTTGATCTCTCGTCAAGCAATGATGAGACCTCATTTGGAGATCATGTAAAGGGAGATGCAATCAACCTAGGCTCTTATCAAAGAATATCACAATCTTTCAGTAGCCAACAACTTAATTGTTTTAGCTCCAATATTACAGATGCAGAATCACATTTTGGAGGTAGCAAGAACCACATGGGATCATGCACTATCCGTGATCACTTGAGTTCATAAAACATTTATTGATAAATATGGTCTACTTCCACCCATTCAGCCCCAGTATTTGTGACATAAGTGATCAAAAATAAGGGGAGGATAGATTTGTTAAAGGGGGAAACATGGAGAAAATGATTTTTTTATCATATTCATTTTACATTGTTTATTCATTATTCATTTTTTGGCATAAGTCATAAGACTTGGTGGGGAGCTCATAATCAAATTATATTTGTAACGATGTAAATATGACAAAGTGTTTTTTCCACTAATGTCAAAGGGCGAGATTGTTGGTATCTCTAACTATTGTTGTCTATTAGTGTCAAACACTTAGTCATTTACAAGGCAAAGTTAGATGGTCATCACTGCGACCGAGCTACTCTATATAGGCTGAGTCATATACATAAGTAAGTATGTACTAAGCTCTATAGGAGCCGAGTAAGTGTGTGGTCACTGAGTATTTTCTATACAAGTCGAGCTCATCATCGACAGAGTAGTTGCAAGCATACAAGTGCCAAGTTACATAGTACGTGTTGACCACAATACAGACTGAGAAACAACAATATCGAGTATTAGAAAATAGTAAAGGTTGAGCAATCAGAGTTTACATGAAAGTCAACAATGGAATAGATTTTGGGATAAATCATTTTCAAGCTAGCATGGAAGGAATATTTAATATTTGTAGAGGTTATTATAGAGAGTTTTACGTGTTAATGACATGGATCACAGATCCCTATGTTGTGTGATCAATGATTTAGATGGAAAGGCTAATTATGGAAGCATCTAGAAAACTCTTTATGGAAATCTTTAAATAGAGAAGATCTTAACCTCGATCGTATATCATGGAGATGAGAAGAGAAGTGTGCATGCGAACAAGGAGTAATATGCGAATAGCAAAGTGAAAGTTCAAGATTAGATCAGAAGTCAGTGAAAATGTTATGTTACCTCTTAACAGAGAAAGTGACCTAATTAGGGAAGTGAAGGGGAAGAAAAGTATTATCAGATCAGAGTAGAGGATAAGTTAGCAAGGAAAAGACTCGAAATCAACTTATAGAGCATACCGAGAGTCAGGTACTGAATCAATTTTAACCAACTTGAATTCGAGTGAATCTCTTAACAAAGTGGTCTTAACATATCTTTGTAAATCTCCTAACAAATTCCTTGCTTCATTGTAAGTGTTAAATCTTCTAACAAGGTGAGGCCTAGCAATCTCTTAAGCTTTTAACAGGGAAGACCCCTCATAGGGTAGATCATATTTTATGATCAAACATTGTAACCATAACAAGTCAATTGTATTACTGTGGTAGTGAAGGCTTGTGGGTGTCATCCCCACCCTAGTTTTACCTTCGCCTTGGAGGGTTTTTGGGTAACAAATATTGTGTTATGTATTTATTTTCATACATGTGATAGATCAAATTTACATGTTACAATAAGTTTATTATTTCAAGTTTTACATGAACAAGTTAACTGGTGGATGTGTGAATGAATTGTTGAAAAGAAAAAGTGTTTAAGTTTCTAATTCACACCCCCCCCCCCCCCCCCACCACCTCAATATCTTGTTATCTTGTGTGTACCTCCATCAGTCAACGGATATGATCTTGGTAGGTAGAAAGGAACTAGTGTCCATATTCAATTACATTGAAGGAATCACAAAGGATGCAACTAAATGGGTAACTCACAAAGACAAATTCTTCAATAGAATCAGTTTTAAAATATACCAAGATGATGACAAAACCCAATACCAATAGAGACAATGCTTCAATAATTCAGGGGTACATGAGAAGCAAAAACCACAGAGGATGATCTTCAAAGATTATTCAAACATAAGGAAGACATCCAGAGCACCATGGACAATATCGATGAATTGGAAGAACTTATTGTCAAGATTAGAAAATTCAAAAAGAAGAAACATAAGAAGCTCAAATACATCTTCATACAAGATTATGAGGAGGTGATGTAAATAATTGAGATGTTTCATGCTAAACACCCATGGTTACTACCAGTGATGATGTTTGAAGTGCACAAATTTCAAAAATTAAATTTTTTGTGGACTTCAAAAAATGTACAATGCTTAATTTTAGAGTTTTAGACATATAAAAACTTTGAAACTTTATCAACTCTAAGAAGTTTGAAAATTGATCAACACTTAAATAACTTTGCACTCCAAAAATTTGGAGTTGTAGTTGGGCTCTGACAATTTTGTTAGTCATGCATTTTCGTATTTTTTCACACCAATTCTAATTTTGGGCATCTTGCATGCCAATTTTTTATCATTTTTGCATGTCTTAGAAGCATCAACAAGTTGCATACATTCAAGAGCTTTCATTTGCATAAATCATGATTTTTTTTTAGAAGAAGAGTTCAATTGGATTTGAAGACTATAATTTGTTGCGATGATTTTTCTTTAGTTGTCAGCAAATTTTTGAGTTGTAATACATTCATTAACAATATAATTGGATAATAATCCATGCATAGCAGTTAGTAGCTAGTTTAGAAATACTTTTGCGTATAAATTCATCAATTTCTATTGTAATTTCAATTTCATGTACAGTTGAAACCTTAGCTATGGGTTTTCGTAGTTTAGAGTTGAAGCACTATATAAACTCATTTGAACAATGTAATTGAGGTCAACACTTTTTTCCAATAAAGCTATATGTAATTGGTGTTTTACCCATGGTGTGAGAATTATGTTGCTTGTCTGAGTTTATGAATTAAGTGTTGCTACTTTATGAATCTGATAGAGCCAATTGTGCTTGTTGTGATTAATGTCTTTGATCATTAGTTTTGGAGTTTGTTATTGCTCAAATTATCTTGTTGCAACTAATCATTTGGAAGATTTCCTACAAGCATATTAAGATAAATTTGTCTCATGTGTGTGTACATCTAGGTAGCTCCATGATTTGATGAATTTTGATACATTATACATCTTCATATTTTTTCTTGGTAATTGCATATGCAAAGTATAAATCATGATTCGCTTCTTGCTTTGTGAGTTTTCTTCATCTTCCTAATAGTCCAACTCGCAAGATGATTATGTGATAGCTTGTTTCCATTTAGGTTTCTTTTATTTTTTATTTTTACAATTTGCTTATACTCTTGTTACCCCTAACCCTTTGTGTTTTCTTTGAAGAATTGATTAAATTGAGAACTCACTCTAGGAGATAGATTGAATTGCATCATTATATTTGCATTTCATAATAAAAGATCAAATACAAAAAAAAATGGTATCATTATTATTGCTTGCAAACTACAGAAGCAAAATGCCTCCTTATAAACAATCACATTATTCTTTGATTGAGTTATCTAGGGGCCCGTTTGTTTGCTAGAATAGGAATAGGAGAATTGGAATAGGAAATGTATTCTCTGTCTGGTACCCCAAATCGGAATAGGGAATAGGCAAAACATATTCCAATTTTGCCCCTAAAATGAGCATATGTACATTTCAAAAAAATAGTTGTTATTGGAACGGGCCATTCCTATTCCTAATCTGATTTTTTTTTGGTTAATTTTTGTTAATTTTTTTATTATATCTATTTGTTTAAAAAAATTAAATAAAATATTTTTCTCATTAACTTCAATGAATAAAATAAAAATAAATTAAATTAACCATTTTACCATTATTGAAAATTTAACCAAAAAATAATAAATTAAAACAAAAAAATTTAAAGGAAATATTTTTTAAAATACAAAATTTAACATTATTCCTATTCTATTTTTGTATAGCCAAACAATGGATTAACATATTCCCATTGAATTCCAAGTGAACCAAATAGGATTGGAATTGCCATTTTCTATTCCCATTCCCCATTTCCATTGCTATTCTAATTTTCTATTCTAATTTTCAATTCCTATGCCAGCAAACAAACGAACCCTAGTTGGTTGACAAACAACATAAAGGAACCTTTTGTATAATTTTATTATTCTTTCAAAAGAAGAATTTGCATCAAATTTTTGACATGGTCTCGAATAATAACAACGATGCACAACAATATTTTATAGAATATCATATATCACTTCTGTCATATTCTTTGTGCTTGGTGTTAACCACAAAAATAAGGGCAAAACATTAGGTTCAGCTTCTTAAACAATATCAAATTAATAATTTGTCTAAAGCATGATCAATCCCTTAAATGTATTTAAAATAAATTTAAAACATATAAAAACATCATATTAGAAAACCTCATCTTGAACTTTAGAATAAGATAAATTTTTTATTGAAATAGTTTTTGAAACAAACTAAGAGATAAATTGATAAAATAAAATATCTCCTCATAAATAAAATTCTATAATTGTTATAATAAAAATTTAAACCCAAATTTGAAATATATGAAATAAAAAGACATTTGGAAAATTTCCTTATATTTTCTTAAAGTCTCATCCTTATACATGGAAGAACGGATGCTCCTAACTTAGCTTTTTCTATTAACAATGCATTTTCCTTTGACATGAAATGATTAAAATGTTTAAAAATAAAACATGTTACCTTTATGTGGTTGCTAAACGATCACTTTCCTAATCTTCTCAATAATTTCTATGCATGTGTGAGACGAATTCAATTTAATTTATAATTATTATATTATGTAGTATTACAATTGTTTAAGAAGATTTGTCCAGACAAATTTTATCAAAAGGTCACCTTTTAATGATAGTAACGAAAGTTGCATTAGAATTAAAAAAATTAAAGCGTCTTTATTTCCACCTTTAGCTACAACCATTTTATTTTCCCTTTTCTAAAGAGAAGTATATTAATAAATAGATTAGAAAGAGCAAACATTGTTTAAATTTAGAAATAAGATGATTATAATTAAATTTATTATCTATAATTGCAAGCTTATAAGACATTTAATGAATTCTATAATAATAAGGGGAAAAAATGTTTTCCTATTAAAATTGAGCTTAAATCTCTAATCCTAATTTTCATACATTAAATTTAATTTAAAACATTTAAATTCAAACCACTTCACTTTTCATTTCATATAAATTTTTTTTTTTAATTAAAATAATTAAATATTAAAAAAATCAATATTGTATTAAACACTACTATATCATTAATTAAAATAATTAATTATTAAAAACTTTTCAATATTATATTAAAAATTAGTATAACCATAAAGATCCACTTTGTAAGTTAAATAATAAATAAAACTAAAAAATAATAATAATACATGTTATGCAATACGGTAAGAAAATAATAATAATAATAATAGTACGGGATTTAGGTGGAAGGTTTCAATGTCAACTTTTGGAGAGGGCCTCTCCCTTGTAATCCATTTTTTAATTTCCAACTTTTAAGCTAATTATTCTAGCTCTATCGTTGTTTTAAATATGTGTCTAAAATTGATGTTTATGTTTAGAGTTGTCATTTTTTATTAGAAAAATAATTGGTAATTGTCATATGAAAGTGATATTAAAAATGTTAAGGGAACATGAATAGGTTCAATCTAATGATTGATTAAATTTTTAATTATTTAATATATTAAGGTTCATTTATTAAAATTGAGAAGTTTAATAATTTGAGAAATAAGTGTTTGAAACATTGAGTTAGAATTAAAGTTATTTTAGACATTGATGAATAAAATTAGGGTAGTGATTTTTTGGACAAATAATTGAAATGTAGTTTTAACAAGTATTAATAGAGCATTAACAATATGTTAATAAGAGGATGTTGGATTTTGAGGATGGTCACATCCTAGTGGTGGACCCTCTCCTTTTGCAGGTGTTTCTGGTGTTGTGAAAGAAGGGATTCCCCTCATAAAACTACAACTATTGGTGGAAAGAATAACACTCTTGCTACTAAATCTTTTGCTTCTATTCTATCTAAGATGAAAGCTCATCTGATTGCTTGTGCCAAGAAGTCACATGTGGTTTTTTGTGTCCCATAAGTGGTAGAAAATGTGGATTTCTACCAACAATGTGGGTTGGTGGGTAGGTTTGTAGGCCTTTGGCCCTTTCTCTCTTGAATCCACATAGTTGGATGTCCGGCTCTTGGCAACCTCTTGTCTCATGTGATATTGAGCTCCACCCTTGTGCTAAAGGATTATTTTTTTTGCTTCCTTTTCTTCTCCCAAAGATTGCGATCTAATTTTGAACAAGTTGTGGGTTTGGGGAAATCATCCCCTTTCTACTGAACCTTGGATAGTCTCTTTTAACCTTCTCACTAAACCACTCAATATGTGTTCTCTTGGAATCATTTTTTATTACACCAAAAGCTTGAACTTTCAACGCTTGATACAAATATCAGATTCAGGATCCGCAAGGTGGTTAAGCCATGTCACAAATCTCCAAGGAGAAGTTGACCATCAAGTCAACGACAACCTCCCCCTCATCATCATCTGAGCCTTCAACACCCACTGAAAGGAGACTTGAACCCATGACCTGATGCAGGAGCATCTTGCATGGGAAAATTATTGAAAAAAAAATTTTGGAAAAAAAAAATTTGTGGAGGAGAGAGAAAGTGACGAAAATTAAAGGAGAAATAATAAAAAAATAAAAAAGGAAAAAGCAGAAAAGAAAGGAAAAGAGTATTTCTATTTTCGAGGTGCATAAGTAGCATAATAAAACAAAATAAAAAAATAAATGGTTGTCATTCCATTTATCGAGGTGTGTGGGTAGAATTCTAGAAAGTTATGAATATTGTAGAAGGTTGTGGAGGAATTCTAGAAGGTTGTGGATAAGTCATGCATGGGGTGGTAAGTGCCTATTTAAGCAAGGCATATGAGCATTTCTAAATCAAGCTCAAGGAGAAGCTCAAGGGGAAGCTTGAGGAGTAGAAGCTTGGAGAAACTGGAGGAGTAGAAGCTCAAGGGGAAGCTTGAGGAGTAGAAGCTCAAGGAGAAGCTTGAGAAGTGAAAGCTTGAGAAGTAGAAGCTTTGGAAGGAAAAGCTTGAATGTGTGAAAGTTGGAAAGCTTGGAAGGCTTCAAGGTGTGAAAGAGAAGGAGGAAGTGAAGAGTGAGTTTTCCTGAGTCTATGGATATAGCGCCGAATGTGAAGCAGTTTACAGCAGGATTGTGATGGACTTGTGAGTGTGTAGATAGAGCGTCGAATGTGAGGCAGTTTACACTTGGATCTTGGATTAGGTTTGTGAGAAGAGCTAGTGACTGCGGTTTAGAAACAAGGAGGTTGCTTGGTGGCTTGCGAGCACAAGTTGAGATCTTGGAGGTTTCTACCAGAGTGTGGATCTGGACTAGCTTGGGTTTGGATTAGATCTTGAGAGATCTTCTAGAAATGTTATTGTAATTGCTATTGGATTTTCAAGTTTAATAAAAGAGTTCTTTGGGAAACATTTTATTTTCTTGGTCTTCATGTTGTTGCATTCTTGGTTGTGAGTTGGTAAGGGTGGTGTGGCCCTTCGTCAGTGGTATCAGTGCGTACCTTCATCAGTGGTATTAGAGCGGGCCCGTCATTAGTGGTATCAGAGTGTTTCTTCATCAAGTGGTATCAGAGCAAGAGTTCCTAAGTGTACAAGCAGATCGTCGAAGAGTGAGGCAGTTTGTACCAGGACCTTGGTTGGGTGAAGTTTATTAGAGTGGGAGTTCCTGAGCGTGTAGACAGATTGCCGAAGCTGAGGTAGTTTGCACCAAGACCTTGGGAGGACATGCAAATTGATTGATGGATTGATGCGAAGGTGGAAGACTGAACTTGTTGTGGGATGATCGTAGAGAGCTTGTGGATTGCAGATCCGTTGTCCTAGACTTGTGATGTGGTTCCTGATTGTTCATGCGAGGTGGCAGGTTGCGATCTGACTTGCAAACAATTTGGTTATCACAAGGAGCATGGGAAGGATTTGTTGCAGAGGGTTTACGAAGATCTTGGGAGATGGCCCTGAGAGGATTGGACCCTAAGATGATTGCCAAAATTCATGATATAGTGGAGAGAAATTTTTCTAAGATGATTTCTCGGTTGGATGATAGATTGGTTGATCAAGTTAAGGAGGTTTGTGAGAGAAGATGGCATCGCAAGGTTGAGGTGGAAGAGGTTGGTTTTTCTGATTAGTTTGTGGAGTCTGATGCAGAACCTGCAGAGCAACTAGAGGTTGTTGCTGAAGATATTCCTAATGTTGTTGATGTTGGGACAGATGTTGGTTTTCATGATCAATTGGTTGAGTCTGACATGGAGATTGTGGAGCACTCGATTGTGGATGATCTAGTTGTTGTTGGTGGTAACTTGTATCTTGTAGAGCATCTTTTTGTGAGCAATGAGGTTGCTGGTGTTGAGAGTTTGACATGTGTTGATGGAGATCTACATGTGGCTGTTGATGTGGGGTTTGTTGCTATGGGTGTGAATTCACTAGTTGTTGATGTGGATGAGGGTTTTCTGTTGAAGCATTATGTTCAGTTTGTTCCTGGGAGTGAGCATGTTGATTGGATGGTTGAGATTCTGGTGTTTGATAGAGTAATGCAGATGTGGAAGATTTGCATGGTGGTTTTGTTGTCCCTATTGAGGTGGAAACCTTTGGTGAAGATGAAGATGGTGGTAGATCTTTCTTTTTTGGTGTCAAAGTGTGGGACACGCTTTTCTATCTACCGGGGGAGTCTAATGCAGGAGCATCTTGCATGGCAAAATGATTGAAAAAAAAAATTTGGAAAAAAAAAAAAAAAAATTGTGGAGGAGAGAGAAAGTGACGAAAATTAAAGGAGAAATAATAAAAAAATAAAAAAGGAAAAAGGAGAAAAGAAAGGAAAAGAGTATTTCTATTTTCGAGGTGCATAAGTAGCATAATAAAACAAAATAAAAAAATAAATGGTTGTCATTCCATTTATCGAGGTGTGTGGGTAGAATTCTAGAAAGTTATGAATATTGTAGAAGGTTGTGGAGGAATTCTAGAAGGTTGTGGATACATTATGCATGGGGTGGTAAGTGCCTATTTAAGCAAGGCATATGAGCATTTCTAAATCAAGCTCAAGGAGAAGCTCAAGGGGAAGCTTGAGGAGTAGAAGCTCAAGGAGAAGCTTGAGAAGTAGAAGCTTTGGAAGGAAAAGCTTGAATGTGTGAAAGTTGGAAAGCTTGGAAGGCTTCAAGGTGTGAAAGAGAAGGAGGAAGTGAAGAGTGAGTTTTCCTGAGTCCGTGGACAAAGCGTCGAATGTGAGGCAGTTTACAGCAGGATTGTGATGGACTTGTGAGTGTGTAGACAGAGCGCCGAATGTGAGGCAGTTTACACTTGGATCTTGGATTAGGTTTGTGAGAAGAGCTAGTGACTGTGGTTTAGAAACCAGGAGGTTTCTTGGTGGCTTGCGAGCACAAGTTGAGATCTTGGAGGTTTCTACCAGAGTGTGGATCTGGACTAGCTTGGGTTTGGATTGGATCTTGAGAGATCTTCTAGAAATGTTATTGTAATTGCTATTGGATTTTCAAGTTTAATAAAAGAGTTCTTTGGGAAACATTTTATTTTCTTAGTCTTCATGTTGTTGCATTCTTGGTTGTGAGTTGGTAAGGGTGGTGTGGCCCTTCGTCAGTGGTATCAGTGCGTACCTTCATCAGTGGTATCAGAGCGGGCCCGTCATTAGTGGTATCAGAGCGTACCTTCATCATGACCTAAGGCTCTAATACCAATTGTTGGAATCATTTGTTGTTACACCAAAAGCTTGAACTTTCAATGCCTGGTACAAAAATCAAATTTGAAACCCACAGGAAGTGGTTAAGCCATGTCACAAATCTCCAAGGAGGTGTTGACCACCAAGTCAACAATGTGTATCAATTTTTTTCTAATTAATCCTATAATACACTTGATTATATAATATTCTAATTTATTTTAAATTTGGTGTAAAATAGATTAAAAAAATTTAAAAATAAATAAATTGTTGAAATACATTATATAAGTTTAATTTTCTAAGAAATCCAACAAATCTACCACACACTATTATATATATATATATATATATATATAGATATATATATATATATATATATATATATATATATATATATATATATATATATATATATATCTATATATATATATATATATATATATATATATATATATATTTCAATTGTATTTTTTTATTCATTAGATGTTAACGTATATATAATAATAATAATAGCAAAGAATGGTTTTAATATATAGAATTTTATTTTTTAATAGAGGTCTTGTATATAAACAAGTGCCACATAGTGGCATGTACTTGCCTTCATAGTTTAGAAACCAATTATAATATAGTTTTAGTTTAATAAATAATTATAATATAATTAAAATAATTATGTTATATTCTAAAGGTATTCTATTATTTAGTTATTTAATATTAAATTTAGTATAATAAAAGATTAAAATATATGTATGAAAAAATTCAAAATCATTTGTTTGAATTTTTACTCTTCAATATGTTAAATTATATTATAATTATCTTAGTATAGTTAATGAAAGTTATTTGTTTTTTTTATAACAAGATTTCAGATATTATAAATAATTAAACTATTAGTTAATGAATAAGTAAATTTATAAATTTATTCATTTAATTGTAGTGTGCTATAGTTGATAATAAAGAAATAGATTGAGTTATATGAAATGTTCATAAAATAATTTGATTTATAATTCACTAATTGATATAGGTGAATTCAAATATATTTATTTTACTTGTGTTTATTAATAGTAATAATATAGATTAATATATCTTCATCTAAGACTGATTTTTTATTTCATATGATTTTAGAAAATTATTTTTTAAAATCTATCTATTAAAGTAAAAAATATAAATATAAATATATTTTAAAACTATAATTACTAATTAAATATTTTACCATGTTTAAATATTTTGATTGAACATTTGAAATCATTATTTAAACTATTATTACTAGAATGACATGATTTCAAGCACCAATTTACAACAATGCAATCAAAAGATTATTGATATTAAACTTGTCTTTTCAAAAGTATATATTAAAGTCAATAATGAGATGAAATTTCTAATGAGGAAAAATATGATACCCTCATTTTACTCACCCACACATCAATTATTCACGAGATTTTCAAATTTGAATTTAGTTTATTATTTAATGATCATTAAGAAACATTAGATCATTTTAAAATTTAATTATTAAAATATTTATTAATTACGTTAAAATTTATATAATTAAAAAATTACAATTGTACATGATTTAGTTCTACATGAAGCAATTCAAATTTGAAGTTATTAATTTGTGTCTCCAATTTTACATTACAAATTTTTTAGGTTATCCCCTCACACTATCCTTTCAAATCATTTGAATTTTAATGCTTTGATTTATATGTATATTTTTGCATTTGAAAATATTTTTCAATAAAATATAAATTTATATATTTTACACTAATAGCTATATATTCATATTATTATGTTTGTATGAAATTTTGGAAAACAATAAAAGGACATCACAAAAACAAATTACAAATTTTAGTGTGGACTAAATTCTTGGCGAAAATAATGCAATATGGAGAAGTCCAAAACAAGCGTCCCTATAACACAAATTAGTTTGAACCAATCAAAATGCAAATAAATAGTTTTTAGTTTTTTTATTATAAAATATATATATATATGAATTTAAACTTTCTAATTGAGTGTTGTGATTGGTTAAACTTAACTAAACATTTAGACAAACTGAATGCAATAGTATTGCCTACGGCAAGTACAATAAAGTTCATACGCAACGCATGACTAGAAATTTAAATAATGCCTAATACTACAATTTAGTCAATAGTACAATTTGTAAATAGCCGTCTCCCTGATATTTATCCCCATTTAATATTGCCTAATACTGCCACTAAATCAGAATTATTATAAGAATACCCTAAAACAAAGAAGATAAACGAAATTATAAGAAGAATCGAGCAATCTCCACTGGTTTTGCATCGAAAGTGGGATTGTCCGACTAAAAACAAAGGAGTTTGCAAGCAATCATCTAAACAGAGGGTCCCATTAACCAGAGCGTCTTCTTACCTAATTCCAAACATTATTTTATTGCCTTCGAAAGCGTTCAATTATTGAAGAGACGCTTTCTGTAGGAATTCCTTGAGAAGAAGGAACATAAAGAAACATTTAGTGGAAATCCTTGGATCAATGAATCAATCAGCAACAGTAAAGACCTCCCACCTCATAAATATCAAGCTATAATTGCAGAGAGCCATTTGTATTTTCTTCAATCCCCAGTTGTACACAGGAAAAAGCTTTTGCTTGTGCAGAAAAATGTCGGGGCAAGTGGTAAGTTAATGTAGAGAAATGAGACAAATAATAATAATAAAAGTGGTTGGGTTGAATGCAGAGCGAGAGAATAAATATGATATGCGATCCACAAAACGGGGTTTAAATGAAATGGAAGGCTGTGGCGCACATGGAACTCCCAAGTCGCACATGGAGGAGTGGAAAGCTCGCAAAGTTACCGGCGTCGGGGATCGGCAACCGGCGCCGCCGGTGGTAATGCGGGAAGGCCTTTTATCACAGGTTACGCTCCCGTGGGTGGGGCCATTCTTTGAGGGGACTAAGGGAGCCTGTTTGCTAACAACGCTTCCCTTAAGTGCACAAAACTTTATGTTACCATACAAGGTTTTGATCAATATCTGGTGCGTTATCCCATATTTCCTAGATTAATATGATTTCTTAAGTTGATATGGGCTTTTCTGCTATAATTACTAATTTCATCTTTTTCTCTGATGTGTCTTTTGTCTTTTCTACCCATACCTTAGTATTTTCAGGTGTTCCTTCTCTAATAAATATTTTATTAAGACTCTCAACTTGCTTTCTTTTTACATTTGTATTCCTTCTTACATTGTTGTTCACATTCTTTCTAAATTTCATAATGTGTGATCTCATGTTAGGTGCTCTCATGTTGTTCATTTTATAAAATATTGTTGTATGTCTCATTGTTGCATATCTAACTTGTTGTAACATTACTTCCATATCTAGGTCCAAATTGATTTGTCTGTTGTCTACAATCCCTATCAATATGCCCAAAAATATTTCACTTATAACACATAACTCCATTTCTTATTACATATGTTGCTCCCAATGGTTTATAGTTGCAGGGTTAGTACTTTCATACATTCTATTATCATTATTATATCTAGATTTCCTACATTCATTTGATTTATGTCCATAAGCAAAGCAATTTTAACAATAAATAGATAAGGGTTTAAAATAATTACTTTTGATGTCCTTCTTCACATGTCCAAGTTGATTATATGCAAAGCATCTTCCATTAAATTGATTCTTTACTTCTTCAGGTTGTTTTGGTTGATTAGGTATTTCTTTGTTCAAATCTTCTCGTTATTTAGGTTGTTATTTTACTAGATCTTGTTCTTCAGTGACTTTAGATCCTTTAGACGATTCTCCTTCAGTGTATCCAATCTTTGTTTTGTCTCCAACAGGTCTCTGCATCATAATCTGCTCATCAATCTTTTCAGTGCTTGAATATAACCTCTCAAGATCTAGTGAACCAGTGTTCCACAAACTTTTACCCAATGATGGAGATTATTATTAATCTTTAAACTTGCATATATGATCAAACTGAAAAGTAAACATAACCATAACACCATGATTTGTTAACTACGAAAAACTTGGCTAAGGGAAAACCTTGGTGGGAATGGTACCCACAAAAATGATCCACTAATCAAAGTATATTGAGAAATATATTGACCCTGTTAGGAGTTTGTTACATCTGTATAGTGTATATGTCCTTGTTAGAGGAGTAGGCCTTGCCAGAAGCCTCAACCCTGCTAGGAGTTGGTATTACAATACAAAGTATGTAAGAAAAGCCTGCTACTCAAACACACAAATATAATTTTACAATGTTATCAATATAAATGGATACAAAAACCTTGATACAATGTTGGTATCGTCAATATATGATCTGTCTTTTGGTTCTTTCTTCAAAATTGATCATACATCCATACTTCTTTAAACTAGAAAAAAAATTGCATCTATATTGATCATATAAAGTGTGCATGAAAAAATTATATCAATACAATACAATGCCACACTTCACTAAACAAAAGTGTTCTTCCTTTATATTGAATTCTTTCATCTTGTCAGCCTTGTTGCTTGATACTTTGCTAAATATTTTGAATTATCTTTTGTCATGTGTGGGTTAACATCTAGGATGTGATCCCAACATTGTCAAGTAATTGTTTTGGTGAACCACAACAATTCCTTAACTAAAATACCTTTCTTTTGCCTTTAGCTTTGTTCTAAATTGGTAAACTATTACTATTAAAACTGTAATAATTTTGTCTGTACATAACCAAACCTTTAGTGCTTTTACCCACTTGTCATATACATCATGTTCTTCCTTCTTGTAAGTGCACATAAGATCAAGTACTTTCAATGAGCTTCGCTATACAAAATAAACTGACTGTACACCATTCTACTGATATGTACTTAGATAATTTTCTGAGTTGTTACGCCTTTAGACTTATCCTTCCATTTTTCCTTCTCAATGTAAGATACATGTTTCCATAAATGACAACCCTAACATACTGCCTTAGCCAAATTGCTAAAAAAGTTTTCCTTATTGATCTTCTTATTACTTTTTGAGGTGCAAGGGTAACCTCAAATACATTGACCACTCTCAATGGTGAATTTGACACCTCAAATGGTTACTTATCAATTTTATCTTTTTCTTTTAGCCTCATAGGTGTAGAGGCTTCAAGCTTTTCTTTCTTTACAACTTTTATTTCCTTTCTCAAAGTTGTCACTTATTGTTTTGATACACCTATTGACACAAAAATGTGCACCCTTACTTGAGGTGTGACCCTCAAACGACCTTGTGTAACATGGAAACAATCTCAAAAGTGTGGGACTTTGCAATCAAAGATTGAATCTCTGTAGAAGACTAACTTCCTCATAATCTGGGGTGCACCTAACTAAGATTTAGAAGGAAAAGGGAGAGAGATTGGAAAAAGTAAATTGCTGAAGGGAAAGATGGTTGATGCACCAAGATGATTGTGGTTACAACTTTGCCTACAATTGCACAAGACATGAATGCAAAGCCCAAATATACAAATCTCAACTCTATCTATCTCTCAAAACTCACACATAGGTCAGGACTAATGGATTGATACAAGGGAAATGACTTTCACAGTGTATCATTTATGAGAAAATTGACACAACATCTAAACTAGGAAGACAAAAGGAGAGCATTCAACATAAGGCAAGATATTTGTACTTACCAATGAATATGAGAAAAGGTAAACTGAAATTTGTATTTATAAAAGGAAAAAGGAGATCACAAATAAAAAATCAAAAGGATCTTGTCATGAACTACAGTAGATAGAGACAAACCCCCAAAACATAGTTACAACCACCTTTTTAAAGAGTTCAAGCATAACTTGAAATTAACCATGGAGTTCAGACCCCGACTAGGTGGAATTGAGTTGCAGAGAAGAGCAATAACTAAGAATTAGAAGAAAATATTATCATGAAGCACAATCGTTGCTAGAAGTGAAAGGACTAGAGAAAAATGATGCATCCAGACGTAAGAGGTCAAATCCCCAAGGACTTGATCATTTCATGCCTAAGAAGTCATTGGGCATTGAAGAACTGGCCCTGATGGTGTGCCATGAACAAAAAAAATTGCAGGGAAGGATATCATAAAGTGTTATCCGCTGACAAAATTGCAGAGTTGACTGCACCGAGGGGGAGGAATTCTGATTTCCCTGAACTTGAATGTTGGTTGTCAATACAGATCCTCCATTGAAATGAATGGCCCAAATGCGATGAGAATCTTCCCTAATGATAGATTAAGTCACCCTTAGTCAATGCAGATCTTCCCCTCAAGATGGACAATCAAGATGCGAGAGAATCTCCCTTAGCAAGAGATTAAAATGTAATCGTTGATGTAGATCCTCTTTATTTCTAGTGGATGGTTGAGATGCAGCGAGGAGACTCCAAGATGAGCCAGACCCAATGACTATCGCTCAATTCCAAGCTTCAGAGCCTTGAAGGAACAAGGTAGCATGAAGAAACACCAGAATGGCAATACATGATAGGATCTTGTGTTTTTGGGAGGATGTTGAGATAGTATGCAAAAACACAGGAGCCATCAAATCTCATGAGCCGATCAGCCCAATGAAGAACAAACTGAGGTAACATGAAATGTTAGCCACTAACCTTAGTGCGATGATATCCCTCTACAAGGAATCCAACCTGTTGACGATCTCTCAGATCGGTTGTCAAAGTTGAGCTGAATGGGGGCAAAAATAGACAACATTCGTAGTGAGTCAAAGGGGATGCTCGCCTACTAAGCATATGATCAATGGCCTAAAGCAATCTATTAGGCATGGAATCACCAAAAGAACAATGTGTTGTCCCACCTATAACTTCACAAAATATACCTCTACAACCAACAAACTACAAAATTTTCTATATCCGGGAGGGAATAGTTGTGTTCGTGCACTTCTTGGAAAGCAAAAATCTACTCTAATATGGACACACAACCTTTAACCTCCTCTAGAAGCAAGGTTTAAGGTGAATCCCATTGACTGGGATTGGAAGAACTTCACCATTGGGCCTGGATTGCTGAAAAGCATTGGCCTCTTTGTAGTTGGTGATAATATATGAGCCACTCCACATAGCATCAAATTTTTAGTGCCTACCAGGCTTGGTTCCATCAACATCCCACTTAAGAACAAGGTCTCCTTCCATGAAGACTCTAACCGTAGACTTCTTATCAAAACTTCTTTTGACCTATTGTTGATGTACCTCAAGTGTATGCATAGTTGCTTGTCTTTTTCCCTCTAATTCCATTACTTCAACTAGCCTGACTATCATAGCATCATTCTCAACTAGCTCTAATTGATAAGCAAGTTTGAGAGAGGGAAACTCAAGTGAAATAAGAATTCTTGCTTCCCTTCCATATAGTGGCATGAAGGGTGAGTTTCCAATTGCTCTCAGGTGTAATTCTATCAACCCAAAGGGCAGTCCTCAACATAGTATGCCAACAACTCTAATTATCTTCAATTGTCCTCTTTATTATTCTAATGAGGTTATTGTTAGAGGGCTCAACCAATTCATTCCCTTGGGGGTAATAATTTGAGGAAGTACTCAAATATATTCCATGTTCAATAGCCCAAGAGCATATATGAGTTCCAACAAAAGCCTTGGCATTATTTGATATGATAGTTGAAGGAACACCAAATCTAGTCACTATCCCATCAAGGAACTCAACCATTGAAGCCTCTATGGCATCTCTCAAAGCTATTGCCTCTGTCCATCTTGTGAAGTAATTTGCAGCTGCCAAGATCCATTTATGACCAGAACTAGAGGGTGGGTTTATTGGACCAATGAAATCCAAACCCCATTGAGCAAAAATATGATCTGATTGAATAGGATGAAGAGGAAAGGAAACCAATCTCTATTTTCCTAAGAAGAAGGCACATTTCTTGCATTTCCTCACCCAATTATGAGAATCATTGAATAAGGTTGGCCAATAATAACCAACCTCATTATCTTAATTGATGTAATCCTACTTGAGAAATGACCGCCAGCAAGGCCATCATGGAGTTCTTTTAACAACCTACTGATTTGATTCATATTGATACACCTCAATAGGACTCCATTAGAATCCTTCCTGAATAATATTCCATCTAGTAAGACATAAGAAATAGACTGCAGCCTAAGCTATCTTCTCTTATCCCTACTTAGGCCTTGTGGATATCTTCCTTCTACCAAGAAGGTAGTCATGTCATGCAACCAACCATTTTGATTTTCATTATTTTTTGGTTGTTCATCCTGTATCAAGAGGGAAGCCTCCTCGGATGTCTAAAAAGATAAGACCATTTTCTCACATAACCCCTTGCCTCTCACAAGCTTGGTGATCTTA
The DNA here is from genome assembly GCA_028749045.1 of Cupressus sempervirens. Taxonomy (NCBI): domain Eukaryota; kingdom Viridiplantae; phylum Streptophyta; class Pinopsida; order Cupressales; family Cupressaceae; genus Cupressus; species Cupressus sempervirens. The sequence continues at coordinate 740,025,136 of CM053793.1, forward strand.
ATTTCAATGTTATATTCCATGACATTGGTGATCCATCCATCTCTCTTTTCATTGATATCCTTGTCCAAAAGGAATTCCCTTACACTTGCATGTGGAACCAAGAGTTCGACCTTGTTATAGGACAACAAATGTCTGAACTTTTTGAGATCCCTCACAACAGCAAGAACTTGCTTTTCTACATAGTTATATTTGCTCTCATAGTCCTTAAGTCCTTCACTAAAGAAAGCAAATAATTTTTTTTTAAAGATTTAGAGGTACACCATACTCTCTATATTTGATGAACACTTGCCTCAAATGATCAAAGTGATTTGTTGCATGCTTTTAATAGATAGTTATATCATCAATATATATCAGCAAAAAAATTCCCAGCACACCCTTAAAAGCCATCTCCGTTGCTTTTTGAAATGTAGCACCTACATTGGTTAGTCCAAATGACATTTTACAATAGGCATAAGTACCCCATTTATGGTGAAGGTTGTCTTGTATTGGTCTGACTCTTGGACTAAAACTTGGTTATAGCCTAAAAAACCATCTAAGAAAGAAAACCTCTCTAAACCACTAACCTTGGACAAAAAAATTTCCATATAAGGAAGGGGATGGTGATCTTTGAGAGAAGCCTTATTAAGGTCCCTAAAATCTACACATAATCTAATTTCTTGTTCTTATTTCTAACAAGAACAAGATTGGCTACCCATGAAGAGTGCTTAATAGGAAAAATGATATTAGCTTCTATAAGTTTGGACAACTCTTTTCTCATTAAGGGTTAAATCTTAGGGTTAAATCTTAGGGTTGACTAGTCTTTGCTTTTGTCTAACTAGCTTTGCCTCATGGTTTAAATATATGGTGTGCTAAAACAAGCTTGGGTCAAACCCCTTTAAATCTTCATATGTCCAAGCAATAACATCACTAAATTCTTGACATAATTTAATGAAAATTTCTTGTTTAGCCTTAGAGCATACCTTTCCAAAGTTAAAAGCCTTTCCATCAACAATGGTGATAGGTATGTAGTCATCCCTCCTTGCAGTCAAGTTTGAGCCTTTGCTTCTTGCTTGATCATTAGGATTAAATATGCCCTCTAAAGTGACCAAACCTTTAGGTAACTTATTGGAATTAAGATTCACAATATAATTTCCGTACTGACTTTGTATCATAGACTGATTTTTAGCAGAGAGCTATGCTTCATTTTGCAAAAAATTAACAATTTTTAAATCAAAATCAAAGACTTACCAATTCGTGCAATTTTTTGAGACAACAGGCCTTACAACAAGTCTGATCTATTGTTCCTTTGCATCAGCAACATGTTATGGTATATCATAGTGAGCATTGATTGCTGCAATTCTATCAGCATGTTTATTTTTATTCCTAGGAACATTTTGAACATTGAATTCTTGGAAACCTCCAAGTAGATCAAAACTCTATGCTTATATGACTTGAGAAGGTTGTTCTTTGTGACATTCTAATTTTTTATTTGATTCACAACCAACTCGTTGTCCCCAAATACTTTCAAGAGTTTTATACCCCTTCTTTGTGCAAGTTGGAGACCTTGGATCAAGGCTTCATACTCGGGCACATCATTAGTGTAGTTGAATTGGAGTCTATATGAAAAGTAATATTTCTCTAAACTAGGGGAAACAAGCATTACACCAGCACTAGAACCATTTTTATTTCTTGAGCCATCAAATAACATATTCCGCATTCCATTAGTACCTTCTTGTGCTTTGATGAGATTTGGAATAGGGGAACCCTCTTCAAATATACAATAAGTTCCAAGACCTGTCTCTTCAACTTCTTGTATTGGATCAGTTTGGAAAGCATTAGCTCATTCATCTGAAAGATAACCAAGAACCTCTATTAAGAGAGTAACATGTTCATGAGTTGTGCATTCCTCATCTTCTTCATAGATTGTGCAATTCATATTTATGGGGCTAGGTATATAAGTCTCTATGTGATTAAGGGCCAATTGTTCTACCTTTATGGAAGCCTTTGATCCATATCTAGTCCTAAAGAACATGTAGGACCAATCTAATGTAATATAGCCACCAATTTGTGTAGTGAAGTCCCTAGATAAGCAAATAGAAAAATGTGGAGCAAGCTCAACAACTGGTATGTCTTGTATAACAGTACAACTAGGACATGCATGCAATGCCATTTTTATATTTTTAAACACTCTGACTGTTGTAATAGAACTACCATCCAACTAAAGAACCCCTTTAGCCATTGGTTCATACTTAATACCAAGAAGATCAGGCACACACTTTGGCATAACCGAGCTACTAGCTCCAGAGTTTATCATACAATTGTGAACTAATTCATCTCATATAATCAAAGAGAGGTAGAAGGGGAAGGTTTACTCTTCTTACTTGCTTCTTCTTCTCTTATAGGTTGCACAAAGCTCGTTGCTCCATCCACGGTAGCTAGTCCATTTTGCACTTTGACAATCTTTAATTCTTGTTGTAGTAACTCCAATTGAGATGGTATTGCAAGAACATCCCACATAGGGACACTGATATTGGTCCTCTTCATTTGATCTACAATGTTGATAGGAGTGTATGTTGACTTGGTTGGAACCTTGGTGACCATAGGGTCTAGTATATGAATGGGAGCAACATGTGGCTCTTTAGTCTTCTTGTTGTTCTGATTTTGGAATGGAGCAACAACATTGTGTTGTACATTTTTACTTGTGGCATGTGGAATACCCTTCAAAGTTGCAACCTAATTTGATGAAGATGATGGAGTATTCTCTATAGCTCTCTTTTTTGCTCCAAGTATTTTAAGTTATTCCATCATTACCATCATGATTTACATGACAATAATCTCCAAACTAATAATTCATGAAAGTGCAGTCCCCTTGCTATTGGGATTGAAAACCAATAGTGGTTTGCTTAGCATCATATTGTTGTCCTATCATTTGCTCTTGTGTAGCCAAGGCTTGAGAAGATTTTGCTCTATGGCATATACATTGCTCATATGAAAAGCTACAAGTTGAACAATATTCTTATTCTTGAGCCAAATTATTTTGAGGAACAAGTGTCCTCACTATATTTGTGCTTGAATTTGTAGGGGCTACATTACCCATAAGTCTATTTTGGTTGTATGGAGCTTGACCAAGATTTGATTGCCTATTGAATGAATTATTCTAATAATTGGATTGAAAAGGCTTGCTACCTTGATCTTGTTGTCTCTCCAAAGTTACCAAAATTTTAATCATATTTTGCACCACTATAGTATGATCTTGCAATCTCCTTTACATATCAGAACTATGACCATTAAACTTTTTATCTATTTTTTGCATCATAACCTGCATCATGGCTTCAAGTTTATCTATCCCATTAGAAGATGTTGAAGTTGAAGGAGCAACAACATGAGGTTGAATTATAGTTGTAGTTGGGTTAAGAGACATTTTCGATTAGTGTATAGGTATATTAGGAAAGAGTGGCATTGGAGGCCTTGGAGCTAGCTTTCCTCCTTGGATTAGAGTGTTTTCTATCCTTATAGAAATTTCATAAGCAGTTGGCAAGTTGTCCCCTCCCATGGTTTACAATGTAGTAGCAATATCACTATTGAAGGCTTTAAGATAATGCGAGAAAACATTACCAGGAGTAGGCTTTACTGCAGTAGGAATTCTATCCCAGGACTTTTGGAATCTATAATTGAAGTTTGTCATAAACTCATGAGGTGATCTCTTAATTGTAGTTAGTTGTTCCAAAAGTGATAGATTATCACTTTTATCCTTGAAATGCTTGCACTATCCCTCTCCTAGCTCATCCAAGTTATGGATAGAGTTGTGTGGTAATCCTCTATACCATTGCAAGGCATTTCCCTTTAATGATGAAGCTAAAAGTCTATTAGTGACATCATCCTCTATAATACCATGAGTATTCCATATGTTTGAAACTTCCTGAATATGTTCTATTGGGGAAATAGAAGTTTCACCAGTAAAATCTGGTAGACTCTTAAGAGCAGACATTGAGATATCATGTCTTTGAGCTAAAACAAGAGTGTTTCCATCATTAAAGGTAGAAAACACCTAATTTCTAGGGAGGGCCATGTGAAATAATGATCTATTCAAATGAAATGATGGTGCCCCAGGCTATGATCTATCAACTAGAGGAGTAGAAAGAGATCTAGGAGGTGTATGTGCTATTGCTAAACTCCTAACTGGTGATAGAGAAAGTACTTATTCTTCTAGGATTTGAAAATGAAAGCTCAGTAAAACTAAAATTTACCTCTAGAAGATTCCCTTGTTTGAACCTTGGGCATTAATTACAACACTTCTAGTCTAGAAACCAAGATATAGAGATGGAGTCACCAAGTGCTTGAATGTGAGCCTCTTCAAGGCTAGAATGCTAAGAGCAACACTATCCTCTCATAATAGAAGTTGAATTCCTTAAATTGACACCAACAAACTAGTAGACTTATTAGTAAGCTTGAAAGTAGTCCCACGGGGCATGCCAAAAATTGTTGACACAAAATTTTGCACCCTTACTTGAGGTGTGACCCTCAAATGACCTTGTGTAACATGGAAACAATCTCAAAAGTGTGGGACTTTGCCACCAGAGATTGAATCTCTGGAGAAGGTTGACTTCCTCATAATTTGGGGTGCACCTAACTAAGATTTAGAAGGAAAAGGGAGAGAGATTGTGAAAAGTAAATTGTTGAAGGGAAAGGGGGGTGATGCACCAATATGATTGTGGTTACAACTTTTCCTGTAACTCCACAAGACATGAATGCAAAGCCCAAATATATAGATCTCAACTCTATCTATCTCTCAAAACTCATACACAGGTTAGGACTAATGGACTAATACAAGGGAAATGACTTTCACAATGTAGCATTCATGAGAAAATTGACACAACATCTAAACTAGGAAGACAAAAGGAGAGAATTCAACATAAGGCAAGATATTTGCACATACCAATGAATATGAGAAGAGGTAAAGTAGAATTTGTATTCATAAAAAGGAAAAGGAGATTACAAATAACAGAGCAGAAGACTTTTGTCATGAACCAGAGAAGAACCCCCCAAAACATATTTACAACTTCCTTTTTAAAGAGTTCAGGGATAACTCAAAATTAACCATGGAGTTCAAACCTCAACTAGGTGGAATTGAGTTGCAGAGGAGAGCAATAAATGAGAATCAGAAGAAATTTTAATCATGAAGTGCAATCACTGCTAGAAGTGACAGGAAGAGAAAAATAATGCATCCAGTCATAAGAGGTCAAATCCCCAAGGACTTGATCATTTCATGCATTAAATAGGAATGGATTGTATTAGCGTCATGGAAACAAGGCCTAAGAAGTTGTTGGGCATTGAAGAACTGGCCCTGATGGTGTGCCATGACCAAGAAAACTATGGGGAAGGATATCATGACATGTTATCCACTACAAAATTGTAGAGTTGACATTGGGTGGGGCGTGGGGGGATTCTAATTTCCCCAAAATTGAATGTCGGTCACCGATATAGATCCTCCATTAAAATGAACAGCCTAGATGCGGTGAGAATCTCCCCCAATGATAGATTAAGTCATCATTTTCGATGCAAATCTTCTCCTTGAGATGGACAATAGAGATGTAAGAGAATCTCCCTTAACGAGAGATTAAAATACAACCGTCGACATAAATCCTCATTATTTCCAACAGATGACTGAGATGCAGTAAGGAGACTCTAAGATGAGCTAGATCCAATGACTGTCATGCAATTTTGGGCTTCAGAGTCTTGAAGGAACAAGGTAGTGTGAAGAAAAATTGAAATGGTGATGCATGGCAACATCTTGTGTTTTTGGGAGGATGTTGAGATAGTATGCAAAAACATAAGAGCCGTCAGATCTCACAAGCCAGTCAGCTTAACCAAGAACAAATCGAACTAACATGAAATGTTAGCTACCAACCTTAGTGTGATTATATCCCTCTACAAGGAATCTAGCCCACTAAAGATCTCTTAGATTTCTTATCAATGTCGGGCTGAATGGGGGCAAAAATAGCCAACAATACCTTCCTTCTTTTCAATTTTGTCAACCCATTTCTCTATATTTCTCTTCCTAGACCCTCTAGTGAGTTCTTCCCTCACTTTATCATACTTCTCCTCATACATTCCCCATCACTTAGTATTGAGACATTTCTTATATGCAAGGATGACTTCTACTTGTTGCATAGTAATGAAACATTTTATCTTGTATCTCATAGGTGGGATCCGTTATACTATAGGTTCTATTAAACTTCCATGCATGTACAATTTGTTTCTACCATGAAGCTCATAGTTTTAACATATTTTCCTACAATTTCCCTAGAAATCCTCAATCTCTATTTCATCTCTCTTTAAAATCCCTTGAGAAATCCAAATAAATCACTATCTATTTGATTTTTATCCTACATTTTGTAGTATTGAGTGATTTGAAGTGTAGTGGGTATATCTTCCTTTCATGCACTTGGATGCATTCTAGCAAATCTATGAATGATATGAAAGAACACATGTAGAATAAGGAATCCAAAATTGAACATTTGCGACTTATCTTGCTTGATTCTTCTAATGTTTTTGTTGTCTAATGATCTCACAAACATTAAAACGTTCATTCTCAACAACCTTTTTGTATGTTGTGTGTGTTCGTGTAAATAGTTATTTACTATTTACACTTACTTAAGTTTACTTAGGTTAATGCATATTTTATTATTTTATTTTGTGAGACACTTAGGAGTTTGTGTACTCTTGTGAGTTGTCATGTTGACAACACAGGAGTTCACACCTCTTTTATGCACATGGTGTCTACAACACAGGATTCAACACACTAATTAATTAAGTGGTGTCTACAACCTTGTCAATCTTATCCATTCATCTAGAATGATGGATAATGCATGTGCTTAGTTGTCATGATGCGTATCATATCTCATGGTTCTTTCTAGAGACATTCTAGGTGCTTCCTAAGAGGCCTTTATATACAAGCACTCCTAGTGTGTTTGCATATCACATATTGAATAGAGCAATGTATTAGGACATACTCTGATTAATTAATCATATCCATTTTCTAGTCTACAGTTGTGCTTGTGTTTGAGTTCTTAGTTCCTGGGTGAATTTTTCCCTTAGGAAAATTCTTACATGGTATTAGAGCTATACCGAATTCTTACATGGTATCAAAGCTTGGAGATTTTCTCATCACATAGCTATTTCAAGATCATTGTTGTTTCAGCACCTCAGCTTGAATCTGGAGTACTGCAAAAATTGGGAGCATCTAGAGCCAGATCTGACCTCACCATTGCATCCAGAATGTTGTTCGATGAAGATTGACTATAATTTCGCCTACCCTAGGCATAGTCAAAATCGAGGCAATTTTTTTTTGCAAACTAGTACCCGAAGGACCGATTTGCAGAATTGGTATGATCATTTCAGATCTGTACATTTAATTTTTAGATCTATATTTTTTTCATCTACATCTCTGCTATTTTTTTTGGATTTGCATTATTTTTTTGAAAAAATTGGCCATCGGGCCTGTGGAAGAAATTTTTTGCAAGTGAAGATTGTAGCTTGCTGATGCAAATGAAATGTCCCTTTCTCTGATTTTATATGATATTTCAAGCCTCAAATCAGATCTTTAAAATAAAACAACCAATATTTCAAAGATCCACTCATTTTTCAATAAACCCCAAATCGGGTATGCCAGAAATAGTGCCAAAAGCTTCACAGCTTCACCTATTTTTAATAAATCTGAAAGTGGACATTTTTACAGATATTTGAGCAGCATAACAGCCTATAAAATTAAATTTCTAGATCTATATAACATGCACACAATAGCTCCCAAACAGAGGACAAAAACAATGCTCATCGAGCTCCCGAAAATAGCACAAAATAGCCCAGAATCACCACAAAAACTTAATAATCTATCACAGAAGTATAATCATATCCAAATACATATATTCAGCTATATTTAAAAATTTAAAAGTCTGATATACAGCAGCAACCCAAACTGATATGAAATACTCAACCAGAAACACCAAACTCTTACAAAAAAATACACCCGAAAACTCACAAATCTGCACTGTTCGGCAAAAAGGCAAACTCTGCATGAGCATGCACATGGAATGGCTTCAAAATCCCATCCTTAACCTTCCTAGAAACCTGCAAACTCCCGTTCTTGGGTCTCCTTCTTCACAGGTTTGGCAGCCTCTGAAGAACAACAAAGCAATGCGCAAAAATCAAGTTCTGGAATGAGCCCAAAATGCCTCCAAACTCCTTAAAAGAGGGCATAACCCTAACTCACGTCCAAGAGGGGTTAATAAAACATATTTTAATAATAATTTTCATTTATTAGTCCATTAGCTTCCAAAGATTATCCGCTTTTTCTGAAACTTTACTTTTTTGGGCCTGCCTGCCTTAGAAAAGATTATTATTTTTAATTATTTGAAAAGGGGACATGACAAGTCCTCCCCTTCCAAATATTGCTTGTCCTCAAGCAATGGCTAAACAATAAACCAATCAATCCACCTGGATCTCAAATGTAGTCACGAACTATACTATTGTCAATTAACATAGGCTCCTGCAATATCCTTTGTAATATAACCAAGAGGAATCCATAATCAAACTGAAAATTACTGCTCAACCAAACTCCAAAGTCACAACTTCCACAATCAAAAACCCATGAGACACAAACTCTTAGAACATCAAAAACCAAGTAAAGTGGACAAATCAAACTACCAACATAGTAAATACCATCAACGCATTCCACTGGCCTATACGAAATGTACAATCCAACTCTGCAACAATGGTGAATGCTCCCGAATGAAACTGTACCAAGTATGGAGAATCCACACACTGTACAACTCCTGCAGTCAACACAACTCTGTAGATCACCGACCACTATCTCATAACCATAACTCCCATGCACCCCTGATGGTGAAAAGCCATCACAAGATAAACAACAAGAATTGGAACCCAAACCAAATTTTCCTACCATCAACTCCTCAAGACAAGGATCAAATGCTAACTGATGTACATACCTTGCAATATAATGTTGATAAAAAAAACCAACCTTAGTCAACAGCTCACCATGAACAAGTGATACAACCCACTGTGACTGATCACCAGCTAAGTCAAGAGATGTCATAGCCAAAGGAGTAGAATAAATAACAACACCCGCTGAAGCATCACTCCAAAACTCTTGCTCTAAGTCACGTATTATCAAGCTGTCAACTGCAAAACCTATTGCCATGTTGTGCCCATCACAACTCTCATCCCGAGGTGTCAAACTATCCCATAACTGATGACAAGCACTAGGAACCAAAGTACATCTATGTATCATCATCTCATCAACATGGTCATCAAAGGTAAATTGATGAGCATACCTCACAATGTAATGCTGATAGAATGCGCCAATCTCAGTCAGTGGTTCAAACTGCAATCCAGATGTAACTAACTGCAATCGATCACTAACTAAGTTGGAACTGACTACTACCTCTAAAGACATTGCCAAGGGAGTAGTATTACTAGCAGGAACCATGCCAACTATCGGGTCACCAACATCACACATGGTCTTTGATACAACATCTCTAGTCTTTGTGCCATTAGTGCTAGAGGTCACCACCATGTCAGGCATACCACAACAATCTGCTGGAGCACCCAACTCAACTGAACCTGACTCTAGTGGGGATGAACCCGATATGCCAATGTTAGTATCAAGGATGGATGCATCCCCATCTCCACTATCTTTGACAATCTCGACCATGGACATCCTCGGATCATCAGACACCACAGCTTGTGACTGTACAAAATCTAGTAAAGACTGTAGTTGCTCTAACTCCATGGTCACCTTAGCCAAATGAAACTGTGACTCCTTGAAAGCCAACTGTGTACTCTCACGAATCTCAGAAGTCACCTCAAGCTGCTTAGTAAGCTCACTCACCTCATCTTCCTTGGCCAACAATGCATCATATGCTGTACTACCCCACTCCATAAGATAATCTCTATCGGCTACCAACTGCATATAATCCTATCTCAGAATTTGGATAGCCTCCCATAAAGAGTGGAACTCTGTCAAAGAAAGATAACTGCCTCCCTTCTCATCACTAGTAGGAGAACCCCATCCATAAACTGCTAATAATTGACGAGCAGCATCGAAATGTTGGCAAGGGATAGCAATGTCTCGCTCACTAACTCTCAACTGATTAGACACATGATGGCACTGGCTTGACTGTCTCCTACAAACCTCCTTTGATGCACTGTCTAAAGGAGTATCCTCAAAGTTACTAGTCTCTAGAGTATTACCATCCATATCCTGTGAATCAACTCTAAAGCTCATATCAACAAACGGAGTATCAAAAATTGTAGCACTGCTGTCCAACTCCTTTGTACCCAAGGAAATTAAGTCTTCAAAACTGCCCACTGCATCCTCTTGGATGTCATCAATGCCAATATGATCCTGGGACTCATCTGTACACACTGCCAAATATGAAAGATCATCAACACATTCTAGCAAGTATGGTCGACTGGATATATGAAAAAAGCCCAACACCGGTGTATAAAAACTAATACCAACATCGAACAAGCTACTAGCACAAGAAAAGACAACACCGTGCAATCTACTAATCAAATCCATGATAGCACCCAAACAAACACTGCTACCAAAAAGTGTTAAAGATCTCCAGTCAACTGAATCCCAAATGCCAATATAACAATCTCGAGTCCATATCTGTAAACTAGAATCAGCTGGTAACTCAAGCAAAATCCTCACTTGAGTAATATGACCAATACAAACTAACTCCACATACCTGTCATGATGAGATAATGAAGTCACAATACTGTCTTTGTTCACTTTCAGCTGGCTGGACAAATTGTGTGAAGTACTACCAGCCTCAACCTCATGTGACGAAGCATCTAACTGTGCCTGGTACTCTTTCTCAGCAAAGTCATGAATGCTCAATGTTTGCTCATCTCTACCAGGTATCTCACCATCACGCACAACAACATCCTGATAATCATCATCTGAACCCACTACGCTGTAGTCACTACCTGTTATAACTATACCATCCTGAATACCTGTGATATCACCCTTTAATGACCTGTATACAATTGTCTCAATTTGAGTATCAAGTTGACCATTACTATCAATCTGCGTAATATCCTTTCTCACTACATCCTGTGGCAGAGTAGAATCTAAGACCTCTGCCTGGCTATAAGCTAGTTTCTCAAACTCCTCATGCAAGTTCTTGGTAATTGTGTCACCTGCCCTATGAGAAAATTATCCAAATAGAAATCTGGTCAACTTATCCACCTTAGCTGGGTCGGACAACATGTCATTCATCATACGGTGGTGCTCAACCAACTGTTCAGACATGTCATGGCTTATTTTCCTAAGTTTATCTCGAATGTCTAAATAACCATCTTTTCTACTGTTCTGACTCTGGATATCAATTGTCCAAGATCGTGTCCTCTGAGACTCTGTACTATACCTGTCCATTCTAGATAAAGTAGAGTGTAACCCCAATAGGTTATAACTTCTTCAAACACCAAGAACTAACATGCAATTGATTAGAAGTAGCATGCAACCATAGATTTTGACATGTAGCTGATTAGAAGCAACATGCAACCACCAAATTCACCAAGAACTAACATGCAAATGATTAGAAGTAGCATACAACCATAGATTTTGACATGCAACTGATTAGAAGCAACATGCAACCACCAAATTCACCAAGAACTAACATGCAAATGATTAGAAGTAGCATGCAACCATAAATTTTGACATGCAAGATTTGGGTAGTTATCAAAACTAACATGCAAACTTCTACAAACCCTCAGGCTGGCAAGATCATAGCTCTGATACCAAATCAGATATTTGCATCACATTTAGAAGGTCCAAAAACCCCTAGATCAGATTTTGTTTCATCCAAATCATACATCTGAGGCAAAATCTAGAGCCATTTGTTTTTAGGAGGCACGAAGATGATTCAAAAAATTTACAGTAGCAGCGATTTTCAAACAGCGATATCTCCCTCATACAGACTCCTTTTTGCAAGCAGTTTTCTTTTGTTTTGGGGTAGGATTTTGTGATCTACACATTAGTGTAGGTGGTTTGAGATCTTTGTTCTTGAATTTTTCTGCAACTCACAAATTCCAATTTTTGCCACTTAAAATGCTTAGTACAGGCTCATCTGGACTCCAAAACAGGTTCTGTTTTTTTTGAAAGTGCATATTTTTGTCTACTTTCCAAATCCGCAATCATATTATAGGTTATGTGGATAGAAATACTGCTTTCAGAAATAGGCCCTAAATTGGCAAGTGGCTATCAAGTGCCTAAATCATACATTAGGGGGGTTCTTTGATTCTTTGGGGGTTCATTGATTGGTCCATCATGGAAGAAGAGTATTGTTCCACATGTCAATATGGCATTAGACCCATGTTGACAAACAAAAACTATCACACATCAAGTGATACACTTCTTGATCATCTTAGAAGAGAGCATAAGGAAGTATTTCCTTATTTATGTTCCAACGACTTGATCACTGACGAATTATAGGAACCTGTTGGTAGACTGATTTGTATCATTCTTACCAGTCTCTCTTCTTTTGATCGTCACGTAAGCTGGTTGCCAAGATATAACCACCACATGATTATTGGATGTATCTTTGCGAGAAGTATGGAGATCCAAACATTCCTCCATTCCCAGAAGATATCTTACCTCTAGTTGTTGTTGCATCCTCTTCAGATGAGATTATACCTCCAAATGCTCCTATTTCTCCTACTGATCCTGTTCCAGCTACAGATGCTTCAAATTTAGTACAACAGGACTGTTTATGTCTTCCTACTTTACTGTCATGCGATGACTTCCTTCCTGTCATTACAGGCCTGTTCGTGGAGTCTCACATTAAGGATGTGGAAGACATCCTAGATGATATTCATCTTCCCTTTGAGGCAAATAATTCATTCATTGTTGTAGTGACAAATTCATGTACTTCAGCACAACAAGGTACACATGGTCTTCCAACCTCAGGTGATGATTTCTTGTCTGACATCTCAGGTTTGTTTGTAGAGTCACACACAATAGATTCGGAAGACTTCTTTGATGATCTACCACTTCTCTTTGTTGAGGACAATCCTTCTACAGTTGTTGTGAGGGCTTACTCTGACCCTCATGTCTATTCTCTACATGATCAATCTTTATGGGCTAATGTGATTGTGGATCCTTATGTACAACATCTGCAGGAGGTCTCTTTATCATTTGAGAAGACTGTTGGTTCCTTGAAACAGGTTCTACATCACTCCTTGTTCAATCTGCACTTCTTCTCAGCAGTTTTGGAAGAAGCCATCATCACCATCAACATAGGGACACTTGAATAGGTTTTAGAGACACCGTTCATCTTAGAGATTCCTTCTCTATATAGGGGATGCATCTTCTTTGTACCCTTACATTTGCTTCTTCCAAAAGGGAGGAACATCATCCAGTGGTCATGGATCAGCTTCTACATTGGAGCATTTCTCACTGGTCGGCACACTACCTTTAGGGGAGGGGAACTACCTCATCTCCTTCTTCTCCTTTTTGTGGGGGACTTTTTCCTCTTAGGGGGTTTTGTCCTTCTCCATTTTTCTCTTGTATATACTGGATGTATGTTTTAATGGGGGGGTCTTGATTACTCCATCCATCCATGCATCCCTTTACATCTCTCTTTTTGGGGGAGGGTTTTTCCCATGAGGTTTTCCCTCTTTCTCCACTTTATGAGAGATTTGCATCTTCATTATGTACATGGGTACCTAACATGGCCTAGTAGTCGGGACCCATTATGCATTTCATCCTAGTTTTTGTAAGCTTAAGGGCATTCCCCTAAGTTGCACTTAAGGGGGGGTGTTGGTGTAAATAATTATTTACTATTTACACTTACTTAAGTTTACTTAGATTAATGCATATTTTATTATTTTATTTTGTGAGACACTTAGGAGTTTGTGTACTCTTGTGAGTTGTCATGTTGACAACACAGGAGTTCACACCTCTTTTATGCACATGGTGTCTACAACACAGGAGTTAGCACACTAATTAAGTACATGGTGTCTAAAAGCTTCTCAATCGTATCCACTCATCTAAAATGATGGATAATGCATGTGCTTAGTTGTCATGATGCTTATCATATCTCCTAGTTCTTTCTAGAGACATTCGAGGTGCTTCCTGAGAGGCCTTTATATACAGGCACTCCTAGTGTGTTTGCATATCACATACTAAGTAGAGCAATGTATTAGGACATACTCTGATTAATTAATCATATCCATTTTCTGGTCTATAGTTGTGCTTGTGTTTGAGTTCTTAGGTCCTGGGTGAATTTTTCCCTTAGGAAAATTCTTACATGGTATCAGAGCTATACCAAAATCTTACAATGTGAATAATCCCCATTGAAACTGAATTACATCTTCTAGTGTAATGCATCTTGTAGCTCGTTCATTTAGAAATTATAAGTCTTGTGTCTTATCTAATGTTAGTGAGGTTCACGACTCACTACAACCATCCAACATCTCGAATAAACAATCCAAACATACCTAAATGGATATTTTATGACTTCTCACATCATGATTACCCTTTCATGCACATTTTTACAATATTTTGACCAACGAGAACTATTCATGACAAGTTTAGAAATTTGTGCAACTTGTAGAAAATACATTTCACGTGGAATTAATGTGACTTCTAATTATTCAAATACATAAATATGAGTAAAATATGATCATTTTGAGACCCTTATCCTTCTGGTGCGTGTATCCCTTAGGTGCTTCTGCACCAATTCCAAGAACATTGAAGGCTCCCTTTAGATCATCATGAATCATAGCCATAGATTCATACAAAATAGCACTAAAATAATGAAGATCATGGTGGATAATTTGGACAAAGTGCAACAAGAGAAGATGGTCATGGACATGGATGCTAAAAATGAAAAAGGCCAAGGGAGTTTGGGTTCAATAAGAAAACTAGGGAAAATCTTAAGAAAAAGACCTATAACTTCTCTATTGACTTGCAAGTTATGATGAAAGTGACTTTAAACATAAGCCAACTAGAAGACAAGGTCACAAAGACCCTAAAAACATGGCTTAGCTAGTGTCACTATTCCTCTTCTTTGGTCTCTAAGTTTTCTAGTTTTTTTTTTTTGTCTCTTGTTGGTGTTTGGTTGTCACTTTTCCTGTGTTCTCTCTTGTAGCATGTTTTGTGTTAGTTTTATCTTTGGAGCTTATATGGACATAACTAATTTATTTTGCTTGATAAACTATATATTTTATTATAATAATATTTGATAGGAAAGTTCAAAAAAACTCCATCAAATAGTTTGTAATTGTCATAACCCATCACCCTATAGACCTAATGAAATAGGCCCATCATCATAATACCCTATGATATGTAGGTCACATGGGCATGCATACAAAAAATATATATTAAATGTCTCATTTCTACAACTTGAAACTATTAGTGATAGACATTGAAATGGCAAAAAACAAGATTTTCAGATGGTGTACACGCATTGAACTGCCAAGAAGAAACCCACCAATTCAGGACCTCAAAAATCCAAGATATGAACATATGTCGATATATACAAAAGATATTTACACCACAACCACCAACCCATACTATAATTTCCAACTTTAAACCACCTACCCCAAAGCACCATAAAAAAATACATAGACAACACCAAAATACCATAAGAGACTGGCAGGGTGTGAAACCACTATTAACCAAAATGCCTTCACGCCAAATAATTGAATTTGAATGCCTAAGCCCACCCAACGGTCATATTTCATATTTAAATATTCAATGGAAATACAAAATAACAAAATAAACCTTATGTATTTCCATATTTTCCTAAAGTTTATTTTGCGGCCCTTGCAATTTTCCCCACCATTAGATCTTCCTAGATCAACAGTTGTCGCATTCTTGCTTTCTAAAGATGCAAGGTCTTTAGAGAATGCGAGGAAGCAACATATTGATGCATGTACATGGTGAGCCTTCCTTTTTTATGGCTAGTGGGGTTGTCAGACAGGGGCACAACTAGCAGTTCCTGATTCACTTTTGGTATTATGGGCCAAGTTCTTTAGTGTATTTTGTCTGTCGTCAGATCTTTCTAGATCAATGGTTGTTGCTTTCCCACTTTTGAAAGATGCACAATTGTTTAACAATGTGGGAAAGTGACAAGTTGACACGTAGACATGTGGGTCCTATTTTCTTATGGCTCACCGATAAGCACGAAAGCTATTAGGTGGAGTTGGCATATAGGCGAGTCCTGATTGGCTAAGGTACTGACATGGAGGATAAAGTGGACTGCATATTTTTGGATCGTCAGATGCAAGGAGATCAACAGATGTCGCTTCCCCACTTTATGGAACTATAAGAACTTTAAGGAATGTGGGGAAGCGAGGTCTCAACATGTGGACTTCATGATGTCATTCCCCCTTGTCGGTCGCAAAAGAGCTTGTCAAACTAGTGTGGTAGGATGATGGGTTTTGATTGGTCAGGGTGTTGACTATGTGGTTAGTGGGCCAGTTCATGTTCCTACCATCGAATGTAGGAAGATCGATGGTTGTCACTTTTTTGCATTTTGAAGATGAATGAACTTTAGACAATGCAGGGAAGTGAGGCTTCAACATGCGCCTATGTGGGGTCAATTGTTTTGAAGGGTACCAGATAGTTTGCCAGGTGGATTCCATACCAGTTGCTTCATGTTGATTCATCGACAGATTACATGTCTGTTGAGGTGGATGTTGAATCTCCAATGGGCCTGAAAATGTTAAAGGGAAGCGTAGTAATTTTACAGTCTCTCATGATCGTTGATTGTTTGGTGATCAACAATCATAGCTTTCCCGCATTATAGAATTGCTTGATCTTTAAACAATGCAGGGAAGCGAGGTGAGGACATGTGTCCTTGTGGGCCCGAGTGGTAAGTAGCGATAACATTTACAGTGGTGGTCGCGGTTAAATTCATAATTTTACGAGGCAAGTGGTTAGTAAAGCTAACATGGTGGTCAAACACTTGAAGACCTTGAGAGGTGCCAAAAAGAGATAAGACCATTTGTCCATTTGGCTCTTTCTGGGCGGTTGACCTATTTGACTGCTGACTTCTACTGATTTGTTGAGCTAGGAATGGGAGGAAGGGTGGTTTCCTAAGTAATATGATCTTCTTGATCAATTCCAACCACTCTTGAATGAATGTAGGGCTAGAAACAACACAAAGGCATTCCTTCCACCGCATGTTTATCCATCTACTTGATCACAATGTTTAATTCCATCATTTATGTCACCTTCAAGGTTTCTTCCAATTAGGACTTTGATGGTTTCCTTGCCTCTAAGGATGTACCAGGATCATATCTTCTTGATCTCCATGATTCCTCTCTGCAATCTTAACGGTGGTAGTTGTGCTTTGCCTTGGGGTAGAAGTTATCTAAGTTATGCCTAAACTATAAAGCAGATTTTGTAATTCTTCTTAGGGTCAATCCTTCTCTGGTCCCTTGGCATGTTTTGGCATGCACATTGTAAATTCCCTTTGCCTCTTAACTTCATGATATTCTGCCTTATCTCTTTCAGCCATTGATGTACTATGTAAGACTCATTTGCCTGTCTTCAATGTATTGTGGTTATCTATCATTTGCATAACTATATCTCTTTTGGCCTATGAATGATATAAAGTGAATATCCTTCCTTGTGTCATTTGTTTGGTTGTCTGATCTGCATGTGATTGATTGGTTAAGCAAGTTTGAATCTGTATATTTTGGTGTCATGATAATTAATTGTGCATGTATGGGAAGTGGTAGGATTGAACACTCTATTTTGGTGCATCATCCCTTAGGTTAGAATAGGTAGATTCATTTTCGTGCATTCCTTATCCCTTTTCCTCTCCAAGAGTAGTTAGGTGCACCCTAATAGAAAAGGAAGCCAACCTTCTCCAGAGACTCAACCTCATAGTTCAAGTCCCATAGTTTGGAGGTTGTTTTCATATTACACAAGGCTACCTAAGAAGTATTCCCTTAGGCTTGGGTGCAAGCTTTTGTGTCAATGGTTTTTGGCACACTCGGTGGGACAAGAAGATTCAACTACATAAGTCCATTGGTTTGCTAGTTGATCTAAATCCATTAAGAAATTGGGTGTTTTTCTAAGTGTTAGTAGCCTTTAGAGGTGGTGACTCTAGTACACATCTTTTGGTTCCAAACAAACACAGTGCTGGTATGTAAAGATCATCCTTGATCTTGGTGATTTTCAAGCTTTCTATGAGTTTGAAGTTTTTATGAAGCTTTAATCATGAATCCATTTAATAGAAATAATTACTATTCCCACCCCCCCGCCCACTAAGGAGAGAAAGGAGGTAGCTATTGAGGAGAAGGAAGAGGATCACATCCTCTTATTTGAAGAGCTTCCCTCCTTTGTTGAGGAAGAAGAAGACAACAATGTTTTTCCTTCTCTTGAGGAATTGATCATGGCATTTGAGCCTTTAGAAGAAAATGAGGATCTATTTAAATTTGAGCAAGGAGAGAGCCATTTTTTGTAGTAGACAATCTTCCATGATGTGGAGGATGGGGAAGAGAGTTCCAAGGACAACTCTATCCTTAAGGAAGAGCAATGTCATTACAACTACGATGGAGGAGATTGGTGATGAGGATGACCTTTTGGATGAGTTTGATGCTATCTGCTCTTCCATAGATGTTGAATCATCATCTCCTATATATGGAGAGTATGTTCTACAACAACAACAATTGGGGAATCATATCATACCAGTAGCTCCCAATAAAGTGGTTCATGAGCAACATGAACAAGATGTGAAGATTAATCCTTCACAAGAAGAGGAGGTGCCACTTCCAAACTAGCAAGGGGCCACTATTGCAGAGCACAGTCAATTGGTCAAAGATGATTTCTTTGACCCTAAACCATCAAGAGGATGCCCCATCAGGCATCTAGCTTTGCAACAATGCAAATTGCTCTCAGTCATGCTTTACTCTTGAGTATGAGGGAGAGTTTTACAAGGAGGAGCAAGCATGGCTTGCTCAGATCGACAAGGTTCCAGTGCTGGAAAGTTTCATTGTTTTCAACATTGGAAGGAAGGTGTTCCATGCAGCAGTATGCTTGTCATACTTGTTGATTCACTTGACTGCCCTTATGTATGGAAGGAAAAAACAACTGGCAAGGAAGGGAAACTACTTCAAGAAACTAGTCAATGGGTTTGTTTAACCTTGCATATATGTAAATCACATACATAGTAGAGCAGTTTTGTTATCAAATTTTTCTTCTTTTCCAAGAAGTGCACAAGCACAGGTTTTCTCTCTATGAGATAGCCAGGTTTTGAAGTTTTCAGGTTGTAGAGAAGTCAGAGGCAGGATTTTCAGAGTTTTGTTTTTGTAGAGGTAAGGTTAGGGTTTCATAATGCACAAGATCCTAGTTTTTATGACTTTGTAGCCCAATTGATGCTTTAGGTCACTAGTCTTATGCATAGTAGGCTTGCATCCCCTTTGAGTTACCAGAAATGTTGACCAAAATGCCTTCCCGCCAAAAAATTGAATTTAAATGCCTAAGCCCACCCAACGGTCACATTCCATATTTAAATATTCAAATATTCAACGAAAATATGAAATAACAAAATAAACCTTATGTATTTCCATAATTTCCTAAAGTTTATTTCGTGGCCACCGAAATTTTCCCCACCGTTAGATTTTCCCAAATCAATGATTGTCGCATTCCTGCTTTCTGAAGATGCAAGGTCTTTAGAGAATGTGGGGAAGCAACATATTAATGCGTGGGCCTTCCTTCTTTGCAGCTAGTGGGGTTGTTAGACAGGAGCACAACTGGCAGTTCCTGATTCACTTTTGGTATTGTGGGCCAAGTTCTTTAGTGTATTTTATTTGTCGTCGGATCTTTCCAGATCCACGATTGTCACTTTCTTGCTTTGGAAAGATGCACAATAGTTTAACAATGTGGGGAAGCGACAAGTTGACACATGGACATGTGGGTCCTATTTTCTTGTGGGCCGCAAACAAGAAGGAAAGTTGTCAGGTCGAGTTGACATACAGGCGAGTCTTGATTGGCTAAGGTACTGACATGGAGGATAAAGTAGACTACATATTTTTGGACAATCAAATGCAAGAAGATCAAAGGATGTTGTTTCCTCACTTTATGGAACTACAATAACTTTAAGGAATGCGAGGAAGCAAGGTCTCGACACATGGACTTTGTGACATCATTCCTCCTTGTGGGTCGCAAAAGAACTTGTTAGATCAGCGTGAATGTGTCAAAGCAGTGTGGCAGGATGACGGGTTTTGATTGGTCAAGGTGTTAATTGTGTGGTTGGTGGGCCAGTTCGTGTTCCTACTGTCAGATGCAGGAAGATTGATGGTTGTCAACTTTTTTGCATTTTGAAGATGAAAGAACTTTAGACATGCGGGGAAGTGAGGCTTCAACACGTGGCTATGTGGGGTCAGTTGTTTCGAAGGGTGCCAGACATTTTGCCAGGTGGATTCCATGCCAGTTGAGCTTCATGTTGATCCAGCGATAGATTACGTGTCTGCTGAGGTGGATGTTGAATGTTTAGTGGGCCCAAAAATGTTAAAGGGAAGCGCAATAATTTTACAGTCTCTCATGATCGTTGATCATTTGGTGATCGATGATTGTCGCTTTCCCGTATTATAGAATTGCTTGATCTTTAAACAATGCAAGGAAGTGACATGAGGACACGTGTCCTTGTGGGCCTGGGTGGTAAGCAATGATAACATTTACGGTGGTGGTCATAGTTAAATTTGCGGTTTCACGGGGCAAGTGGTTAGTAAACTTAACATGGCAGTCAAACACTTTAAGACCTTGAGAGGTGGTGAAAATAAATAAGACCATTGGTCCACGTGGCTCTTTTTGGGTGGTTGACCTATTTGACTACTGATTTTTGCTGATTTCTTGAGTTAGGAATGGGGGGAAGGATGGTTTCCTATGCAATCTAATCTTCTTGATTGATTCCAACCATTTTTGAATGAATGTAGGGCTAGAAACAACACAAAGGCATTCCTTCCATCGCCTGGTTATCCATCTACTTGGTCAGAATATTTAATGGCACCATTTATGTCACCTTCAAGGTTTCTTCAAGTCGAGGGTTTAATGATTTTCTTGCCTCTAAGGATGTACCAGGATTAGATCTTCTTGATCTGCATGATTGCTCTCTGCAATCTTAATAGTGGTAGTTGTGCTTTACCTTGGGGTAGAAGCTATCTATGTTATGCTTGAACTATAAATGAAGATTTTATAATTCTTCTTAGGGTTGATCCTTCTCTGATCCCTTGGCATGTTTTGGCATGCACATTGTAAATTCCCTTTGCCTCTTAACTTCATGATATTCTTGTTAGGAATAAGGTGTCTCAACCTTGGATAATTCATATTCTTATTATTTGTTTTGTAAATGTATTTTTTGCAAATAATGTAATTAAGTGTGAGTGTACATGTCTAGTTGGCATGTTGATGTGTCACTCCACTTGCATGTGTTGACGTCATGAACTATGACGGATTCCTATGACGCGTAAGACCTATCTTTTGAATATTTAATTGTGTGTAAGGAAATTATAATTGAAACGATTATGACGAATTCCTATAACACGTAAGAGCTATCTTTGGAAGATTCCCTAATAATGGAAAGCACATTATATAAGCATTTTGAGGGCTGTAGATAGTTAAAGGAGTGTGAGCAGTGTATTTTTGGTTGCTACTAGATAAGTCTTCCATGTCCTGAAAGAGCTTGCACTGTAAGTGTGTTGTAACCTTTGAGTTGAAGATAATACATTGTGTAGGTTTTGGAGGGGTGGGGTTGTCTTACCGAAAGGTTTTTCCCGACTGACATATCTTTGTGTTTACATGTTATTATTTCTCTATCTATTTTTTGTATTCATGGTTGATTGCAATATTGTTGTTCTATCGAAAGTGAATCTGAAATTGTAATGATTTAAAAAGAATTTGCACAATACTTTCCTTAAGAGATTAGTATAGGAAGTTGTTTCCGCACCTGAGTTTCCTTATTTGTTTTAGTCATCGATGTACTGTGTAAGACTCATTTGCCTCTCTTCAATGTATTGTGGTTATTTGTCATTTGCATAACTATATCTCTTTTTGCCTATGAATGATATAAAGTGAATCTCCTTCCTTGTATCATTTGTTTGGTTGTCTAATCTACATGTGATTGATAAGTTAGGCAAGTCTGAATCTGTATATTTTGGTGTCATGATAGTTAACTATGCATGTATGGGAAGAGGTAGGATTGAACACTCTATTTTGGTGCATCACCCCTTAGGTTAGAATAGGTAGATTCACTTTCATGCATTTCTTCGCCCTTTTCCTCTCCAAGAGTAGTTAGGTGCACTCGGATAGCAAAGGAAGTCAATCTTCTATGGAGACTCAACCTCAGAATTCAAGTCCCACAACTTGGAGGTTGTTTCCATGTTACACAAGGCTGCTTGAGAAGTATTCCCTTAGGCTTGGGTGTAAGCTTTTGTGTCAACAACCACCATTTTTGATGGTGCCACCATACTTAGATAACTCTCCCAAAGAACGCAAGCCACCATGAGCCCCAAATGTGGGAGCTCCATGAGACGAGGAGCATCCTTTGCTACTTCTATTATTTTCATGAGGCATGCCTCAAATTTACTACATTGCTTCATGAATACCTTGTATTCCTCTACTATTCATTCAACAATTCCATCTTCCTCGTAACCCACCACCATAACTCTATTTGTGGGCATATTGGCCACATCCTCAACCATGTTCCTATGCATTTCTCCTCTCCTCCCTCCTCCATTCCCCCATGTCTTCCCAAGAACCAGTCAACTTCATCTTGAATATGTGAAGATTCATCTAGAGATGCAAAATGTTGGTTGCCAACTGCAATTCCTAGTTATGCATGAAATCTACTAACAAAGCCCAAGCTTTACAAGCTTCTTATTTTCTCTTCAAGCTGTCCCCCAAGGATCGATTGAAACAGAAGGGTTGCACCATTAATGGGACTCTAGGTAAACCCTACCCAGTCACCTCGTGCCATAGTGAATCTTATTCCAAGAACCACATATTCTAGAATTTCCTCCAATCCTGCCCTCCATTTTTGCTTCACACAATGTTCAACAAATCGCTTAACCTCAACCTTCAATGCAAAGTGTAGTCCCCGTACATAGAATAACATTTTAATATCAGTATTTGTGTGCCATTTGAAGGCGAAAATTGCATAATCCACTTCAAACATGGCACAAATGATATTAAAAAGGAAAGGATACATGAATGTAAACAAATGCGTTAACCTCTCCTTTATTGCTTTCCCCTTGAATGTCGTTGTTTGTCAATGTCAAAACTAAAATTTGCTCCCAGATTTTTTAATCACCTCTTTTCTCACACCACCTTTTCTATTGTCATTCAAAAAAATACAATGAGAATGTACACATGCGGTTACATAAGAGGGAATGTATAGAGGTTGTTAGTTCTTGCATTTAATGTAGGCATATCTTAGGTTGGCCAAAATGAACTCCCATTTCCCCACCTTCCATGATTTGAATGTAGTGTCATCCTTTCCCATCCTACAAAATCTTTGCTAGCTCAACTTGTCATATCAGCCTTATGCCTTCAATCACTTTCTTTATTTCCATGATGACATTCTTTCCACTTATGCTACTATTGTCATTTCAACAACTACTTTAGAAAAGAAGTCTGCCAATTTGTTTTCCTTCTTGATACATATGGGTAACTTTGAAAATTTGGAAGGATAATAGTTTCCTTTTGATGACTGAAATATTTTTTTGTAGCCACCAAGTATATGATATCCTAAAGGTGATGAAATTCACAATGATTTGCAAATCACCCTCCAAATATATATTTGCTACCTATAATTTAATGCCAATTCAACCCCAACTAATGATGCCTACACCTTAGCCTCATTGTTGATTCTATCTACTAGCTTCTTGAGTTCCATCAAAACAACATGTCCTTCCAAGTTCCTGGTCACACATCTAACTCTAGATGGAACCAGGTTGCCTTAAGCAACTCCATCAAAGTTTATCTGAACTCACCCCTCTTCTAGGCCTTTTGACTTCACTTCCTCCCTTCTCACCTTAAGAGGATGAACCCCCAAATACCCATCAATGATATTGGATATATCTAGTTTTAGGTAAGAATCATTTGTGAAAAGGGTTTTAGGTTCTTTTAAAACCTATTTTTTCCGTAATAAAGAATAACACATATATGCATGGTTATGGGAAGGGATCTATCAACATGAATATCAAATCATTCAATGATACTCTCTGTGGACCTCAATTATCAACCAATATCCTTTTTATCTATAAAATTTCATATGATGGAGTAGACAATAATGTTGAGTTTGTAATAGACTTTGTCACTATTTGGGATTTGACATAACATAGCTATATTTACAATTAGGGAGGTTTATTGCCATTCTTGAATCTGCACCTTCTCACATTTTGTTGCTATTTTTCTTTTGATTATTGTAACACCATAACATATAGTGTGGACACTTTTGATGAGTTTTGATGTGGTCATTTGAATCTTGGAGTCCATCCTTTAAGGTTCTAGAGGCACGTGTTGATATTCCATCTCCTTCTTTTATTGTTACAATTGAAGATGCTTATGTTGCCATAATTTTGGCTTCTTGTGATTTAATGCAACACGATTCACATTATATTCCATATATTTCTACATGGGACGATCACTTAGCACACATTCTAAATTCGTACGACACTATTGGTTGCATTCATCTTATCTTCAACAGAGATAATCATTCTTTGGTTGCAAACCATTACTCATGAAACATGAGTTAATGAGTTTGACTTAAAAGCTCTACACAATTGAATCTTAATAGTAATATCATAGTATGACTTCTTGTGGAAAAGATACCCTACTTGTCAATTGATGAGCTAAAAGGGCTCTATAATGCATAGTTCAAAAGGCACAACACTTGCTGAAGGTTTTGCAAATGGGATAACAAGCTAAGTGGGCATAACCTTAATGGAAAGTTCATGGTCAAGCATGCCTAAGTTGTAGTATTGAGAAGAGTGATCTCCTTAGAAGGCCCAATGCTTTGCCTCCATGAACATCACCTAGATGCAATGAGTGCCAAGTGGAGTGTTCATTCTCATGACATATCATTTCTTGTTAAGCACTACACATGGAACAAGGGTTAATGAGTTTGAATCGAAAGCTACATAGTTGAATCTTGATAGCAATATCATAATTTGACTTATTGTAGAAAATATGTCATACTTATCAATTCATGAGCTAAAGAGGCTCTTCAATGAGTGGTTCATAAGGCACAATACTTGGTGAAGGTTTTGAGGAAACTCCATGGTTAAGCATGCCTAAGTTGGAGTAGTACTAAGCTAGGTGACCACCTTAGAAGATCCAATGCCTCACCTCAATGAGCATCAACTAGATGCAATGCGTGTTACACAGATCATTCATTCTCATAAATGACATGTTCTCATGAAGCATGAGTCAATGAAGGTTACATTATGTCTAAATTCAATGATATAAGACGAAAGAAAAAAACTCAAACGAAGAATAACTTCTTGAATATTATTGTCTAGATAAAATATCCTTTTCGTACCAATGATCTTAATTTTCATATTATTTGATAAATTTTATATAAGAAATTTAATATCTTTTTGTCCTCAATTCGAATTTTTTTAATATCCTTACCCAAACCATTAAGTGGAGGAAAAATATATAAAACAAAAAAGCTAGAGGGAACTAAGTGGCCAACCTCAAACTCTAGCATTCCACCTCGATAATCAATTAAAAAATCCAATTTCCCATTTCTAACTAAACAATCAATTTAAAAACCAATTTCCTATACCAAAACCAACTCATGTATCATGAAAAATAGGAAAATGTCATTTCCCAATAAACAATACAATATAATACAGTAACAAAACAATTAAAAACAAAAAATAAAACTGGATAAAGAAATGAATCTTCATAAAAAGAATACGAACAAATTTTTCTTTTCTAATATCGAATATATACTTAGGTCAACCTATTAACTCAAAAGAAAAATACATTTATAAGATTTTGTTCCCAATTAATGCCCACCCAAAGCCCTGATCGAATTTGGACTTTTCCAAGAGCAAATCTCAGCCGTATCTTTTTATTATTTCTTCTGGAAAAATATTTTCTTATTGAAATTAACCGTTTCTTCGTCAAAGATAGAAGCTCTCCATAAAACCGGCCGCTTATCAGATAACAAAATATTGCTGTCCTCCTTTGATACGTAAATTTTCCGTATTGTTACATAACAGAAGAGATAAAATAAGGGTGTTGAATTCTCTGGAAATGTGCAGCGAGGCACATGATAGTGAAACATGAGGGATCGATCGATGGGCCCGCCATTGTTAACTCAGACGTAATTGTTCCCCATCTGCCGGACTTCTCACTTTCTGCTTCTCGTTCAGGATAATCTTATAGCTGCCATTAGAGCAGGTACACTCAGATTTTGAAGTTTTTTATATAGTCCTAGTCGAGTTTTTATTGCAATGCATATGGAGCTCATGTGTAAGCTTAGTCCACATCCACCGTTCTCACGCAGAATGGATGCAATTAATGTTGTTTGGTGATCATTTGTTTGCAGGAGAGGGAGTGTTCGATTTTGTCGGACGGGAAGAATGATGCCGGAGGTCCCGTGCTCGAGTAGGGAGCAAAATGATGCTGGGGTTTAAATGATTTTTTGTTTTGCTTTAACATCTGTCTGCTCGTTTGGTCTGCATTGCGGCGACTCGGCCGGTGATCGAGCGCGCTGATGTCGCCGCTGCTTTTAAAATCAATGGAGGACCTGTTTGTTTGGTTGCGGAATACATGGCGCTTCTTAGAGATGCAGTGAAATGAGATCCAGTGTTAATTTTTGCGGATAAGAGCGCTTTTAGCTTGGAGCGGAGTAATTTAGATCGGAGACAATGGAGTCGAGGATGGACCAGTACGAAATAATGGAGCAGATTGGCCGGGGAGCTTTCGGAGCTGCGATTCTTGTCCATCACAAGACGGAAAAGAAGAAGTGAGACGTTTTGGCCTTTAGGCTTTTGAATTCGAGCGTCATTTCTTTTGGTCTGGTATCTCGTTGTCTTGAATTATATTGTAGAAATTGTCTTAGGCTGTTTCTGAGCGAAATTACTTCACGCATTTGTGGAAATAGACATTTATACGATTTTGAGCAGCGTAGGCTTCACCTTCTAAATCAGTTGGCGATTTGGAAGTAAAACTGAAATTTAAGGACAGAAGGTTTATTTATTTTTTAATGCAGGTATGTATTGAAAAAGATCCGCCTAGCGCGACAAACTGATAGATGTCGACGCTCTGCACATCAAGAGGTATATATTTGCACTTTTCGTTTTACATTTTATTTTTGAGCATTCCCGAATACCGTTCGTTGATGCTCGGCGTGGATCTTTTTCCTGTTCTTTTTGGAGCGGCTGCTTTTCTTAAGTTGTGCTCATTTATATTTTGATTTCATACCATGGTGCTACAACTCCGTTAACCTTGGCGCTACCCTTTTTCACCCGCTTTTGATGTACTGTAGGCCAAAGTGGTCTGCAGGTCCCGTCAAAATGCTTTTACTGGTTTATAAAATTGTTTCCACAGGAGATTTTAAGTTTTAGAAAGAATTATCTAGGTCTCAGTTTAAGACATTTAAGGTCTGACTTCAAAATCAATGTAATTTTGTTAATTAGCATTCTGGTATGCGTCTTGATCCAAGTTTTCAATGTACTAGCCTATTACTGTAGGTGTAATTTGTTGTATGCTGAGAGATTGAAATGTTTGTTGACCTGCGTAAGGCATTTTACTATTTTAATTGTCTACTTGAGAAATTAGTTTTCTAGTAAAGCTGTCCCTTAGATTAGCTACAATGTTGTTTTGATTCGCAAGCTTTCTTCCATTTTCAATATGCAAATGATCATATTAAAAGTGTAGTTTGAGATGCTTTTCCTACGATGATAATAGAACACAATGCTTGCAGATGGCTCTAATTGCGCGTATTCGACATCCTTACGTTGTGGAGTACAAGGAAGCTTGGGTGGAAAAGGTATGCTCCGTCCAACCAGGATTATCAGTTTAAAATTGCTAAAGGTTGCAATATAACATCCGTGGAAATAGGCTCTGCACCTAAACCGGCATTAAGATGTGGATGAGTAATGTTTCTCAAATAGGATTGTTATCTCAAAAATCATTTCCTAAGATATTTGGGTGATGGCACTTTCCAGATGTCTTTGCTAATCCTAAATTTGCTCTTTATGAAGTGTATGATCTTTAATGTGTTCCAAGAAGAATTTCATGTACTAAATGTTGCATTGCTTGGAAATGATTTTAATATTTTGCAGCTATTGCATTTGTGTTTGTCACCATGTATATACTAGTCTGTTTACTATATTCTTTTACTACCTTGTGGACTGTTTCTTCATTCACAAAAACATTGTGCATTCCGATAATGAACTCAAGACTACTGTGTAATAGTGTTTTATGTGCATTTCAGGGATGTTATGTTTGCATTGTAACAGGATATTGCGAAGGTGGAGACATGTAAGTGAATATGCTAGTTTAAATTGCCAGTCCATTCATTTTTCATTTTTAGCCCCGGGTTCACCCGACACACCTGATGTGTTATTAAAATTTACTTGTGATTGCAGGGCAGAGATGATTAAGAAAGCTAATGGAACAACTTTTCCCGAGGAGGTATACTTCTTTGAAAGAAATGCTATTAGAAATTTCTGCACCTTGCCAATATTGTACTGAATTATTCTGCTTCTTTTCTTCAGAAACTACTGAAATGGTTTACGCAATTGTTATTGGCTGTTGATTATCTGCACTCAAACTACGTTCTTCACAGAGATTTGAAGGTGTGTGGTTGTTATAATGTTTTGTACTGATTCCCAAGAGGTATTTCTGCCATAGATGCTCTTATAACCATCAATCTTTGGAAACTGTGGCTGCCTTTGCTTATTTATGGCACATTGTAAACTCATCTTTTTATGAATTTGATTCTGATGCATTTTTTGATACAGTGTTCTAACATATTCCTAACCAAGGATCAAGAAGTGCGACTTGGTAAGTGGAGTTCATGATAATAATTGCTCTACTTTTATTTGCATTATGTAGTGGCTAAATACAATGGTTTTTCTTTTTCCGAGAAAGCAAAATCCTTTTACCATTGTACGACAGCTACACAAGTCACAGCTGCAATTCATAAAGTACATTTTTTATTTTTAGAATCGAAAAGCTTAAGCACAGAGTCAAACAGTCTTCTGATTCTGTTACCATTTATAGGGATACATATCCATACTTTTCTGAGTTTCCAGAGACAACAATTTTTTTATAATTTGAAAAGCCTATGCAGGTGATTTTGGATTGGCAAAAACTCTCAAGGCAGATGACCTAACTTCCTCTGTAAGTTTTGCAATACAAGTTTTTAACCTAAGTTCCATGTCCATTCATTCAGTTTGTATGTCGTACAAGTTTTATTAATTTTTTTTTCCTGTTTGTATGTTCTACATAGAAGCAAATGACTAATTATATGGTTTGGTTTCTGTATAATTCTATTCTCAGTCTGATTGCAGACTAAAAGAATGGTTTTAGATGTAAAAATAGATATTATGGAAGGCTGGTCTAAGCACTGCTATTTAGTAAGCATAGAATTTGTATGTAGGAACAGGCCTGACACATATTGTAATGTCAAAAATATCACACAACATGCAATTAAGATTTTTAGTTTCTAGCAATAAATACTGAGAGTGGTCAGTGCTTGAGAGATGGTTCTTAACAAAGCCAAAGACTTCCAAAAGACTGCAAGGATGTATATCATAAATCAAAATCAGATGACTCTTAACAAAGCCAAAGACTTGCAAAAGACTGCAAGGATGCATATCATAAATCAAAAGCAACTACTGTTGCTATAGAGTTAAATGATTACTGACTCATGAAATGAACTTTCCAATATATGTTCACAATGATGTCTATGCATTTCATTAATCAAAGTTAACTGCTGCAGCTATAAAGTTAAATAATTACTGATTCATGAAATGAACTTTTTAATCTTTGTTCGCAAGGATGTCTTGTGGTGGCCTGTGAGAGGATTTTTGGGAAATGCTCCCAAAAATTTTCTGGTACACAATTCCTTTCCTCCCATTTAGCAGACAATGCTAATGACCAATTCCTCATAGACTGCCTCTCTTAACCTTCCTTCTTCTCTATCCAATATCAAGCATTCATCCTCTGTAATATGCATCTTTTCTGCTTGAGTATGCCATTATCCCCTTAGATCTGTTCTGTAACTAGCTTTGGAACTATCTCCCATCTTTTAAGCTGTTCTTTATGCTTGTTTGCTGCAAAAGGTTTATTACTTCTCTCTCACTTGTGAAGCATTAATTGTACTTGCAAGATAACCTATGCATGTCATTTTCCATTAATCCTGAGCAGTAGTTCCACCAAAGATCATACATTTTTGTTTGTCTTCTAAGTTTCTCATGCCCCTTCTGTTTCCTTGCTTACATCCTACATATATAGCCTGGATCCTCTCTCATTTCATTCCCATTTTTATCAATCAATCTTGCCTTCATTCCGCGGTAAGCACTGCTCGATGCCATAGAAAATATCATGATAAATTTGGCTCACTTATTTGTTTATGTATCTTAGCATTTATTGCAATGTACCACGTGATTCATATGTATCACTCCTTCAAACTGATTACATCATTGGCCTAGAAATGAAGCTGTGAGGGCAAGATTGAGAACATTAGATACATTTATGCCGCGAAAGGATGAATGAAGCATGGTCTAGCTAAACCTGCTTCTAATTGTCCATGTAGATAGCATGGAGATAGAGATACTAAATAACATTGATTGTTCCTCCTAGACAGGAGACAAATCAAAACGTATGTTATGTGAAACAAATGATCCACTCTTTATATGCAATGATTTGCCGTTACTAAGATCATATGCTAAGGTTTAATGACTTGATTAACTATAATAGCTTTTTCTTTTTCCCTAGTCTAAATATGGTTTTAGTGCTAGCCATGTATGTAAAGTGCCATATTAAGTAGTTAATGGTTGACCAAAGGATTAAGAACATTGGTGTTGATAATGTACAGTGAGGAATTTTTTCTCCAGCAACTTGTTTGAAGCTAAGATTCCTTGTATAGTTCATACATACGATGTAAAGACATAGATGTTAATGTTCTTGATTGGTGCATCTAACTGAGAGAATGAAACAATTGTTTGCTAAAAAAGCGAGTAGCAGAGAGGTAAAGTGGGACCATTCATGTCAATTAACATCACGAATTATTGTAACTAGTAGGGTTACAATGTAAAAAGTTAAAAACTTGAAAATGTTGTTTCTTTAAAATTGGTGAAGTGCAAATGATGTATATAATAGTTTTGATGAGATGTTTAGTCAGTATTTTGGAAGTAACTGGCCACTTTTCTTATTATAATCTAGACCATGCCAATGAGTTTGTGCTCTTATAGATCAGATTGTGGAGATCAATTAATTTGTAGATTTTAGAAATAAAAAAACAGACATAAAATTTTTCCAGGTTTCTGACGAATCTCTGAGTTCTGCAGGTGGTGGGTACTCCAAACTACATGTGCCCAGAACTTCTTGCCGATATTCCTTATGGTTTTAAATCTGATATTTGGTCTCTAGGTGATACATATTAACTTAGCGTTTGCATTTTTTAAGCTTTCTTATTCTGCCTATTTATTATTAAGTAGTGGGCAATTTAATGAAATGTGATCTCGACCATTCTTGAGCAGGTTGCTGCATATATGAAATGGCTGCTCATCGACCTGCATTTAAAGCATTCGTAAGATTCTCTTTGTAGCAACATAGTATTAGTAATTGACGACTGCTATTTTTAACCTTGTGTAATAGTATAATTCTGTTATATATCCTTCTCTGTCATGAGTGAGCTATAAGGAAAGCTTGCCGAAATTTTATGGTTTACTATACTACTTGGTGGAACAAATTGAGATTTCCTCTCTCCGTATATTTTATTATAACATAATTTGTAAACTGTTCTACAAATAAAATGCATCTCTTGTTATGGTAGAAGGTTATTGTTGAACAAGGTCCTTATTTTTAGGCATTGATCTACTTCTTGCAGGCATTGCTTGCCTTTTTTAGCAGTTACTAGGACGACAGTTTTTGCATTGGACTTTCTTAAGTACATTATATTTGTTAACATTGATCTAGTTATCGCTTAACAAGTGTCCATACATTTTTTAAATAAGGTTTTGGTTTTTTAGCAAGGACTTTGGTTATGAGCATTAAAAGTCTTTATGTTACATTGTTACGGATGTTTTGGATGACACATACCTGTCTCTTGCTGCTTCCTGCAACCTATGGTTTTGTTTTTTCATCTCGACCACTTCTGCTTTTTACATTGCATATTCTTGTACTTACACGATTCTTCTGTCTTAGACCATGAAGTGCCAAAAATTCTGTTCATTTGCTTGGTCTCTATTGAGCCCGATTTTTTGCTACAGATCTGCTTGCCTCTTGCGCCTTTGCCTTGCTTCTGTACTATCATTGCCTTGTTGATTGTTTGAAGTAATCTTGATTCATGTCTTGTCTTATTTGCTGCCTCTCCAGAACTTCACCTTCATTTGGTGCCCATATTTACATTTTCATTTGTTTTATACCTCATTTCAGCTGCACTATCTTTGCAATATTTTGTTGAAATTCTTTTCATGAACATACATGAGGAAATAGACTGTAATTAGTTTAAATAACTCCTCATGAACATCATCATGGATGACTGAAACAAATCCACTAATCAAATCTTATAAAATTAAAAACATCAAATGATTGAACTGTATCTTATGGTATTGGCAAATGTTGGAGCTCAAAGCTTGATGTAAATATTTTTTAAATTTAAATTCAATCTTCAGGCCTGTTAAAATACTTTTAGTCTTTTAGAAACATGTAAAGCTATCATAATTTGTTGGTATTCAATCAGATCTGGAAATGCATTATATGGTTTATAATATGACAGGTTATGTTTATGTAACCTATAAGATAATTACTTCTTGTTTATTGTCACTGAAATGGATTTTTGATATTTGTTTTTTGTTCGTTGTCACTGGAATAGGTTTTGAGTTCATGTGTAAGGTTAGACAGAGTGACTGATTCTACTGATTACTAGATATGAATGATATTTAAACTCTTTCTTTGCTTTCTTTTTGCATCCAAACTATAGCTTGTGGTAGTGCATTTTCTGGATAATGAAAATACAACTTGCAGATTCCGCTAAAACTAATTTTTATCTGAATGTTCCAGGATATGGCTGGATTGATAAGCAAGATAAATCGTTCAGCTATTGGCCCCTTACCAACCATTTACTCTTCCTCCTTGTAAGTGTGTCTTATCTCCAAGACTCTTGCTTTCTGCCTCAATTCTTTTTCTTCTTCTTCTCCCCATCCCATTTAATCAGGCCCAGTTTTCATATCTCTACTATTGAAGTTAATTTTAATTTAGACCTGTAATGAGATATCGAAGGCTGGATACTGGTGTATCTTGGAATGCATCAATGTTAATGTTTTAAATTTGTTATTTTATTGGGAAATTCTTTTAAAGATCTCACTATTGGACAGTAGAAAGTGAATGCAAATCAAGGTCTACTGGTGACTATATTAGGTGAATGACGCTGGAGAAGAACTGGGACATATAATTACCTGCATATCACTGGCAGCATACTTTAGTGAGATAGAATCAGTTTAGTTGACAGCAATAAACTTAAATCTAAGAACTTACCAAAGAATCTCCTTGATGATTGGTATGGGATAAGGGGGTCTTGATGAATGGTCTTTGACTCTCTATTAGCATCAAATGTTTCCATAATGATGTAATGCCCTCTCTCTGAAATAGGATTTCCGATTTAATAATAAATAATAAGAAAATTAAAATAATAAAAAAATAAAAAATTGATAAACAATAATATAATACAATTACAAACTAAGTTAATGAAAGGTCAAGAGATACATAATGAAGAGTTGTGACTCCCTCAACATATGATATAAAAGGGCGGAGAGTTCATTTGAAAGGTGATACAGAGGAGGAAGAAAGAGGAGAGTATAAGAATTAAAGAAGGATTAATGGAAGAAGAAGGGAAGTGACTCTTTCAAAGGGCAGCAATGAAGAGGAGTTGTAACTCTTCCAAAGGGTTGTGGTTATGAAGGGTTGTGACCCTTTCAAAGAGGGACAGTTATGAAGGTTTGTGACTCTTGCAAATGGCAGAAATGTTGAAGAGTTATAACTCTCTTGAAGGTAATTGTCAAAGTTTGTGACCATTGCAAAGGGGCAGACATAATGAAGAGGTGTGACTCTCCCACATTAGTAGATAGAAAGGGGAGACGGTTTCATTTGAGGAGGACATCCAAGGAAAGATCAACTTGGGGGGTAATATTTTATTCTCAGAGGCAACAATGCAAAGAGTGGCGCCTCAATCCTCATGAAAGGCTGTGACCCTTCCACAAGCAAAGTATAAAGGAGGAATTTTTGCAAGCAATGAAGGGATACATTGTGCTGTGAATCAAGGGTTATATAATCAGTACTCAATCAGCAATCTGTACTCATTAAGGGGCTGGATAGAGTATAAGGCATGAGAAAATCATCCAACAATTAATTCATTCAGAAGTCTCTTGCATCAGCAAATATAATCATTAGAATCATAAAATAATACATCTTAAGGAATCATCAAGGAAGAATCAAGCACACCAATCAACACGAAGAAGTAGTCTCATAAATTGGGAATATGATACCAATTATTATCATCAGACCATATGCAATTAATAGAATTAAACAATAAGATAATATCTAGATCAGGCATAGGAAAGCAACAGACCCCTAGGTGTTTCAGAACTACTATTAGTAACATCTAGTAGTCTAACAATTGCTCATGTGGTATTAATATCGTCTATACATTATTTGTCAATCAATTGTCTTTTATATATACATTTCTGATTAGATATAAAATGAATATGACAAGTGTGTTTGTAAACCCCTATTTTTTATAGAAGGAAGGAGGTGTAAGGAAAAAGGGAATCACAAGGATTGCCATTTAGGGTGGGGTCCAATGGAGGGGGAAGTCCTAAATTTTTTTAATGGGTGTTGTAGAGATTTTATGTGGAATATTTTAAACCCGGTGGTCTTATGAATTTCTAATGCAGCCCAGCTTAAAAGTTTAAGTTCCAAAATTGAAGGAAGTTAGGGGTCTTATGATTTTTTTTCAAATAAAGGAACATATATTCAAAATATATTTGTTGACACAAGGCAGGAGGGCCAAAAGATGCACCTCCTAGCTACCCTCACTTAGAGTTACACATGGAAGCCACCACAGAGGAGAAACCACTAGAAATCATAGAGGAATTAATACAGGAAAGACAGGTAATATTCATTCAGCATGTCAGGCATAAGGCCTACCTGGTTGCAGCCATATAAATTAAAGTTACAATCAGTGAGCTTAAGCGCTCGGGTTCACAGAGCCAATCTTTTGGATTTTGCTTCTATCTAACTTAATTCTACTTTTCCTAATCCTAGATCTCTACTTTTATAGCCAGCAAGACCAGAAGTCGGCTTGTCAGGCAAATCAAAATATAGGTTCTGCCCCAAAGGAGGATTCAGCAACCCCTAAAATAAGCAAATTAACTTCCACAGGACAAGGATAGGTCCACAGATGATCCAAGAAGAGGTTTCCAAGTGCACGGAATGCTAGATGTCACATAAAACCTTGCCAAAACTGAACCTGCACATTATTTGAGCTGCCAAGAAATCAGCACATCTTGAACAAAGAAGTGGTCGTGTTGTGGGGGGGAATTTTGCCCAAGTCCACAAGTCTCAGAAACATACCCCTACCATGGATGTGGGATTTTATTTGGTGGACATCCTTGGGGAACAATGGCCCTTGGTTTCCCATCCCCAAAATGATGTGTCCTTGTGTTCCCCTTGTTAGGAAACTCTATGGAACTATGAAACTTTCAACCGAGTTGATGAGAGCACATGAAAATGATCAAGAGGGAAACAAAATTCTCAGGACTAAAACTGTTGGAGTCAAGTAGTTTGGATGTTTCTAACTATCATGGAAGTGCTCGAATCTAGCATTGACCTAAGTGAAATGGACTTGGCTGGTGCAATCCAAAAAAACTAGTCTAATGCCCTATAAATACCATTCATGACTACCAAATTAGTGGTTCAATTTGAAGAGTAGAAAACGGAGGGGATTATTTTATGATATACTATTTTCATTGGTGGTTGATAGAGTGTAACATACGAGTTTTTCCAATCAAATACGAATCAACTACTTTAATAATTAACTGATTTTGATTCACATGACAATGATTTCTACTAACAGAAAATAACTGAAGAAATCCCTTTTCAATATAAACTACATTTTCAGCTGATATTTCCGGAAAAACAAAATGAGATATTTATGTATTGCTAATAATTAACTACTTTCAAATATTCAACACGAAATAAAGTAACAACTATTCTTAAACTGAAATAAATGACTTTTATCTTGAAACGAAGTAACTATCTATTCATTTAGAGGTTTTAAGAACATACAGTATAATTGAAGAAATTTCTTTAACTTGTTGTTCAAGCCTTGGCATTGGTGAGAGGAGAAGCATTGACATAGGCTTAACCTCCCAACCGCGGACCATTACTAATCTCCACACATTCTAAATAAATAGAACGGCCCTCCCTACCTCGAGGTCGGGATTGGGATGTTCATAAATCCAGCTATCAGAGCAACCTGGTGGGTTGAAGTCCCAGCAGTTATTCTCCAAAATAATTGAAGCATATGGATATTCAACAAAGATCACATGTTCGGCACATTTGCCTAAATTCCACCTTGGCCAAGGGTTTTCAATTTGGGTCTACAAACCCGATCTCCACCACTCGACTTGACAACTTATAAACTTGTATTTTTTAAACTTCTTATTATTATATCTGATGTCTTTCATTCTTGTGCAGATTGTCTACACCTCCTCACCATTTTCAGGCTACCAAGCCGGTGATTCCTAGGTGCATGCAAGTTTATATTCTTGACATTGATTTACACCTTCTTCACCTTTGATTACTTGGTGAATTCCTCGGTGTTCATAATACCATCTTACAAAGAGGATGCATTTATATCCTGAATTGAGATATAGGATTGGTATACATTCATGGCTAGAAATAAAAACATTACTACAATGCAATCTCCATATTTTAATTCTGTTATTTGTCTTCTTGAATTCGAATCATACACATATAGCAGTGTTACGGAATGAATGAGTTATTGACATGGGAAGCATGACTGAAAAAGGAATTAAGGAAAATATGAATTTCAACATCGCATAATGGGAGTGGTATTCTTTACTTATGCTACAGACTCAGCGATTTAAATACAAGGTAACGCATGAATTGCAACACAGCATTATGATAATGGTATTCTGTATTTATGCTACAGACTCAGCAATTTAAATGCAAGATAAAACATGAATTGCAACACGGCATAATGATAATGGTATTCTGTACTTAAGCTACAGACTCAGCTTTTTAAATGCAAGGAAAAACATGATTTATTAGAGGTCTTACGTGACTCTTCTATTGCAAACTGCTAGCTCTGTTGCTGGGTATTTGTCTAAACCTTCTGTCCTGTGACCCGCGGCAGAGATTGAGGAGATATGTTGGTGACGGATTTGTGAGCAGAGAAAAATATCGATTTCCAGAGTCAGTAATTTGAGAACTATCTCTAGCAAGGAATAATATGGAGAAAAGAAAGAACGAATTATTCTCGAGTATGAGACTCTAATAAAAAGATGAGCTTGACTATTTGGCTCCCTACAGTTACAAGAACCCATTTGAATATCCTTCAAATCGATTTTAAAAAAAAGGAGGAAAGAGGGAAGAAAAGAAGAAAAATCGGAAGTTGGAGGGTTATTGTTATTTTATTATTATTATATTCTTTTCTACATTCATGTGTACGTATTAATAAGTTGGCATCATTAGATTATGATTTATAATGTATTGGTGTCACCTTATTTTTATTTACATGTGTTCATATTAGAGAATGTTTAATAATAATTAAGTAATAATAATATTTGATAATTCTTTTAAAGGTAAGAATTTATGTTTATTTAATATTATTTATTTTAATGTTCCTTTTATAGCTCATGCAGTTCCATCATGTAATATGTTGTCAAGTCCTAGTAATCTTGCCAAAATAGCTTTTAGGACAAACTTGTTGGTTCTGATGACTGGGCTATTCGACCATCCCCTTCTGATGATCCCGTTTAGCAATGCTTTCCCTCTCTCTTCAGTCTTCTTCCTGTAATCAATCAAAACAACATTCTCGCCAAGACATCAATTCAAGATTTATAAATCGTTAATTCAAAATCACCTAGTGACCATTTCGATTTTCATAATCGTCAGAATGACTTTCTTCACATGTTCATGAAAATATCTCATCATCA
This sequence comes from Cupressus sempervirens, assembly GCA_028749045.1. Taxonomy (NCBI): domain Eukaryota; kingdom Viridiplantae; phylum Streptophyta; class Pinopsida; order Cupressales; family Cupressaceae; genus Cupressus; species Cupressus sempervirens. The sequence continues at coordinate 740,063,587 of CM053793.1, forward strand.
TACATGTACTTCAACTAACTCATTTCACATGATCGGAAAGAATTAAATTGATATAATGACTATAATTAACTAACTTTCTCAGGATCGATACAGCGGCTATAATTAACTAACTCATTTTCACATGATTAGGAAGAAGTAAATTGATACAACGGCTATAATTAACTAACTCACTTTCTCATGATCGATACAATGGCTATAATTAACTAACTCATTTTCACATGATCAGGAAGAAGTAAATCGATACAACGGCTATAATTAACTAACTCATTTTCACATGATTAGGAAAAAGAAATAAATCGATACAACAGCTAAAATTTAACTAACTTGTTTCACATGATAAAAAATAAATTGTTTCAACGGCTATCATCAGTTTAAAATTTCAGGGCAAAATTTGGGATGTAACATAGAGATTATTTCAAAAAAAGGCTATACATGGGTAAACTAGTAAGACCTTTGGTTTGGTTACTTTGCAGATGTCTATCTTTTAAAAGAGCATTAAACTGAAGGGAGGTATCTAAGCTGCTCTTAGGAAATAATATTCATCTATATCCTTAAAAAAAAAGAATTGATGATAGTCTCAAGATATAGGAACTGTATGCAATGTGATTTAAGAAAGAATGGGTTCTATTTAGCCACATATAAAATCAGAAGATTAAAACAATAAGCTTACAAAATACTTCTTCCTTTTATTATAAATTGTAAACCATCAACAATGAGGAGGAAAAATCTCTTGGTATCTTGGAATGTTTTTAAATCAGTTTTGGTTCATTAGTTGTAAATAATTAAAAAATGTGTCAGTTGATTAGGTTTTTTTACTGTTTTTGTTGCAAAAATTACATCATTTCCTCATCTTTAGGTTTTTAAGTTTATCTTCTAAATGTAATGCTTCGCCAAGGAACCCTTGGAAACAATGGGCAAAACATAAGCCATAGAAGAGGAAACATTTTTTTTTTTGAAACAATACATTCGAACATACATTACATAACATTGTGAACATACAACCAAGAGGTACTTAATAGATTCATAACGATAATAAGCAACGTGTTGATGGGTGTTTTATGACCACATTGATACAAAATAAAGTGACCAAGGACATTCTATCCTCTGTTGAGCAAAGACCCCTCAAATGCTAAGATCATAGAAGTGACTCCAAGGTTCCTACGAACATGCAACTTTATGTGGGGTATGAGCTGGTTGAGTTTGATGTATGCTAATAAAGGGGGACTTACATGATCCTTTAGTAAGAAGTCTTGGGCAATTTTGAAGTTCAATAGGAATCCTCCTCCCCTTGGGATTGGCACTCATGAAAGCTCTCTTGGCGTACTTTATTTGTGGAGAAGAAATTTGGAATTTGGGAAGAATCCCTCCTCTTCTAAAGAACTGCACCCATATAGAATTTCTTGGCACACTTGGATCTTGAAGGAGGATTTTCAGACAATCGAAATTCCATCATCTACTTGTTCATCTCATTGGACTTGGATTTGGATACCTATTTCATTTATAGTTAACATTCACCTGTTTCCAAAAATAGGTTATTAAAAATAGGAATTACTAAAAATATTAAATTGTTAGAAACACTTAAAAACATCACCGATAGGTCTCTTGAAGTTAAAAAATAATAATTTTTTTTTTAGTCAATTCCACCTTTAAAATCACCAATGTATTTCAAGGTTCAAGAGACACTAAATGCAAAAAGATTTGGCTTATTTATGAAAAGAGTGGATCACTATTTTCCATGGGGCGATGTGTGGAAAGGTCACAACATAATGTTTGTGTCCACATGATGCTCAAAAGTATATTAATCAATATGTTGAGAAGTTCAAGACAAAGTTAGAGTCGCAAAACGTCGTGTCAAAGGACCTATTACCAAACCTAGGCATTCAACCATAGTGTTTCGCCTCTCTTAGCAGAGACATTAACACATAGGAGTGAGGTGCTAAAAGTCAAGCACTGGTGCCAAAACATGTTTTTCACCTTGTCGACTTGGTCTAGAGAGATGGATGACCATTTGCTAGGTGCAAGTGCTAAAGTATAGGCAAAAATGCTAATCCAGCTTCCTTGCCCAATTTTTTAGGGTTTGATCTCACAAAATTGAATCAAATTTAAATCATATGCAAAACTTAGTCTACTCTATCATAAACGCTTCATAATACATCATGAGGAGGTTCTATTGACAAAGATTCAAGGTTATAATAAAGATTAAATTGTTGGCTGTATTACATGATGATACACGTACAATACAAGAGCATGAATACATCAATGAAACATCATAAGAACACAAAGAAGGCGGAGTATGATCTGGGACCACTCAAAAACCTGTACACCAGCCCTCAACGTTGACATGCAACACCACTTGACCACGTGGTACCCTTAGGCCCACCCCATGGTGATTGTCCACTGTGCTCATGGAGGTAGACACATGGACCAAACAATAATGCAATCATACGCAAGACTAGTAGGCTTACACACAACAATCAAAATCAAGACCACAACACAAATTTCAATCAAGAACACAGATTATCTCATCATGCAAACGGGGAGTCGTGACCTCAATGAAGAGCATGTAAGAAGTATTGAGAGAGGGGAGGGGTTGACTATTTCAAAACTTCAAACTTATAAATGCATGGAACCATATAATAATAAAACACATTAAGAGCAACCATCAAGCCAAAAACACCAAACTTCTCACAGAAAACTCTTGTGGGTAGAAAAACATGACATATAAAACAAAAATGGGCATCAACTCAAATACAAAATCTATTAATTGTTTCAGATTATGGTCCAAAGTTATGTTTTATGATACTTGTCTACATCAATTTAATTTATTCTTCTATAATTTTATGTTATTTGGTACCTTAGAATATTGTTTTTATAGTGATCAGGTGCATTGATGTTTTCTTCATATAATTGCTCTAAAAAATTGAGATTTCACATTCTTATTTCAATATTCTTTGGCCTGGACGTTTTATAAATTCACAATATTTACAGTTGCTATTCTTACAAACATATGTTCTTGGGAATACACATGATTTGTAAAATTTTCCAACTTGTATATGATGCTGATATTGAAAATTAAACTCTTTTTGATAATGGTGCTTAAGATGGAATAGGAATCTGCTCCATGTTATGCAGACACTTTTTATCATCTTAGCAACACTATGGATGTTGATATAATTTGTCTAAATGTTTTCTTTTAATCCTTTTGAGTGGCTCAGATATCAAACTTTTCCTTTCATGTAAATCATACCGCTCATGGGTTTTTTTCTGAGGACCATGATAACAAACAGTTTGTATCACACAAGTGAAACTTTTTAAGCCAGCCATAAGCAAACATGGGTTGGTAGGTCAAACTCTTCAAGTTTGTGTATAAAATTACCTGAAGGAATAATATTACTTGATCAGTTAATCCAATATCACAGCTGATGAAATGTGCTTGATTCCTAATCTTGCTGCACTATCAGCAGCTAAACTGTAGGTTTATTGCTTCCACTTAAGAATATGCTTGGTTAAAAACCCCATAGCTTTTCCGGTTCCCTTTTCATTGAAAATTTGAAAAGTTCATTACAAATTCATAAAGATAAGTACATGGATTCCTATCCATGCAATAATCCACCAGTTTGAGAATGTGATCATGCATTAGCCTATAAAACACTATTTACATTGTGACAGCGACACTCATTGGATAATTATCAATTGAGCAATCAGCAATGCTCTATGGAATATATACGGTCTTCCAGCGTTGTCTTCTCTCAATCTTTGTAGTAATACAATTTGCTCTTGGCACACAAGAGTGGGTGCTCAATCCCTTCTAGGAAAAAAAATGTTAACAATGAAAAGGCTGTATCCTATTATATATTACTAGAGTCTAATAGCATGGTCCAATGCAGCTGCTTAAATTTTGTAAGGAGCAGGTGGTCCCATTTAGTTTCTTAATTAGAGTGACACACACCTTGCAATAGTGGAGTGAAATGGTGGAGCTCGATACCTTATGATTTGATTTTCTAGCTGTAGATGGAGGTGAAAGGGGATGGGGAGGCACAATGGTGAATTGATGCATAGTGCTCTGCCTATGGAACATTATCATTAATGATCTCTATCATGCCTATCTATAAGCCTTCACAAACAAAATCCTAGTCTATAATCAACAAATTTGTGCCCAAAGTTGGTATCCTAAGTTGATCTGTAATTGCAGACCCATCCCTATTCTTATGATTTTATCTGAGGAAATAGGTTTCATTAAAAGCAACTATATTCCTGACAGATTATTGCTGTTTGAGAAGGTAAGGAATGGGCTTGTTGCTCTAACCAACATGCCATTCTCATTAAAATTGATTTTGAAGAGGCTTATTTTAGGATTGTATGGGCCTTTATCCTCATCATGCTCAAGGGGCTTGGATCTGGCCCTAATTTTGTTCAAATGCTTTTGCTGATGCTTATGGGTACCAGCCATGAATGACACAATTTGAATTGTACCTGCACTTTACGTCTTGTGTAGTGAGGGGTTTACTTATCTTTTTGTGAATGCCATTTGCCAAAATCATGACTATGGAATTTCCCTTCCAATAGATTCTCGTCAATGTTTGGAGAATGCCCATTTTGCGAATGACTCTTTTCTTACCCTTATTGAACATAAGGCCAGTGGCAAGCAAGCCTCCAACGCTTGAATATGTTTGATTTGGCTTTAGGCTCCAAAATTTAATGGAATAAAATCAAGTGCTAGATGGAATCCTTCTTGTACAAGACTAGCTTAGGTATTTTTGTTGTTAATAAATTGGTCTTGGAGATCTATTCCATAAGGCCAGTGGCAAGCAAGCCTCCAACACTTGAATATGTTTGATTTGGCTTTAGGCTCCAAAATTTAATGGAATAAAATCAAGTGCTAGATGGAATCCTTCTTGTACAAGACTAGCTTAGGTATTTTTGTTGTTAATAAATTGGTCTTGGAGATCTATTCCATTTTTTTGGGCATCCTCATTTTCTTTCCAGCTTCATCTGGTCCTCTTTGACAATTTATTATTGATGAAGTGGAAACGAAGATAACCTAGTATTTTGCCAAGTCACTTTCCTTTTCTGACAATTTTCAAAATTTTTTGGAATTTGTTTTATTCTTCTTTGTAAAGCCCATGTGCGCTATTCTTGCTTAGCCACATTTAAGATTTCTTACAAAACTAGACAAAAATTCTTGGTGTTTCTCTAGAGGCTCACTTGGAGCAAGGAAAACATCTGCATAAGGTTGCTTGGGAATTTTGCTGACTTGGGGATTTTGGTGGACTTGGTCCTCTTGATGTTTAGTAGGAAGGAAAGGTATTATAAGGAATTTGGAAGGTAACATGACCTGGAAGATTTTTCATAGAAATTGTATTTCTTCTAGCCTTCCTTTTGTTCACACTGATAAGGTGGCGCTGAAAGCTATGCTTTTGCATGTGCTTCATTATCACCAGGGTAATGATTATTGCATTGTGGCAAGGGTTCCTCCTAGTTTGAATTTTCTAGTTGCCACTTATTCTTTGGTTGTCTCTGTTAGTTTCCTAACTTGTATTCCAGTAACCCCTAAAAATTCACCTAATTTTTATGCTTACATGGTTTCCCTAGGACTATTGTCAACAATAAGGTAAGGATATTTCTTCCCTCTTTTTGGTAGGAGTTATTTTGTTTGATTGGCACCAATCTCATTCCTAATACCAGCTATCACCTGTAGACTGGTTCACAAACAAAGATGGGAAATTATTAGGTCAAACTGTACTTGAGGAATATGAATGACGTGGATTAAGTGGTTCCTTCTTGGAGGATATTTAAGTTTGATGGGAAACAACCAAATCTGTAATGTCCCCTTTCGGAATTGCCCTAAATCTTGCTCTAGAATCCCAAATTCAATGAAAGCAAGAAGTTTAGTATAGTCAGAATTATAACTTTACCAATTAAAATGTTTCAAGCAAAATAAATCTTGGTTTAGGTCCTCCAATCATGTTAGACAATATTAAATATAATTCATAACACCAAATATTTCTAGAAGGGTTGGGGATCAAATAACACATAAATGCATATATATTAAGAATCATCTTAATCCATTTAGATGAATCATGTGATATCTTTAGTTCATTTTAGAATGTCCCCTTTCTGAATTGCCCTAAATCTTGCTCTAAAATCCCAAATTCAATGAAAGCAAGAAGTTTAGTATAGTTAGAATTATAACTCTACCAATTAAAATGTTTCAAGCAAAATAAATCTTGGTTTAGGTCCTCCAATCATGTTAGACAATATTAAATATAAATCATAAGACGAAATATTTCTAGAAGGGTTGGGGATCAAATAACACAGAAGTGCATATATATTAAGAATCATGTTAATCCATTTAGATGAATCACGTAATATCTTTAGTTCATTTTAGAATTCAACAATAATAGGGGTAGAATGAGGGAAGCACAATAGGGTGCTCAAAGCATCCCTCACACTAAGCCCAAGGGTGTATACAACACCTCCATTGGCCCACATGTGGCAGGATGCCATCAGTCCATCACGAAGTGTTCTACCTAGTGGGGGAGCTTGTCTCTGCCCTCCCAATTCGGGTCACATTATTCACCTGCATATGATTGTGACTACTCTTAATTCAATTCCAACAATCAACCTTTGTAAAGGTGAAAGTGGAAACTGGAATAGGGCGCCCAGAATATTCCTCTTATCCACACCCAAGGGCAGGATACATTGCCCCACTTTGGTCCACATGTGGCAGGACGTCATCCTCCATCATGGGGTGGTCTACTTAGAAGGGAATTTTGAATGTGCTCTCCCTCCCTCCCTGTATTTTCTTTACTCAGCTCCATATGATTGTTTGTGGGCAAATGAGTAAAATAAGGAATAGCATTTCATATTTTTGCCTATACAGAATGTGTATTAATTTTTAAATATATTATGAAAATTTTTACTATATCATCCAAATTGCCAAATAACAATGCAGGTTATTATAATAGAGATAATCTGCTCTGAATTCCTTTCTCCTGTTTTATCTCCTTAATTGATTACCACTTTGCTGATTATTGATTTCAGATGTTTCTATCTGATCTGCTCTCTTTAATGCTATTTCTCCAAATGTAGTTCTTCCTTTGTAGCCCTCAAAGAGGATGGATAGTCACATCTCTGATTAAGAACATTATCTAGTACATCAACTTGATTACAACTTGCAATCCCTTGCAATTCAATATCGCTGCAAGAAGCTACCAAATTCTCATGTGAAAAGCCCTAACCCTAAGCCATTTAACAAGATTTATATCGGTTGCAAGAATAGGGTTAGAATATGTTCTCCAATAGGGAAAACAACTCCTGGCGCCTTTGTAGAATAATAAAAGTCATTTTTGGCCTCGGGGGGCCCTGCCTGTCAACCCCACCCTATATCGTGAAGATCCGGCAAGGGTCACTGCTTCTTGACCCCATCTTGGATGTGCCACTCCCAAACCTCCCATCGAAAAAATGGGGGGAAACTGCACTAAAAAAAGTGGGGAAAAAATTAACATCCGAGTCTAATTAGGTACCATATAACCTTAATCTCCCATTTGGAGGCTCATCAGACTCCACAACTGTAAAAAATGCCTCTAGTTACTGCTTTAATCTCTGCCTTGTTATTTAATAATTGAGGCTTTAACTTCTTTTCTAATTCTTTAACTTGGGCACTCATGTACAATTTGTTTGTTTTTAAATAATATTAGTGATTTGTGAAGTCACCCAAGCATTAATATTGTGGTGTATGATCTGTTTTAGTTTGGGAACATGCCAGAAACCAGAGAAATATCCATTATTTAATTTATAAGATGATGCAAAAGTCCTAGGAAACTCCCCTCCACTGAGAAGCAATCATATAAACCTAGCAGAAGCCACCACTATCCCAAAGGACAATTTAGACAATTAAGTAGTTGCATCTTGGAGAATATTAGCATGGCACCCTTTGTGGCGCTATATTAGATATGATGCACTTACCTCCAGTCATGTTCACTAACAATAGGATACCCATTGGTAGTGATTTGGTGGAGCATAGTCAAGACATTTTCAAGTCACTTAAATATCATTTGATGTGGGTCCAATATCAATAGAAATTTTACGAACTTCAATTTTGCACCAAGATATCTCTTGTGGTTGGAGATATGATCTTTCTATGGTTGCAGACTTATAGGCAAACTCTTTTTAAGAAAAGTGGGTTTGAAACTCTTTTACCATGCTTCTATGGACCATACAAAGTTGTGGAGAATTGCTCAACTGGACTATGAGTTGGAGTTCTAAGGGATATTCACAATGTTTTCCATGTATTGTACCTTAAAAAGGCACTCTTTTTTTATGAGGATGTATCCCCTCAACCTTGTCCACTGTCCAGCAACCTGTGTGAGCAAGGGTGGGACTAGGTCCCCCCGGGTGAGATCCTCCGCCCGCTAGCCGTCTAACCTCTTTAACCCGGAGCATTCCTTAAAAAGGCACTTGGTCAGCATATTGCACAATCAACTGATTTGCCACATTTGGATGATGAGGGAAAACTGATTTTGGTTCTAGGGACTATTGTTGACATATAGGAGAAGAAATTGAGGGACAACATTGTCCCAAATTACTTGGTCTATTGGAATAATCTACCCATTGAGGATGCTACTTGGGAGGGGCTAGACATTTTTTATCATGTGGGCAGTACATTGCCCGTGGGCAAGCAATTCCAAGAAAAACAGATTTGTAATGCCCCTGTCAGCAGTCAGTTAGGATTGAGTATTTAGTTAGGAACGTTTATGATTGAATTAAGGTGGTTTAGTTTTTAATCAGACAACAAATGCTTCTTTCTGTCTTCCAATTGAACTGTGGTTGGGTTTTTTAAGTTAGATTTGGAACAAAGGTCGATGTATGGTTAGTTAATTGATTAGGATTGCCATCAATCAAGGAGAGGGCTGAATAGTTAACTGATTGAAACTACCTAAGATCTTGGTATTTTACTTGGGAGTAGAGGAAATGCTGGGGAGGAAAAGGAGATTTTTTTGGAAAATTAAGACTAAAAGTCACTTCGATGCTTACAACAGCTTTGGCACTTGGGGTGAAAATCTCAGGTGTAACATTGGCAGTTTGTGGTGCAGAGGAGCAAATTATCATGAGCATTAGCTAGGTGTCAGATTTGGTTGTTGTTGAGTATCAATAGTGTAATTCTTCTTTTCTCTATAAAATTAGATAAATTTAATATATCGGAGTTAATTCTGTATGGCAGTGAACTTATTATTGTCATTATCTAAGTTTAAAGACTTAAAGTTTTCTCAAGATTAACTAGTTTAAGATTCTAGTACATTAATATCAACACCCTTAAAGTATATATCGAACAATATGAATATTACAAAAGGAAACAAATAAGTTCTGAGAATTAAACTAAATTTACTCCATCCCATTTATTTATAATTGTGAATATCTATTAAAAAAAGTTCAATACTTCATTTGAATCAGAGCATTTGGAAATGCCAACTCGCTCTAGGAATATTTTAATGGTCATGTCGCTCGTAGTTAAGGGCATAGCATACTCTAGCAGGAAACAGTTCTCATTCAGAACACAACATGTAAAACATGCACAACAAAGCAATTGCTTAACAAGCCCAGGCCAGGGCCAGTCTGGAGTGTATTTTCTATCCCAAGTTGGATTCACTAGTGTGCCTCTTTAACCGATGAAAACCGCCTTCTTCCTTGAGTCATATTTATGCCCTTTCCAAGTCTCACAAAATGCTTTATATTTCCTTTTGAGGGGTGGTTTCTAAACCATCCCACCCTTTCAAAAAGGTGTCCATTTATATTTTTCAATGAACACAATCATTCCTTCCATTTAAAAGAATTTTTACGAATATTATTTACTAATCCTCATTTCAGCCAAAGGGTCATTTCAAAGGTTTTTGTCATGGAAAAATAACTTTCTTTTCTCTTTAGGGGAAAAGTCTCTTAACAACAGGAGTGTTAAGAAGTCGAATCTGTATATTGGGTGCAACCAGTCAGCATTAAGTCTTGTATAATTTGCTGTTTTATCAGTGTTTGGACAAAATTCCCAAAAAATGAAAAAAAGTATTCGTTGATGAAATTTTACTAATAGTTTAAGCCCAAATTTGTAAGGTTGAGTCGAATTTGTAACCCCACAAACATATTAGTAAACTTGTTTGTATTTGCAGATATGTTAGAAATGTGCTTGCATGTCAAAGATATAATTTCAAATTCCACAAGTGGAATAAGTACTAGAGTTTATATTGAACAGCATGAGAGTTGAAATTTCGTTCTAAAAGGTTAGATAGTTGAAGGGGTACTGACTAGCGGAACAACTGTTTTAGGTGTAGAAAAAAGATCAAAGAATAAATTTTCTGAGTTTCTCAATTCTGGGGAGTGATAATTATAATAGCCTTTGATGTTGGATTTGTAATGTTTGCAGAAAAGGTCTTATCAAAAGTATGCTCAGAAAAAATCCAGAACATAGACCCACGGTAATCCCTTACTTCCAGGGAAATGCATTAGACTTAAAATGCTAGCATTCTATTGTTGTAATTTCAAACTGATCTTGGTAGTTCATGTAGGCAGCTGAAATCTTGAGGCATCCTCACCTTCAGAATTGTGTTGCTCAATGCCGTGCTGAATCTGGATTTATGGCTTGTACTTCTCCCAATAAACCAATTTGGAAGGCACATCGTGTTCGGGAAAGCATCGAGGAAAGTCCACATATCCATGCCACTGGTAACAGGGAAAGCTTCAGTTCAAATGGGAAAAGCAGTGCAGTCATTTCTGATGACTGTGAAGGAAGTAATGGAAATACCAATCACAGTGATAATGTGAGTGATTGCAAGGAGGCTGAGGATCAATCATGGGCATTTATCACTTCAGAAAACCAAACATTGAAGGAAGAAGATGAGACTAAACTGTTTCAGCTGCCACATAGAGAAAATGGACATAAGTTTGATGATAAACAACCAAAACCAGAGAAACGCCCATTATTTAATCTTAAAGATGATGCAAAAATTCCTGTAAACTCCTCTCCTCTGAGAAGCAATCGCATGAGCCGAGCTGTACCCACCAATATCCCGAGGGACAATGTAGACAAGATTGGGACTCCATCAAAATTAAATGCAGATTCCACTAAAAAGACCCAGCCAACACTATCTCCAAAGCATTTGGTGAGCTGTTAGTATGCAATTATTGTTTCTAGATGAAAGGCCTAAAAAATGCAATATTTTTGTCTAGAACTCAATTTATACATATATTTTAAATTATACCTCCTTTTCAACTTTTGATGCAGTCACCCAACATCGAATCATCCCCAAGGAGTAAATTTAAACATGAAATCACAGTGCCTTTGGAGCCAACTGCACAAGATAGACATGGTTCTGGAAACACAAAGCAGCGCTTGCCATCCTCATCTACAGCTCATCGAAGGTTACCACTGTCAATTCCCTCAAAACCATTGGGTCCTGTAAGGAGCTCATCCCCACTGAATGGTCGTAGATCACGTCCTGTGAATGAAATTAAAGCATCTAACAAAGATGGAGTCTGTACTGAAGCTAGAGTTCATGTTCCATATCCTAAAGCTCAAATGGTATGGACGGAATCACCTCCGCAATCTCCAAGTTTAGATTCTGAAGAATTGTCAGATGTTCAAGAGGTGCCATATGTAGACAGGACTATGCAACAAGATCCAGCAGAAAACTTTCGTTCACTTGAGTCTCAGAGAATGATGCCAAGACGCATTGATCCTCTTGTTAATACTGCAGTTGCCTGTGAAACGAATGATTATCAAATGGCAAAATCTCAGGCTATTTCAGTTCAAAGGTCATTACCCAAGGAGACCTTTGAGTCCAGAAGAACAGGCACTGATATACATCTTTCTGTAGATCAGAAACCATTGGGGGAGCCTTACATTGCATCTACCAAAATTATTCCCCATGATATGCCTGATTCACATCAAATGACTTCTACAGATGTCTCTTGGAAAACAAGAAATGAAATATCTTTGCATCCTTTTGAATCTCAGGCAGTGTCTATCAGTTCAGGCAGTTCTGCTATCCCTGCAACTTCTGCATTGAGTTGTTGTGTACAAACTCAGACGGAAACTGTAGAATCATACTCTCCTGTTTGTAGTGAAAATAACCAACCTGATGTACAAAAGCTATCATATAACGATGTCTTCACTGCAACAGAAAAAGAAAATGTCAGTTCTGAAAGTCAGGAAATATCATGTTCTCCATTTTCTGAACTTGCTATTGGAAAGCTTCAATTTGTTTCAGAGCCTACAACAGTAAAACCTATTGAAGATCAGGAAAAACTCAATGGTCAATCTCGTCAAATGCAAATTGCTAGGCAATATTGGGGTACTTTGGACTCTGAAAGTACCAAAGCAGTTCCTGGTTCAGTAATGACGTCCGAAGATGTTCTAGCACAAATGGAGATAAATGACATCGCTCCGGCATCGAAGAATATTCTGAAACGATTTTCTTCCATGGGAAATCATGCAACAGCACAAACAGTCTCTGACACAGAACACAATAAAGATCCACCTATACCAGTGAGGGAAGGGAGTAAACCACAACCTGAAACTTGGGAGTCATACGGACAATGTCCTCTTGATACATGTACAGATTCAGTTGTTACTCATTATACTCAAGGATACATATCAAAGGACATGCATAAAGATAGTTCAAGCCCTTTTGAAATTACAGATCTTTCATCCCAATTTTGCCCTTCTTCTACTGTTAAGGATTCTCTAGGAAATTTTTATTTACAGAATGAGATACCTGGGACTACATCTACTATGAAAGAACAAGAAACGAATCAATCTGTGAATGAGCTACATAACTCAAAAGCTTCTGTGGTTCCTTCAACTGGGAATGTGAAAGCATGTTCTGATATCCTTGACGAAGGTATCCAGAAACAAAGTCTAAGGTCTTCTGACATTACAACTCTTCCATTGCAATCTCTGCTGCCTTTAAATGTTCAAAAGGGTAGTGAAATTCATGATACACAGGAGATAGCAGGCACTGTGTCTACCAAACATGGCCAACTATCTGATCTACATGTTTTTGAATCTCAAAATGAAAAATTTCCTGCAGTTTGTAGTAATGATAATGGAAAAGTATATCCTGATATATGGGTGCTGTCTAATGCCATGGGTCTTCAAACGGAACAGAAAATGTGTGCAAGCAATGGTGCTTGTGTAACACCAGATACAGAAACATCATATATATCATCCCATAAGCAAGATCGAATGCCTGTTGTGGGAGATGCCCAGTCACCTGATGTATCTGTAAATGCTCCAAGGTTGGATATAATGCCGGAATTCAAACTCTCTACATCATCGTCTTGTGGATCCAGACCACTGGATCATGAAGAATTTCCAGTCAAGGAAGTTCCTGGGTCAAAGCTGGATAATCACATAGAATTTCCCAGATTTTCTCAAGCTGCTAGTGAAAGAGACAACGAGTCATGCTCATCATGTTTTAGCAGACAATATTCTGACTGTGGTACATCCTCAACTTCTATGAGTCATGATAAATTGGCAAGATCATCATACCAAGAAAATGATGATGAATACAAAACCCAGGAGAAAGGAACCATTCAGATTAGTGAGAAGTTGCCTGTAAATGTACAGCCATCCTTCAATGATGTGATACATGTAATCAGGCACAGCACCTATAGGATTGGTGGAGAACAAAAGACAGTAGAGTCTGTAGAGATGGATGTGCCCAGTTCATTTCAAGATATGAGAAGGGATGCCATGGAAGGAAAGAATATTCATCCTGTTAATAATGTGTCCAATCATTCCCTTTCACAGCATTCACAGAATGCTCCCCGCAGAGATGATGAGTCTCAATTAAAGAGACTTGATGTACGATCTTATCGTCAAAGGGCAGATGCTCTTGAAGGTCTGTTAGAACTGTCAGCACAGCTCCTTCAGCAGAATAGGTTGGAAGAACTTGCTGTTGTGCTCAAGCCTTTTGGAAAGGATATTGTTTCGTCAAGAGAGACAGCTATTTGGTTAACTCAGAGCTTGAAAGCAATGAAAGGTGATGAGCAGTAGAGAGGATATATTGGCACAGTTTCAATAGAGCAGTTCGGAAGAATTTGTTTTGCTCAAGCCCTGATGGAAATTATATTTTGATTCATTAAGCTAGACGGTGATTTGGTTCACTTGGAGTCTGAAATTAAATGAAAGGTGAGGAACACTACAGTAGATCTGTGTCCAGAACTTCAACAGAATTGGTTGGAGGAACATGTTTATTGTTCAACTAGAGAGGGATATTTTCTCGACTCAGAGCTTTGTTGCGGTGAAGGGTGAGGAAAAGTATAGTAGATCCATATCAGGAGATAATTCTAGGCTGCAAATGATGTCAAATCTGTACTCATGTTATACTTTCAGCAAATTGCTGAAAGTCCTGAATTAAATGTACCTATTCTGATGGCAGATTGGCTTCTTGCATCCTGTATCAGAAGGATGTTTTGTATCCTGCATCACGTCATTGTCTAGAATCGTGACAATAATGTGTATGTATAGAAGTTTGTGTTATTGGATTGATACTTTCCCTTGTTGAAAGCAAAGTATGTAACATCTATGAGCGATGCTGTCTGACGGTCTTAAATAAAATGAACATAAATTCTTGCTTATTTCTTTTTTGAGTAGTCTTATCTTAAAATGTGTTGCTTGCAGTTTCCAGCAGCTATCTCCTAATGTGTGCGAGTATGGAGACATTTCCCTACATTGATGGCGCCATTTAAAATTGTTAGCAGCTAGGTGAAGTATTTTTGAGTCATGGTTTGTGAGAAGTAATAATGGTCAATTATTGCATCATCTCATTTGCTTAGTTTATTGTATAACGTTACTTTTGAGCCATTGTTCTTGTCCTTACAAAAACTTCAGTGTCAATGGTTCTGTCTTTGGCCTAATTATGCCGTATACTGTATTCTATGTGAAGAAAAAGTCATGATAATCATCTTCTCCAGAACACCACTGAACTTTTGCACTGACAAACAGGGCTTCTGCATTTGGAAAATCAGGAACTTGTTGCTGGAGAGGATTAATGTATGTGAAGTGTGCCTTGACTTCTTTTCCCACAAACAGTTTAATAGGGCAGCAGACCGTTATTGTCATCTAGAGCATATTATATGTTGATGTATTTTGTTTTGTGTTATTCCTAAAAAAGTTTTGACGGGGAAAATCATGAGTACTTTCGACCTACAATGTGCATTTCATGTATTAATATTTGAGCATTTTAACTTTGTGTTTCTTAAAATCTTAAATGAATATTTCAACAGTAGTTTATTTGGCAAGTCTCTTACTTATAATTAAGGTTCGGAGACGATATTATCAAATATACTGTCATTTCTTTTTGACAAGGTGTCCAAAACAATCCTAAAGAGGCTAATGGTTGTGTAAAAGGGAGACTCATACTTCACATCTGATGCGCTATTACATGATTGGCGTTCGTTTAGATATAAGAGACATATTCCCAATAACAATTTTTAAGTTGCAACTATTGGTACTCTATTGTCAAAAATATTAGACATTAAATCAACAAATGTAAGTCAATAACTGCTATAACAACTATTGGAACACAATCAAGTTTTTGAATTCTTTCTTCAATTGATATATATCAAGCTATGGCTAGGAAAAGTATCTTCTGATGATTGTTTTTCGATTTTTAATATTACAATTTAGAATTTAAGATATCTGGGAGACACTCTTCAAATATTGTATAAAATTTATGCACTATTTTATTAATTTAATAATATTAAATTATATTTCATTTTATGATTTTTAATTAAATATTTTTGTAGTGAAATGTAATCTTCCTTTACTACCTTTCACCCACATGTTTCTTCTCTACTGTCTTTCTCTTTAGAATTTATATCAAATTTGAGATGTTTCATATGGCTCTAATCATTCAATATTTTACAGTTGCAAAGGGAGGATTTGACAATGTAGTGTTGTTTTGTGATTTTTTTTTGTTGAACACTCCAAATATAATTTACCATTAAACATGCAGGTATTTCTTTTTGCTCGTGGTTATTTATGCTTAATATGAATAAAAAGACATTCGTTGCTTGATCAAAATTTCCACAATAAATAATTACAAATGAACTCCTTGGGTTAGAATTTTTAGTAACGTCAGCAATGGGAAAAAGAGTGATTGTATCCTCCACCGTTTGTATACTGCAACGCGCACAAGAAATGTTCAGAAGGATGTATTTAGGCTCCTCATTTTCCTCCAGATAATCTTTGACATGAAGTTCACGGTCGTACAAAATGTGTTTGGAGCCAACTATGTTATCAAAATTCTTCGAGAAAGTTTTAACCATGAGCTCAATTTTATTCTCTCTTAAATGGGTTTTAGTTCCTTGTGTGGAACACAGTCATCTTTTGTGTAAAATTTATTTCTTTGGCTGTTAATTAAGATTAAATGGTATGCAAGCTTCGTAAGTGCTTAACAACCACTTAATTGATTCTTTGGAGAGACTTGCTCATTTTTTTAAATGTGAGTTTGTCTGTTATGGTTTCCATGTTATGCATATGTTTTGATTCTTGGTATACGAATCGTATGATACAAAATTGGAATCAATAAGATTAGGACTCAATATCTGAGTTTGCATAACTGGAGTTTAATCTTCATTTAAAAGATTCAATCTATGAAAACTACTGTGATATGGGCTTTTAGATCACTAGTTTTAGTGAAGGAAAACTATTAATGTTTTTAATTCTAATTAGGATAGAAACCATGGTTGTGATTCAGAGTATCACAAAGAAAGGCCATGAACATATCAAAATAGATAATAACTAGCACTTGTGTCATAAAAGGTGCAACAAAATAGGTGATAGATAATTTTGTACATGTTTTAACTTAACTACCTATATGTCCAACTGTGTAAAATTGAGCTGATTATCCAGGAAATTACTACCACCTGCATCATTTGTCCCAATCAAAGAGCTTTCTTGGCTTTTGTAGTGATGACATGCAAAACAAAGGTGCCCAATAGATAGGTTACTCTGCCACAAATTCTTGTCGTAGTAGATGGACCAAATAACTCAAGAAACAAGAAAGTGAAAGATATCTCAACCTGCTCGACTGGTGAAAATTTCACGGTAAACCACCATGCACTATCTTGCTTCTCAAATGTATAGGGGGAGCATCAAGTCCATTCTCCTTCATTGTGACATTGAATGATGCCTTTAAGACAAAGTCTTCTTGTCTCCCTTGTTGTTTGTCATGGCTATATTGAGGCAAGAGTGACTTAACGTTTAAAGCTTCAACCCCCTTTACTTTGTTCATAAGAAACCTAACGATTGGATGTGACAAACTATTAGCGTGTCTTTTTTTTTTAAGAGCATAACCCCAAGTGTCCTTTCATGTTTTTCAGTTGCCCACTTGATGGTTTAATATTTTGAGAATTGTTGAGTGAACCCTTCTCACATGTTGCTATCCAATCTTAGACATAGGTCTCCCCTTCATCCCAAAGGAGGTTTGAAAAACATTTTGATGACCAATTGCTAGAATCTCTCTACATAATTGCAAACTATAGATGTAATAAGAAGAGAAAATTAGAGTAACACTGCTTAAAGGCTCTCATTTGCAGGAAAATAATTCTTATTGAAGTTAGCTCAAATAAACAAAGTGTTTATCACAATCTACCTTTGATATAAACCATAGAGATGCTAATGAAACACTATGTATACAAATCCATTAAATCTGGATCAAAAGGTTCGAAAAGCAAGGAAAGTAAATGTTAGTACACCCAAAAAAATAGTCATCCATGTAATAATTACTTACTAAAATTGAATTCAAAACAATTGCAAGATTCTTCAGAGGACTAATTTGAACTTAAATTCATACCACATAGTAAACCAAAAAATAATTACAATGTAAAACATAGGTATATATTTTTAGGTGACAAGTTGTCTCTAACAAAATATCTTAGTTCTATTCAATGGGCCTTGAAACATAAACTCACAAGTCTTGGATATCAGTGCTTCCAATAATTATTCCATTTTAGTAGTAATCAACATATTGAATGAACAATTGATACTTAACACTATATAAAATAGACAACTACCAAAATATTGACAATTAAAAATCCAATTTGAACTTCATTTCTACAAATATATCAAATACCTTTCAGTATGCGAGTCTTCTCAAATTTGTAATTATTTGAAATACTTTGACCCTATATCTATAAACAAAAGTTAAACATGTGACAAGATTTATGCACAATTTTTTGAAAAAATTAAAATAATAAAAAATCGATGATTTTGTTTTATTTATTATTTTGGAGATTTATGAGTATTATATTATTTATTCTAATTTTTATATTTTTATTTAATAAAATAGATAATTTATATTGATTATTTAAATGATTGATTTTGAAAAAAATATTTCTAAAATTAATTTTTTTTCTTTTCAATTAATACAAATATATTTTATTTAGTATTTTAGAAATTTAGATATCTTATTATTGTTTATTTTAATTTTAATATTTTTATTTAATAAAAGGATAGTTTATTTTGATTATTTTATTTATTAAAAAATAGATTAAAAAAATCTATATTGAGAAAATATCTATTAAATTTTAATAAAAAAAATCTTAAATTTAAGTTTGTTTAAATTAATTAAATAGATGATAATAATTTTTTTTATGAAAATAAAATATTGAGAAATTATTTATTTAATTGTTTACATACAAAGTAATTTTAAATTTAGTATAAAGTTTTTAAAATACTATTAAAATATATTTTTATAAATATGAAGATATTATCATTGCATTTACATTTTATTCATTCAAAAATATTATTTTAATTAGAATGAAATTTCTTTTTGCAATTATAATTATTTACAATTTTAATACTTTATTTAATTAACACATCTTTTTATCGAAAAAAAACATGTTTTAAATTTTATACAATCATTTGATCTATTCTATTATTATTTTATATAATATTGGTATTTATTTTAATTTTCAAAATTATTAATAAAAAAACTAAAAACATCAACACACATTTTCTATTAATGAAAATTTTAAGGAGTTTTTTAATTAATTAAATACACAATATTTGTTTTTAATGATAATAAAAATATAGATTTTTTTGTCATTTAATTTTTGATAAAAAAGTAATCTTGTCTTTAATAAACTAAGTTTATTTAATTAAATTAAATAGATGATAGTTATTTTTAATAGGAATAAAAATTTAGAAAAAATATTTATTTAATTCTTAATATAAAAAATAATCTTAAATTTACTATTTAAAGTTTTGAAGATATTAATAAAATTTGTTTTCTTTAAATGTTAATATTGCACACATATATATATTATTTTATTTACTCAAGAATATTATTTGTTTTTAATTAATAAAAAAATGTATTAACTATTTTAATTAATAAAAATAAATTATTAATTTTATTGCTAAAAGAACAATTAAATTAAAGAAGAAATAAATTTATTCTACTATAATTTATAAAAAAAAATACATATCTTTTTTACCTAAAAATATAATTCTCAAGTTTTATACAATTAATTTTATTCATTCTACTATTTTTATTGGTAAATGGCCTAGGCCATAATAATTTTATTATATGAAAAGAATAATTTACAGTAGCATTCTTCGTTCAAACGGGCACTGGTAGGAAAGAACGGAGAAGAAAACCTCCAGTGTTGCCCGGGACAAATGTCCTTTCTTATTACAAAATGAAAGGGGCATACCCCAGTGAACTAAAACCAAAAAAATAATTAATACAAAATATCGTCAAAATATGGTAATGCCCCTAAATACATCATTTTCATTTGAAACTCAAAACTGCTTTTCGAGGTATAGTACCAAATATCCATCAGTGAGTGCATCTGAAGTTTGAAAACAACCAGCCAGCTAAGAATGTTAAAACGTTAGTAAAACTAATAATATATCAACAAAAGGGGAGAGAAAGGGAACATCCTTCCAAAGGGGGTCAAACGAACAATCAAACATGAAAGGTTAGAGGACACTAAATGAGACCATGAGAGGATTACCTTGAAAAATCAAACTAAAGCTAAACTATTAATAGATCTATAAGCTAAACTATTAATAGATCCATTTTGAATAGATCAATCCAAAATAAAACAAGAAATCAAAACAGAGCATGAAGAGATCCTATTTAATCAACTATTTGATAGACCAAAGTAGATCACTAAAAGAGAGCATGGTCCAAAGAAGATTAATCCTTATAGAACCTCAAAAAGTCACCCCAGGAAGGGTTTCTGCTAGATGAATGGCCATGAATCCCTTCCAAATCCCTCTTTTCACAGAATGAGACCCTAACTAGTTGTATCATTCCAAGAAGAGTTAGAGCAGATGTTATAAACAATGCATACAGTATTTAAAAGGTAAATTTGCCGTCAATTATATGCATTGTTCCAAATATCAAAAATTCAAGCCTTTTGGATATCATAAAATCACAAAGAGACCATATCAATAGAAAATCAATATGTTGTAACTGAATTTGATACCTTGTTTATCCACTAACTAACATCCAATTCAAGAATTCTGATGCAGGAGCATCTTGCATGGGAAAATTATTGGGGAAAAAAAAAAAATTAAAAAAAAAAATTTAAAAAAAAAAAAAAAAATTGTGGAGGAGAGAGAAAGTGACGAAAATTAAAGGAAAAATAATAAAAAAAATAAAAAAGGGGAAAAAGGAGAAAAGAAAGAAAAAGAGGATTTCTATTTTCGAGGTGCATAAGTGGCATAATAGGAAAAAAATAAAAAAATAAAAAGTTGTCATTCCATTTATCGAGGTGTGTGGGAAGAATTCTAGAAAGTTATGAATATTGTAGAAAGTTTTGAAAGTTGTAGAAGGTTGTGGAAGATGTAGAAGGTTGTGGAGGAATTCTAGAAGGTTGTGGATAAGTCATGCAAGGGGTGGTAAGTGCCTATTTAAGCAAGGCATATGAGCATTTCTAATCAAGCTCAAGAGGGAAGCTTGAGGAGTAGAAGCTCAAGGGGGAACCTTGAGGAGTAGAAGTTCAAGGAGAAGCTCGAGGAGTGGAAGCTCAAGGAGAAGCTTGATATCATCTTGTGGGTGTTGTAAGGATCTTAAAGTATAATAAAATTTCTTGTGAAGCATTTTTTTGGTCTCCATATTGTTGCTTTCTTGATTGTGAGTGAGTAAGGGTGGTGTGGCCCTCTATCAAATTCTCACTAAGGATCCAACAGCCTATATATTACTTCAACAACTAATCAGAATCCTTCATGTCATTATTACAATCTATGATCTAAAGAATTGGCAGGTACACCATTAAATTAATAAATCTAAACATGGTTGCAATAAGCTGAAGACAAACGATTGTTCATAGGGCGCATAAGACACCATATTAAAGACATAATTAAGATATCTTCCCAAACCAGAGTGATACCTATTTAAATGAAGGCATAATTTAAATCACAACCTACACATGTTTCTATCAAACAATCATCCAGCCTAGAAGCAGAAATGATCCACATCAAGCAAGCTTAAGATCGAAGTTTTACTTAATAGTAGTCATATGGTATATATATATATATATATATATATATATATATATATATAATTCGAAAGTTCAAATATACATATGGATAAGTGTGAAACTACCTTACCATTAGCCACATGATATTTCTGACCCAAAAAGTTCGAATACACAATTAAAGAGCAGATTGCTCGACTTACTATATAAACATAACAAGCTATAGCACTAGAGTCGATGAAACTTAGGCGTACTTAACAAAATTGCTTAATCTATGCAACAGAGATCTTATATAATACTTCTATACCTAATAGATAGTTACATTTTAGCCATACCTTTGCCTTCCTTCCACAGAACCCTGATCACGTCCATGGTGTCACTGGAATGCTCTACCTAGAAATTCGGGGGGAACTCAGCTACGCGCTTCCTTTTGCTTATTTTCTCTGCATTAGGAGTAAAAAAGTCCAACTCGCCTAGATTCTCAAAAGTCACCCCAGCCTGAATATGGGCGTTAAAAAGATGTAGATAATTGACAAGCCATTCCACATTATCTTCCAGAATGATGCCCCTCCAATGGAGAATAAATTTTAGGCTAGCCTCCATCTTCGTCCATTCACGATAAAAGGTCAAGTTCTCACGAATAACCAAAGACTGACGGCGGGGGGCTGTAACTAAATTCGGATGGTCAACAGGAAGGTTCATATACTTTTCTAGGAATGGAATCCAAAATTTGGAATTTATGTTGTAGATTGCTTGTTCGAGCCCCTTTCTCCAAGCAGGGACAAACAGGTCACGACATAGCCTAACTATGTCGTCAGCTTGAATTTTGGCTCTAACCAGACAACCTATTAATGACCCTATAATATCACTATTGGTTCTCCAAGTGAAACGATAGTCAAAAATCCCTTCACCCAAGGATTTATTTATTGCAAACCTCGACATGTCGTCCACCGGGAGTAGAATCCGATTCCATCTTTTCGGTTTCACCATTCCACAAAAGGCCATAGTGCGATTTTCAGAAGCATGAAAGAGGGATATGTTGGATTCCATAACTAAGGGTAATAGAAGATGGATACACCCAAAACTGCATCCCCTGGAATGACACAGAGGAACTGGTGGAGAAAGGCAAGAGAGCTTAAAAGGTAAATACATGAATGCAGGAAAATTGTGATAAATAAGTGCAAAATGCCTGCACTCGTGAGAGACCATGATGGATGATGATTACTAGATATTCCTGGTGATTTCACATAAGACGCTGCCATCAGAATGAAGAGTGTAGTACCTTAGCCATAAACAATTAATAGTTAATGATGAACGGAGATGAGGTCATATTTATAACTAGATCGAAAATGATGTAAGGACACTAAAAAGCTAGAGAAGATGGGTCATCTTAGCTAAACATAGAAGTCGAATAAATAAATTTTTTAAAAATAATTTAAATTTAAATGGATTAATTTTCATTGTACATGTATTCGAAAAACAAGTTGCAGGAACTAAAATAAAAAGATCACATTAAGGAAGTAGAATTTAATGAATAAGGGAAAAGCTCTCATTTATAAGCAAGGAATTAATACCGTCTGCTCCTGAATTGGCTAATTGATCAGCAAGTTGATTGCCTTCTCTGAAAATATGGCTAATCCTATAATCATCAAGTTTATCTATAAAAGACAAGATCACTTCAAGATGGGAGTGGAGGACCCAATTTGGAGTGGACCGTTTCCTAACAACATTAACAATAATTTGAGAGTCACCTTTGATATAAACTTTAGATAAGTTGAGCTTATGACAAAGCTTGATGCCTTGATGGAGGGCCTCGAGTTCCGTTAGATTGTTAGAAGTGGGCTGAATAGACGAGGCTTTTTTGGCGATCCAATCACCATTCTCATTATGAATGATGCAACCAATACCAGCTGTACCCAGGTTACCCTGAGCAACCCCATCAAAGTTCAGTTTGACCCATCCCGGGGAAGGTGGCTCCCATTTGCAATTTTTCCTTGCCTCTTTATTAACCTTAGTATAGTATAGAGGGGGATTGATCAAGTTAGTCCAGAGTTTCTTCATGAGGCCATCCCACATGGAAAATGGTCCTTCTTCTAGATTCACCTTCTTTAAATATGAATTGATGGTTTCTACTATACAGACTTCTATTTTGGATATAAGATTCTCAGGTTTGAGTTCCATATTGCGAAAGATGCGATGATTTCTTTCCTTCCAAATTTCCCACATCAAGATAGAAGGGGAGATGTTCCAAAGCTTGCTATAGACGCTTTTGCCCATGCTTGATGGCCATCCCCAGAGTAAATCAACTAAGGATTTAGGAAAGGGGGAGGACCAACCTAACATCTGTCTGAGCCTTTCCTAACATTTTTGGGAGTATGGGCAAAGAAATAGAAGATGTTCCACATTCTCATTGCTGTGTTGGCAAAGGACACATTTTTAGGGGCCTTGAAAGCCAACACTATTCAATCTGTCCATAGTAAGAATCCTATTTTGAATGGAAAGCCATAAAAAGAATCCAGCTTTCGGGAGACAGGAAGGATCCCAACACAACTTTAGAGGGATATCCACAACTGTCGGTCTATTTGTTGCTAAAATGGCCTTATAGCCATCTTTAACATTGTATTTACCATTATTAGCTGCAGCCCAAATGAGTGTGTCTCTTTTATTTGGTTGCAAAGGTTTTCTACGTTCCAAATTGTTCTCAAGCTAGGTAATCGCTGCTTCATCAAAATCTAAGCTTCTAAGGAATTTCCACTGCCAAGTTGGAGAACCTTTAGAGTCTGTCCTGACACAATAGTCCTTTACTTTATTACCCCAAAGATTAGTTAGTTTAGATCTAAGGGTAATATGAACTATGTGTGAAGATAGTGGGGGTTTGCCTTCCCATGAATCTTCCCAAAACAGTGCTTCATCCCCAGATCCAACATCCCAAGTTAGAAATTTGTTGACCAAAGGGTGACACTTAACCATAAAATTCCAACATTCTGATCCTTTAGGAAGAGATTTAATACGAAAAATGGAAAGTGGATCTTCGACGATAATGTATTTATTATAGAGGATTTTGGCCCACTTATGGTTATATTCGTGGTATAGCCGCCAAATGAGTTTTGCCCCTAAGGCTTCATTTTGCCATTGTAAGTTTTTAATCCCTAAGCCCCCAAGGGCTTTAGGTTTGCATATATTTTCCTACTTAATGAGAGCTATCTTATTGTCTTTGTTGCGATCGTTCCAAAGAAAATTCCTTATCTTGGAATCAATTTTTTTGAGATTCTGTTTGGAGAGAGGAAGACATGAGAGAGGATAAATCGGAATGGCTGAAAGAACTGCATGGATCTTAGTGCATTTGCCAACCTTGGTGAGCCATCTGTCCTTCCAAGACCATAATTTAGAGTCCAATTTTTCAAGGGTATTGTCCCACACCTTGCCTAATTTTGGGCCCTTCTCCAAGGTTATACCCAGATATTTACAAGGGAAGAATCCTTTCTTGAAGCCCATAATCCTACATATTTGTGACTCCATCTCTGACGGGGTGTTAATGAAGAAAATCTCTGATTTGAGAGCATTAACCTTCTGTCCTGAAGCCTCCATATATGTATTTAAGATGCTCTTGAGGGAGCAAGCTTCAGAGATCTCACTCTTTCCTGGAAGAATGGTGTCATCGACGAATTGCTGATGAGTAATATTAGGTAGGTTTTTGGTGATAGTGATGTTAGTCTCAAAATGGTTTTTGACACTTGAGTGCCAACATACTTAATCACTTTTTACATTGGAGCCGAGTACACCATGTATGCCGAGCCACAACATGAGCCGAGTCAGGGAAGCCTTCAGATGCCGAGTGATCTTCAGGTGCCAAACAGTCTTCAAGTGCCGAGTGAAGATCAGGTGTCGAGCATGATACAAGTGTCGAGTGACATTTGAGTGCCGAGTCATAGACGATGCCGAGAAATATAGAAATACAACAAGTGCCGAGTAAGCCAGTTTAATATAAGTGCTGAGCATCAGAGATTAGTAAGTGCCGAGCAACATAGAATGCACATATGAGTTTGTAACATTACAAATTCAAATGTAAATCATTTTTATGGCCGACATATAATGAATCTCGAAGGATTAAAAGATAAGATCAAATCTTTTGTATTTTCCATGCAATCAACATGCAACCAATAAGAAAAATGGAGAAGGCATGCAGCCAATTGTAAATGTGCAAAGAATAAGCGGGAAATAGAGATTCAATATGGATCATAGATCCATACCTAACCCTAAGTCTTTGAATGTCTTTATAAGGAAGACAAAATCACATTGAACCCTATGGTGGATGGACGAGGGTGTGCAAGGAAAACTAATTCTCAGAGTGAAGAGTATCAGATCATAGAGGATCAAGATTAGAAAAAGTAGATCAAGTGCTTGTATTCAGCAATCGAAGGATTGAACGTTATCAGGTTTATTATACCTAATACTCTCCAGCAATTGTATTAGAAAGAAAATCCTACGGTAATAGGTTAGCTTATTATGTATTTTGTAAATCCTATAAATAGGTGACAAAATCCTTTAGCAAGGTAACACTTCTTGTAAAGTGTTTGAAATCCTTTAACCAGGTCACTACTGATACAATGTAAAGCTTTTAACAGGGCATACCATCAGAAGTGGTTAAACCTTATTGTTGCAGTAATTTTTGTGGGTATCATCCCCACCCCAGTTTTACCTTCTTATTCCTGGAGGGTTTCTGGGTTACCAAAATCTCAAGTGTTATGTGGTGATGTTTATGTGTTTTTCATAACTATTTGATATGTTTATATGCATACAATTTTCTTTCAGTTAAGAAAAAGTTTTAATGGTCAAAGTACAGTACTTCTGATTCACCCCCCCCCCCCCCCCCCCCTCTGAAAAGTATTATTCCTATTTAAATATTCCAACAATTGGTATGAGAGCATCTAGGTTCTCACAAGAAGTCTAACAACTTGGAGAAAAAGATCTAAAGATGGAAGTCTTCAAACTTGGGAAGATTATTGACAATCAAGTGATTGATGTGCAATTGGCTCTACACAAAGTAGAGGAAGCAAGGGAGGAATTAAAAAAAATCCTTAAAGAGAAGGAAGGATATAGCTATAGCTGAAAATGATATAAACTATAAGGAGATTGATACCACAAAATTGTGTACCAATGGAGATACTAAAGAGTTTGATGTAGCAATAGTAGAACTGATGGAGAAAAACAAAGTTCAAATAGATGAGATAAGATCTCTCAAGATGGAACATGAATCTCAAGCTATAATGTTATGTGAAGTCAATGAACAAAAGAAAAGAGCAGTTGAGGATAAAGTCATGATGGAAGATGACAAAAGAAATCTTGCAAACAGACTTGAAGAAAAATGTACTGAATTAACAAGGATCTTAAACATGCAGATGGATACACTCGCCCAAATGATGAATCTTCATCATGAACTCAATATGAAAAATATTGAGATCTCTACTTTGAAGATGCAGAATGAACAATTGCAAAATAAATTGAACAGAGAAAAAGAGACAGCAGAGAATCTCAACAAATCAAGTGAAGCCATCAAGTACTTTGAACAATTGATGAAATTTCCAAGATCAGCCCATGATACATTAGGACTTGGACACAACAACACTGAAATTGGAGAATCATCAAAGAGCGTTGAACAAAGAAGTGACAAAGGTAAGAATTCTAAACCTACTTGTCATTACTGTAATAAAAGGGGGCATACTGCTAATGTTTGTAGGAGTAGAAGAATCAATCAGAAAAACACAAACAAAAGTTACTATCACAAGTGCAACATGCAAGGAAATAAGACACAAGATTGCAGATCCAGAGTTATAAGGACACAAAGATTTGATGGACATTGTCATAATTGTAAGAAGTTTGGACACAAAGCATTTGAATGCAGATCAAAGCCTATGTGGACATCAAATCAACAAACAAAAACAAAAGGAAATGAAAGTCAGTATCATTGGGATTACAACACCAGGTATAGCTGTCATTATTGTTAGGAATATGGACATATAACCCAGAATTGCATAAGAACACATTTTAGAGGGAATTATAGTAGGTGGCTAAGCCAAACCACATGTTTCAGTTGCCTAAAAACTAGTCACATCAGCAGAAACTATCCTACAAGGTCAAAAGCACCAAAAATTGAATCAAACAAGGGAAAAGAAAAGATTGATGAGGAATACATCATAAAAAACATGAAGAAGTCATGGCAGAAAAAGAATGAATCAAGTACGTCCAATGAAAGGGTCACTTCACCCACAAGGTCAAGTGATCATTTCTCATCCAATTAATCTCAAGATGAGTCTATGGGGTTGATACATACAAGGAAGTATCATACATTAGCCCTAAATCATGAAGAAGCAATGCAAAGTATAAATCTGCATGAAACAAGATGCCAAGACAAAATTTTAAACGATGATGTTGAGCTGTCTCTGGATGTCGAGTAAAATCCTAGTGGAAGCTGAGTTCCTAATAGAGACCAAGTTGATGACTGATGTCGAGTTAAGAAACTCCTATGGAAGCTGAGTAAAATAAAAATGTAGTGCAAGCCGAGTAATGTTAAAAATTCTTCATAAGCCGAGTTTGTAGTTGAGCATTTAATGCGATGGAAATAGGTTATATTATCACTATTTCAATCATTTTTCCCCATCGCGATCAAGAAGCAAAGGAGATAAGGAGCACAAAGCAACTTCACAACAGAGAATCCAGTATTCCAAGCAGATTGTAACCTCCTACAACACGTTTTCATCGATCTTGAGGTATTTTCATTTGTGCCGAGCTACGCAATTTCGTATTTCTATGTAAAAAAACCCTAGTTTACATAAATGGCTTTGAGTTCCAAGAAAACCCTAAGAAAAGAATCGTTTGAAGTACAAATAGTGTCTAATGAAGTTAGGCAGCCAATTTTTTTCCCTATTCCTAAAGTGGCATACAAAAATGACTCAGCCAGAGTCCATAGGGCTATAGAGTGCTTCGAGAGCTTTTCGAAAATGTAAACGGTTTGTCAATCGGAGCTACGGTTCAAAAGTTATGCCTCTCGAAAGTTTGGTTACCGTTTCTAGATTCTTCTAATTTTGTGCCGACTTCTAATGCGACTTCTAGAGCCTTCTATTTGGTCGGTGGATGCCAACTAGCACTTTCTAGAATGTATTCCTAATCCTTAACCCTCCGAGATCTATTTAAGAACATTTCTAGCATTGTAAAAGGCAGTTCATAGTGGAGTTTGAGAGGAGGTATAAAAGGAGAAATTATCTCTAGACGTATACTGTTGTAAGCCCTTAGGGCATGTTTTGAACTCTATTTTCTCTGTACTGAATGTAATAGCATATTTACACAGTTAATACAATTTTCCCTTTCCTATTGTGTCCATTTTGTGCTTGGGTCATGTCCCCATCAGTTATGTAGGGCACACCAATCTTTAAAGTCTCTAGATGCTTGTGAAAGCACCTAGGAACCTCTTATTTTCTCATTAATATCTAAGATTGTATTAAAGTCACCCCCTAAAATACAAAGTTCATTATCTATATT
The DNA here is from genome assembly GCA_028749045.1 of Cupressus sempervirens. Lineage (NCBI taxonomy): Eukaryota > Viridiplantae > Streptophyta > Pinopsida > Cupressales > Cupressaceae > Cupressus > Cupressus sempervirens. The sequence goes on from CM053793.1 coordinate 740,092,609, forward strand.
TTCCAAGAAATGCCCAATTTCTTTCCATACTACGAGTTATCTGAGTTGTTGATTGGTCCATACACATTTATGACAATAAAATTAAGATCCGATTTTAAACTATGTACCTTCCCACTTATCCAATTTTTTTCACATTTAAGAATATTAATGTTAACCTTCCTAGGATCCCAAAGAATGCCCAAACCCCCTGAGGCCCCTATAGACTCTTGAAACACAGAGCACCATACTCCGAGCATTTTGCTAAATTTATCTATTTCTACAAAATTTAATTTGGATTCCTGAATAAAAATAATATCAGAATTGAACGCTTTGAGGTTATGTTTTAATAACCTCTTTTTGCTAGGGGCATTAAGACCCCTAGCATTCCAAGAAGTAAGCTTCATACCTGAGCGGGAAGGTATTTCCCCTTCCCATTGTGGAATAGTTGGTCAATCTTCTATTGGTCCTTGCTGAGGCTCTCTAATTCTCTAAGTTCCTTTAATGACTTTCTTCCTCTTTTGCCTTTTGGCTTACCGTAGCATGGAACCTTGGGCCCTACTTGTGTCATGCAGATTCCAAGTAGTTTGATATTGCCCTCTGCAGTCTGAACTATGTCAATCTTCTTTTCTGATAAATGTTCTTGATCCTTTAAGTTGCTTTCTTCAATAATCTGCTTAGCTATTTCCGATTGTTTGAAAGATACTGCTGCCTTTTCTTCCATTTGGATGTTCAATATGTCTCTTCTAAGATTTTCACAAGAATAATTCTCGTCACCCAATTTAAGGACCCTCAAAACAAGTTCCTTCTTCTGTATTTCCAATGTCTTATCAAGATTGTCTGGACAAAAAAATTGGGCCATCTCTTTGGCAAGCTAGTCAATCTTTACTTCTTCTTCCTCTGTCATATTTATTATAGTGTTTGAAGGATCTGAGAGTCCTTCTTCATTTAAAAATTCTTGGAATACCATTATTAGAGAATCCTCTGCTTGAGTCTCTCCTTCATGCATCTGTTGGGTCATGTCGTAAGGAGTATGAAGTGAGCTATTAATTGTAATGGGATTCTGCCCACATATATTGAGCACTCCGGGCAGTTTCTTCAAGATATCTAGAGCCAGAGACAGAGTTAATTGGTTGTCCTTTAATTGTCCTATTTGATGTGATGTATAGGGTTCTTTTTGATCCTTTTCTAGAGTAAAGGGGGATGAAGCATTCTCTATTTCCTTTAATGTTGTGACTAAGATGCTCTATTTCAGTCTCTCTCTAAGTGTGTGATCTGTCTCGAACTTGCTCCTTTGAAGAGAATGAAATGTTCTTCCTTCCCATCTTTGGTGTCAAAAGTAGCAGAGCATTTTTTGCTTCTAATATATTTGCAAACTCCAACATAGGAGTAGCTGTAACTGTGTCTTCCTTATCATTGCTTGTGGGTTCTTCCTGTTCGCCCTGCACTGTGTGTCTCATAGGTGGGTCAAAATTTGTGTTGAGCTAGTCCAGATCATCCCCTGCCTCTTTGTTGGTCCTAATCTTCTCATTTCCCATGACTGATGAAGCAATATCTAGGAAAATTCCTTGGTTTTCAACAATGCTAGTATCTTTGAAGTGTTTAGGAGAAAATTCCTCTCTAATCTTAGTATTGTTTTCCTTGGTATTTTTCTGTTGTGCTTTACTCAAAACATTTCTACTTCTGTTAGTGTTCTTTTTGGAAATGTATGTTCCTTTCTTCTTATGTTTTTTTACTTTTTTTGAGAAGCTCCCAGCCTTCCCTCCTTTTGATTTCTCCATGGGGTCTAACATTGGTGCATCTGCAAAATATTTTGCCTTAACCACTATGATGCTATTTAAGGATATCCTTGGATTATTCTGGCTATCTTGCCCATTTTGCTACTTTGGATGGCAGTACTCTCTACCCTGTTCTTGCTTCCTTTGGTTTAACACAGAGCTCAATTTTAGAAATTTTCTTTTAAAATTCATAGTAAGGGGAAGGATCTTGGGTCTAATTTGATGTAATTCATCAAATCTCAAGATATCAATGATTTTCCCTTTATAGAGTTGGAATTTAATATCATAAGAGGCTTGACTAGTTTCAATTTTCTTTTGGATTACTGATGGATGTTTAATGTTGACATTAATAAGAATTTTGATACTATTACAGTAGAAAAAGGATGCATCTATTGCAATTACTTCCCCAATTATAGAACCTAAGGAATAAATAATATCTACATTGCACAGTTCTGAGGGAAGAGAAGTCAAGGTAAACCATAAGGGAATCATACAATCAACCATTTCTATGTTAAAGTTATGAAACCATTCTATAAATTTAACATAATGACCTTGTTAGAAATGGAAAAAGAAATCTATAAATAAGCAATACCAGGAAAGAATCTAAGTGAGTAAATGCATGAAAAGATATTACCATAAAATAGGAGAGAGAAAGCTTCAAGCTCCAACACCATGAGACAAGATATTTGGAAAGGGGAAAGCAAAGAAAACCCCTTGTGACATTATGAATGAGGCATGAAAAGCCTAAGAAGGAAGAGAGAGAGAGAGAGAGATAGAGAGCAATGCTCATACAATAATTGAGAAGAGGAAGAAACCTCATTGTTAAATGAGAGAAGAGGGTCATCTCTTAAATAGAGATGAGAGAGAGGAGTTAGAATGTAACTCCCATGTCTATGAACGCCACCATTCATAAGTGTGTGAGGCCAAGTGTGAGATTCCTCTTAAGGAGGAATAATCTAAAATTAGAAATTACAATATATATTTGTCCTCACATATTCCACTAGATGACAAAATAAGATGTAGTGGAAAAAGGACAAAAAAGAAATATATTAGGATACCTTGGCTTATATCCTAGTATATTATAACAATAAATAAAGGAGGTCTAACCTTGGTTTATAAATACACCAAGGAAAGATTACAACTTCTAACACCCCCCTTTAATCTTTACTTGGGGAAATTACATTAAAGGGTATTAAACCCATAATTTTTACAAAAATCTGCAACTTAATCTTCAATATGAAATAATTTGATTGTCTTCAAGCCATATGGAACATTTGTAGATCCAAGAGAAGTACATGAGTCCTTTGAATGTGAAAGCATAGACACCTCTTCATATGTGAAAAACCAAGAAGGTTCCTTGATGGATCACCTGAAAAAAAGAACAACAAGACAAATATCCACAAGTAGAATGCCATCATATATGCAAATTCGAATTCCTTTTGAATAAGGATAATAAGACTCTCATAGAGAAACAATGAGTAAAACATGTTACCACAAAACAATGGAGATAACCTGATATCGAGATAAAGTATATGCTCAAAAAATTGTCAACAAGGACAAATTGAGTAAAAAGCTTGATCAATGCTCTCAGGAAAAGTATATGATACTAATGCACAAATAACCACAGACAAGGCCAACTAATGAAACGTGCATCAACATTGCATCAATCATGTGGATATAGACAGTCCACTTAATGAATCATCCCACTGCAAGCTAATGGGTGATCAATCCATAACATGCATGGCTCATGATCTAAGCAATAATGTATGCAGATCATTATCACATTAATATATGAAAATAACATAAAGGAGAGACATGCTGATCAAAGTAGAATTATCATGATTTGTTAGGATAATCAAAAGAATGGATTATGAGGATATAACAACATATTGCCTTCAAATTGTATTAACTCATCTGAATTTGGAGGGAAAACTCCAATAATAACATCCTCTTCATGGAGGAACAAAAATGGAACAACATGGAGGAAAACTCCATAAAAATATTATCCTATCAAAATGGAACAGATAGGATCAAATGGAGGGAAACTCCATATAAAATGAGTGCATACCAATATAGGATGGAGGGATACTCCATGGGCCAGATAAGGAAACTATGTATCAGTTATACTGAGGGGACCTACATAGTTATCCTTGAAAAAATTGGCTCCCTATGCAACTAAAAAAAAAATCATATAAATCATGTATATCATTGGTATAAAACTAGAAAGTGCCAACATGGGCATAGAACAATGCTATAAAAGCATAAAAGTGCACCTATGGGCACATCAAAATATCAAAATGAAGGCAAATGTGTAAGATTACTCATAATCCAATTAAGTAAATATTTAAGGAAGATCAATTAAATATAGATATCAGGTATAAAACTCCATTAAGGGTAAACATGAGTACTTAATTCATTTTGCAAAGGTATATATTAATTTCTAAATCATTATAGTCATAAATTATATATTTATCTGGGCATATATGTGGGCCCCCATATATACTCAAATAAATATAGGAAAATAGATTGGTTAAAGAAAATAATCACCCTTCCATACTTAATATTTTGGAAAGTCACAATATTTACCTTGGTTCAAAAAATATAACCTCAAAGTAATAAGAACATAAAGTCATGGGGCAAGAAAAGATCTCCCCATTTTTCTCATACTATGCCTTCAAGATTGGAAGTGATTCAAAAAGAATTTTTTTTGAAATAAAACATTAAGAAAGATATAACTAAAAACTTAGTAATTAATGATAGAGGTCAGATCTGGCAGATAAGAATATACTAAAAAGAGTTAAGAAACTTTTCTAAAAAAAGTTTGAATAAAAGCTTGTAATGAGTAAGAGAGATTTAAAATAGAATATTGCACTTGTCTGAAAATGAAAGATTACCTGCCAAAAATAGGTTTACAAGAGGCAATAATAAAAGTAAATGATGCTTTTGTCAAGAGCTAAAAAAAGGAAAAGAATCTTGCATGAAAAGACAAGAAAACGTTACTAGGAATAGTAGAGATATGTTATAGCAGACTGACAAAAGGTGAGAAAGCAGCAATCAGTCTGATTCTGCTTTTAAAATTCTCACCATAATAAGCAATTATCTAAAAAAAGAACCTGAAAAATAAAAGACCAGCAACTGCAGATTGAGGGAAAAAAAAAAAATGAAGCTATACCAACTAGGAGTCCAGTTATAATTTCGAACATTGGCACTGACAAGCTCAACAGGACATGGCACTAATATAATTGTAGGAGAACAAAGTGGAAGCAACATTGGATCTGTTGTTTTATCCTCATAAGGAGTGCTGGCTACTCTGGCTGCTCTTGCCTGGAACTTATCGTCAGTTGCATCTCGTGTATTGGGGGCTTTCATTTTGACGGTTGCTTTGCGACTTTATCAGCAATCTTTGAACTCAGAACTAGATAGCCAAAATGAATTCCATCCACCTGAATATGTCCAAGATGGGGAGACAAATGCGGGAGACATTACAGGACTAGAGTTGATGGCAATGTCACAGAAAGGCAACTAGTTGTTTCGTATACATCAAATCTGTATCCATGACTTTGGTCGTTTACTGTGCATGTTCAATTTTCACAATTCACAATTTCTAGATTGGATAGGAGATAATGAATTCTTTAGCATTTATTATTCATTTCAAACAAAATCATTCTCAATTCTTACGACTCTGAAAGGTGGTTTTCACATCCAATCTACTGTTCATTCTGAAAGAACACGACTGGCATATCTTCCATACTACGGACAGGCTATGTCTACAGGAGGTAAAAATAATCTGTTGATTATTCTGGCCACCTTTCTTCTAGAACATCATCTGTATTTGATGATTAATGGATGAGTATAAGCTAATTGTACAGTGATTTGTGTCTCTTAAAGATGTGAAGGTATTGTGTGGGTTTGTTTTGGACAAAGTCCAACAAATCAAATTGAAGCTCCAAATTTTTTTAAAGTAATTTTTACATTACCATATGGATTTCGAAAGGACTAATAATCATTTTGAATATAGGGGGATTTAAAGAGCTCGGAAAAGAAATGGAAAAGGTACAGAGGTAAAGTTCTCTGTGAACGAAACCAGGAGAACCCATGACCAAGAGACAACAGAAATATATTAGGATGCAATGTTGATGAAATTTTTGTGGAGCCGTTGAAAGAGCCGATAGAATTTGGTAATTAGAGTCTCTATGGGTCTTGGTGGGTCTTGGTGATTGAAAGTGTCTGAGATTATCAGCTATGCCCATCGGATAAGCTACATAACATTTGCACCTCAAGAATTTGCTTCCGGGCAGGCTCCATTCAGGGGTGCAATACCACCTGCTCCCCAGGAGGAGCAAATGAGAGCCTCACTATTGTATCAAGATGCAAACCTTGATGTTGGAATTCCTAAAGAAGCAAGCACAGAGGCATTGCCTATTCCAATTTTTGGAGCCGACGGCTACAGAGACACAAAAACTTAAGGCCAAAAAAATAAAAAAATCCAAGTGCGAGCCAAACTTATGCAGGAAACCAGTATGATGCTTCTGCTAGGGAGGATAGGCAAGACAGATATTAAAAGAGCACAGAGTTGTTAATAAGGAAAACCCTTTGGCAGCAAGCCTTCCAAAGGGGGTTAGATGAAAACTAATAGAAAATAAGAAGTAACCTGCACAAATTAGAGCAAACAGAAGTTAAACAAGTTTGGCGGTAAACCAAGCAAACTCAAAAAAAATATTCAATTTCTTCCAACTTAAGAAGAAAAAAGAAATAAGCGAAATCTCTCTCAAGAGTCTCCTTCGAATCGTACCTTCATGCAAACACTCAAAACAAAGATTAAACTGCTCTGATACCATGTTAGAAATGGAAAAAGAAATCTGTAAATAAGCAATACTAGGAAAGAATCTAAGTGAGTAAATGCATGAAAATATATTACCATAAAATAGGAGAGAGAAAGCTTCAAGCTCCAACACCATGAGACAAGATATTTGGAAAGGGGAAAGCAAAGAAAACCCCTTGTGACATTATGAATGAGGCATGAAAAGCCTAAGAAGGAAGAGAGAGAGAGAGAGAGATAGAGAGCAATGCTCATACAATAATTGAGAAGAGGAAGAAACCTCATTGTTAAATGAGAGAAGAGGGTCATCTCTTACATAGAGATGAGAGAAAGGAGTTAGAATGTAACTCCCATGTCTATGAATGCCACCATTCATAAGTGTGTGAGGCCAAGTGTGAGATTCCTCTTAAGGAGGAATAATCTAAAATTAGAAATTACAATATATATTTGTCCTCACATATTCCACTAGATGACAAAATAAGATGTAGTGGAAAAAGGACAAAAAAGAAATATATTAGGATACCTTGGCTTATATCCTAATATATTATAACAATAAATAAAGGAGGTCTAACCTTGGTTTATAAATACACCAAGGAAAGATTACAACTTCTAACAGACCTTTAAAGAAACATTCACAAATAGAGATTAACTCTTCTTTAATAAATTCTTCCTCACATTTTAAAAACAAAATATTATCCGAATGATGGAAGATACTTACCTGTTCCTGACAGTTATCCTTTAACCAGTCTATTAACATAGGGATATCTTTAATAGGACCGTTCCAGATGGAAAAAACCCCTTTCTTAAGGCAATCACAACAAGTTTCGTTGATGGCTTTCATGGCAATACTAATGGACCTATCTTGGGGTTTAATAGGGTGTGATCCTGAAGATACCTTAGGGTTAGCTTGCGTAGTGGTTTTAGTTATCGTGCGATGTGGAGGAATGTATGATGGAGGGGAATTGGGCTTATAGAGAGGCTCCACCAATGAGACCACATTCAAATGGGATATATTCTTCGATTGGGATGATGACATTGAAAATGTGGTTTGGGCATATCTTGTTAGATTGAAAATTTTGATTTGGTTGTCTAGTTGTTCCACAGTAGAGAAAGGGAGATGGGCTAGGTTTTCACAGCTACCTGAGGCTTTAGTGGGGGTTGTTGGATAGTTCAGAGATCCTTGCTGTCGATTTACATATGAATGCATTGGGTTTCTTCCTGCATGTTCTTCTAGGGCCACAAACCTGTTGGTCATCGAGACCATAAATCTGTCATCTGATTTCCCAGAGTTATTACATTGTGCTAAACCTCTGGGTTGTAGTCTTTGATTTTGTTTCCTCCATTTCGTGCCTGATATTCCCACAGGCTTCATTTTCGTATATAGCAATTTTTTGGCTTGGACTTCCATACCTTATTCATTCTACTATTATTTTATACAATGTATTTGTTTATTTTAATGTTCAAATTGATTAATAAAAAAGATAATTATAAATAATTATTTTACTCATTAAAAAATAGATAAGAGTTTTTCAAATAAAATAAAAAATATATAATGTTGGACATCGTTTTCTTAACGTGAAAATTTTTTTTGACCATCACAAAATGGTTTTACAAGTTTCTAAGGTTGTTTTGTGACTTTAAAAATAGTTTCATGTTGTGAGACACTTTTTGCGAGCAGAAAGTATAAGGGCAATCCCACATTAAAAGCCTATCGGCTAATTACATGTACATATTACAGAAGGAAACATATTAGTCCATCAAAAATACTTAAAAATATTTGGACTAGTAATCAAATGAAATAGATAAGAAAATAATACCAAATTTATTAACCTTTGTTTTTGATAGGTAATATTTGTATTATATTGATAAGAGAGAGACATTGTCATGGTATGGCTAGAAGCCTTTCAACCTATACTACCCTTTCCCTTCCCATACATATGCCATTCGAAAAACAAAATTTCAAAATATGAAAACTCTGACAAAGACAAAACCACCCAGCCCAACCACTAAACCAGTCAACCAAAAAAAAAAAGAGCCACCGCCATCTCCGCTATTTGCTTTTTCTATTCCTCGAACCATCATGCTGCTTCCTCACGAGTGAAAGTTGGAGTTGCATGGTCATCCATCACTAAAATCCCCTCTCTCCCTTGATGATAGTTACCACTTCCCTCACCCTCTTCGACTATCAAAGAGGCATCAACCCAAACTCCTTGTGATGTGGCTACACCCTCCTTAAGGTGACGTTTCTTCACAATCTAGTGGCAAATTTGTTGTCCAGGAGCAAGCATGCTCTTCCTCAGTGTGGCCTTCATAAAGCCTCGTTCCTGCTCCTTCGGCACCCAAATTTTCTTAGTCAGGAATTCCACTATCAATTTCCACCCTTGTTTTGCTGTGGGGATATGAATGCCTTGTGGATTTGAGAAAAGCCACACCACTAATGGCTGAATAGAAGAGTCCCCTCCACCAATTAGCCTCCAAGGCTTAGTACCCATCTCAATTCCAACACCCAGAACAACTCTCAATTATGTCCTCCACCCCTAGAAGTCATTGCCTTTCCACACATGCAGCCACCGCCCGATAGAACTCTTCTTTCAATTCTTGCACCATCAATGCGAGCACAACAAACAATGATGCCACATACAAATTTGATCTCCTCTTTTGGAATGCCTCCAAATATTCTAGCCCTAGCATCTATTGAATGCCCTTCAGAAAGACCGGGTCGTCAAAACAAAAATATGTTTAAGATGCCACATGGAAATTTGGCCTTTGTAGGTTTGAATTTGAGAGTCTGAGCCAAGAGTGAAGTTCGTCTCCATTTTTATCTTAGTGAAAAAATAAATGAAATTTCCCTACCTTCAACCTGAATATACCTACCTCGAAACTCTTTGGAATGAAGTACCAAAGCGAGCCACCACTCCATTTGACACGCACGAGGGATACATCAGTAGCATGGAAGTCTCTTCTTACTGTGGAATGATTAATATCACTAGAAGTCAGACTCATAATGCCTGTCCCTTAAAACTTCCAATTTTAATTATCATGAGTGAATTATGTGTCTAAAGGCCTAACAATAGTGCTCTCTTTATTCAAATCAAAGATGACAAAAGTCAAAGATTTCATATTGTGGACCTAATGCTGAATTGACACCTAAATTGGCTAGCAAATCTGCCACTATGTTCTCTTCCCAAAATGAATGTGAAACCTTAAAATCATTGAAATCCAAAAACAATTCCTTGATTTTCTATATACTTTGATCTAGGCGTCATGTCTCCATCTTTCCTCTCTCAATGCCATTTATGATGAACTTTGAGTCACCTTCTAGATGTATTCATTTTCAGCCAAATTTTGCTCCTAAGCCTAGAGCCTCCCTAACTGCCAAACATTTTGCAATATTATTTGTTCCATCCTACAAGCGTTTGGTTGCAAATGCAAGTATGTTGCCCTTATGGTCTCTTGCCATACACCCACACCCTGAAACACTTGGGTTTCCCTCAGCTGCCTCATCAAAGTTAATTTTAATCCAACCATCCTCTAGAAGTGTCCATAATGCCTTTGCCCTCTTAGAAGTTGGATTAACCCCAAAAAGTCCAACCAAATTTATTAACCTTTATACATATGTTGATAATTTGATTTCACATTATATCAATTTTATTTGTTCCAAGATAATAATTCACCAAATACTTTTAAAAACTTCACTTTTAAGATTCCTCCACAAGAGTGTACCATTGTATTATTCTATTCTATTGGAGGACTATTATAAATTTTAGGGAATTATTTTGAATTCTATAAAAATATATGTAAAATGCTATGGAATAGATGTCTAAATTAGAATATACTAATTTGATTGTGAGCCTCATATATGTCTAAATAAGAATATATTAATTTGATTGTGAGGCTCATATATTTATGTAATGTTATTTAGAGTCCGGAAAGTAAGAAAAGAGTGCATGCAACAAATAATTTGGTATGAAGTAAGTGCAAGAGTGAAGGACCCCATCTGAAGGCTGAAGTAATTGATGGACTAAAAAAATGAATATCTATGTTAGAATTTCATTTGGAAGCCAAGAAATGAATATCTAACTATATATCTCATTTGGAAGGGAAGAAAAGAGAGCTCAAAATGTGTCGTCAACATTTTTGGTATAATTGTAGACAAAAGTATAGGTTTTATAGACTTTGTATATCTTTAGTAATGAAATGGTTATTTCCATAAACTCTAGAATTGTCATTTTTGTAGTCACTTTTTTAAATCTGAATTTTGTTATTTTTTTAAAATTGTAGTATTAAAAAATAAAATAAATTTACCTAACTAGATATTTACCTAAAAATTATCTAACTAATTAACTCTAGTACATATTTTAAATTTTTTTTTAATATTAAAACATATATCTATGCAAAAAAATCACACTATTTATAATATTATAATTTATTATTATTTTAAATAAAAAATAAATATTTTCTCATTAAATATAAACAATAATGACAGTGTGATAACCAAATGAAGCATTGAAAGGTTGGTTGTGGTCACTTATACTCCATGCAATGAACATTCAATGATGGAGAATTCAAGGTTGGAGTGAATCTATCTGAAATTTACATGTCTTTGAAAGACTAGAATTATGATCAAACTTTTCATATCACCAACACACACACACACACACACACACACACACACACACACACACACACACACACACACACACACACACACACACACACACACACACACACACACACACATAATACTATTGGCATAATCCTCACACACTTCAAAGATGCTAGTTATAAATGAAAGTAATTATTCTAATAAATAAAAATTAGAACCATTGACAACCTTGATGCCTTTGAAGCTGTGGTCAAGAAGCTTAACCAGGAGATAAAAAAGAATAAGAAGGCTTTTGATAAGATCCTTAGGCTTGATCAGATTCAGGACAAAACTGGTATTGTTTGGATGGAAGGCCTGAAAGGGTGGACCATGTGGGCTCAATCATACTCACACCTGATGCACTAGCTTTGCCTTCATCTATTGTATCTTCTATTCTTGTGATGTATTTAAAACTCTGTAGTAATTGATATTATGTGAACTTTGGTGGTACGTTGATAGGTTAGGTGTGAGGCCTCGCCTCATGAGGTATCTTTGTATTGTGTATTTCTCTCTTTTTTTTGCTTTCTCTGTTATTAACATAAAATAGATGAATAAATAAAAATTAACTATTTCAAAAATCTAAACATTACATTTATACTAAATATTTTATTTTAAGTAATTTATAATATTTATGTCAAAATATTTTATAATAAATATCACAATATTATATGAGTTAAATTATATATGAGTGGTTGTAACCTTTATCTTACTATTCTTGATTATGTTATGGTTAGTTGGAAATGGACTTGTATGTTTAACCATACTTGGAACTTTTACTTTGGGCTTAAAAAGAGCATCTTGTTTGGGATTGTTAGTTCAATATTCTCTCTTGAGATTTGTGGATGTTATCTGGATCTCCCTTGTGTATTCTCATGATTCATGTGATCTTTGATTCTTAGTTATGATTTAGTGCTTGGGGATCTTTGGAAGTGTTTGTAAGACTTCCACTGTTGTAGATGGACATGTGAGTTTAGGCATGTTCCCTATTTTATTATGTTAAATAGATGTTTCATTCTTGCACTTGGTTACTTTATGTTGTTGTTAAGTAACTTATATTAAGAAAAAAAAAGTGCATGTTTTATCCTTGTGCTCCAAGGATCTCAAACTTTTTTTAATTAAAACTATTGTTTTGTAATTATATATATATATATATGACAAAAATAAAAAATTGGTTATGGTTATGGTAATGGTTAAGGTTATGTTTATTTTAACAACAAATTATATGACATTTTATATATTAGTTTTTTAATATCTACATTTGATAAAATATGTATCTAGTATTAAATATTAATATTTAATAGATGCAAAGGTAGTAGGAGTGTCCATCCGACAATGAAATATAACTTTAGCATAACATTCTATTAAAATTTTAGAATATGGTTAGAGATAGAAATATGGTTTTGGTAAAGGTTAAATTTATTTTAAGGGTTGTAATTATGGATAAGTTTAGATTTAGTTTAAAGTTGAAAATAAAATAATGATTAAAATTATTATTAGATATAGAATTATAGTAGGAACATTATTGAATTGAGAGACTTACGAGTGGTTTTAAAAATCCAACAAATAGTGATTCATTAATAGAGTAAGAATTCATTAAAAACTAATAAGAAATTAATGATGACAAATTGCAATCACGATTTTTTATAATAATTTAGCTATTTATTTTAGATGTAATACATTTAATATTAAATAATAAACTTTTAATGTTAAAATAGCTAAAAAAAAACTAATAATAATTAAAATGATCATATTTTACATTAGTTTTGAATGCCTGAATTAACATACATGTATTATATAATAATACTATTCTTTTAATATGAATATTAATTTCATGATACATACTTCACAAAATATTTAGCTACTATTAATATTTTAATATGTAACCATGTAGTAGTCACAAGCAATATAGAGATTAAATATATATTTAGGAAACTATAATATGGAACATTTTATATTTTTGTTAAAGATAAAAATATGGGTTGGTTAGGATTATGTTTAAGGTTATGTAAAGTTTATTACTAAGCTTAAAGTTGAAAATATGATTATATTGAAGATTATAGGGTCAACCTCACATCACTTAATATATTGGATATTTACTTAAATGTTTATTAATCATTAATGATCATAAGAACACAATCTAAACTAAAAGTTGTGATCTTCTCTTCAAATAAGAACATTATAACAAATGGTATACACACAAGTTACTATAAGTACCTACCTTGTAAGCTATAAGATGATGATGTCTTTGTTTCTATCAATGATGACATTGACAAATGTTGTGGCCTTGAACTTTTGATGTTGTCAATAATTATTCTTGGATTTTGAGGGGTCGAGTCATGCATGACCATAGTATTCTTAGGGCCAAGACGTGAACTAGATGAACTACTACTTAGATTTGGATCCAGTCTATTTTCTTCCTTTTGTTTATGTTGAGACGTGTGGTTGGTGACACGAAATGATAGTATACCTAGGTATGGGATGCAAATGATATGATGGTGGATGAAAACTATAAGGTGAATTTGAAGACTTTCTAGGGATAATGGGGGTGATGTAAGACCTTTGGTGTAAGAATATGAAGATGGTGACTAATGCAAAAATAGATAGGATGCAAGGATGATGTAAAGGATGATAGTGGAAGATTAGTTCTAAGGACATGATGCCTATAGGACCAAAATGATTATCTTGGTATCAAGGATGGATGAGATTTGTTCTATGTGAAAGCTTCAAGATGATGGTAGATGTGTCAACTTGGGGTAGACTAATGAAATTTTGGAAGATGTGAGATAATCAAATGTGGAGCCTGACCTATAGAAGAAGGTGATGAGGGATACAAATGATGGGATAAACTACTCTAGATAGATGCATAGTACAAGAGACAATCACATAAATATAGTGGATGTACGATGTGGGATAGTTGACTTCTAGGATAATGATACTAATGATAGGATATGATGGAGGATTGATTCAGGTTTTGATTGGATGAGGATTTGACTAAGGATTCCTAAAATATGCCCTCAGGATGAGATATCTTAAAAATTCTAAAAGGATGATGATCTATATGATAACTCCTAATTGACTCTATGATGAGACAAGTAAAAAGTGTGTGAGGAAGAAAGTGAATCTAATTGTAGTGGTTGTAGCTCGTGTAGTTGATAAACCTGTGATTGACTCTATGTCTAAGGGTCATGTTTTGGACTCTATAGTCCCACTCTATTTGTAAGGCCACCTCAATGCCCTATTTCTTTATTTGGAGCTCTTTCATAAGTTTGTTTCCATGTTCTAATATTTTCAGTTATGCTTTTCTCTCTTCCTTTGTAGGGTAGTGATGGCTTAAGTTTGATTTTCTTGAAATTTGGTTTCTTTTGATCAATCATGAAGACACAACTTGATTATTTTTGGAAAACAACTTCTAGATTCTGGTACTAACTATGATAAGTATACCCTAATTTTCTTTAACATGCAAAAAAGTTTATAATATAGGTCAAGAGAAAAAATAATCCCTCAAAGGAAAAAGCAACTTCAAGAGAGACAAGCAACTAATCTCTTTTGGAAAAAAATATTTCAATAGAACCAATATCGTGATGTTCAATAGATATTTTTCATAAGATCAATTCATAATAAAGACAATTCATGCACACACTATCCCTATGGTCATTTTGGCATCAATATGTTATTCAATAGGTCCACAGGGAGGATCCCAAGCTTGATGTTTTATGGTTTTAGTACATTGTGTCCCTCTCAATCTAAGAGGTGCATTGATACAAGAGTTGATCGACAAAATTACACATCATTGAACCTTCAAAGTCTGAAAAATAGAAGCCCATTTTCTATGGGGTTAATGACTCTTGGAGATGAAGCTCAAGTAGCCTTATGCCTATACTAGGGATAAAACATATGGTGACTATCTTCAGAGAAGCTTTATATTCTTTTGAAGCTTGAATAACATACCGAGGATAAAAGGGTGGCTTATTAGAATTGATTTTTAATAAGATCCATAATGCCCTCTCAATTCGTTTATACATGTGTGACTTACTAAAGTGCCTAGTTGACCATGCTAAAATCGTAAGGATATTCACCTACCTTAGACTACCATCAACACACCTTGCCTGAGATTGAGGGATAGACAAGAGATTACCTTACTATCTTTTATATATTGACTGAGGAATTGGTAGGTTGAGATTATTCTTTGATGGGGACGTGTATTTCCCAAAGGACAAGTCTCTCTAGAAGTGCTCCTAAAATTATTTGAAATAATATTGCTAATAAATCTTCAGTACACACGTCATTTAATTAATTGGATTTATTGAAAAAGATTATAAAAACTTAAGGAAGTAATGAGAAAAACCATTAAACACATCAAACACTTGTTCATTCCAAATTGAGATTTAAGTATTTTCTATCTCTAACAAAAATACACTCATGATTAGCATGTAAAGTTCTTTCCAAGGAAATAAAATGCAAGTGTTTTTGAAAAGAGAATGTTTTGAAAACTTTGAAAAAGAGGGAATTGTAAGATGAGAAAATCCATGGACTTTGGATATCTTGCATGCAAATAACCTATTACAAGGAAGAAAGAAAAGCAGAGAGAGAAGGGTTCTCTCAAAAAACAAGAAAATTATATTTGCTTATGCAAAATAGATAGAATAAAATTACAATTGATCAAATCCTTATGAAGGAGATCAAAACCCTAAAAGGGAAGTTCTAAGAGGAAAAATCCATTTAATAATTACTAATTAATTATTAAATGTGAATGCAAAAAAGCATAAAGGAGAAATCTTAAGAAGGGAGAAAAGATAATTTAATAAATGAAATGAAATTAACCTTTTTCTCTAACACCTCCCTTTAGATTAGCAACAATGCAGCTATAAATAATGCAGGGAAACTATAAAGCTGAAAGAAAACTTGTATCCTGACAACATGGCTTGATGAGGTACCCAATCACAATCAAATCTCTAAGAAACAAAGAAATAGAGAAAACGCAGTGGGAAAAACCATACTCCAAAAAGATATAGAAAAGGATGCACAAATGAAACATCTCAAGAGAATCTCTCAAGACCATAAGTATAATAAAAGCCTCCATGATAGAATCTTGAGACTCCATCGCCCCCCTAGAATGGTAGAACTCTTGTGTCAATGAACATACCAATGTGGCTCTAATCTGAAGGAAACAAAGGTAGTGGTCAAGGATGATAAAACTCATGTATCTAAGTTGCAATTGAAAGTCCTAGCTAATGCTCAAAGGAGAAAGCATGAGAATCCTGAAATGAAATCTCCAATGGAGGTGGGATAACAACTGTGTTGAATCTATCATCTAAGAGGATATGTGTATCCTCTGATATATCCTCAACAACTACAATAGGTGGCTCGATGACTAGAGCTGCAATAGTAGGCAATGCTAGAGAGTAATCCTATACAAGAGATGGAATCTGAATAGGAGGTGGAGGTGTAGAAGTCACAACACTGGTTCAGGAACAATACATACGTTCAAGCGACTTGACTTCATCTCAGTAGACTCTCATGCAAAAGGAGAGTGAGTCTCCGATAGTGGAGATGGTGGACCAAAATGTGAAAAGGAATATAGGTGGGAAGCATGATCAACAATACATGTAGCAATAATATTTCTTTTCTCACTATCTCTGATGTGCACTGAATCCTGTGCAAACTCAACTGTCTTCCTTGTCCCACTATGTGTAATTTGAAAAATAGAGAAAAGGTTAGAGGACAAAGATGGAACAAAAAGTACACCATGAAATGTACCATCATCAATGCCAATAGAACCTTTCCCACATACAGTCATAACAATTTTGTTCCCCATCAAAATGTGTGGAGTAGGAGAAGCCTCAAAAGAAGAGAACAAATCTTGAGAAGATGCCATATGGTGTGAAGCACTTGAATCCAATAACCATCTAGAAGAGGGTGGAGTAGTAGTTGCACATAGTGCATGACCCTTTCCTATATCTTTACCATATGACTGAAACGATGATGATGAAGAAGACCTATGAGAAGTAGAAGGAATATCAATATTTCTCTTCTAAAGGAGAGCTGTCAAATCAAAAACCGATTTGGCATAGCCATCTAACTTTTTCTCATAGCAATGTGATTCATCATGATTAGGCTTATTACAATTAGTACACTTTGGTCTTTCTGGCTTTGGTTTACCCCCCTTAGGAGGAGGTGGCCCTAATGAATTGTGAGTGCTAGAATTAATTTGAGACTCTATAGAATGATATTTCTATATCTTCTCCTTCATCCTTGAAGATGCCAGAGCTACCAATGCATAAGTTTGTGAACCTGTGATAGAATCCAACTAAGAGAGCTTAGCTTGCTCTCAAGTCAAACGATCACAAAAAATCTCAAAGGATGACATGGAAAATCTGTTACCTAAAGTTTCTTTGGTGGAATAGAAGGTAGAAGCAAAAATCTAAAAGTTTCCCCAAAGCTTAGAAAGAATAAGATAAATGCACTCAGTGTCCGTCTTGGTCTTCCTGCAACCTTGCAATAAAGATCTCTATTGATTGAACTTCATCAAGAAGTCCTCTATGGAAGGAAAAAAATCTATTACAAGAGAGGTAAGCTCTACCTCAATCTGAAGTGCACTGAATTCATTCACTATACCAAACAAGCCTTCAAGCTTGGTCCACATAGCTAGAGGGGTATTGCACCCATCAAGATGAAACTGTAGATTGTCGGATACCTATAAAGAAATCAATTCTATTGCCTCATCCATCTTGTTCCTATGCTGCATGACCTCAAAAGGCCTCTGTAAAACTAGCTACACTACATCTAAACAAGACCACAACCCTTTTGATCGGAGAAGCCATGTCATCAAGGTCTTCCATGTGTGATAGTTATAAGGGGTCAACACTTCTAGACAAGAAGAGGTCTTAGCCATTGTTTTAGAAGGTGTTGGATTTTTTTTGAAAAATTTCTAGTTTATTGATGTAAATAACATAAACACTAATACTAAACACCCCCCACAATACAAAAAACTAAACCCCAACTACTAGAAGGTATGCATAAATAAGAAGAGAGAAAAATAAATTCAGTTTAGAATCACATGTACCTTTGAGGAATACTGATGAAAATTATCATAAAATATGAATAGGGCTCGAGAAGAGCTTTCTGACACTTTTTTCGGATTAAAAAGTTGGAGCTATAACTAACAAGTTACATCCACTGGAAGATGACAAAAATCAACAAACTTCAAGCATAAAAATAGATACCAAAATGGAAAAAAATAAAAAAAATACCTATATCATTGTCTCCATCTCTGAATCAAATTTTTGATGCTTCTTTCAGATCAAAAAAAGACCCCTGTATGCTCAAGATATCGTGAAAAAACCACTAGGGCCTCCAGAAGACAAAGAAAACCAAATGCTTGATGGTTGAATGACCGTCAAATTTTTGCAATTAAAATGATGATGTCAACACTGTGCATTGCAGGCCTACATCATTACTTTTGGTCATTAATGTCAGTACCTTTATGACATGATGACATCAGCATGTGCAAGGTCCTTTTTCATGCATTTAAACAAACTTTTAAAAAACAAAGGTTTTTATAAAATTTTAAAACTTTATAAGAGATTTTTGTTTGTTTTTAAAAGAAGCTCTTTAAAACTTTTTTTTTATTCTTTTTATTTTTTCTATTAAAAAAAAAAATCACCTCGTAGTGTGTGCTAGAGGCTGTACAACATAGTATGCCAAAAAAAAGGGTCCATAATTTCTCTGTCTCCAAAATCAAAGTGCCTTATATGGATTTAGGGGTTTTTGAACCTTCTGAACACAACAGTGAGGTTCATTTTTTCTCAAAGTGATCCAAAAATTAGAGACCCCCTATTTTCACACAAGAAAACTAAAAAATCTCAGATTTCTTCTGTCAAATTCTTGTTCTTCTTTTTCTTCAAATAAGAACAAGCAACCACAGGCAAGGCTCTGATACCATGTAAGATTTGATGAAAAAATCCATAGACCTTGGATATCTTGCATGCAAATAACTTGTTACAAGGAAGAAAGAAAAGCAAAGAGAGAAGAATTTTCTCAACAAACAAAAAAATTGTATTTTCTTGTGTAAAACATAATGAATAAAATTACAACCGATCAATCCTTATGAAGGAGATCAAAACCCTAAAAGGGAAGCCCTAAGAGGAAAAACCTATTTAATAGATACTAATTAGTTATTAAACATGAGAGCAAAAAAAACATAAAGGAGAAATCTTAAGAAGGGGGAAAAGGTAATTTAATAAATGAAATGAAATTAACCTTTTTCTTTAACAAGAATAAGAGTGTTTTATCCTTTAGTCATTCAAGAATTATTTGCTCATTTCAAGCCCCAAATAAAATTGGGGTGAGTGCACAAAATTATGGTACGAAAAAGATGCCACATGTTATTTTCTTATCTAAGCCATAGTGTGATCACACTATGGTTTTGGTGGGACAATCCTTAGGCTCATGAAATTGAAAAGCTAGTGTGATCACACTGTAGGAAAAAATTATATATAAGGTAGCGCAATCACGCTATTAAAAAAAGTTATAAAAAAAAAAAAACCCAAGGGGTTCACCTCATTTCTCTTTGTTTTTTTTTGTAGTAACTTTGGAGCTTTCCTATTATCCAAAGACTGTGAATGTGCTATTCTAAGTAATTTTCAACAAAAAAATTGCATAAAAAATGGCTCCATGTCGTTGGAAATGCCAAATCGGTGGAAGCGGTATGCATCTTAACTCTTGTTTTTGCTAAATTTTGTATTTTTTAATATCTTTTTTTATCAATTTTGATTTGGATTTGTTTAGTTTATAAAAATACTAATGTTTAATTGTCGGATAGTGTAGAAAATGTACTACCTAATCCTCCTATGAACAATCCACCAATCCCACAAAATCCACCACCAAACCCTCTACATAATCAACCTGAACACCCTCAAAATGAAGAACAACCACTTCCACGACCTCCACCAATCAAAAGACCTCCTAAAAGGACTCAAGAAAATTTGTTGAATGAAATTAAAAGAGGGAGAACCAAGTTAGAGGCCAAAGAATTCACTTCAAAATAATCCTGGTAGGTCATAATTGACACAATCCCTTGAGACCATTGTAATTCAGGTAACATCTGTTAGTGGTTAGTTAAATCTATGGCATAATAAAAGAGAAGAATAAAATAGATATTATGCTGATAAATTGTCCCATGATGATGTTAAAAAAAAAAAGATATCAAAAGATGACATATGTGCTTTGTTTAACAATCCAGGAGAGAAAAAATCCCTCATAACTATAACTAAGAGGTTCCCCACTCATTGGTGCATTAATTAAGATATTAAAAAAACCTTTTGGGACAGATGATGGATGGTGTTTGATGCCCCTCCTCGGAACAATCACAAGCTTCCAAAGTATTTCTTGGTAAAATTATATTGTGATTTTGTCCTTGGGGAGATCCCCAATTATTTTGATATTCTTCCTTCTCAGGATAGAGGTAGGGGATCATCATTTGATAGGACAGGGGCACTTTGTGACCCTAATATTATTAGGGAACCTGTTGGAAGTCACAAGTGGAGCATGTTATTGTTCCTTCTTTTGTGAAGGAACACATAGAGGCCAACACACTAGGAAATATTAGAGCTTTGACTTAGAGTCTCATTCAGTATGCCACTCCTTTGATTGCAAATGAGTCTCATCATTCTAGTGGAGGTCACATATGCATGTCATGTGGAAGTTTGTGCATATTTGGCACTTTTGATAGAGAGGATGATGATAATGGGATGATAACAAATGAATTCCTCAATGCTATACTTGGAATTTATACACATGCAAATATTAATAATTATATTTAAATCTATTTTTATCAAATCTCATATGTACATGAATGACTAATAAATTAGTATGTCTTGATGTTGTTCGAAATTCAGAGCCATAGTGTTCCTAACACTAGTACTAATCCCCCAACCTCATTTCATGCCACATCTATGAATCCAAAAGTATGCATCAATGTATTCATTTAAATGAATACATCTATTTACAATGTAATCATATGAAAGGTTGAATCCAAACTTTTATCCATGTGCATTAGTTTTGTGGTGGACCATCGACTTTCACATTGGACTTTGAGCATGGGCATGATACCACTCATGTAGAGGTATATTTATTTGCATGTTAATTTGATTCAATTGAATTTTTTTATTTAAGAAATGAATGAATAATTAACTTATTTTTCTTATAACATGATCATATGTAGAGTTAGAGAGTTCATGGTGATGTTGATCTAGGGTCACCTGGCTTTCAAATGACTTCATTTTCACTAGAGATACATACATGTACTAATGAATTTTAATTTTAATTTCTCTAGTACATTATTTTTCACATGAAGGTGATCTCTAATATATTTACATACATGTGCAATAGGTAAATGTTGCACCTTCAACATCGACACCATACAATGAAGGATGTGGTGCTATGTTCACAGAGGTGCCCAAATTTTTTAATTGATGATGTAGTATAAGAAAATATGTATTCTTCATAACTGCATCCAAGTCTCATGTTGTATCATTTTCATCTATTGACATTAGAGACTCCTCCACATCTTTTTTAGTCTATTGATCAGGGAGTCAATGTTTAAGTTTCTAGTTCTGAGCCACTAACTGAGGTATGAAAGAGTTTGTATAATTTTATTTTTTATTTACAATTTAGTTAGTATTTAAATTAGAGATGATTTTCATAAGTATGATCAAGTGATAATTTTGATCATTATTGTAGGGTCATATTACTCCCAATCATCCACGTGCCTTTGGGTAGATGTAGAGAGGGATTATCAACTAGTGGTAAGAAAATATTTTATTTTATGTGTACACATATTTCATTTTTAATGTATAATAGTTATTGATTCACATATACTTTTGATTGCAACAACTCAAGTTACAAAAGAGTCTAGACCAATGGATTAGAGAGTGTGTTAAGAAGACCCCCTCATCCACAACATCTCCCTCTACACAAGGATCAAAGACGACTAGGGATTTATTTTCTTCACCTAGTGGCAAGGAGTAGATATCTAAATATGCACATTTTATGTTGATATGGATTAATTGGACATACATTTGTATATTGTTTTTGATGTATGTCATTTTTGACATATATTGGACATACATAACTTGATGTATATTTGATATTTTTTTTCTATATTATATTCGATGTATAATATATTCTACATATATTTCATGTATGACATTATTAGACATATAGTTGATGTTTTAGATTATCAATTTATGGCATTATTAGACATTGTTGGACATTTTTGGTATGCATTTAATAAAATTATTGACCTTAAAGATACAAATGGTCGGATGTATTGGCATGTGCCTTGGGTGTTGTTCTCAATCATGTTAATCTTTTACCTTATGGAAACAACTTTTGTAAGGAAACTCAGGTGCGGAAACAACTTCCTACACTAATCCATTAAGGAAAGTATTGTGCAAATTCTATTTAGATTCTTACAATTTCATATTCAATATTATGTGAACAACAATATTGCAGTCAACCATGAATACAAAAAATAGACAGAGAAAGAAAACACAAACACAAAGATATGCCGGTGGGGAAAAACCTTTTGGTAAAACAATCCCACCCCTCTAAAACTTGCACAATATATTATCTTCAACACAAAGGTTACAACAAACTTGCAATGCAATTTCTTTTAGGACATGAAAGATAAATCCAGTCACAACAAAAAACACTACCAACAATACGTTTTCACTCTTACTTATCTACAACCCTAAAGTTGCTTATATCATGCCATTTCCATTTTAGGGAAACTTCCAAAGAAGAACCATATTAGGGTTTTACCATTCTCCAAAAAAGTAGGAACCCAACATTTTTTTCGAGGTGATGCACCAAACCCCATGCGCTAGATGGAGACTCAAGTGTATAGTACTCAATAATCAATTTCCACATGTCTTCACATTTTCACCCATCATCATATCTTCCAAAGATAGCTCTTACACATCATGTAGGAATCTGTCATAACCATTTCAGTCATGATCTCCTTACATGCTACTGAAGATGTCGACACATGCAAGTGGAGCAACACATCAACATGTTAATTAGACATGTACACTCACACTTAATTACATTATTTGCAAAAAATACATTTACAAAAAGAAGAAGAATAAGAATTAACCAGGGTTGAGACACCTTATTCCTAACAGCTTTGAGTTTCTGTTATCACATTGGATTTGATGGTTGTGTTCTTGGATTAGTTGATTGGATGCTAAGATTTGATGATTATGAATTTCAAGAGGCAATGTTTTGGAAAATCAAGAAATTTCATAAGGTATATTGAGTTATACCTATGGAAATATTTGTTCATTTAGAGATCAATAATTATCAATAGTTTATAAAGTTCAGTACCTTTATGCTAGCCGAATTCTTTGTTGAAATTTGTGTCTAGTGCTACATGAATGGTTTAAATGTATGGCTTTCTCACATGCTCTAAATTTTTTCACATGTGATTCAATAAGTCAACTTTTGAGGGTTAACATGTGAGGTTTTAGATGCCCCTCCTCTTAGGAAATATGAATTTCCTAGTTCTAGAGTTGCACTCCATGTGTTGTAAGACTTCGATAATCCTCCCAATTCAACAAGATACAACTTATAAGTATATATCTTCCTTATGTTTGAAAATGATATGTAATGGGTCACCAGTGAATGTAAGGAGTTGAATGAATGTGATAAACTACAATTTGAGTAAACACAGTAGCATATAATCTTCTATGGTGCACATTTTTTAGGAATATAATTTGTACATTAATGTTGGAGAGAGGCTACAAGTACATGTAAAGTGAGAAAATAGATGAAATGAGATAAACCTTTAGTAATATGAGAAATAATAAACTTATTTTATTTTAATTATATGTTGATTATTGGATGCCTAACATTAGCATATCTCATACCTTTATAAGGATCAACAACAACCTATTTTGTTCAAGACATTTCTCTTGTCCAATTTTTGACTAAACAACCTATTTGGTCCAAGACATGCACACACTTCAAAAAAATATATATGGAACACATTAGTCATGTAAATATGAAGACTAGAGGTGACTAATGGGACATTAGACGTACAATTTTTAGCAAGATAACACATCCCTAGATAGTCTATTGATATTGGGAATCATTTTGGTAAGTTTTATCTTTATTCTTTCCTCTCTTGGTTACCCTCTTGATAATTCAAATCACTCTCTTGAGATCTCTAAACCATTTTTGAAATTTTATTGTCATCTAACCTTAGTTCTCTACCACTCTCCATTATACACAAACTCATTTTCGTGTCGAATCCACCAATATTTGGATTCTTGTCTTACAAAGGGATCAAACATTTAATGGATCATCAACATTTAATGGATCAACAATATTAAACATTGAAATACTAGTCTGTGGTTCCCTTCACATAGGAAAGGGCATAGTTTTCTTCAATGTATCTTCCACCAAATCATCATTTACTTTACTTGGAGATGATTATGGATCAACAACATTAAAGATTTGAAAATTATCATTCACTATTTGTAGTATTTTGACATGGAATCACGACCTTATTAGAGTTGAAAATCAACAAAACCATATTTTCATTGCACATTGTGAATTCAAATATCTAGAATTAGGATATTTAGTAGATCAACAATATTTAATGGATCAACACATTAATCATGCAAACTATAAATATGGGAACTATTTGTA
Organism: Cupressus sempervirens; assembly: GCA_028749045.1. NCBI lineage: Eukaryota > Viridiplantae > Streptophyta > Pinopsida > Cupressales > Cupressaceae > Cupressus > Cupressus sempervirens. The sequence goes on from CM053793.1 coordinate 740,117,540, forward strand.
GTATTCTAACATGGCATCAAGACCTTATTAGAGTTGAAAATCAACAAAATTGTATTTGCATTGCACATTGTGAAATCAAATATATGGAAGATAGGACATTTAATGGATCAACAACATTTACCGGATCAACACATTAAACATGATAAATATAAGAACTATTTATAGTATTTTGACATGGCATTGAGACCTAATTAGAGTTGAAAATTAACAAAACTATATTTTCATTGCATGTTGTGAATTCAAATATCTAGAAACAGGTTGACAAGTGTTCAGAGTATAAGTCACCGAAGTGATTACTAACGAATTATATCATTTTACTAAGAAAATATCAACAATTAAAGGGAACCTTGAAGTCATTTCATGATCTTAATTTTAAATATTAGTACGAATAGTAAACTTATTAGCAACAACACATTCTAGTTTATCTTTGCATGAGTTTGTTAGTATAGGGTATTATATATGTTCAAATTGACTACTTGATCCATTGGTTGTCAAGGCATTCCCAAAGGTAAACCTACATATGATAAGCGTGAAATCATTCTTGATGCTCAGTGAGAAAAACAATATGTCTCCTAGAGTTTACTTGGCCAATTAGACCTAACAGAGCTAATGGAATGGTCCCATGATGAAAAGATTAAAAGACACTCCATTTAGCAACTTTCCTGAATGCAATAATGTAAGATTTTGTTTCAACCAAAATATGCTTGCCAAAAACAAACCATGTGGAGCATAAAAAAAAGGAGCTACAAATACTTATATTGTGGGAACACCTTCCTTACACACTTCACAGAACTTTGATAACCATCATGAGGTCCAAGATATCACCCTTCAAAAATTATTGTTTGGATTGACATAATGCACATTGAGGACACCTTGGTATGGCATGCACGAAAGTATTCTTGATGCTTGGTGATAAAAATGAGATTTATCCTAGAGTTTTCTAGGCTAGCCAAACCTAACAGAGCTAGAAAAATGGTCCCATGATGAATAGATTCAAAGATGCTCCATATAGCAACTTTCCATTGCCTAATAATGCAAGATTTTGTGTCAACTGAAACATGCTCGTTAAAACCAAACCATGTGGAGCATCAAAAAATTGGAGCTACACACACTTAGACCATGGGAACACCTTCCTTACACACTTCATGGAACTTTGATAACTAACACAAAGTCCAAGATATCACCCTTAAAAAATCATTGTTTGGATTGACTTAGTGCATGTTGGGGAAACCTTAGTACAACATGCATGAAAGCATTCTCAATGCTTGATGAGAAAAATGAGATGACCCCTAGCATTTATTTGACCAACCAAACCTAACATAATTGACATAATGGTCCCATAATGAACAAATTGAAAGATGTCCCATTTAGCAACTTTCCACTATGCAACAATGCAAGATTTTGTGTCAATTGAAATATGGTCACCACAACCAAACCGTGTGGAGCATCAAAAGATGGAGCTACAAAAACTTGGACCTTGGGAACATCTCCCTTAAACACTTCACAAAAATTTGATAATTTTCATAAGGTCGAAGATATTTCCCTTCAAAAATTGTTGTTTGGATTGACTTAGTCCACATTAGGGAAACCTCAATACGACATGTGCGGAAGAATTCTTGATACTCAATGAGAAGAATGAGATATCCCCTAGCATTTAACCAATTGACTAGACCTAAAAAAGGTGATGGAATGGTCCCATGAAGAACTAATTGAAAGATGCTCCATTTAGCAACTTTTCACTATACAACAATGCAAGATTTTGTGTCAACTAAAACATGCTCGCCAAAACCAAACTGTGTGGAGCATAAAAATATGGAGCTACATGCACTTAGACCTTGGGAACACCTTCTATATTAAATTTTTATAGCTTCTATGGTCATCACAAAGTCCAAGGTATCACCCTTCAAAAATCACTATTTGGATTAACTTAGTGCACGTTGGGGAGTCCTTAGCACGCCATGTGCAAAAGCATTATCGATGCTCAGTGAGAAAAATAAGGTGTCCCTTAGAATTTATTAGGCCAATTGGACCTAATGAAGATGACATAATAGTCCCACAATGAACAAAATGAAAGATGCTCCATTTAGGAACTTTCTACTGTGTAACAATGCAAGATTTTGTGTGTTCTTGCAAGTTCTTTTTGATCTTTACAATATTTTAAAGGAAAAAGTTTTGAAAATTTTTCTAATACCTTTCTAACCATTCCTAGATGATATTCTCATCATTCCTCTATTCATTTTCCCTCATAGTGTTGATTGGTTCCATTTTAGAGTGTTTTTCAATACACTAATATTGAGTTTTTGGATAAATTCTTGACTCATTCCTTGAATGGTTGTTTGATACTCAAGGAATAGAAGTATTCTAACATATAGAATACTTTAATAATTAGACATGCGCAAGATATTGAGTGAATTCAGGTGTATCCACAAGATTTATATATTTGGGTGCATTAGAAGGAAGGCTAGCCTATAGCAGTAGAAGATATTCCTTAAGGAGGGAATGTTTTTATGATTAAATATGTGTTTTTAGGTTGAATACAAGGTTTAGGAACCTTAAAATCATCAGATAGGTGATTGGAGATAAGCCAATTGAAGAACCCTCATTGTTAGGGCCTATTTAGGAGGGTATTGGGATTTTTGTACTTAGACAACCCAAGGAAGAATATTTATTGAAGATTACTTAAATTAGAATTATAATACAATATTGTTCAAGGTTTTGAGATTTGGTGAAAATTTTGCATATACTTCCTTTGTATTTTCCTAGAAGTTTCCAATGCAAACTTAAGGCTTAAATAGCCCAAACCAAGTGTGCACTCTTCCTAATGACTCATCCTATTTATAAGAGTCTTGAGTATACAAATACAACCTATTTTATCAATCCTTTAAGTCTCAAGTGCCTATCTCCTAGGCCAAACCCAACAATTCTACCTATTAGGCCTAATAGCCCCAATTAGGTCTCCAATGTTCCCCCACATTTTTCTCCCAAATTTCCCAAAAAATGATGCAAAAAAATTATATATTTAGGTACCCATTTGGATTATTTTACATATAAAAATATTGCAATGGGTTGTTTTGGACCGTGTCCCCGCTGTCATATAATGGGCCTCTTTATAGTGTTAAAACCCCCCACTTTTTACAAAGGAAGTATAAGGAATACTTATCACCCAACCATATAACTTTGTAAAGCATCCTAAAATGATTCCAAACCAATAATTCTTCAATTATTTTTTACTCACTAACACTTTATGCATGCATTCTATGAAACCCTTACCAAACTAATTCAAATAGCTATATGCTCATTGTCTTGGTAGGTCAAAATTGGAAATTTGTGACAAAATTAATACTTGGCTCCATAAAAACTCTTCAATTACCTTTATTTATGCATGTGTAAGTAAACCAAAACTATTTGTGTCATTGAGTGAAGGTTATTTGGTGTTTTTCTATATGGAGCCATGAGGAATGTCTTTCTATCAATGCAATGAATGTGTTTCAAAAACATACACAATGGAGTCTTGATCACAAAATCACAATTACATTCACCTCTTTATATTAATTATATGAATATCTATTTATAACTTATTTCTGTTGAAGGCACTAATAGGAAAGAGCTAAGGAGAGAAAACCTCTGGTCTTGCCCAAAAATATATATGAAAATTATAAACATTGTACATCACGTGGTTTTGTAATTACATCTAATCCAATGAACTAGATAGATCTTCTCTACCCTTTATTGTCTCAAGTATTGCCTCATGGTCTGACTCAAGAACCTTCCAAAGAGTCTTATTATGTGGTTTTCCTCCATATTTGATCAAGTGGATGTTAGACACAATGAAAGGTTCAAATAATGAAGAATCTTCCTCTCTATTTGCCAATCCTCGAATAATCACAAGTGAGGGTTCTTCATACCATATTATCTAATCCATGTATCTGTTACCATCACTACACCTATAGGGTATTCTAAACCTCAATCATTTGCAGTCGAGTGATCCAATTTCTTTTTTTCCTAGACACAATGACACAAATAATAATACGTCTCTTCTTCATTGTCTTCAGGTGCAATCACAAAAAAAAATGACCTTCAAAGATACAAACATAATGTGCTCATTAATTTACCAAATAGTTAGCTAAAAGTAACAAAGTTACATATTAAATTTACATTGATATATATATATATATATATATATATAAAACCTGGTTGGACTAGATTAGACAAGTGGTCAAAGTCAATCGATGATTCCATCTCTATCATGTCTAATGCTCATGGGGGATGATAGGTGTCAAATGGAATAAAAACTCATAAATGCCATCCATCCATCCATTCATTTGACTCACATCCATCCCAATATTCATATGTACATTATGGATAAAAGCATGTCATTTGTCATGTGAGGGTACTCCATGGACCTACATCAAAGATTCTAAAAGAGGACAGCTCACTCGATCCTCTTAGTGTACAATAATCCCCATATGGTGCAATGTTAGTATTATCTATCAACCAAAAAAATCTACAAACTGTAGACTCACATTCCTTACCTAGACCCATTGTAGTGGTAAACTAGTTAGTAATACTTTTTGCATATGAAAATGTTGCTATGTCTTTGTACTTTACATCTTCGTGAGCTAAGGCTTTTTTGATACATCTGCTTGCACCATTGTGCTCTCCCTTACCATGACCAATGAAATGTCCCTTTTCTGATTTTGTATGATATTTCAAGCCTCTAACCAGATCTTCAAGATCAAACAACTAATATCACAAAGATCCACCAAATTTTTCAAGAAACCCCAAATCAGGTATGCTGAAAATAGTGCCAAAAGCTTCACAACTTCGCAAATTATTAATAAATCTGAGAATGGACATTTTTACAGAAGTTTCAGGAGCATAACAGCCTACAAAATGACATTTCTAGATCCGTATAGCCTTTACACAACAGCTCAAAAATGTAGGACAAAAACTATGCTCATCGGGCTCCCGAAATTAACACAAAAATGCCCGGAAACACCACAAAAAAAACTAATAATCTATCTCAGAAGTTTAATCACATCCCAATAAATATATTCAGCTCTATTTTAACATCTTAAAGTCTGAAATATAGCAGAAACCCAAATTGATATGAAATACTCAACTGAAAACACCAAACTCATACAAAAAACACACCCGAAAACTCACAAATCTGCACTGTTCAGCACAAAGGCTAACTCTGTATGAGAAAGCACATGGAATGGATTCAAAATCCCATCCTTAGCCTTCTTAGAAACCTGCAAAATCCCATTCTTGGGTCTCCCTAGAAACCTGCAAACTCCCGTTCTTGGGTCTCCTTCTCCACAGGTTTGGCAGCCTCTGAAGAATAACAAAGAATGAGCAAAAATCAAGTTCTGGAATCCACCCAAAATGCCTCCAAACCCCTTAAAAGAGGGCATAACCGTAACTCACATTCAAGAGAGGTTAGTGAAACATATTTTAATAATAATTTTCATTTATTAGTCCAACAGTTTCCAAAGATTAACCCCCTTTTTTCAAAAATTCACTTTCTTGGGCCTGCCTGCCTTAGGAAAGATTTTTTTTTAAAATTTTTTTGAAAAGGGGACATGAAAAGTCCTCCCCTCCCAAACATTTCTTGTCCTCAAGCAATGGTTGAACAATAAACCAATCAATCCACCTGGATCCCAAATGTAGTCATGAACTATACTACTACCAATTAACACAAGCTCCTGCAATATCCTCTGCAATATGACCAAGAGGAATCCATAATCAAACTGACAATTATAGCTCAACCAAACTCCAAAATCACCACTACCACAGTCAAAAACCCATGAGACACAAACTCTTAGAACATCAGAACCCAAGTAAAGTGGACAAATCAAACTACCAACACAGTAAACACCATCAATGCATCCCACTGGCCTATACGGAATGTACAATCCAACTCTGCAACAATGGTGAATGCTCTCGAATGAAATTGTACCAAGTATGGAGAATCCACACACTGTACAACTCCTGCAGTCAACACAACTCAGTAAATCATCGGTCACTATCTCATAACCATAACTCCCATGCACTGCTGATGGTGAAAAGACATTACAAGATAAAGAGTAAGAAATGGAATCCAAACCAAATTTGTCTGCCATCAACTCCTCAGCACAAGGATCAAATGCTAACTGATGTACATACCCTGCAATATAATGTTGATAAAAAAAACCAACCTCAGTCAACAGCTCACCATGAAGAAGTGATACAACCCACTGTGACTGATCACTAGCTAAGTCAGGAGATGTCATAGCCAAAGGAGTAGAATCAATAACAACACCTGCTGAAGCATCACTCCAAAAATCCTGCTCTAAGTCATGTATTATCAACCTGTCAACTGTAGGACCTATCACCATGTCATGCCCATCACAACTCTCATCCCGAGGCATCAAACTATCCCATAACTGATGATAAGCACTAGGAACCAAAGTACATCTCTGTATCATCATCTCATCAACATGGTCAAAGGTAGATTGATGAGCATACCTCACATTGTAATGCCGATAGAATGCACCAATCTTAGTCAGTGGCTCAGACTACAATCTAGATGTAACTAACTGCAATCGATCATTAACCAAGTTAGAACTGACTACTACCTCTGAAGATATTGCCAAGGGAGTAGTATTACTAGTAGGAACCATGCCAACTATCATCTCGCCAACATCACACATGGTCTTTGATACAACATCTCTAGTCTTCGTGCCATTAGTACTAGAGGTCACCACCATGTCAAGCACACCACAAAAATCTGCTACAGCACCCAACTCAATTGAACCTGACTCTAGTGTGAATGAACTTGATATGCCAATGTTAGTATCAAGGATGGATGCATCCCCATCTCCACTGTCTCTAACAATCTCGGCCATGGACATCATCGGATCACCAAACACCACAGCTTGTGACTGTATAGAATCAAGTAAAGACTGTAGTTTCTCTAACTCCACGGTCACCTTAGCCAAATGAAACTGTGACTCCTTGAAAGCCAACTGTGTACTCTCAAGAATCTCAGAAGTCACCTCAAGCTGCTCAGTAAGCTCACTCACCTCATCTTCCTTGGCCAATAATACATCATATGCTGTACTGCCCCACTCCATAAGATAATCTTTGTCGGCTACCAACTGCATATAATTCTGTCTCAAAATTTGAATAGCCTCCCATAAAGAGTGGAACTCTGTCAAGGAAAGATAACTACCTCCCTGCTCATCACTAGTAGGAGAACCCCATCCATAAATTGCTAACAACTGACGAGCAACATCGAAATGCTGGCAAGTGATAGCAATGTCTCGATCACTAACTCTCAACTGATTAGACACATGATGGCACTGGCTTGAATGTCTCCTACAAACCTCCTCTGATGCACTGTCTAAAGGAGTATCCTCAAAGTTACTAGTCTCTAGAGTATTACCATCCATATCCTGCGAATCAAATCTAAAGCTCATATCAACATACGAAGTATCAAAAACATTAGCATTGCTGTCCAAATCCTCTATACCCAAGGAAACTAAGTCTTCAAAACTGCCCACTGCATCCTCCTGGATGTCATCAATGCCAATATGATCCTGGGACTCATCTATACACACTGCCAAATATGAAATATCATCAACACATTCCAGCAAGTATGGTCGACTGGATATATGAACAAAGCCCAACATTGGTGTATAAAAACTAATACCAACATCAGACAAGACACTGGCACAAGAAAAGACAACACCATGTAATCTATTAATCAAATCCATGATAGCACCCAAACAAACACTGCTACCAAAAAGTGTTAAAGATCTCCAGTCAACTGAATCCCAAATGCCAATATAACAATCTCGAGTCCATATCCGTAAACTAGAATCAACTGGTAACTCAAGAAAACTCCTCACCTGAGTAATATGACCAATACCAACTAACTCCACATACCTGTCATGATGAGATAATGAAGTCACAATACTATCTTTGTTCACCTTTAGCTAGCTGGACAAATCATGTGAAGTACCACCAGCCTCAACCTCATGTGATGAAGCATCTAACTGTGCCTGGTACTCTTTCTCAACAAAGTCATGAATGCTCAATGTCTACTCATCTCTACCAGGTATCTCACCATCCTGCACAACAACATCCTCATAATCATCATCTGAACCCACTACACTGTAGTCACTGCCTGTTGTAACTATACAATCCTGAATACCTGTGGCATCACCCTTTGACGACCTGTAAATAATTGTCTCAATTTGAGTATCAAGTTGACCATTACTATCAATCTGTGTAATATCCTTTCCCACCACCTCCTATGGCAGAGTAGAATCTGAGACCTCTACCTGGCTATCAGCTAGTTTCTCAAACTCCTCATGCAAGTTCTTGGTAATTGTGTCATCTGCCCTGTGAGAAAATTTGCCAAATAGAAATCTAGTCAAATTATCCACCTTAGTTGGGTCAGACAACATGTCATTCATTATACGGTGGTGCTCAATCAACTATTCAGACATGTCATGGCTTATTTTTATAAGTTTATCTCGAATGTCTAAATAACCATCCTTTCTACTGTTTTGACTCTGGATATCAATTGTCCAAGATCGTGTCCTCTGAGACTTTGTACTATACCTGTCCATTCTGGATAAAGTGGAGTGTAACCCCAATAGGATATAACTTCTTCAAACACCAAGAACTAACATGCAA